>OW679195.1:141444685-141757935 GCA_940337035.1 Agriotes lineatus | reverse complement strand
CGGATTGATCGAATAAGGATTTTTCGAAAAGAAAATTGCTCAAAGTAATAAAAAATTTAATAATCTTACATAAATACAATGTACTTGAAATCTCTTACATTTTTTTACACCTAGAAAAAAATATTTAACTTAAAGAAAATGTGTTAAATTGACGTTTGATATTTATAAGGACTTCTTATCATGGGACACCATTAGCAAAAAAGTTAATGAGAAGATTACTTAAAGATAATATATTTAATTGTACTCGTTAAGGGTTGCTGATATATTGCATTTCTATATTACATTATAAGATCTCCTTATCAGTAAAACACCATTAGCGTAAAAGGTAAATGAGGCGATTATTTGAAGATGTGTGTATCGTATGGCCTGTGGTAGGCTTCCTACCACCTGTTGTCACAGCTTTCAGGTTGTTCGAGCGTCTCTGCCATAACCTAACGACTGTCACCGAAATGACAACAGGGACTGACGGCTTAACGTGCTCTCCGAGGCATTACCGGCTGCGATTTTACTACTACTATAGGTCGGACATTCGTCCGAGTGCCTGCCGATCGCTGCCAACGTTGCTTAACTGTCGAGACTGTATTGACCAGTTCTTGGAGAATGTGGATATGCAACCAGCCTATATGAAAATAACAGATATTTAACTATACTCGCTAAATTTTCAAGTTCATTTAATTAATTTTTATTCTTATAAAGTAACTTACGTTACTATTTCCAGTAATTTTAGTTTCCAGAAATTCTGGCATCTAGGCTTTCGAAGAACTTTCCATTCGAGGAACTATTTATCGAGAAATTTACATCAAACTTTTATTTTACAATAGTTGTTATTTTCTAACAATATCTATACATATCACGCATTACATTAGCATAAGGAAAATTTGTCCGCAACGTAAACTTAAGAATGAATATTATGTCATGATATTGTTGCTAGTAATAAGACCGAAGACACAATAAATGTGACTATGGTAAAGCAATTTTGGTAAGCATTATTTATCTCCCTGATTAGATATCGACTTTGTCAATTTTCTATAAATACAAGTAAAATTAGAGTCTACTTCTATTGGAATATAAGTACTTGGTGTGACAGTAAATAATCGAACGACAACTATTAGGCGCTAGATTCTACAAAAATCGACTATGAGATACTTAAATACTTACAATACTTGAAACGAGAGCTTGACTTGCCTCGCTTAAATATATTTAGAATTATGTATCGATTTACAGCCTGCCTATTTTATGCTTTGTTCGTAGAGTTTAAGAACCAGTTTCATTCATTTAAGGACAAATTTAAACTCTCGCCGACGACTTGTGTAGATTATTATGCTAAAATGCTTGCGTCTGCCGCGTATAAGTGCCGGAAGCAATCAATCTTGGCGGAGAGCGTTAGTCTCAGATGAAAACTCAACAGGGAAGATTGCTTGCCCTGGCTGTGTGGAGAGGTTTCGTAGCGCAGGCCTAAGTAAATGTGGGAAGAGAAAGTTTTGGAAGATGTCCCAGTTGGTGGCAAATTTGCTACGATTCCTTAAGGAACTATACGTGAAATAGCAGTCAGCAAGCGGCACAGAACGAGTCGATGTCCTACAGACAGTAAAGTTTAGCGAATTGAAGCGAAAAAGTTAACAAACGAAGGAGCAGTGTCATCTAGTGATGCAATAGCGGATGCATCGCCGTGAAGAGCGGTGAGGGCCAAGTAACCAAGTATAGGTATTGCGCAACTAACATACGTTACTCATCATTGCAGGTGAGTACTCTAATACTGTATTTGGGCAAGTGAGAATAGCCATCGAAGCAGCAGAATGACTTCTTCCCGCTCTCTTGTGTTTAGTGCGCACTGCGCCTGAGCATATGTGCAATAAGTTGAAACTCCTAGAAACGGCTATAATAGTGACATATCTATTAGTAGCAACAACAACTCATAAAAACAACTGTCATCTCGGTGATTTAATCAGTGTTAATATGTTGTAGCGATAGATTTTTTCGCGTAAATTTAATTATTGTTGAAATTAATGCGGAGTAAAAACAGCTACGCACTTCGTGAGTTGCATTTGGTTTTCTTATTAGCCAGCATTGTATCTGACAGGAAAATATTGCTATTGGTTGTTGATTTTTGTGTAAACAAAGTGTCTTTTTATTTGAGTAAATTTTTGAAGCTTAGCATCAGTACAGGTCAATTTCTACTTCACTTTCACAGGAACTTTGCTTAACCACGACTAAAGTAAATAAGGTAAGAGAGATAATAAAAATGTCTGTTATGTGATGGTGGCAATTCGCCTGTAATGCGATATAAGCTGATTAATGGGCTAGTTTTATGTCCTCCTGTTACTAACCTTAGTTCGTTATTGTAAATTGCATCTAGTGACTTTAATAAATTTGGGGAAGCGTCCATGTATAGGAAACTGCCGTAGCTTAATCTAGATGTAATTGTTACTTTGAATATTTGTGATAATGTATTTTAATTTCCTCCCCACTCCTGATATGCAGCCACATTTAAGACATCCATTGACGTTTGGCAAGTATTTTTAATATATTTAATATGTGAGGCCCATATTAGTATTTTGTCTACTATCATATAAAAAAACGTATTTCTGGAACTAATTTCAATTGTGTTTTATATAATTGTACTTCTGGAACTGACTGAATTACCTTTTTGGTAAAGTGGATACATTGAGTTTTACTAGTGCTAATTTTTAATCCCTTGGAGTTACTCCATGTTTCTAAAGTGTTTAAAGCGTTTTGGAGAAGATTCTTAGTAGACTCTGTGTTAGTTCCAGAACAGCAAATGACTAAATCATCAGCATACATATGCTTCTTAACCGAAAAATGAATATGTTTCGCGATGCTATTAACTGCTATTAGAAAGAGGGTGGCACTCAAAATAGAGCCTTGTAGAATCCCATTAACCTGGTTTTGCATCTGATATGTGATATTATTAATCCGTACTTGAAAAGTTCTATCAGTTAACAAGTTGTTGATAAAGTGCATCATATGGCCCCCCACTGGTGAAGTATGACTTGATACTTCCATATTCTTATGTGCTTCTCCTATCTTTTTTCAATATCACAAAATATTGCAATTAAATATTGTCCATTAAGAAATGCATTTCTAATATCGTACTCCAATTGTGCTAAATTATCATAGGCTATGTACGCCTGTTATTTCTAAAACCACTTTGGGTTGTTTCCAGTAGATGATTTGGTTCCAGGCACCAAATAAATCCCTTAGTGATAATTTTTTCTAAGAGTTTACATAATGTGTTTTTTATATTTATTGGACCCGTAGTTGGAACGATCAATATTGCTTTTTCCGGATTTTAATATAGGAACCATTGTTGCGTTTTTCCAATTTTTTGGAAACACGTTTTCTTTCCAAATATGGTTATAGAATTGCAAAAGTGTTACTTTTGATGACACGTGTAAGAATTTGATTATGTTAAAACGAATTTGATCTGGTCGTAGACTTTCATCTTTACTTTGTTTCAAAGTAGTTTGTAGTTCTACAAGGGTGAAACCTGTATTATAGTGTTCTTTATTTGTGGTTTCAGTATTTATTAAAGTATTGACACTGACGTTACATTCCTTTTCGGCTTTGTGTTGTTGGAATTCACTTATGTAGCTGCTGTCACTAACTACTTCGGAGAAAAATTTACTGAAAGTATCTGCTATTTCAATGGCGGTGGTTATGGTAATATTGTTGTATTTTAAGGCAGGAACATGAAACGTAGAGTTTAGTCCTTTAATTTGTCTAATCCGATTCTATAATTCCTTGTTGGTTGTCATACAGCTAATCGAACATGTAATTGGCGCAAGTAGTTTCTTTGCTCTTTTTTATTATCTTTCTTGCCATAGCCCTGGCTTTCTTAAATGAAATAAAATTTTCAATAGTCTTCTTCCGTATTTACACATTGAAAACTTTTTTCTAATTTTTGCTTCTTTACTTGCTTGGTTGCACCATGGGATGGTGTATTTATTTATTTTTGTTTCTTTAATTGGTACTTCTTTTTCTGCTGCGCCTAATATTTGCGATGTATTTTTTTCTGTGCTGGTGTTAAAGTCGTCATTTTCACAAAAACTTAAATTATGATCTTCAATTTACTCCGCGTAGAACTGCCAGTTTGCTTTGTTTATGTTCCACCTTGGTCCCAGTGTTGATTCTGATTGTATTCGTACATTAGTCTCAACTTTGATTAGTATAAGTATATGATCGGGCGCCCATAAACTGGAAGCTAAGAATTTAGTTAATCCTTACTGTGCCTGGCATACCTGTTAGGGGTGACATAAATTGGACGCTAGTAATCCTTACCACGAATTCGATGCTGCTCACTGCTACCTGTGTGTCAAAGTGGTAATCACCCAAAACAAAAAAATAAAAAATGTTTGTATATTTTAATGTTTTATTGTTTTTAGCATATTTTAAATTTTTATAAAAGTGAGAATAATGCATATTCATAAATGTAATTAGTTGTTATCTACTTATTTACAGTAGAATACATAAATGGGCAATTAGCCAGTATAAAACATAATTACAAATCAAATTACTTATTTACATTAGAATACATGTAAGCAACACATTTCACAAAATGAAATCTTGAAATTTCCTTTAAATTATAACGTATATTGGTACATAACAGTTCTGTACGCTTACGTACTACAGGGTTCCGAATTCTTACTTTTTCTGTTAAACTTTGAAGTCTTACATATGTATCGGTTTTAAATTGTTTTAGCACCTCAATAAACGCAAATATGTTAACGTGGGTACAATAAAAATTAGAATTAAAACTAGAGTGACAAGACTCGCACGCGTTTGTGGTTCTTTCGATGCTGTCGCTGCACTCTGCCCATAATTCCGTCGGAAAACTGGCTTCTTCACCGATATAATTATCCACTAGATAGTCTGCGTATTTCGACACTTTCTCATCTTCAGGCTGTATTTCCACGAAATCATACGCGAAGCAATCGCCGACATCAGCGGGGTTTAAAAAAGGCAAGCCAAACGTATATTTGAGCCACCTATCTATTTCACTTTCTTGGTTTCTGTATTTTTCAAAACCAAGCTAGTCCGAGATGGAAGCGGCATCCAATTAATTGTGATTCTTGCCATACTGTCTGCACTGCATTAGGGATTGCCTTTTCAAAATCTGCCACCACTTTTTTTGGTTTGCAATTTAAGCCGACACTCTCGCACTTATTTTTTAGTAGGTAACACAAAAGCACTTTCGTAAGTTATTTGTCGTTTATCAAGAAGCAAACAAAATGCCAATGGAATGTAGTGTCCATTTTCAAGCGTGTGGATGGTGAATAATTGTAAAAAATGTGCGCAATAACGAAATGTTCCATCCAAGTATTTTTTTTCGTTACTACATAAATAGCGAATATTTGTCAAGCACGAAAACACAACAATTTCTGACTGTTGATCGTTCACGAATAGAAAATCCTCTTGTCTAATTGTTGAAATATTCACTTTCCTCAACATATTTATAACGTCGTCGGTAGATTTTGGTAGTAGTAGTTGAAGTTTTCGCCTACTATTATACAAATTATTACGAATGTAACACATATCTCGAACAGATACCGTACTCATTTGTTCACTATGTTTTTTTTTAAGACGGAATATATTATTTTAGATGGCATTTCGTTTGCCTTTCTTTTCACCCTGTTGCTTATTACTTGGCGATTTAACTTTTTAGTGTCTTTACTCTTTAGGGTGATCATGTTGCAAATCACTACGAGAAATAAGGTCTTCTATGCCCATCGTAAAAACCTTTGCTTTGCAGGAACGTATAGCACATCTCCAGTAAGTTTCGCACAATCAGCTCTTCTTTTACACGTTCACTTATAACTTTCGATATTTCCATAATTGCGGCAAGCGAATGGAGGCACAACTAACTTGGACCTCGTAAAATAGGAAAATAAAAACTATTTGCAAATACTTGAACCTATACCTCCTCATTTCTAAATTTCTAATAGCAAATTCTTGGAATATCATTAACGAAAGAGGCAGTTATGTTAATCCTTTCGTCAGCGTCCAATTTAAGGGTAGGATTAAAGGAAGCCAGGTACTTAGCGTCCAATTCATGGCCGTCGATATGATCACTACCGCAGGCTTCTGGTAGGGTTGACCAATTGGCGTATGCTCTTATTTTCTTACGACAATACAGTCTTGTTTTATAAAAATATTGGTATCAGTTAATGCAAACGCATTTAGTCTAGTCATGGGCTTATTCGAATGAAAAATAACCGGTTATCCGGTTATTGAAATAACTTATGTAACTCGGTTTTCGTTCCAAGTATTCGAATGAAAAATAACCTCATCCTGATATGTACTACGTGCCGTATCTCAGCGACCTGCGAGTGATCGAAATATTGTAAATAATACGTCATTCATAACTCATAACCATAAGCAAGGCAGATTGTACTGAAAACACCATTTGGGAGTCTCGCTCTACAGTTTTCTCCCTTGCTTCCTTGCCGGCTGAGGCTCGCGGTCGATCCGTCGTCATATGAGATCAACATAAATCAATTTTTTGCCGCCTTTAACCCGGTCGATCGATAAACATAAATGTTTTACCACTGTTTTTTATTGCGATTAGCAAGCAGTCCCGCATATTTCTTTCTTTCTACACTTCTTAATAAATACCTCTTAATTTCCAATACAGAACACATAATCTACATAATAGGTTTTGGTTATAGATAGGAAGAATGTAGGAGTAATCGAGCTAATGCAGAATAGCGAGTCGTAAGACTCATACAAATACAACAATATATTATTAATTATTATTATGTTATTATAAATCGCCAGCAATCGAAAACAATAAAGGTGTATCCAGATATATTTCATTCATATTCACAACTAATTATTGCACAAACTCCTTAGAAATCAAATAAAAATCATTTATACAATTATTATAATTAACGATTAACTGAGTTCCTCTGTTACGGTATTAAAAGAACTTTACGACACCCACCCAAGGTGAGCATCGCACCACGGAATCAGTCCTGAAAAACTGGCACACTTGCCCTGAAATCGGTTCGAAATAGGCTAATAGGCCACGGCTGGAACGCTCAGGGAGTCGGGCGTGAGTCACACGATACGTTCTGGGCAAGCGTGTTGTGGCATAATATATACAGGGTATGTCGAAATCATGAGGGCGCCACCAAGCCTGTCTTAACCCGGCTAACCGGGCCTGGACGGTTAAACGGGAGCGAAGCATGCACAATACTCCGCCGATAGGATTCCTCAAGAGTTGCAAGGTCAAATAACAATTTCGGGATTGCCTTATGCAAGGATTGTAATTAGGTGTCAATCCGACCGCGACTACGCAGCTGTCTCACTCACCTGTACGCTCACAGCTTCCTCGTTCCGTCGTACAATAATCAGTACAATAAAGGGGGCGTCTATCTGTAACAGAACATGCACAAGCCGAAACAAACAATAGTTCCCTTAACTAACCAATCATATATTGAACTTCGGGTTACAAAGGGGTAGCAGAATGCGTCGCCCTGTATCTAAACTTAACCTATAATTAAGGGCACCAGCTGGCACGCGCGCTCTAAACTTAACGACAGATGTTGAACATTAGTGAACAGCAATGAGCAGGAATAGGTAGCAATGAGTACAAACATGTACGTGGCCTTAGGCGGCGGGCAGCGACGATTTACATTAGCATTCGCGGCATAAACAGTCTACAAGTCTGAATGAATGCACTGGCGCGGTAATGAGTAATGAGCACAAATATGCACGTTGCCTTATGCAAGGGCAGCGACGATTTACATTAGCATTCGCGGCATGAACAGTCTACAAGTCTGAATGAATGCACTGGCGCAGTAATGAGTAATGAGCACAAATATGCACGTTGCCTTATGCAAGGGCAGCGACGATTTATCTTAGCATTCGCGGCATGAACAGTCTACAAGTCTGAATGAATGCACTGGCGCAGTAATGAGTAATGAGCACAAATATGCACGTTGCCTTATGCAAGGGCAGCGACGATTTATCTTAGCATTCGCGGCATGAACAGTCTACAAGTCTGAATGAATGCACTGGCGCAGTAATGAGTAATGAGCACAAATATGCACGTTGCCTTATGCAAGGGCAGCGACGATTTATCTTAGCACTCGCGTTCACAGCGGTAATCAGGTTAAAGACACATACCTTAGTGCGTAGGCGGCGAGGGGGCCTGGTACAGTTGGGTTGCGACAAGCTGCAATCGTAGTTGGCCGGTACCTTCGATGCTACAACGGCGAAAGGGGGTGAATGCACAACCGCCTCAATGGCGACGGGAGACACGTCAAGACGCGTACAACGGGACGACGAAAAGAAAGAGGCCACTTTCGTTCTGCTGAACCAAATCCTCGTAGGTCGAGATGAAGAGGGCACGACCCCTCACTTACGGAAGCAGGAACTGGGCTCCAAAAACACCCACGCTACGCCGAAGACAACTCGAAAAACTCCGACTCACAACCACCACACAAGCGCTCTCTGCCACGGGCTGCGGACAACTGCCACTTAAAGCGAAACAGTCTATCACAAGATTGCTGAAGCAGCACTTGACGGGAAAAAGGGCTGACGCCCCCGCCAAGGGCGGAAGCGTCGCACGAACTCACACACACTATCCGACCTCTTACTTGTTTGACGGCTCTCGGCTGAATGCCCGAGGGAAGCGTTGGCAAAAGGTCACCTTGGCCGCGTCCCCCACGTGACTAAACCACAGCGAATCGCAAGGCGATAGAATGAAACAAGCCAATGCGGGCTACGCTGGTATCACGCCACCACCGCGTGCTATTCGGAATTCGGAAAAACGCCATCAGAGGAGAGCTCCAACCGACGGAAAATACTGCTTTTGGGGCTAAATATGTGCGAAATCGTGATTCTGGAATTAGGCGATGGAGCCAAATAAAGAACTAAAAGGGCTTAGCATACGGGCACGCTGCTCTAAAGCCTAGGCGGCTATTTAAAATACCAAAATGACCTAACTAACGGCGTGAAATGCAATTAAGCATCTGAAACAGCAAAATGACTTAACACTCCCCTTACTTGAAAGAGAGTTCCCCGAAGTCTCTTATAAAACAACGAGGCATTTTGGCTGCGGCGCCACGAGCACTCAAACGACCGGAAACGCTGATACGATAGCTGTACCCCCAAAGGAATTACGCACACCGGCCACCAGATAGGGTACGACAGGAGGGAAGAGAGAAGAGGAAGAAGAAAGATTGGATACGCCAGTAGAAAATACGTAAATTGTTTGCGTCAAAATCGGGTAAAATAGGTCTTACACCTGTGGACACTTCCGACCAACCGTTCCAAAAGAACACAGGGAGGGGGGGGGGCATAGAAATGGAAGTCCAAAGTCCCACCCAAGGGTTACCTGAAGAGGGCACGCTGCGCGTCACGAGAACGGCGCATTGTGTGGATCCCACAACTGGTATGAGTACCCAAGAGAAGAGGATAAACCACCAAAAAAAAAGGGAAATGGTTGTGACAGAAACTGTCAAAAATAGTCATAATCGGTAATAGGAAAAACTCAGTCCACCGAAATCCTCAATCAATGGCGATGCCGGAGCCAAGTCGACTATTAAACCGCAAAGCGCGAGCTCGAAAGTGACTCCAACACCGAACACCAAAAGAAAATCACGAAGAACCAAGTCTCCAAGGGTGTAGGCGTTCGATGACGCATGCCCAATAAATCCTTTTCAGAACTCCATGCGGCCCAAAGGGACTACCTTACGACGACAGGGTCCGCACGAAACAAAATGACCAGAAACACGCTCTCTTTATGTAATCCCACATAGGTGGTTGAAAACGGCGACGGCCAACGGTACGGTAAAAGAGCGCTAGGCCACGAAAACAACAGGGCATCACTACAAAAAAAAAAGTCAAAAACCTTTAAATACTTAATACTTGAATACCAACGGAACCTCGCGCGGACAGCATGCGCATTACTGCCACACAAAGCTCAGAAGCTTCAACGAAACTGTTCATAAAGAACACGATACTTGACAACATGACGTTGCCAGACAAATAGGGTACGGTAAATGACAACAAAACGTCAACAAGTACGAAACATTCCGACCAGCGGTAAAGACTCGTTAAATGCTAACGGTAAGTGTGCAAAACACTGCGATAACTGTTAGGGGTGTCCACGAAGAAGTCGGTAAACAAAGTTGGGCGGTACATGATAATAATGAGTATGAGATAAAGGCCAACGAAAATAACTACGTCAAACCAACTAAGAAGATGGCCTGAGGGACGTAATAACCGCACGAGCGAATCTCCCCAAGCACACCAACAACACACCATAACTGATCAACAAACCAAAACGCAGTGATGAAGCTGAAAATGAATTCCAACCTGCTCACCAAAAATCAACGCGGCACAACACCAAACGATAGCAAAAGAAAAATTGTCAAAATCGGTAATCATCAACGTCAAAATCGATAAACCTCGCTAACGTGAACGTCAAAATCAATAAACGTCAGTTCGGTACAACAAAAGTGTCAACTTAGCCCAAGGCTAAACAATGTAAACGACAGGGAATCGAAACTCCCACTAAGCCTTCGAAAAGACTTAAAAAAAACAAGGTCGGTATCTTCACTCAACAACATCTG
Source organism: Agriotes lineatus (assembly GCA_940337035.1). NCBI lineage: Eukaryota > Metazoa > Arthropoda > Insecta > Coleoptera > Elateridae > Agriotes > Agriotes lineatus. The sequence continues at coordinate 141,747,334 of OW679195.1, read as the reverse complement.
GTACTAAATCCGACTAATACGGGATAAAATCTGCACTAAATGCAACAAAAGATCTCGGTAGTATGAACTGGCTAAGAAAAACAAGAAACGACGGTAAAAAATGACGGAAAAGATACTCAAAACATGAAAAGACATGGAAAAATACAAAAAGGAAACTCAAAAAGGCGATAAACAACAAGAAAACACAAAACTACAAATAGAAAATAAGAAAAGACAAGAAAAAACATATAGAAAACAAGAAAAGAAACGTAAAGACAAATGACAACTAAGAAAAAACATATACACGGTCAAGAAAACTAATGAAAATAAACTAAGAACAGGAAAAGACAAGAAAAGACATATAGCAAACAGAAGAAAACAGGAAAAGACAAATAGAAAACAAGAAAAGAAGCTCGGTAAAATATTCTACTAAGAAAAAAAACGGTTTACCAGTCCATACCACTTCGAAATGACGAAAAAAAACATTTGCGACATCAAAATAAATGATAACAGACAACACTGAACATCAACGCCCCACGTTGTCGCGCCAAAATTAGCCTGTTACGGTATTAAAAGAACTTTACGACACCCACCCAAGGTGAGCATCGCACCACGGAATCAGTCCTGAAAAACTGGCACACTTGCCCTGAAATCGGTTCGAAATAGGCTAATAGGCCATGGCTGGAACGCTCAGGGAGTCGGGCGTGAGTCACACGATACGTTCTGGGCAAGCGTGTTGTGGCATAATATATACAGGGTATGTCGAAATCATGAGGGCGCCACCAAGCCTGTCTTAACCCGGCTAACCGGGCCTGGACGGTTAAACGGGAGCGAAGCATGCACAATACTCCGCCGATAGGATTGCTCAAGAGTTGCAAGGTCAGATAACAATTTCGGGATTGCCTTATGCAAGGATTGTAATTAGGTGTCAATTCGACCGCGACTACGCAGCTGTCTCACTCACCCGTACGCTTACAGCTTCCTCGTTCCGTCGTACAATAATCAGTACAATAAAGGGGCGTCTATCTGTAACAGAACATGCACAAGCCGAAACAAACAATAGTTCCCTTAACTAACCAATCATATATTGAACTTCAGGTTACAAAGGGGTAGCAGAATGCGTCGCCCTGTATCTAAACTTAACCTATAATTAAGGGCACCAGCTGGCACGCGCGCTCTAAACTTAACGACAGATGTTGAACTTTAGTGAACAGCAATGAGCAGGAATAGGTAGCAATGAGTACAAACATGTACGTGGCCTTAGGCGGCGGGCAGCGACGATTTACATTAGCATTCGCGGCATAAACAGTCTACAAGTCTGAATGAATGCACTGGCGCGGTAATGAGTAATGAGCACAAATATGCACGTTGCCTTATGCAAGGGCAGCGACGATTTACATTAGCATTCGCGGCATGAACAGTCTACAAGTCTGAATGAATGCACTGGCGCAGTAATGAGTAATGAGCACAAATATGCACGTTGCCTTATGCAAGGGCAGCGACGATTTATCTTAGCATTCGCGGCATGAACAGTCTACAAGTCTGAATGAATGCACTGGCGCAGTAATGAGTAATGAGCACAAATATGCACGTTGCCTTATGCAAGGGCAGCGACGATTTATCTTAGCATTCGCGGCATGAACAGTCTACAAGTCTGAATGAATGCACTGGCGCAGTAATGAGTAATGAGCACAAATATGCACGTTGCCTTATGCAAGGGCAGCGACGATTTATCTTAGCACTCGCGTTCACAGCGGTAATCAGGTTAAAGACACATACCTTAGTGCGTAGGCGGCGAGGGGGCCTGGTACAGTTGGGTTGCGACAAGCTGCAATCGTAGTTGGCCGGTACCTTCGATGCTACAACGGCGAAAGGGGGTGAATGCACAACCGCCTCAATGGCGACGGGAGACACGTCAAGACGCGTACAACGGGACGACGAAAAGAAAGAGGCCACTTTCGTTCTGCTGAACCAAATCCTCGTAGGTCGAGATGAAGAGGGCACGACCCCTCACTTACGGAAGCAGGAACTGGGCTCCAAAAACACCCACGCTACGCCGAAGACAACTCGAAAAACTCCGACTCACAACCACCACACAAGCGCTCTCTGCCACGGGCTGCGGACAACTGCCACTTAAAGCGAAACAGTCTATCACAAGATTGCTGAAGCAGCACTTGACGGGAAAAAGGGCTGACGCCCCCGCCAAGGGCGGAAGCGTCGCATGAACTCACACACACTATCCGACCTCTTACTTGTTTGACGGCTCTCGGCTGAATGCCCGAGGGAAGCGTTGGCAAAAGGTCACCTTGGCCGCGTCCCCCACGTGACTAAACCACAGCGAATCGCAAGGCGATAGAATGAAACAAGCCAATGCGGGCTACGCTGGTATCACGCCACCACCGCGTGCTATTCGGAATTCGGAAAAACGCCATCAGAGGAGAGCTCCAACCGACGGAAAATACTGCTTTTGGGGCTAAATATGTGCGAAATCGTGATTCTGGAATTAGGCGATGGAGCCAAATAAAGAACTAAAAGGGCTTAGCATACGGGCACGCTGCTCTAAAGCCTAGGCGGCTATTTAAAATACCAAAATGACCTAACTAACGGCGTGAAATGCAATTAAGCATCTGAAACAGCAAAATGACTTAACACCTCTGCTATCTGCAAGTTACGATGCCGATGACAGATGACGCTGAACTGCGTAACCGGAAAACCGGCGAAATCGAAACGAATCGAGAACCAAAATTTATTTGAATGATTATTCAAATAATCATTCGGTAATAATATCATTCGAATGCAAATAATTCGGTTATGAAAATTGTCCGGTTATGCCTATCACTAATTTAGTGCAAATTCCATGCTGAATTAGGTGCATGACCTCGCGATCACGACCTTATCTTAACAGGTAAATGTAGGTATGTTTGAAAGAAGTGATATCGAGAAATAAAAGTAACAGTTTGGCGAGCAGAAAATACAGTCAAATGCACAACACAATCGCTGTAACACGATCAGCACATCCGTTCACTATACTCGATCGGGACGAACTCTTAAGAAAGTTTATTTTGTGATTATTTAACATTTAAGTTAGTTATTTTTTATTATACGTTTCTAAACAATTTGCATTTTACTAATCGGCGCTCATTGGTCCAAGAACAATTTGGCCATTTTGATTCGACTAACAAAATGTAGTGTTACCGATTGTTTTAAACCATCGTTGGTTTTCGATAAATAGGTGTAGGGGATCCAAACAAAGACTCTTGCCATTTTGACTGTTGTTAAGATAACACTTAAAAATTTGGTCTCACAAAACAGATGAATTGCGAAACATTATCCAGGGGAAATGTGTATTTGTGCAATTCGACAAACAGGAAGGCTACGTTCCTGCTTCCCATGCAAGTAAGCAAGCAAACTTATTTCAACTTTTGTGTATATCCCTGCAAATTAAAACGCAATAATAAGCACATATCGGTCAACTGCAACGATTACAAAATGTTACATATGAAGCTGATAAAAAGGGATCCCAAATCCCCATGCAACTGTCTGTCCTCTAATAACAGTGTAACCCTGAATTCTGAAGACCGTTCCTGAGAGGTGTTCCAAAAGAGCAGCCAAGCCGTATTATACTGCTGCAGCGGACATATTTTTTGGCTTATTCCAAGTGCTAGCACAACACGAACGGCCATCACGAGGCCATCCGCCCTACTCGAGAGGAGCTGTGCCTACTGGTGTACAGAAAGTCAACTGGTACTAAATAAAGTAGGAAATTAGCAATTTGTTTGAGTAATATAACATCCGAGTTGATAAGGAATCAACGTTCCTGACATACATTGACGAGGCCATATAATTAGCTTGTGTTTTACGATATTTTTTTTCTATATAATTCAAATAAGCGTTGTAAGCCAGACTTCTTTGTGCACTATTTATCGGTTTTCTTTTCAAATTTTTAGGATTAACACCGAATGTCAAATTGACAATTCTGAAAAATATTTGACTTTCAGATTGTTGTAATGATTACTTTGATTTGACGAATGGCGGTCACATTTATGATTTCTACTTAGTTCAAAGTACTGTATTATTGTCGGAAATTGAGTATATATTGAAGCAATTTGACAAACTATAGAAAAATTATCTGACTAGTAATAAAATTAATTTTTGCCTTAAAAAGCACGATGGTCGCTGCTGAATCACAGACGAAATTTCAGAACACGAAAAATTAGAAACTTCTTCAGCATCAATCAAACAAGACCGTGTAGGTATTAGCAACACCTCCAGGAAGAACAAGCCGAGAATATTCCAAATACAGTTCAAAAACGAGACGTGAAAACTGAAACTGCAACTTTTACTCCCATGTAACAATTAACATGTTAATGTAAGCAGAATACATTACCGTTTTTGACTTTCTGACATTAGTTCAAGTACCTAAGCACTATTTTTGAACCTAATGTGTAACATATTTAGAATAATATTTCTGTATATTCTACTGGTAGGCCTGAATTATATTTGGGTGTTACAGCTTATATTAAATGGCTTATTTATTAGCTACATGATATTGTTTATTTTCGTCATAGATACAAAATATGAAAAGCTACTCTAATTTTTCAAATTATTTCCCCTCAATCTCATTGTAACCATGCAACTAGAAACAACATCTTAGCAACCATACATTCAGGCTATCCTTGATGTTACTTACAGATTTTTATCTAAATATGACATATGACACTTATTACATTTTGAAATTTTATACTAAGTTTACTAATATACTATCAAATAAAATATTGTATGTACCATTGGAGATATTCGAATTTTTACTTCCCTCGTCTAAAAGACGAAGAAAATATTGTAATCGCGCCAAAGTCACCTTTCGAGATTTCTTCAGATCTTCACGTTTCAGGGTCCCTAGATGACGAAAAACAGGTTTTCTCAAATCCGTCTGTTTGTCTGCCTGCCTGCCTGTCTGTCTGTCTGTCTGTCTGTCTGTCTGTCTGTCTGTCTATCTGTCTGTCTGTCTGTCTGTCTGTCTGTCTGTCTGTTGGCGGCATAACTCAAAAACTATTTGTCGGAGGAAGACAATATTTTGCACACACATGGTATATCTACCTGGCATGAAACCGAGAAGATTTCAAACAAATATAGAGAGGGTGAGCACCTTAAAAAATTTGGTTTATTTTTTATTTGACTTAGAAATAAATACGAGTAATAAATTGTGCATAGCTCAGGCTTTATTCTTATTAAAAATGGTCCCCAATAGATGCAGAATAAATGTTGTACGATACAAAAAGGAGCAACAAGTTAGTGCGTTACTTAATACAGCTGCAACGCAAGAATTCGAAGGGTCGGTGCTCCGTAGCTCAGGTAGAAATAGCTTGTTGCCTTGCAATATCCCACAAAATGTTGGGACTGCATACGCGGTCCACCTGCCCTTCGAATTCGACCACCGGTAACGTTTTTTTTTATTTGAAAATTTAATTAATTTATCAGAAACGTGAAGATATTTTTACTCCTAACTTAATTTCATTTTTAAAATTATTTAGTGTCATAATCTCGACGAGGGAAGTTCTGGGTAAAACCGTTTTATAGATTTTTTACTTTTGATTGATTTATAGACCTCGGCCCAGGCCCCTCGGTGTGTAACATGTCAACCTCAGGGAAAAACATATTCATATCTCCCATAATGCACAAATATCTATTGTTACATCATTTATAGGCATTTTAGAAGATGCACCGAAATTGTGAGGCTGGAGGTTACGGGGAATTCACTCATCTAATATGGAAATTCGTTCCGTGAGTCAGAAAATTATCTAGTAAGTTTAAAAATCAAATTGTGAAAACAAATATTAATCAGTTTCTGTTATCCAGAAAAGCGGATGGAAACAGTATTGAATCTAGGTAACAGAAGTTTAGTTGACAAGACAAAGCCTGAACTCTGTGTCTCTTTAAAGCACAGTAATAGGACAAGACAAAACAAAAAAACGCGAGAGCAGTAAAGAAAATTTATCCATGTTTGAGGAAAAGTAATTGGCCTCATTCAATCTCATAGTTCATCTCACAGACGTTCGGGATACAATACAAAATGTTGATGCAATAATGGATGGCATTCGCTTATTCCTCGTATAAAGATTACGTTTATTTCTGTTTACATAAATATATTCACGTAGAATTCCAAAAGACTTATTAACTGCAATTGGTTTGATATAGCTATTGGGAGGTATCTATTTAGGACGCCACTAGACAGAATCGTGGTAATACTGTAGTAAGACTAAAGTTAGGTCCAAATATTTTGCTCTCCAAAGAAGTGGGCTTGATTTCTCTACAAGTTCAGAAACAAAGTAGAGCTGTTTCGATACCTCAATAAGGATTTCATTTCAAAGCTGGAACTTGATAATAATTACGGCTTTTAACCTACATGTTTTACACTAGTAATAGAAGAAAGTAAAGACGATACCAGTATAAATGGTCGATTAATATATCGTTACTCTAATGCACCATTGTATGGAGATCGTGTAGATACAACTGTCAGCCTGCCTTCGAAAATACTTTCTCATCGAAACCAAATTTTCCATGTGAGAAAAAGATTTTTTATCGTATCTTAAGGCAATGTACTAGATTTCAACATTAAAAATCGTTGAGCGAAGTGTTATTTTGCACCATAGCAACGGCGATTCGTTTTATGGTTGACAACATTGGAGTATATTCTTGGTAGCACTGTAAGCCTATGTCATATTCGAAGTTAGCAGGTTAGGTTTTACGTCGTCAGTCTGTGTCAAGATTGGCGTAACACCTAACCTGCTAACCTTAAATTTGACATTGATTTAAGTGCCACAAACAGTACACTTCAGTACTGCCAAACGCATAAAATTAACTGGAGCTGTTTATTATATTTCAGTACATAAAAGTTTTACATATAATATTTTACATTTCTAAATGAAATGCGATAAAATAGCAATAATAAATATAATAATAGTGACCTATACAAAACACGTTAGAACAGTGGTTTTACTGAACTCGTATGGCTGTTTAAGTACTCGCTAACGTTCGTAGTCAAACCAGTAGTCAGGACTAGATTTGAGAAAAAGGCTTCCGTTACGAGTCTAGAAGCAAATCAAATTACTTTTGAGTTAAAGATGTTTTCTATCTAATTTGACTCCGCTGAATCCGAAAATGCCTGTTACCAACTCGAGATCCCGACCGTAAGTGAGATATTCAAGAAGGCGGCCAAAAACCGAAAATCGACAAATTTTCGGCCTCCTACGACGTATATACGTAATTTAAACATCAAATTATAAGTTTCTGAAGACAAGGAACACACCCGTAATAGAATTTGGAGTCAGTAAAATAATTTATTAATTTTTAATCAATTTTTAAGCCAAGAAAAGACAAGTCTTAAAAACATTTTATCCAATACTCTTAGTTTTCTTGACTGGTCTTTCTTTAATTCAATCACCCATACACAGGTCCAAAAAACATTAGAAATGACAACTCCGACTCATCTTCGTAAGTTTCATTCCTTGATGCCATCGATTAAGGTCTCTACAGATCACAGTGGTTCTAAGAAGGTTATAAATCTTTCTTCTTATGCCCTTTCTCCTAGCGAAAATTATATACTTTCCAAAGGTTTGAATTTTTCGTTAGCCCCCGAAAGCATTCTTATGGAAGAGATTAATAGTTCGGTAGAATCTTCTGTGAGAACGCTTCCTAAAGACGTTGCCGATCTTATCCGCTTCGAAACTGTCAGGTGTTTACGATCATCTAAACCTCCTAAAAGTAACATTACAAAAGACGAAAAGAATGCTCTAAACACCCTACGTTCCAATTCCGACATCTCAATTTTGTCTGCTGATAAAGGTAATGCTACAGTAGTTATGGATCGAACAGAGTACACCACTAAGGTTAAGTCTTTACTCCAAGATTTTTCTTATGCCCCACTTTCTCGCGACACAACTTCCAAAATCGATCGGGAAGTCACTTCTCTCATAAAATCTTCAGATTTTCCCACTGATATTCAACGGAGGTTGACTCCTCGCCCTTCAAAGCCTCCTCGGCTCTATGGTATTCCTAAAATTCATAAACCAGACATCCCACTCAAACCCACTGTCAGTACTATAGATTCCCCTACTTACTTATTAGCTAACTACCTAACCACTATACTCAGAAAGTTCACTGGTAAATCTTCCCCGTATGATCGCAATTCAGTCCATTTCGTTGAACTTATATCCAATATAAGTGTTGAACCTGAGGATTTACTTGTGAGTTTTGATGTCACTTCCCTTTTTACTAAAGTCCCTATGCCCGATTCCATAGTCATAATGCAACAGTTGTTATCAGAGCATGGGGAGACGTCTTCAAGTCTGTCTGCCCTTATAGAAAAATGCCTCTCTTCCACTTATTTCCTATTTTAAGGCCAGTTCTTTAAACAAATATCTGGTGGGGCCATGGGTTCTCCTCTTTTACCTGCTGTTGCCAATACCTTAGTGGAAGCTTTCGAAACCGTAGCTCCGGAATCTTCAGAATGGAAGCCCAGATTTGGTTCCGATACGTCGACGATACCTTTATTATTTGGCCACATGGTAAAGACACGTTACCCGTTTTCCTAAATCATCTCAATCCTGACATTAACTTTACGATAGAGATAGAAAGTAACGGCTCTCTTCCTTTCTTAGATGTACAGGTCTCTTGCCAACCCTGTGGCAAACTTGGTCATTCTGTATATAGCAAACCCACTCACACTGATCGCTATCTGCATGCCGATTCCCACCATCATTGTGCACAAAAACTTTCCGTCATCAATTCGCTTGTACACCGGGTTGTTTCCATATCCCAACCCGATAATATCCAAGCTGAAATAAACCAGATTCGTAAAGCTCTTAGGAACAACAGTTACCGTGTTAAGGATATACAGTCTGCCATCAATCGCCATCTTCATCCACGGCCACCCAAATCTCCAAAAACCGATCCTCCTGCAGCAATAGTGTTTCTTCCCTATATCCACCAAGTCACCGATCGCGTTGGAAAGTTTCTTTGAAAACAAAACATTAAAACAGTATTCAAACCCCCGAGCAAAATCTCACAGGTTCTTCCTTCACCTAAAGACAAACTAAACACTATGTCCTCTAAAGGTGCTTATAGAGTGCCTTGCTCGTGTAATGCTGTATACATTGGTGAAACAGGACGTTCAGTAAAAACTCTCTGAGCACCAGCGCTATCACAAGGCGGGCCTCGTTTTTTCATCAGCTATCGCTGAACACCAGCGTGATACTGATCATAAGATCCTTTTTGATGAACCTTCCATCATCTGCAAATCCCCATTCTTCTTTAGCAGAAAGATTCGCAAAGCCATTGAGGTTTACAAACACCATAACAATCTCAATCGGGACGAATGCTTTCCCCTTTCTTCTATGTGGAAAGTGCTAGTTCCTAAGCCCCGTTCACCGCCACTGAACCGCGACGGCATTTGCTAACTGCGACGGCGCCTATAAATTCTCGCATTTCTCCTTCCGATCGCTAGTCAAGTTTCGCCTCTGACGTGGTTCACACGTTGAGTTATTGTGCTCTTCTATATCTTCCCTTGCAAAGAGTTACGCGTATGGCGTGATTAGCACGTTGAGTTACAGTGCTCTTTTGCTTTTTCCTCCTGATGAAGTCCCTTACGAAAGTGGCCAATACGTTGAGTTCTTCGACCTCAATAATGACACGGTCCAATCACGGAAGTCGTGTTTTACTTAATTAATAAATTATTTTACTGACTCCAAATGCTATTTTCATATATACGGGTGTGTTTCTTGCCCTCAAAAACTTATAATTTGATGTTTAAATTACGTTTATACGCCTTAGGAAGCGGAAAATGTGTCGATTTCGTTGTTGGCTGCCATTTTGGATATTTCACTTACGGTTGGGATTTCGAGTTGGTAACAGGCATTTTCGGATTCAGATGGGTCGAATTAGCTTTAACTCAAAAGTAATATGATTTGCTTCTAGAACTTCACTTTTTCGAATTCTTGTCCTGACTACAGCCATATTTGCCCAGTCAAACGTTACTTTTCTAAACTTGTTGCGTAATATACTATTAATTGGGCTTTAATTATAATAATGTGACAATATTTTGATAATACTGAAAGCATCTTTTTCAATCATATTTAAATTTTTAAGTGCCATGAAAAATTTTACAGCATTTTAAATAACCACAAATATAGTTTTTCAAAATATAATCAAAAAATCCACTGCCAGAAAAACGAAAGCCTTTTACAGTCTCAAATCATTCTACAAGGCTACTAGTAAGTGCGTTTTAAAAATCGCAGTGTTGCCAGAGGGTGCGGGTTGTCAAGCAAAGGGTGAACGAGAAAGGCAGTTAATCTGGAAAACTTATGATGAGGGGTTTCTGCTGGTGAATTCTAAGAAGCTTCCCCAAGATGCAGCCATTCTTTGATTCCGAGATATTAAGATGCTATTAAGATCCCTAGTTGCAGCCCTTCTGCAATAGGATGTTATTAAATGGGGCGATCACTAATTAGTAGGGTTTTCCTTGCGATTTAGTACGAGGTTTTGGAATGAGATTGACAGAGACGCTAGAATTATTGTAATGAATACGACAGCACTCTCGGGTATTTTGTACGAAGCTTTGGTATAATCTTAAGCTGCTCAGAAACAATGCAGATATCCGGATGGCAAATTCTAATAACAAAACTATAAATCCACAGAGCAAATACAATTTTCAAAGCTCTGCGTCAGTGCGTTTAGTTACTCTGGAAATTTATCACACTCCGTTTAAATACTATTTATATTTCCCAAATATTCTGTTAGCATTATTATACCTAATGCTTGAACTTAAAAATTTTATCTGATAACAGACAATATTTTGTATTGCATTGCTAAACCACAAATTCTAACTTAGCGTAGTACATCTTCAGACTTAATGGCCAAACTTCTAATTAAACTACAGTTGGGGAATCAAATTAACCTAATAAACCTTTGTAGATTATTCAGGAACTCAAGGTAATATTTGATGGAAACTACCCGATTGATAAGGTTATAGAAATAAGTGCCAATCAGTAGATGTTGTTATCATAGATCTCCATCTTAGGATATCAACAACTAATCGAATTCAAATTCAAAATTTATTTATATTTTTTCCGTGTCATTATTTAAACTATTTACGTTACCTAACACTTTACATAAATTGCGAAATGATGAAATACTTCTTCAATAGATTAAATTGTATTAAATTAGTAATTCCTGTCATATCTCTTTAGATATTTTGTTCTCGCCAACTTTCACATTGCAATACGTACTCATACAGGTAGTAGCATAAAAACAGTTTTTCCCAAAGAATTTATTCTCTAATAACGGTAACTATACTTTGACTATAATTAAAAAATATATTGACGTCGTAAACTTATATTTTTATTGATCACTTCTATTAATCTTCACAATTTCAAGAACAAAAAGCTCAATATACCAATATTTAAAATAAATATCTCTCAAGTACCTTGCGGTCAACTAAATTCGTTCAAGGGTCCGGAAACATGAAGGCTTTCAGGACCAGATGCTTGTACAAAATACCCAAATCAATATTACGTGCACAGAAAGCAATTATAAATGTGTCAGGAGTGCGCTGGATTGGAATAGTTTTCGGTGATCCCGAAATAAGATCACAACTTTATCGTTACTTGGTGGTTCTGCTGGTTACCATAGCAAACTTTGTATCAGTTTAGGAAACCGAAATTTCTAGGGGATGCAGCAGCGGATATAATGATTTGTTCTACTAATTTTCTATGCCAAGGAAGCGTTTGTGAACTGTTAATAATACTAGGGAAACTACCGTCTCATGTTGCCGAAAATGCACAACTTTTAACATTTCTAAGTAGCATAAAATTTTAAACCCGTGCTATTATTTCTAAACTTATTTTAAACAAATCTGAAAAAAATAATGTGCGTGATTAGTTTTAGACGGAGTATATTCATTATTCTTATTACTTGAGTTACTAAATAACTTTGCAATTCTTATCTACTCTGCTTAGCGGAAAATACATGTCAAATGAACGGCGAGTATTCGGCACCTAAAATGGACTATATCAGCAAAGAAAGATATTCCCTACAGAAAAATTAGGCTTAAAGGTGTCAACTGTATCAATCAACTGCTCTAGCTACAGATTAGTAACCTGTACCCTTATATACCGGGTAACCAGTTTTAAAACCGAACATAGCAAAAGCAAGGTTACTAGAAACAATTAATTTAATTTTAAAAAAACAGGGTTCCCTAGATTAGAACTTTAAATTATGCCGAGGGGGTTGCGATCAAAGGCCTTGGACATCAATTACGTTAGACAAATCATTTGTTTACTTAAAATTAAAAACTATGTTTGGTTTTGAAACCGGTCATCCGGTAATAATAAGATAGAAAAGTTATGCAGTAAACTTAAAAAAAGAAGTAAACATGACAGTTATTACAGAAAGATTAAGAGAAATTGAGGATATAGAGATAGACAATCAGTTGACTGTAATAAGTGGTGTGTCGATCAGCAAAAAATAGCAGCGGGAGACATTGCTTTACTAATTCATCGGAAAAGAAAGCATAAATTAGTAAACTTTGCGACATTCAATGAGAGAATCATCTTGGCTGGATTGTACATTGTAGGCTTACATGCCCCTGAAGAAAGGAAAAACGAAGTAACCGAACAATTGTATAAACAACTACAAAAAGAAATATCGCAATGGAACAACAAAGACTTGGATATAGCGGGAGACATGAATGCAAGAGTAGGGAGCATTCATATCCCTCAAATTGTAGGTAGTTTCGGTGAACGTTACATAAACAGCAACATATATCAGTACAGTACAGAAGATAACTTAAACTAATAACGGACGAATTGAAAAATGTATTAACAAAGCCTTGAAGGGAGCCTTAGGGAAAATAAAAATAAAGAACAAGAGAAGAAGCTTTAGAATCTGGAAAGATACAAAAAGCCATAGAAGAAATGCCAATCGCGAGCGCAAGGGACTCAACAGAAACACGTATAAGCAAGCACAAAACTTTGCAAAGAATTTGATCAAGACAGCACACAACGCTTCTTGGGATAAATTTATTAACAATATGGAACAAGATCTATATGGATGACAAGAGGTAGCTTATAAAATTATTAAACATCTTCACAGAACTGACAAAAACGTTGCCGACATGAATATCACAACAGAAGAAAATTGTGTAGCTCATTACAAACAGTCGTGGTCCACACAACAAAAACTCTCAGTTGAAATAAAACATTAACAAGAAACGGGCATAGACGAAATTGCATTGAAAGAACTCAAGTACGATCAAAAATTACTTTCATCTAGTATGGCTATGGAATAGTTCCTAATTAATTAATGCAACTATGTTCATATTTAAATGTCAACCCCAAAATTTGATATCTAAGTGAGGTATAGTTGCATTCATAAATTAGGAAATATACCATAGCCAAACTAGATAAAAACAATTTTTGATCATACTATACATACTTGTTTGTTTTAAGTACTTCGAAAAACAGAAAACCAAAAGGCTTAGCTACTAAGGTGTGGAGGCCTCAAAAAGAACAGACTTGGAAAGTCGCCAACCTTAGGAAGTTGTTTTAGAAAGAGAGGTGACACAATTACATAAGATTTTGATTAGCACATACAAGATATACAGTAACGTTTTAAATAATTACCTACAGAAAATCCCGAAGGTACTACTAGGCGAAGCACAATGTGGTGTTAGAAGAGGGAGGTCGTGCATGAACAACGCTCACTACCAAGCAAATGATTGAAAACTAGGAGAATTTAATCATGAAGCACGCCTGCCCTTCATAGACCTAAATAAAGTATTCCATAGCTTAAACAGAGTTACTATATAAGATCCTAATATAGCTCGCATATGCTATTAAAGAAATCTACAATAGCACACAAATAATCATTGATCATGGATTGTGTTTCTCTCAAGATATAACAATTTATCAGCGAGTAAGATAAGAACGTGGACTAACATCACCTTTTAATTTAGGTAGATTATAATTATAATTAGACGCTGTAAATCCAAAATCAATTCTAAGTGTGAGATATTCGTAACCCTCAATGCAGCATTGCATACGTTGCATGTTTTCTGGAGATATAATAATGCTTGCAGACAACGCACACGACTTCCAACTAACAACTGTACAATTATTATGCTCTAACTTCGATTTTGACATCTCATCGAACAATGAAAACTGTATTGTAAATAACTCTATCCGTTTCGAAGAGACCGATAACTAGGCTGCCATAGCTGAAACTCACAAAAGAGATAAGATTGGTATTCTTGCATGGTGAATTATCAGATTGTTGCAACTCGTAGTGCATAACGTTAACGAGTGTTGTTCAGTAAAAATATTTCAACACTAAATTTTATTAAATTTAAAATTATTTAGAAAAGATTGACGTCTACTATTAATATATCAATGTTTGAAAAGAATCAAAGAGTAGAGTAAAGATCTATAGAATAACTTATAATCTGCATTAAGGTCTTCATATCCATTTTTTTTATATAGGATAAGTCCAGCTGTTAACTTAAAGTTACCATGCAGGTATAGGTGTTCGTCTTCTGCCTCTCGTAGGTCTGCATTCTATTATTTTGCGGTTCCATATATTTGTGCTACTTCTAGCTACGTGTCTACCATCACTCTATTTCATTTGTGAGATTGTTACACCAACATTCGTCACTTTGGTGATTTCTCTAATTCTGTCATTCTCGACTCTATCACTTCTGGGCATGTTTAGCATATCTCTTTCCATTCCTCATTGTGCTATTTCAATTGTTTCTATATTACTTTTTGTCGTTGCCCATTACTCTGACCCATACATCAGAGACGGCAGAACACACTGGTCAAACATCCACGTTTTTAGATGTTGACATATTTTGTTATTTTTATGGGTCGAAGACAACTTACCAAATACTAACCTTCCAGTTCTCATTCTTCTCTTTATTTCCTGCTTTTTACTAGTTTTTCCTAGCTCTAATCTCGGTTCCAGATATACAGGGTATATATAATCTAACCCTGTTTACCCTTCAAGGGTGTAGGGTGAATAATGTAATCTATTGATTTCTGTTATTATGTATAAATTTTCTCCACTCGTTTCTGTTGCTCGCCATATTTCTTGCCTGTACCATATTTATCCCTCTGTCTGACAATACCTCTCTCACATTGTCGTCCCACGTTTTCCTAGGTCTTCCTTTCGGTCTCTTCTCGTGTATTCTTGCTTCCCACGCTTGTTTCACCGGTCTTTCGTTTCCTAGTCTAATGAGATGTCCAAACTAGGTGAGTTTTCGGTCATATATCCCTATTCCTAATTTTGTCCCTTCTGGTGACGCCAGCTACTTTGCGGAGGTATTTCATCTCCATTGCCTGTAATTTACTCTTCATGGCTGTCGTTAAGACCCACGTTTCACAACCATATACTAGTGTCGGTACAAACACAGTTTTGTAAACTGTTATTTTGGTCTTCTCTGAGATTTCTCTTTTCCCTATGAATGTATTTCGTAAGCTGTAGAATAGCCTAGATGTATTTTCCAATCTTGAGTTTATTTCCACTTCGTGTTGTACTTTGTTACTGATGTTTACCCCTAGTATTTTAACGTATCTACTTGTTCTAGTGTCTTCCCATTCAATGTAATGTTTATGTATGGACTGTCTCTACCGGTAACCATTATTTGTGTTTTTTCTACATTTATTTTCATGTTGCTTGACATCAGTGCTTTATTCCAGGTTTCTAGGTTTTTTGTAGATCTCTTTCATTTCGGCCGAATATTACCAGATCGTCTGCAAAAGCACATTCATCCAAGTATATTGGCTTCATGTGTCTGTGTCCAATGTACATCTTTGCCGTTTTTCCCCTTGTTTCCTTCATTATGTCGTCCAGAACTATGTTGAGAGGTATAGGATACAGCTAAATATTTTTAGAACGGATAGCAGAGCTCATTGAAATTTGATTCGCAGTTAGAAAGAAATGTTTAAATTCTATTATCTGAGACTTTTTCAATCGTCTATCATAAGTTATTTTGAAAATATAAGGCCAACCTAATTTTTTTAATGGCACTGGGGTCAAATTTTATATTTTTGAAAAGGGTATTTTTTGCTGAATTCAGTAATGTAACACATGGCCACCTTTATTTTTAGGAAAAGATAAAAAAATCAAAGTTAGCTTTGAAAATTCTGTTATTTTTCTGCCACTTGCATATTAGCCAAAAATTACACTTCTGTGCAATAATTAGTTTAACAATGGTACATTTAAGTGTAACTGAGCGTATAAAAATCCTGATAATGGTTGGATATGGCGATAAAAGATGTAGTAGTTGTGCTCAAGTAGTGACCCTTTTTAATGAAATTTATCCAAACTTTATTAGTTCGATAATTCTTTTTTAAATTTCGAATAATAGCTATTTATGCAACAAGTGCTAAAAGTCGCGTTGCATACAATATTTTATCTACGACCTTAATTTTACTGTTATTAATCCATAAATATCGATTTAACAAAGGTTTGCATCTATGACAGTTAGAATTTACGTCATAATACAGAGAGGGCCTTGGTACGAGGGCGAATGTTTGTAAACCAATACTGTCAAAGTCAGTTATCAAAGGTAATTATGAATACTACACATATGACTGTATTCATTACATAACGCTTTAATGATTTCAAAAATACTTTACCTCTAACGCAAGAAGTCACTAGAATAACTTTACAACCACACTTCTAGTTCGAAATTGTAGTTTTATAACCTCACTTCACTTTATAACACGTGTGCTAAAAGTAAACAGCTGATCTCATTTTAAACACGCTAAATTATAAAACGTCACTTTTCGTGAAAAAATCAAGCGCTAAAAGGCCTGCTTTTAGTGGTGGTCGTAGATAAAATAATATATGCATGTGTTATATCACTAAATTCAGAATAAAATACTTTTTTGCAGATATCAAATTTGACCCCCCATGCAATTTAAAAAACTGAAGTTGGCCTTGTATCTTCAAAATAAATGATTATAGAAAATTGGAAAAAATCTCAGATGATCGAATTTAAACACTTCTAACTGTGTGCCAAATTTTAACGAGCTCTGCTAAACCGTTCTAAAAATATGTAGCTGCATGCATACTTTTTAGCGACCCTGTATAGTATGTTGTTCTTGCAAGAAATTTGCACATTTGTGGTTCGGGGTACATTATTTTCATTTTAGTTAGGTTCATCTTCAATCCTACTTTATGAGAGATTTCTTGTCAATGTACGATATTTTGTGCATGGAGTACCATAGATTGGCTGGTTATTCTCAATTTATATTATTTACTTCTTATCACTTCGAATCTAGTTTTTCACACATATGCTAGGGTAAAGAGTTTCTGAAAAATCGAGTCTCCTTGTCTTATCCTTTCTTTGAGTCGGACAAGGCTGTTCTGCCGTAGCTGTAACTTTGTTATTTATTTGTTTTATGAATTTCATATATTTCTGATCAAGTCTGCAATTTGACAGTGCTTTATACCGGGTGTCCTAAAAGTCTAGAAATGGCTAAATATCTCGAAAAATACGCTTTGAATCGGGAAACTAAAAATCACTCATTTTATATTTTTTGAAGTTATCAAATGATGCCAAAATTGGCCCCTCCACTTCCATCCTTGTGGCTGGAGCGAGGGCAACTTTAAAATTTTAAACGGGAACCCCCACTTTTGCTTGCAGATTCTCATTCTGAGCTAAAAACTACGTTAAGTTTTGTCTGAACATTTTTTTACTCTTGATAGATGGCGCTGAAATTCCAAAAAATGTTTTTCTCTATTTTCGAGAGACTTGGAGGATTAAAACGTTAGCTCACTCGCGTTTTAACTCTGCCCCACTCGTGATTAACGACTAGCTTTACGCACTTGTATCGTAAATTACTATTATATATTCACTATATTCTCGTGTTTTATCCGCCGTCACTTTATTTGTGCTTTTCTTTAATATTCACCTACATTCCCATATCTTGTCAATGGCAACGAGAGGCCTTATGAATCTGTGTCGACTTCCGGTATTAAATTGGTTTAAGGTGGTAACTTCCACTATTGTCTGTTTTTTTATTTCTTTCTTCTTCTAGTGTCTTACTTCGTAAAGTTTAACTTAATATCTACTCGTTCATTTTGTTTGCCTGTTCCGAATTCTCCTACGTACACATCGTCATCATCTGTTTAAATGCCTCCATAACGATATTCCAATGAGTGGAGTTCTTCTTCCGTGTGCTCTTTGTAGGTAGAGGAGTATACTTGTATAATTTTTATTTTTGCACTATTTATATGATATATTAAAAATTATATCGACTATTCTGCTAAGGTTCACAGCCAGGAGAAGGGCAGGCAGGGCGTGCTGACTTCCTATGGGCTTTTATAATTTTACGAATAAAATTATAAAAATATTAAAAATAATTCTTCTTCGTTATTAGCGACTAAATCCATTTTTCTACGATCGTGTCAGAATGACAATGTTTTGCACTGTTTCTAGTGTCAAAAGCAAAGTTTGTAGCACTCTTAATATTATCGCCCAAAATACTTCTTATTCGTACGTTGCCGTTGGAGGAGTGTTTTAATAATTTCTTAAAACACGCTTTACCGTAAATTTTAATGTCAACATAACCTAGAATATCTAACACAATATGACGGAAAAAGTG
This sequence comes from Agriotes lineatus, assembly GCA_940337035.1. Lineage (NCBI taxonomy): Eukaryota > Metazoa > Arthropoda > Insecta > Coleoptera > Elateridae > Agriotes > Agriotes lineatus. The sequence continues at coordinate 141,728,693 of OW679195.1, read as the reverse complement.
TCACCCAACTAAGTTTTTATATTTCTTTTACGATCGTAGAAAAAATAGCTTATGATACACGTGTCTAAGAGCCATTAATGCACTAACGACGTTAAAAGCACTCCGCTAGCGCTTCGTGCTCTTAAACTCGTGGCACGTACTTTAAAGGTGTACACTTGTATCATAATATACTATTTTGGATATACTTCTCTTCCAAATCCCTCCAGTTTTGTCTGGACCTAGGCTTCATCATCCGGTTAGACTTGCCGTTAGTTTATAAATATTAACGATACAAGCTTGATTATGAGCATCTTAACGAAACAAGTTTGATTGCCAGAACGAGGCGGTGACCCGATCTCTTAACGATACTAAAATTAATTTGGTTAATAGTTTATAACAATACCGATGAAGATAACGGTACGTCCTCTTGGATATGTGAAATCATAAGGTCTTCACTCTCATATTCTTTTAAGAAATTTTCAGTGGCGTCTCCGACCACCTTTGTGCAGTTTTCTCAAGTACGTCTATAGCTTTTGTTCGTTTCTTTATATCTGTGTTTGTTTTTCAATCTCTCAATATTACGCTCATCATAATGAGCTCTATAGGTTTTTGCGTTTTTTGTGTACTACTTAATTGTTTAGTCATTGTTCAGTTTTCAGCACCGTAACACATTACAGGTACTAAGTATGTGATAAAAGTTTTTGTTTTTGTAAGTACAATGGTATACCTTTGTTTTTTATTATATTATTGAGTTTTCTAAATACGATCCACGGTCGTCCTGTATGTCTTTTTAACATTGCTTCGAGTTTTTGCACACATCATTTTTTGGACAGCCTGACGTGTCAGGGTGAGATTGTGAATCGGTTGTTTTACTTAACTGGGGAAATATCGTTATAGAAGTCGACGTATCCATTATATCTAATTTTAAATTTGGTAGTAACTGGCAATGAAAAGCCATGTTTGTCGGGCATCTTAACGAGTTTGGGTAGAATACAGGAAGCCTATAATTGGGGTTGGATAGTATATAAGTGCCCACGTGGGTAGGGTTACTACTTTTGAAGTAGATCTATTCTTCATCAGGATAGTTAAAAAGTCTATACCCTGATCAATATGTACCGAAATGAGGAAGATCAAACCGTTAAATTTATTGGGCACAAATGTATCAATGAGGTTTAAAATGTCAAATTGCCAAAAACCATAAATTTATACTGGAATGATTATACCACTCCCTCTAACATCAACCAATGAAAAACAGAAAAATACAAAGTTACGCATGTACTAACTTTTGATAATGTACATAGCAACTGATAATCACATACCTTCCTGATTAATAGGTGATAATCACACGCCTTCACAAACATCACGTTACCTGATGTCAGTACAATTGTCCTCACAACCACATTAACTGTACTTTTAATATTTAAAATACACCATTCAAACGTTGTTTATTGACTCGTGATATAATCTAGCCGAATGCAACTTGTGTCTTCTTGATTATCAAATCATTTCTGTTTCCACTCGATGTATTGTTTTAGGTAATCACGCAATTGCCAAACAATATATCTCGTGTAAACCGAAATAATTATTTGATAATCAAGAACCCACTAGTTGCATTATTTATGATAATGTAATGGCGATACAAGATAATAGAAAATTTTACGTAACTATACAAAGCAGCTCACTAAGGAATGCCTGAAATATTTCCAAGGTGAAAAATCCACAACTAGATCGCAAACTTAATAGCACAAAATCAAATGGAGGAACAAGAAGAATGGTAATACAGCAAGTAGCAGAAAAAGCCTTTACTTAAAATATGTAGCAAACATTAACTTTGATCTGTATTTCGACGGTTTACATATAGATACGAGTACTAAAAAGCTCTTGGAAGGAAGAATTTATGAAGCGAATGCACAAATAGGTTAAGACAATGTCGAAGATGAGCCAAATGTGAGAATTAATAAAGGATACCGGTTTACAGCATGTGATCGTAGTAGTATCAAACCAGACAAAAGGCTAATTGAAAGAGATTTTCTAAATCCATATAACAAAACAGCTGAAACTGAAAAAATTGGAGAGGAGAAATAGTAGAGAGAGGTAAGAATAATGTCTAATATTCTTTTGAGTCAAATATAATCATCTATGATTTTCGTTTAGAAAAGCTTTAACAAAACCTAAACAAAAGTGTAGAAAATAAAAATGCCTCGATACTCTTTGTTACGTCGTGTCAATGAGTTTTAACCTTAAATATTTAGAGCGATAGCACCAGACATTACTGTGGATAGACACTATAGGACAATTGCACCTGACAGTAATCAACGCTTCGAATTGTACGTTTAAGGATGTTGTAGTTCAGTTTGATAACTAAATATTTAGTCATACAGCTTATTCAGCTTAACTTCTCGAAGTTATTTATAAACAAATATTATATTTAATCTAATATTTATTTAAGGAAAGCTGCGAATTGGGGATTTTGCCCATAACGGCAGTGAACTAGCAAACCATGCTAGAATAATAGAAGGCTTAGATATAGCTTAAGGTATTAAGAACGCAAACCAAACGGCGATTATTCCAGTATGCAGTTTTCCATTGAATCCTTCGAGCTGAGTTTGATTATGTTGGCGCAATTGACCAACGAAGCCCTTTTTGGTTCGTTTGTAAGCGAATTCGTCGACATTAGCGGCACTCGAGGACTATTAACTTCGAGCCCGAATTAGTATCAGAAAACGTACAAATCAACATAATGTGCGGGATGAGGACAACTACCATGCCGGCATTACTCAATTTCAAGAGCAGGGGGTCGATAGCTGACAGATAAAGCGATTGGCTCGTAGTGCACTCGATTTGCTGGCCCCGGGCGCCCTATGCCTTCCCTAGGGACTTGTGGACATATCTACACCGATGATCCATCCTACTCGCCTCAGGATACAGCAATAATAGTCACTGTCACTTGGGGATACCCATGTTATGTGCAAAAAGGTGGCAATCGTGTATGGGATTAGCAAAGTCTACAAAATAGATTTCTACGGCTTTTCCTAACAGAAAACTCCAGCCACCCTCGGAATTTTTTACTGGGGATGAAAAATGTGTGTTTAAGTGTCACCGCCCAAAGCCAGATTTGGAGGGTTTAATAGATTTCTTTGTCCTTGGGGCATTTCTGAAGGAGACACTAGGCCTGCTTTTATATTCTACTTCAATTATTCGAATATTTAACATTTTCTAATCAAACCAATATCATCAAGATTGTTACATCTCTATTAATTTTATTATGGCTTGAAATGTTTTTTAAGTGTGCTATTACTAGTTACACCTATTTACGATGGCAGCTAGGGCTGCCTCTAGACTACAGCGTGACAAGTGGTGCTCATTCCGCGGTTATGTCTTGAAATTCAAGACGAAAGGTATCGTAACGCTCGATCTCGAAGGTCAATTCTTGTGCTCGAACCGTATTTTTCTGATTATTTTTTAAACAGCCTTATCAGCTAATAGTAATCAGAAAAAAAATCAAATCGACCAATAACATCAAAATTACACTGACTATTTGCTAGTAGCTGATTACTGCGACTATTTCTTCACAAACCATTCAAATCGTTCTTGTGCTGTAACACAACTAGCTAAAAGTGGAGTAGGTGAGCAGCAGTTGTTAAAAATAACAGGACACTCATCTGGAAGCGCCATCAAACCCTATATACAACTTGGACTGTTTAAAAAAATAATCACGTTGAATTTGTGGTAAATAATTTTAACTAGATTAGCACTCATCGTTGTTGCTACTAAGAAATATCATTCGTGGAGTTTGTCCACTCGTGCGATTTCTTAATAGTAACAAAGATTCGTGAATCTAATTAAAATTATCACCACTTATGTAATTTCTGTTGAAAATTTCGAAAATTATTGCCATGTCTACTTAACCCAGACCCCATTCGCTGCATTCGCGATTTTGAGCAAACCTTGCATATTAATATTGATACCAGCGCAGCACAGAATATGTATTTACAGAAGGTTGTAAATGTAGTCAGTTATTAACGGTTTATCCTATCTTGTCAAAAGTTTTCCATTAATGATTTTTTTTTAAGTAAAAATTGTACAAATTGGAAATCAATAAAGAAATTGCTAATACTGTAAACATTTATCTCAATAGCAGTAACAACAATCTAAATTTATAACTAGGAGTAAACATTAGAGAAAATCACGCTACTTACCATTTTGAAGTAAAAAAATGTATATATTGTCTTGAGACAGAGTCTATAAGCTCCACTTTGCGGTTTAATAAATGAAATGATTGCTCGTTTGTGAATTTTAAATAAAATTCAATAAGTTAAATTATGACTGGGGAAAAGCGAAATGTAATAAATGATCACACAAATAAATGGTTGTATGCCCTTTTTATGTTTTATCTAATCTGCAAAACTGATTTTTCAAGCATTAAACTCAATTCTTATTGGGTTGGGATCATAAACGGACTTTATTGTATTCCTAAACTCAGTAGTGAGAATGGGCGGTGTTGGTAGATCAAAAAATTCTTGATTTGACAAATGACACAAAATGTCGCTAGTGGTGACAACGTATTTGAATGTTTTAAAAGTGAAATTACTGTGAGAAACGCGTCAGGGAATTATTCAAATTTTCGCGCTTGCAACAATTAGCACTGTTTTGTTTCAGTGATGACGTAGTAACATCTCCTCTTGCTTGTTTCCTGACGTATAAGGAACGCCAGAATGTGCATTTGTTTTTATTCGCTTGGATTCTCAGCAGAATTCGCACAATTCACCAACGCTACTCGCTTTTTGGGAAAACCGAAACAAATGGGGCCTCGTAAAAGCGCTAAGCCACTCCGTAAAGGTTTGACCTCGGAATTCAATGCGGTTCCAACACTCTACACTTAAATTTGCAGACTTAATCCTACCTCGTTTGCAGACTTCTAAGCTCCCCGTTGTGAATGCTGCTCGAATCTTCTGCTGGAGACGGTCCCCTCGCTGCAGATGCTGTCTGTGACGTTCTTGCAGACCTCCCCGACGTAATGCAGTGCAGGCCTCTGGCTCTGTATTCTTACTTTTGCCGGGAACGAATATCGGAAACCCCAGCTGAACGGCAGTCGATGTCCTCGGAGAAGCGATTGGAGAATTTTCTATTTTAATGCTGCGGACACCTTTACAAACACTGTCACGTATTTGTAAAGGTGTCCACTGTCACGTGTACTCTAAGATGGGCACAATAAAAAGCAATTCTTTTTTTCTCTTAATATTCTCGTTTAATAGTATAAAGATATGTTTAAATGTGGAGCAGAAATCTAACGAACTTCACATAAAAATTAATTTAATTGTTCTTGTTTTTTCAACAAAACTGCATCAGGTTGCTAGATTACTATGATTCTCTTATGTTAAAGGAAATTAATTTTGGTAAAGAAAGGTTACAAATGGAAGTAAATTTGAGTACCTGAATTATTTTTACAATTTTATTAAAACTAAATTATTATCTTTAATCTTATAACTAAGTCGTTCGGTAGCGCTGCGCACACAAACGTTTTTTTATTTTTTATTTGTCATTGCTATGCTTTTGCCCTATTGGTGGTGAGGCACTAACACCCCATGAAGGAGCTTGGCTTGCAAGGCGGAAGGTCAGAGCTTCCGTATCCTCGCTCTCACACCCGGCTGTCGCGTGTCAAATTCATGACACGTGGTGATGTGGTGAGCATCACGCATTAGACAACCGCATTATTACCCCTTATTCTGTCGAACGCAGGTCCCCAATTATTTAAAGCCACTGGGTAGGCCGCCCGCCAGGCATCGATCTGGGATTTGAACTCCAGACATCCACGCCGCAGTCCAATGCTCTAACCACCTTTAGCACTATTACACTTTATTTTTTAAATGCACTGATTTTTTGAGTTCACTATGTTCTCGTCATTATCTTTTCTCTTCTGTTGCCTTTTAGAATTGCTCGTTTGCAACATTTCTATTATATTATCCTACTTAATTTACCTTTATGCTTTGCTTACTAATTCCACTATCTTTTGCTTTTGACTTAACAAACTACATTACTTTTATAATGTAGCCAACAACCTTTTGTGTCAAATACATTTTATAAATTGGTCTGGCTTTACATGTGCACAAACATTCGAATTATATTAATTTAGTCGCAAGCCAATCTAAACCTTTTAAAATTTTCCTTGTCTTTGCGTAGGTACCTTTCTCCAACTAATTTAATCTTTCTCGCATCTCATTATCAATGCATTTACTGTTTTACTTTAGTGTTAAAATTTGCAATTAGATAAAACATCCCAACTCTGTGCTTATTGAATTATCTCATATAGCCATTGTTAAAAGTACATTAATTTACATTTTCATGAAATACATTTCCGACTTGCTCCTTATCCTTCTTCCATTGCTATGTCATCTTTGCAATTTGCTTCAGAACTAGAGTTGAAATAATCTGATTTTAAATCAACTTCTCTGATTGGAATGATACTTGAAGGCAAGTCATTCACAGTAGAATGTCCCAGGTATTTTTCTTTTCCAAGGATTTAGAATACCCCAACTTAATTCTAAAACGGGCTCATAAAATCCAAAATATTTAGATAATAATTAATAGGTTACAGACATAACATAAGAGGAATAGTTTTATAGAAAATACTAGAACTTTCGGATGATAATGACCAACAAGAGTCAGCAAGAATTTAACTGCCCTACCTATCTCGGTAACGTTTTAAAAAAATATATTAAAACCTTTTCTGTGTTCAATATCGTCATAACCATGGTTTGGAAGCAAAATATCAAATAAGGGTTTAGAAAATGTTGTTCAAGATTTTATTGCAGCCGTAAGTCTGAAAAGTTTGTCGATAAGTTCTGTATACTATGGGCATGCGATTCTTTATCAACCAAGAGTCTTTGTGCTACTGACTTGAAGTTATTGCAAGTCTTAAAGAACTTAAAATGTATTCAAATTGTTTCATTTTCAATAACAAATTAATCGAATGTTTTATAAGATTTTCTCTTTCAGCGCTCGTCGTTTAAGGGGTGACATTTCTGTTTATAAAAACTTTTAGACTCCTTATTCACTGATATAACCAATTTCTATATTAAACTTAATTACTATATTTTTGTCTCGAAGAAAATAATGTTTTCTGTGTGACTAATGTTTGACAATGATAATACGTTGCAAAACAAATATGCACTTCCCTTTTTTTCAAATAATTAATTCAGAGCGTAGCCAACATAAATCCAGAGATAAACGTTTCCAACGTAAATGTAAAAGGAGAGATCTCCAAAAGGGGCGCCATGTGTCAACTATATTTCTATCCTCACCGCAACATTAAATCTTTAAAGTTATTGTAGCATAATAGGCTCTTTTCCATGGAAAATACTATGATCACTTTTTCTGACAATTTAGGTAAACAAGCCCATTTACGTACTTAGAGCGTGTAACTTCTAACTTTCCAGTCTTGATCCTGAGATCTGTGTTTGCGTTTTGCATAAATTTTAGACGTGACTGCATTAGTTTATTATATGTAATATTTTTTCTAAGACGGTATATTATGCTAAGTATATTATATTGATCGTCAACAATTTCAACTTCGTCTTAGTCAGTTATTTCTATATTCTTTATTTCTGCAAGTCTGAGAATTGTGAATAAAATAGATGTCTACGAGATTAAGCCAAGTTGGGATGGCTAATTATGTGGATGCTTCTACCAAAGTGTTCATCAAGCAAGAGATTCAATCCGACTGTTCTTGCCAGATCATTTAAACTGCGAAGAACAACCCTTCGAAGTAACAGCACAACGCGTCCAACAGATACCATGTTTTCAAAAATAAATTAGATAAGGGTTGGCCATGGAAAACAAAACTAATGTCAACAAAAAGCTTTAGAGACAGAAAGTTTTAGAATTTCTAATTAGGATATCACCGTATAATATAAACTTATGACAACAATAACAATCATAACAGTTAATGAATTCTAAAGCTTGCTGTAAATATTCCTATTATTTTCTATGGCTAACTCTTACGTAGTTTCTTTTTAAACACACCGTATAATACGCCCAAGATTTGTCTTGATTTCCGACCGCCCGTATCATTTCACAATGTAACTGAATATTATATAGATTTCCGTTAATCATATTCTTTTCTATGTTGTTTACTATAATAATGTGGCGACGTCTCACAAGCATTAATTGCTAAAGGTCTAACCAAGTTGCTGTGTACCTCATGTTCTCACATTGTCTCTTTGACATTTATCTTCTGTATATCACAATAGGGGGCATGTTTTATCCGCGCAGGTTCCATCTATTACTCCAAGATAAATAAATCTGCTAACAACTTCTAATTCTCCTATGTTGTGTTTATCTGCTCTGGTATCGCTAACTACTATATCTACTATCATCATTTTTGTTTTAAATTGGTTTATTGCAGACGATGTTCGTCATTCTGCTTACCAATCATCTGTATATATCTCTCTCTTTCTCTGTTTAGCGCTGGCTTCTGCCCCTCCCGGTTTTCAAAATATTCTTCCATTACTGTCTATTTTGCCGTTCACCCTGCTGTAGGTTTTCTGTTTTCATACTGTGTAAGGTAGTGCGCCCTTTTTTCCATTTTTGTATGGCTTTCCTCCTTTTTTGAGGTATTCATTCCATCAACTTCTTTGACAGTCCCTCCTCCGTCATTTCTAGGTAGCAATACCACAGCCGTACTACAGTCGTGTACTCTATTTTCTGGAAAGGTGGATGTATGTTCCTATTCTTTTATTTCCATTTCATTTTTTTTTTTGTTTTAGCACTACCCATGTCCATCGGCATTTCCTGCATTTCAAGATCCTTACATTTTGTTAATGTTTCACGAAATTAGAATACTAGGCTATATTTCAAACTCCCAATTTTGAGGTGTTCTTCCCTTAGTTGGACTGTTACCCCAAAGGTAGAGACCTGTCTCGCCTGTGTCTGTTCATTCTTCTCCTCCATCATCCTTGTAAACTGTCATTTCATCCATTATCTGACCCATTAACTATTTTAGTGTAAATCTACTAGTGATAAGGGTTTGACTCATAGCTATAGAATTCTCTAATAGCATCAGAGCCGCAAAATTACAAGGTATGACCAAGAGGGGTCCAACAGGAAATAGTTAAGAAAAGGGATCTGACACTACACGAAATAAAGTGCAGACCCAGCTAGGACATATTCTCGGGATTGATACGTCTTGTACTCACAAGGTGTGAGCCCTTGAGGGCATCGCATATTATATTAAGTAGAAACGATGCCGGAAATAATCTGTCCATTTAATACTTCTTTAGATTTTTACTTCCCTCGTCTGAAAGACGAATGAAGTATTGTAATCGCGAAAAATTACCTTTCTTGATTTCTTCAGATCTTCACGTTTCAGGGTCCCTGGAAGATAAAAACAGGTTTTCTCAATTCGGTCTGTCTGCCTGTCATCAGCCTGTCTGCATGTCTGTCTTTCTGTCTGTCTGTTGTCTGTCTGTCTGTATGTCTGTCTGCATGTATGTCTGTCTGTCTGTATGTCTGTCTGTTAGCAGTATAGCTCAAAAACTAACTGTTAAAAGATCTGGTGTGTTACACTCACACAACTTCCTTGTACAGTCAAAAATTTCATTTTTAATTTTTAAGCATTTGTCAAAAATTTTTAAAAATTACAAATTCTACCTAAACGGTACAAAATAGAGCGTTAGTTAAAGAGACCAATTTTCTCTAAAATTTTAAGCTGAATTCAAAAATGTAATATACCGGGTGTTCTATTTAATATAAGAGTTAATAAAAATAAATTTAAAAAAACCAAAAGAAACCCACTTTATACGTATTCAACTGGAGAATCGCGTATCTCACATCAATACACATTAAAAATGTAATAAAAATGTAAAGTTTGAAAAAAAAATTGTTAGAGCCGTTTTTGAAAAATCAAAAAAAAACTGAAAAATCACAACAGTAAACACCTACTTCCGGTTATACGATTCTCTTCAAAAGCTTTCTGTCTTATCTACATAGCATACAAAACTTATATATGAAGTGTCAACGCCATACCTCTTTTCGTTTTTGAGATATTCTGTTCTCAGGCAGACAGACAGACAGACAGACACACAGACGCACAGACAGACAGACAGACCAATAAAAAAAAATACGTTTTTTGGGATCAAGGGACTCTAAAACGTGAAGATCTGTTGAAAACTCAATTTCGAATTTTTGGGGTAAATTCAATACTTCCTTTATCGTAAAAGGAAGTAAAAAGCTTGGCCATTCAAAGATTAAAATACTCGTTTTAGTCTTTCCTGCATTTTGTATCGCTTCAACAGTCTTTTATATTGTAATGATATACACAGGGGTATACAAATCAATTTTAGAAAGGATGAAGGGAGTACAATAGTTGAATATAATCAAGATCTATTTAAATATGAATTGGGAATGTGAATAATTAGTATGCAATTAGAAAAAAAATAGAATTTATAATTGAGTGGAATATGGCTAATTGAGAAACAGATGGATTCAAAAATAATATAATATTTAAAGAAATTAAGGTTTAAACAAAATTACAAATACTTAAGTGAAATAAATTATTATAAATAGTAGGTAGAAATCAAATATTAGGAGATGTGGTATAACACGCAAAGAGTATTTCATTATCATTTTATCTTAATTCTGTTAAATTTTAGCACCAGTAGTTGATAAAGAGTTATTAAATTATGAAAGCAAATAAATAAAATAAATGCACAGAATTACTTCTTTACTCCCTAGCAATTCCCCAACACCAGGAACCTAAGCATTTCAAATTAAAAAAACACATTCCCCTTTTTGTATTAGATGCTACTGATTCAACTTCAAGAACGTAAACGAGCGTTCATCTCTTTCTAATCTAATAAATAAAATAGTAAAAACAAATGGGCCCGAGAAATGTGGGCGAACCAGCAACGGTGCATAGTTGCATTTCAGCATATCGTCCTGGCATTATTATGTATACAGCACTCTGCGGGTGACGTCGCTGCAGTGGTGCCACTACAAGCAATTTAAGGGCTCACACACACCATTCTTCTAAGGATATATTATGTTTACATGACTACTATTGAGCAATATTAGACCTCACATGCGTTCTTTGAGAAATAAATTATATCAGTTGCACAAAACGAAATTTCAGTAGACATCATTTATTAAGTTAACCTAGAAGATCATACCAATTTCATTGTTTATGTGGGATAGTATATTGCGTAATTATTTTTAACAATAGCACTGAAACGTTATTTTCGTTTAATGTTAATTCTACTGCTTGAGCTGTTCAAAATTGTAACAGCCGATAATATAAAGTTAAACATAAATAAGGGATCATCATTATAAGTAACTATGTGCATAAAAATAAGCCTTGTTTAATAAACCCATAAACTAAAAAATTCTTATAAAACACAAACGGATGAGTATAATCACGTGAACTCAGCATTTCATAAATGTCTAACTCTTAATAATTAAGTAAACATTCAATTTGAAGCCATAGTTTAACAACCAGGTGACCGTGTTTGTTTAATAGAAATCAATTTTTATCTTTGAAAAAGCTTTGTAGCTTCATGGTTAGGCATAAAAACCTACTTCTACATATATAACACAGAGTGTTGTGGAAGTCCAAGTAATAATTTTAAACAGTGATGGAGCTTGCGAAACTGAACACCCTGTCTATTTATCGTTTTTCTTTTAATCGTATATTTTTTCAGTCATTTATCTCCCCTAAATTTGTCGAACCGCTCGGTAAGCAAATGTAAATTAAAGGTGAACGACACAAGTATACTAAACATGAGGTCAATAACTTACCTAACTACCTCAATTGATAGTGTCAGACATCAACTAAAAGTTTTATCAGTACTGTAAAGTCTTAGGGTATGCGTCTGTTAATACCACGTCCCTTACATTAAAACTTGAGAAATAAAACGTATAATTTATAGTAGAAATTTTAATGGGTTGTTTACATGTACAAATAAAACGTATGATAACCATATCAACCAGTTGCTATGTAGTGCTATAAGCACAGGTTACTACCCCCCCCCCAAGTAAAAATTTTGGATTTTGACAATAACATATGAAATGAAGGCCAAAGGTTCGAAAAAGTATCACAATGGGACGGTTGACGGGTAAAGCTTCAAGTCCAGGTGTCCCGACACGGGAAGCAGATTTGTAATGACAGAACTCCTTATTCGGGTGCAGGAAACGGTAAAGTTCGTAAGAGCATTTACTCGGAAGGCGAAACAGTTGTGTCGAACTGTGGCAAGCCCACGAACAAGCGATGCCCCAAAATGATGTGTTCCTGGGCTTGAACCGAACTGTACATGTACATCTAGGTCACTTGCTTTAACATACTAACATACAATGCTACCTCGTCCTGAAACAAATATTGTCCCTAGTTTACCGCAGCCTGCTTTCATTGGTAGTGCACATCCGTGGCCGACGCTGACTGAACACATGCACTGCCAACATCCGCAGCTTGCTAATGTTGTTCACATGATTCACGGCATCTGTTAGCCTAAATGAGTACAGCAACCGCTTTCGCAGTCTGCTAATGCTGTTCACATGTATCCACGGCCTGCTCGTACACATTCACGGTCTGTGTTAACCGGATGCGCGCAGAGATCGCTCGCGAGGCTTTATTTCGTTGTTCATTCACATCCATGGCCTACGCTGGCCAGACACGTGCACCGACTGCCGTCGCGACCTGCTTTCAGAATTCATGCACGTCGATGGCCTACGCTAGCCGGACACCTGCACCGACTGCTTTCGCAGCTTGCTTTCTATGTTCATGCACATCCATGGCCTGAGCTGGCCAGACACGTGCACCTACTGCTTCCGCAATCTATTACTGTTGCTTGCACATATCCACGGCTTATGTTGACCGGATGCGCGCAGCGGCCACTTGCGCGACCTGCTTTCGTTGTTCATGCATATCCATGGCCTACACTAGTCGAGTGTACGTAACGTCCATTTTTACTTAATCATCATTTGACCACTTCACATACTATACATTCAGCTTCTGTTGCTGATAACGCTGGATGCCTTCCTTATTTATCCAACATTACTCACAATCTTACACGGTTCTCACCTGTCCAAAGTGCACGCGTGTGGTAGTACATCAGCTAACAACACCTTACCACATCTTTCTAATCTTTCAAAACATACAGACCGTCATATTCTTTTAACTTCTACGCTGACACTTGGACCAGACAAAATTCCAAGATCAATCGAGACATCATATAAAAACTTGTTACAACAATCCCCGTCATTACTTAATGATTTTGATATTAACGTTCGAATCAAACATCGAGTCGTTCACAGAATCGTTACAACGGGACTCCTCCCCCACCCCCAAGCAAAAATGTTAAATTTTGACAATGACATATGAGATGAAGGCCAAAAGGTTCGAAAAAGTATCACAACGGGACGGTCGAAGGGCGAAGCTTAAGGTCAAGGTATCCAGGCACGGGAAGAAGCTTCGTAATGGGAGAGCTCTTCCTTCGGGTGTAGGAAATGGTAAAACTCGTAGGAGCATTTTTTCGGAGGGCGAAGCAGTTGTGTCAAACTGTGGCGAGCCCGCGAACAAGCGATGAACTAGAACGATGTATTCCTGGGCTACTGAGTAGGGCTACTTGAACCGAAGTGGGGCCTAATTGTGACACAAACCTGGGGTTGTAGATAGAGTACAGGGGTCAGTAGTTGACTGGTTGGTAGAAGGAGCTATGGAAGGGCTGTTTCAGCATCACGTCGGGGTCACCAACTGTAAGGTTTTATGGTATATTTCTATTAATACCACATCCTTATATTCAAATTTGCGACATAAAACGTATAATTTTTAATGGATTGTTTACATGTACAAATAAAAATTATAATAACTATAACAACCAGTTGCTATGTAGTGTCATGAGCAGACGTCACTACGGTGCCTATGCAGTTTCTGTTGGTTTGTATTTCAAAGTTATGATTTTTGTGTTTTGTGGCATTAAATTAAAATATTATTCCATAGGTGGGTACATATTTTGAATTTTAACTCCAGTTTTGGGGGTGTTTTCGAAAAAAATGGTAAGTAAAAAAGTTATTCAGTATTATGAGATCTCTATGTAGTCAAATTTATTACGTGGACTTACAGAACACCCTGTATACATTTTATTCCATTTCTGATTTTTGATAATCGTACAGAGAACGTGAAAGAGTTTTAAGTAAAGGTCTATATTTTCAAGAAATTGTTACTAGCTTTACTTGTACAACTTTCTTGTAGTTCGACAATATAATATAATTATAGTAAAACTTATACAAATGTAGACAAATTTAATGATTTTTAAAGGAGATTTAAAAATACACGAAAGTATTAATTACGTGTAAAGCTTAAATTGAGGTCTTATTTATGTGTCATATTTCATCTCAATATAATTAGAAATACAACCATTTATCAACAAACCAAAAATATAACAATGCACGTATCTACATATATACATGGTCCGGCAGAATGACGAATCCATTTTCAAAGTTAATTCATTTCATAATATAATGCGATATAAATTCAAATCAAGTCGCCATGCTTTCGCCATAAATGGAAATTTAAGAAAGTTGTCAGTGTTTGCGAGAAATGCTAGTTTAGCTGTGAATATAGAGCATTGGTCAAATATTCAACGTTCTTCTTCGGTTGAAGCTTATTTTAAAAATACCAATTCTGTTGTAACCACCCAGCGTTTATTTTGTCGTTACTTTCATTTAAATCCAAAAGATGCAGTTCCTAGTCGAATAACAATTAAAAAGTGGGTACACAAGTTTCGCACTACTGCCTCATGTGCCAAAAAAGCAAAAGGAACAAACTCGTTCTGTACGCTGAAATTGTAAGAGCAGCTTCAAGGGTGCCAGCAGCGAGAAGGAGGTCACTTGACTGATGTAATGTTTAAAAAATAAAATTTCCGTGATTCCTGAAGAACCTTTTGTTTGATTTTTGAATACAAATTTAGCCGTTAACAAAAACAACTCAATTTAAAATGGATACTTCATTCTGCCGGACCTTGTATATACATACATATACATACATACAGTGTGGAAATAAAGTAACGGATAAATTCGTTAACTTCTTTGATATTAATTTTTATGAAAAAATCTCGAAGCTGTAGCGATTTTGACCATAGGGAATATTTTCTGCTTTTCAGTTTATTATTTAATTAATTTTTCATGATATGACGTCATCGACTTTTTTTAAATTACAACTTATATTTTTTATTATTGATTTCGGTAGTACTTTTTATCCCGTTTAAGATAATATAAAATTTTCAATGTGTTGAAAAAATCGAGAAAAGTGGTCTTAAAATTTAAATATTAAAAACCAATGAAATAAGCAAAAGAAATCTAGTTACCGGTGGATAAAACAAAAAAAGATGAGTTACATGTCAGAAGTAAACAATTTGTAAATGTCATAACAAAATAAGCGTCTTTTGCTTTTTCTAAATTGGAATTTACCTTTAGCAAAGTATTTTATTAATAAAAGAGGTATTTATTTAGCGTATGGCGCTTTACACACATAGTACAATATGTTATAACATAGAACATAGATATATATAGTCACGAGCACGACAAGTACATACTGTTAACAATATGAAAAAAGGAAAAACGTTTTAGAGCGCAACGTCCAGTCTATTCAGCCAATGGATTGCTTCTTGGGGGAGTCCAACAAAATCTGAGAGGGGTCCAGGGTATGCGCGAGTGGGGCATTCTGTCGTGATATGGCGGATCGTCTGGTTACCATTTTGACAGTCACATTGGGGAGATTGGTTTATTCCCCATTTGAAAAAAGAGTCACCGCAACGCCCGTGACCTGTGCGGACTCTATTTAGTTTCGACCAAGTGTTACGGGGTAGATCGAAGCCTCTTGGAGTTGCGTTCACATTTAGGACTTGATGCCATTCAGGAGGTGCAGTTTGGAGCCACCTTTGTTGCCAGCAGTTCTTAGCATTAAAATGGGAGTTAGCAAGTTCGATGGCCGTAGCGATAGGCAGGTGTCTGGATTTCAGGCGTTGTCTCCCGGCTGGGAAGTCTTCGTTTATGGGAAGATCCGGATTGCTAATTATTTTATTGTATTCTCGAAGTAGTGCTCGGGAGCGGCGAAGATCCGGAGGCTCGATATGACTTAGAGCAGGTAACCAGTACAGTGGTGTTGATTTTATGGTACCCGAGATGGTGCGCATAGAGTCATTTAGTTGCACATCCACTAGTTTGGTGTGACTGCTGTTGATCCATACGGACGCGCAGTACTCTGCTACAGAGTAAACGAGGCTGAGGGCCGTAGTTCTCAGGGTGTCTGCGGAGGCACCCCATGTTGTTCCTGCTAGTTTGTGTAGGATATTATTTCTCGTTTTTAGTTTTGCAGCCATGTTGGTGAGATGTTTTTTGTAGGTTAAAGTCCTGTCCAGGGTAATACCAAGATATTTTGGAGTTGGGTTATGGTGGAGAAGTGCTCCGTCGAAGTACACATTAAGCCTTGTGTTAGCCATTTTGTTGTTTAAGTGAAAACAACAAGACTCAGTTTTGTTCATACTAGGCTTCAATCTCCATTCTCGGAAATAAACTCCCAGTGCGGAAAGATCATTCGTTAAGGTATCTTCTGTTGCGGTGATGTTCTTGTGTTGCACGGCAATCGCAAGATCGTCCGCATATCCAAATTTCCTGGACGTGGTGGGAGGCAGATCCGCAATATACAGATTAAAAAGTAAGGGAGCCAACACAGATCCTTGGGGTAACCCGTTGTTGAGTGTTCTTTTTGTGCTGCTCTGATTGTCTTTGTTCAGGATAAACTGTCTATTTGCGAGCATGTTGTTAATGAGGTTGGTCGTTTTAGTGCATCGTATGGAAGTTAATAATTTCAGAAGCATCCCCTCCCTCCACACGGTATCATAGGCTGCTGTAAGGTCTACGAAGACCACTGAAGTTTTCAGGCCCTCTTGGAATCCCTTTTCGATATAATTGGTAAGAGCAAGGACTTGGTCACAGCAGCTGCGGTCCGGGCGGAAGCCAGCTTGTTCGACGGGGATGTCACTCAGGATTGTTTGACTTATTCTGTTATATAGAAGTCTTTCCAGCATCTTGTACGTTGCACTAAGTAGGGCGATCGGACGGTAACTACTTGGAAGGTGTTCTGGTTTCCCCGGTTTTAGGAGTGCAATAATTTTCGATAGTTTGAACTCGGGAGGGAGGGTTCCGGAAAGAAAGATGCTGTTAAAAAATCTTTGTAGCCATTTTCTGGCATTGGGACCGGTATTGACAAGGAATTCATTGTGTATTGCGTCAAAGCCTGGGGCTTTCCCCGTCTTCAGCATTCCGATGGTCTCATTTATTTCATCTAGTGTGAACAGAGCAGGAGACGGATTGGTAATGACAGTTGTCCTCAAGTTTGTGTATTCGCGCTTTACGCGGCGAGAGTGTTCCTTAACTGATGATGCTCTAGATGTGTGGACTATATGTTCAGCGATTTTGTTGGGTGAGATTGTTTCCTTGGATTTAGTGACGGCGGTGCTGCCACCGAGTTTCCTTAAGAGAGACCAGGCTTTGCGGCTGGAATGTTTAAAATCCATTTCCTCCACGGTCTCCCGCCATTTCTGTAATCTTCCATTATTTAGGCTCTCGATTAGTTCGTCGGCTATCTCCGTGTCGCCGGAATCTATAAATTCCTTGTACAGTCTGTCGCTGTCCTCTGTCCAGCCCGGGATATATTCCTTCCGAAAACCTCTTGGTATGCGTTTCTTACCTACAGCAATCATTACTCCAGCGAACCGGCGATAGTTCCCGGGGGTTGGTGGAATCCATCTGACATATTTGTCTAAGTCCTTAGCAAAGGATGCCCAATCGGCTCTACTGAAGTTCCAGCGAGGGCGTGGAGAAGATCTTATGATTGGTATTTGATGGCCCACCTCCAGCATAATCGGGCGATGTTGGCTATGTGGGAAATCCTCCAAAACTTTTCTGGAAATGTCGAGAGGTCTATCAGATTCATTGGAAGATACGAAGCATAGGTCGGGACTATATTCTCGTCCCCATCTAGCCGAATAGAACGATTTTCTGTCCTTGGCATCAAATATTAGGTGAGCATTTGCGGTCTCTGCCCATTCTGAAAGTATTAGGTACCCCATTGGTGTCATTCGATGCGTAGCCCCAAAGTGTGTTATGGCTGTTAAAGTCTCCAGCATATACTGCTGGGTGGGGCAGGGTGGGTATAGAATCGATTTGCCACTGGGTGTTTGGTGGCTTGTATATATTTAGGACCTTGATTCCTCCTATGTCGATTATTACTTGGTGGATATCATTGACCACTTCGGTGGAAATTAACCGGACGTTCTCTATGTCTGATCTAGCATAGGTTGTTATGCCGTGGGCATGGTGGTAGGTGGCGCCGATAATGGAATAGCCTGAGATTATTCCTCTTGTTTTCATGTCTGCTTCAGTTGCGATATGAGTTTCTTGAACAACTACTATATCAATGTTTCGGCTTAGCAGAATTTTGGAAAGGCATTGGTTTTTACCTTTGCTAGATCCTTCTATGTTTAGCTGACATATCCGGACAGATGGTCCTAGATATCTGGTCGGTAGGCACTGAGAAGAGCCGTTTTGTAAATTATTCTGCATCGTACAGTACAGTGTAGTGTGTAAATAGTAGTCAGGAGATCACCTGAGGGTGATAGTTTGACTGCCAGGTATTTCTAGTTCTTTAGCGTTACCCAGGGTGAACCACGTGGAGGCGAACTAGAATTGCACCCCACAAAAGAGGTATAATTAAGCGAGACACAGAAAATTCAATTTTTTTATTATTTATTATGGTATTTTTCAATTGATTTTCAAATTTCAATAAAAACGAATGTGCCATCAATGACTTTCCGTCAATCGTAGGTAACTAGATTTATTTTGCTCATTTTATTGGTTTATAATATTTAAACTTTAAGACCACTTTTCTCGTTTTTTTCAGATGTAACATATTGAAAATTCATTGATATGAAAACAACATAAAAAGTACTAGAAAAAGCAATAATAAAAATGCAGGTTGTTATTTAAAAAAATTCGATGACGTCATAACCCTTAGAACAAACGACGTAGCAACATAAAGGTGGTTGTAGTGTATGTTCTATAATTAAAATCGCTCTACCCCTTCAAGATTTTCTCATAAAAATTAATATTAACATAGTTAATGAATTTATCCGTTACTTTATTTCCACACTGTATGTATATTGGCCACCATGCCGCAATCCGCTTTCATTTCCTATTGTGTGAAACCTATTTTATAAAATTAATCTAACGTTCATTCCGTACGAATTGTACACCCAATTTAAAGCTTTGCTATACATATTATAGTAAAGAAATTGGATTATGCTATTTACAGTTAGCTTTAAGTTAATTCAAATATATTCATATCTCTTTTAAACAGACATTTTCTGCGCTTTTTAATTATTTTAGGAATTAGTTTTAAAATAATTTCTATATTAACATATACTTAATGGTGGTTAGCTACACATAATCAAATATTTTTACACAAAATAATTTTGAAGTTTTGAAACTTCAATAAAACCTACATAAAGTTAAATTGATGCTGCTACGGTTTAAATTCTCCAATACCCTCGTAAACCGCGAAAATGTAAATTACATATCGAAATAAGACAGGTTTATCCCTAGTAATGACAAAAAGGCGCTTTACGAGGGGAAATATTTTACCTGTCAATCAATAAAATCCCCCTATCTAAACCATTAATTCGCACGCTGTTTTTAAATTGCTAAAGAAAACAGTTGGAAGCTTGTGTAGCACCCCTTAAAGACCCCTAAAGAGAAGATTTTATTGAATTAGAATTTCAATCAACATTGTGTTTGAACAACTTGGAACATATGGAAAAGGAATTCCTAAAGTTGAAACATTTGCAAAGACGAATTATTTGGTGTCTTATAAAGTAACCTCAAACAATTTCTGTATCAATATAGATGTTATGTAGGTGTTGTTAACAATAATTGTTTATAAAATGTAAATGTTTTAAGCTAAACAGATAAACCCAAAACGATCGCATTTGGTGATTTATAAACTCATTGATTTTGAAATATCCATATTTCTATACTATATTTAACGACAGAAGCCAAAATAGTGGGACGGTCTGGATTGCGCAAAACCATTGTTACACGTTACAAACAAAAAACTCGGCAGATTCAGAAATTGTTGAATTTCAAATATAATTGAGCTGTGTCCAACAAGTTTACTAATAGCAGTATTTTATTCAAATTTAGTATTCAAATGCGTGGGGCTTTTAACGAATATGTTCGTTACACCTAGTACATGCAATATGCTACGTGATCATTCTGTGACAGAATAAGAAATTAAACTTGTAGTTACCAGTAAATCAAATTACAGTAGATGTTTTTGGTTCGCAATTACTTAAAAACTTTAAAATCCTATGTTGAGGATATTAATTTATCTAATCTAGAAATTCATATTTCCATCATAAACTCATTTATTTATTTGTATTTTTTATGTAAATATATGTAGCATTGTATGTAAAGGTATTTTTTACAATTATAGCAAACACAATCCACAAAGGAAATTAATAAATATTTTTAAATTTAAGGTTCAAATTGTTTTTAAACGAATGTATTCGAAAATTGCTTTGCAAAATATGATTTACTGAAATATGTTGGAAATCTATCAGTGGAATCATATTTCTTAATAACACTGCTGTCCATCTCTCTATCTTCCATATTATTCTGACACCCTCTGCGAATAAATCGAAATTCATCTTTTAAATTACTTAGACTTAGACTATGGAGGGCTAAACTTTCAGATTAAAGTGTGATATATTAACGGTTTTTGTAATATCGAATAGGGTGAGAAGAAAGAGACAATATGCAGATAAGTGAAAGTTTAGCGCATTATAACAAAAGTTAACCAAATATACAAAATAAATTTAAAGTAACAAGAGTGATTATTTCCTTCATATCCATAATAATGCGTAATCACTATGGTTTCTGTCAGTTTCACAATTACAAAAATTTAACCGCCATTAAATATGTGTCAAAATTTAATCGCTTGTGCGTAATTTTAACATGATTATTAAAGGTGCTTCACCAAGTGAATTTTATTTATTCAGGAAATAATCACGCCGAACATCCCGCGTGCATGTAAACTAGCCTGATTAAATTTTGACGATTTTCTGTCAGAATGTCTTGCTCTGAAAAACTATATCTCGTAAATTTCCGTCCCAAAATCCCTCGTGCTACGGGATTCTTGTTGAGCGGAAAATTGAGTTGACATATTCCTTAGCAAAACATTCTGACAGAAAACGTCAAAATTTAATCGGCTATTTTAATGCACTTGGGATATTACTTTTGATTAATGTACAGGTACAACAATATGAACCCGTACAATTACGAGTGTTAGACAGTTTTATATCAAAAGCAAATCGTCTCGACGGTAAGCCCTTGCACCCTTTCTATAATAAACACGTATGCCAAATCAGAAAGGTTATCTTCGTAGCTATTGATACAACTCACGTTTTCGTCAAAACTTCTCTCGATAACAACCATACCTCTCTAAATATATGCCGTTCCCCTAAATCGTCTGCTAACGTATGTAACAAAAGCTTTGAGAAAAATTTTTAAATCTAATAATCTAAAATATAGTTGTTCTATTTAAATTTATACTACACAAACCTATTCGCTCAAGATTTAACAATAATTATAATTTCCTCTGGATGGTCATATGGGATACGTAAAATCTTCGACCTAATGTTCTCGTTCTGAAGCTTTGGATGATTCAAACCTCGAGGGCGGCCCGTTTTGGGAAGTTTCATACACGGCAAACCTTCCTCGCATTAACTAATCACTCGGTAAATTGTTGCCACAGAAATATTTTGGTTTCTATAAATGGCACATGCCCAGCCAAGTTGTAAATACCTTTTCTCAATTCCAGCTTGTAAGACATATTGCAATACTAGGCACAAATATATTGTCAAACTGTAGAGAACATTTGACATATACCCCATATCCAATGGTAACTTGATGGCTTTATTTTTAATTAAAAAAAAAGAATATTAAACTTTTTCTCAAAACTTTTGTTAATACGTTATAACACATCGAGTCCATTCTTCCTTCATCTTTATTCTGCCTCTATTTTGTAGACGACGAAAACCATCATTGGGCTGATCTCTCTGGTGGTTGGCCTGGCAGTCCTTCTCCTGTTTGTCTTTGAGATGTACATATATTAGCGGTTAGATCTCTTACCTTTTCCCTATTTGGTCCTTCCATTCATTTTTCTTCCCATTCTGCCCATTTAACCACATCTTCAATCTTACACCACTTTCCTATTGATGTATTTGTTTGCAAATCTCGTAGGAATATGTTTAATTAGGTGCGCCTCCACAGTATTTTAGTTTCTAATGTGGATATGTTCGGTTTCTTCTTTTTTGCTTCACCTTTGGTTTCATGTCGACATGTGAGTATACAGCAAATACTTGTTTTACATATTTTTATTTTACTTTTCGTACGCAGGTACTTACACACGTAGTACTTTGGTTCTATTTGTTGAAATCTCTACGTTGTAGAATTTGGATGTAATATTGAACTGCGCTCTGTAGATCATCTCTTTTGCTAGATATTAAAACGATGTCATGGGTATAACATATTACCAGTTTTGCAGCCCATCATATAGATGGCCCTATTCTGATTAATTGCTATTTGTGTATCTACAACGCAAATTGATACTTTATCCCACGAGCCAAATTTCAACAGCGACAAAGATACCTGTGTTTGAGATGCATACATGATTATTTGTACAATTACATTAAAAGATAAAAATGAAGACAATAATAAGATTTAATGCTTTCTTTGTATATTTTGAACATCGAATTATATTACTATCACATCGGCGACCGGTGCTTGCAAAAACCTAAAGTAAACAACTGTCACTTTACTGTTTTTACTGAATTTTTTATTTTTACCAATTTCTTTGCATGCTTTTCAGAAATTTGATACCAAATTGTTACCTATTCTAACAATTTTCTAATTATCACGATATTAACTGTCTACATTGGACGGCCGGCTAACAGCAGTGGAGACGGATGGGTTCTGATAGAAAGCATTAAGCCAATTATAGTTTGCGGAGGGCGCCAACAAGTCTTTAATTACGACAAACATGCCTAGACAGAAGCGAGGACTTATAAATTCAAAAGAAAGCAGTCGATAGCAAGATCATCTGAAAAAGTAAATCACATAAGCCGAGAGTCAGAATGTCGGAGTAACAAAATAAAACAAATAATACTTATTAACATAAGTATATATTACCAAATAGAAATAAATGTATAAAGTATTCAGTACTGGCGTATAACCGTTCAATTAAATAAAATAGCATTACTAGTCTAGATATTACAGATCTTCTAAAATAAACTGGCAACGGGGACAGATATACGACATGCATACAATAAAACTTAAGTTATATAGGCAAACTCGGTGGTTAAAAGTTAAGGATTGCATATTATGTTACCGTCACGGAGACTGTAAAAAAGTAAGCAAATGCAACCGACTTCTCAGCCGGAGCTGGTCGTGTGTAAAACAAAAGACTCAAAAGCTTCAGCTGTAAAATAAAAATATGGGTGCCATGTAGCAAGTAACCCAGCACTTTGCTAATCAAAAGGTAAACTACAGAAGGCGCTACTAACCAAACCTGAAAATAAAAGGGTAACAGCAAAGGCACATATCAGATACGCAGGCAAATATGTCAAGGCAGTATAATTGCAGCAAACGGAAATACAAACACAACTAAAATGCCCACAAAAAAATCATACGGCAAACCAAATCAGTATATCACAAATTTATATCACCGTAGTAAGCATCATAAGAAATCTTACCAAAATAACGGTACATAATTTACATAATAGTTAAGGCGTACACGAAATATTAACGTAGCTCAAATAAATAGGTTAAAATATATTAATATGCATAATCGAATCACATAATGACAAACCAAATGGCGAAATGCAAAACTAGCAAGTTGTCGATAGCACAATGGCTATGACACATTTATTACAGCTTAAATTTAGAATTACTAGGTGAATTCGACCAATTACCCACTATACAAGAGCAGCCTTATAGTTTATCAAAAATAGTAATATCGCTCTTACGGAATCAGTATCTTGCTTCTTCCTAAGGTCCTTTGTAAACCGATATGTGACTAAGGTAAATTTCAAATCTTTGTCAACATATCGCAAGCTAATATTAAACGAAATTACTTGCAAATGCTGGATTCAACGTAAAGCTATGTCACAAGTGTGACGTGACGACCGAGTATGGATTAATTTCGTCATGCAAATGCCGTACAGCTTTCGCTAATATAAACACTTGGACGGAGAGTGAGGCACAACCGTCCTAATAAATTTTAACCTAAAATTGTGAGAATGAACCACCCCATCAAAATCATTAAAAACAAACACTTAAACTGCTTCAAAAGGTGAGTAATGCGCTTAAAATACAGACTACAAGCATTCAATCATTTGCCGGATACGAAGTAGCACAGTCACAAAACATATTAAAACGGATCCCAAATTTCAAGTGACCCAAATCATAATGAATAACAACCGACCTTGAGATAGTTCTCCAGCCTGCTGCAAACGTAGATGGAGGGTCCGATAACCAGCGGCCGTGCATAACCAAGGTTTGTGCAGAGCTAACGACCTGCAGGTGAACGTGTCGGTGAAGAAGGTTACGCAGGAACTTCTACCTTCCCTCTCCGTTGTAGGTAAGGGGGCTTCTACATGCTCGCAATGCTCAAGGCGGCAGCTGGGGCCAACTTCGCCCGATGATTAGGGGTCACAAGAGGACCACGAAAAGGTCCACAAAAGCGGACTCCACCAAAAGCGAGGACCACAAAAATGGACGCCGCAAAAATGGAGCTAAAAGAGTATCATACCATAGAATCTAAATAAACACCATTAAGGAAACATACCCTTAGATGTTCTAGGCTCCGTTTCACCAAACGGAAACATGTGCTTGCCCAAATGAAATCCAAACTAAGTTTGAGGCTTAGAAAATCGCAAAATAACCTTCCCGGGGACTGCATCGTCAAACCCGAAAGGCTCAAAACACAACCCAAAAGATTTCCCAGGCCAGATGCCTGTGAAATAATCCCATTAAGATACGTTTCAAAACGTAGATTTACAAGGCAGCTATTTTGTAGCAACACAACATGGCGAATGACCAAAAAGGCTGATAAGGAGGCCCAATTCGAAAATTGGAGAGAGCATTTAATATGCAACTAGACTAACACCGATGCAACAAGAGAGGCCTAGTCTAACGCAAATTCATTGAGAATATAAATTCCTGGAAATTCGAAGCTTGTAGTAGCGGGTAATATTTATATTTGTCTAAAATAAGGCAGTTAAATATGTAATACTTTTAAATGAATTTTAGCCAGTAACATTTATTATGAGTGAGCCCAAGCTGTGGTAGCATTCCGGCCTAGAATTTACAAGTTAACACTTACTAAAAGTCAAAACCTATGCTGTCGTTCCGTCGGTGAGAATGCTCCCTGAGTATAATTCTTAGCTCTTGGTGACAGCAAACAGCGCAACGTAGGGATCTATTTCAATGACGCCTCATCAGCTTGGAATGAAGCCCAAAAAAACTCACGCATCGAAGGAGACAATAATATCACCTGACGAGGGCAGCAAAGTACAAAGTATAAATACAAAGTACAGTATCAGTTCAAATTTGGAACACGTGAACACAAAATCTAACAACCTCTACCGCCTAACCCGTCATCTGACTAAGGAAAAATTATTGCTACACGTCGATCCTGGCCCAAGAATCCACATTAACGGCGAGAGCTACCGAACAATCATCCCCCTAACGCGAGCTGCTCGAAACAAAACGCTCAAACTAGGTCATGGAAAGTGATAAACTTAAGAAAAATATAGGTGATAGCAATTCCAGTTACTTCCTCTGTACTTTTCCAGAAGTTTTAGATGCAGGCTGTGCAGCAAGTTTATTCATCAATGCTTGGTTTCCTTACAATGATGAGGACATCAAGTTAGCTCTCCAACGTTTTGGAGATTTGCCTGGATTACGTTTTCCTCGTGGTCTACCATCGCTTGTCATTTTTGCTGGTGTGTTGCTCTTCATTCTTAATACTTTAGTTTCACTTTTTGCGTCGTTTTGTACATTTTACTATGTCGTTTGTGTCATATATTACTGTTATTTGTGTATTGCGTAGTCTGTCCATCCAGAAAAGTAAAAGAATAAAATACAAAAAGCTTTAGGAGTTATTCGTTGAATGCAGCACTTAGCCTGTGATTCGTGTTATACGTTTGAGTACTAAAGTACATTGTTGGTGGCACTGTTAGTCGATGACAAATTCGAGGAGCAGGTTAGGTTTCTCGTCACTCTGGCACAAACTTACCCATTTCGAATTCTACATAGACAGCGTCACCAACAATACACTATAGTACTGCCAAACGTATAAATGGGATCACAGCATTTTTAAAGCAAATACTTTGGGATAATCTTTTAATAAAATTAAGACGGTTCTTGTTCTTGTTTAGTATACAAAAGAATTTTATACTACACACAGCCGGTATTCGAGTTTATGACCTCATTAGTTTACGTTTCTCGCCCCGATGGGCTCGACCGTGATGTACTAGCTCAAGCATAAATGCTTAGCTACCGGTCTAATGTCGTAAATAGCTATTTTGTATAAGGTCTTTTGTATAGGTACTTTCTCAACATGTCAACGAGATGATCTCGATAAATTTTCAATAGATGATATGAAAGATGCGGATTCCAATTTTATAATAAGGCTCCAAAAACACAAACATAAATATACAAAGAACGTTTGTAGTCGGTAATGACAAAAATAATGCTGTACACGTTTTAGCTACAGTTAGAAAATATATGGCTTTTAGACTATCTAGATTAACATTTCGCAGATTTTTTATGTATGTAGTATTACGCTGGAAAATGTACATCGTAAGTGGTTGGAACGAATGTCATGGGAAAAATACCGAGTTTTGTTGCCGAATATTTGAATTTGTCAAACTTTTCTCTATGTATATACTAGGTATTTTTTAGACATTCAATGGTTACATTGCTTGCACATACCGGGGATAGTCTAATAAGTGGTACAAAAAACATAGGAAATTTGGGTAGTGTGAGCATTTTATCTTCATCATTTTTTAATGATTCCGTTTTAACTACGTTTGTATCTTCTTAAATAAATAGTGTTCTTATTCATTTGCAACAATTTTAATTTAGGTTTGAATGTAATATGTATACATTCAGCTTCTAATCAAGCCATTCGCAAAGGATTTTGTCTATTAATTGCATTGGAGACGAAGAGACAAAGTGACAGCTCACTGTGCATGCTCCTCAGAAAATGTCATCTTTGCATTGTTAAAAGCGAGCGCAAAAGCCTACTTTCTATAGCAATTGTAGAAAATACGTCCTATTCCTAATGTAAATTTCATAGACGTTTTTTAGTCTTAATATATGCAAAACTATTTACAACTTTGACCGCACTTTACCACAGTTCCATTCTCCACTACCAAATCACGACCTATTCCGCCTAAAACCATATATTTAGTTTTCTTAAAGTTGATTTATAGGCCCCACTTCATACACTTTTCATCAAGTTTGCTTAGCATGTACGAGGCGTAACTTCATCTTCGATTATAGTAGAAGTATGTCTGCTTCACGTTTGTTGCGGCTATAATGACGATATCATAGCCATTGATCTCATCATTGATTTCAATATTTAGGAGATCAGGTACAGTCCCATTTCTTTATGCTAGAGTTCAGTTTCCTTTTTATTGCGATGGACAGGGTTTCTTCACTCTACAATGTTTGTCCACTGTGAACAAGACAATTGAGGGTAACTTCTTCAAGATAATTAGTTATGTTTACCAAGCTTCCCCAAAATAAGTAATTTTCAATGTGCTATTAAATACGGAAGTTGACTGGAAGTTGTGTTTTATTGAGAGAGTATGTCCTGGGTGATTTGTGGAAGTTTTCCTTTGAAATTGGGCTTCCGCTAGGTAGATACAAGGCATCAATTTGGCCTAGTGTAAGCCAGTGCATTTCAATGTGATTTTACGAAGGTCCAGCCAGTTTGATAAGTACGTTGTCAAGTGTATGAGCAAGCAGAGTACGTGTGGTGCAGCGGATCCCTACAATCAGGCCCCCAGCCCCAGTGAAAGCGATCTAACAGGTCATCGAGGTTGTAGCCGACATCCAGGTGGGTTCGAGTGCAGATTTGGGCCTACCTAACAGCAGGCGGCAACTACATCTTGTCCAGAGCATCGTAGTACGTCCAGCTCG
This sequence comes from Agriotes lineatus, assembly GCA_940337035.1. NCBI lineage: Eukaryota > Metazoa > Arthropoda > Insecta > Coleoptera > Elateridae > Agriotes > Agriotes lineatus. Next base: position 141,700,397 of record OW679195.1, on the reverse strand, counting down.
GTGCATCTAGACCAAGATTCATCTTAGAAGCCATCTGAAGGTCAGATTTGCCATCTAAAAAGTGTCGTTTTGTTAATGGGCTCGTGGCGTCGATTTGCGCTTCACTTCTAGTCGTCGAGTGGGTAGAAATGTTTTGTTTTTTGACGCGGTGTACTTTCCTTCAATTATTATTGCATAGGAACAGCGTTTACTGCGTGAACATCGACTATTGAAATACAATTTCAGAGCTGTTTATGTACTGGAAAGACCAGGGAACCATCTTGAAATTAATGTCATTTCCATCCGTTAGAAATACTACACTTGCAATATCCCATGAGTTAAATAGCGGGCATACAGAGTGCGTACAAATACGTGTGTAATCAGACTTTTGAATAATTGTTAATAGCAAATTATTAGTAGTCTAAAATTTGGATGTAGCAACCTAACTCTGTAACACTTTAATAATTATATAGTTTACAATATAAAATACGTTAGCCCAGCTAGCTCAGTCAGTAGGGCATCAGATAGAGTCATATAAGTAATTATAAAAATTACAACAATATATATGTCCATAAAATGTGTTCAGTCCATTACAAAGACATTATCAATTTTCAAGCAGTTTACTTGTCCTTGAAAACGACAATAGTTGTGTTTTCCAAAACATTTGTAGGGGTATTTCCATTTCTCATGGTCATTAGGAAATGTACCCTCGAGAGACCATGTTTAGTTGTGTGCAACTGACCTGACAAAATGTCACGTATACTTTTTATATTAGATTACTATTTTTGACGTTTAACAAAACCACTTATAGCTAAAAATATTAGTCAAATTTCAACAATTATAACCTAACTTATGTAAATAGTAGATATATACTACGTATATACACTTTGTCGGGCCAGCTTTACATAACTAAACATAACCTGCAGATAACTTGAATTTAATATTCTGAACTTTTTAGTGTAACGAAATACCCTGACAACAGACTGAATCAACAGACTTCCACCAAAGGATTGGTTTGTTGTGCATATGTATATATATGGTTGCTCAAAGGCTTTAAAAGGTGATAAATGTCGTTTATATTCATAACTTGTTACCGTTTATAGTCTATATTTTATGCAATTGATTGTTATGTCTACTGGAAAGTTGCTCAATAGGCAAATTACATTCAAACTAACCATTATGTTTATGTTTTTGTTTTTAACATTTTAGAAATTACTTTACAGTAGCTTTAGGGACATTTTGCAATTTCATAAACGACGGAAACAATTCCAACATATAATGGAGAAATAACGAAATTAAGTCGTTCCAAAGCTACTCTGTAGTCTAAATAATCGATAGGGTGGTGTGGAGTCCATTATTCCCAGTGGCATCAAACCGGGCCTCATGCATATGGAGGACATCCCGTGTACGTTTCATTATGTATATGAGAGGTGTAGGTGTTTGTAGAGGTTATCCCAACTTAGAACAAACCTGGGAACCAGTAATTACAGCTACACGCTATTATTTTCTAAACAAACAACTACTTAATTGCCGCTATTTTATTAAGGACCCTCGTCATCGGTTATTGAAATGGAGCGAACATTATTAGCGGGGGGCTGAAAAGTTAAAAATATCTGGCGCTGGTAATAAAGACTACAAGGAGTGATTGCAACAAGGGCATGAAATTTATAATGGCGCGGTCGTTATTAGGCGGAAACCGCGATATTTTGAAAAGCCCCTTCCGTAATTCAATCTGACGCCGCCGTAATTTCCAAGTAATGCGTTTTAAGATTGATTATCCTGCACTGGGTGTGGTGCAGTGCCGAATGCAACGTTGATGAAACTTTGGACGATTTTGGCTCGCCCTTCATGTTTATGTCTGCTATTAATGCATCAAACTTCAGATCCGCATTTTATGAGTTCGGGAAACTTGATGCGTTTTTTATGTGCATTTTAATATTTGATGGCCCGATACGGCGGCTTAAGGACTTTATTATTCGGTTTAACGATTTCGCTCTCCGATCAGATATCTATTTATTAAGCGCGGAAAAATGAACGACTTTCATCAGCTTTATAATGCAGTTCGTGCCAAGATTTTCAAGGCGAGTTTGAAATCTTGATCGCGCCAAACTTGGGTCATTGAAAAGTTCCGAACGCTAACCGCGGGAAAGCGCCAATCAGTTAACCAAAAAGGAGGACCTTAAATCCGTTCCCGACCTTACAGATGTTATTCCAAGGCACATACTTAGCCGAAATTTAACTCAAAATTCTATTAGGACGCCCGGAGACCCCAATCAAGTTTATAGAAGGTCTAGATGCATAGATCCATCAGATAATCGAAGGTAAACGACACTGGGCCCACGCGAACAACCTGCCATTACACGGAATCAGACAATTCATTATATGACCATCTAATATAAATTTAATCAACGGTGTCCTTTCGTAAGTGGACCTCGCCCAGGACTTAACTGATCCCAACTTCCAAGTCGTAAACAGTGGTTCGGTCTTGACAATCTGAATATAGAATAATGGTTTAATCAAGCTTGTCTGGCCGGCTATGAATATATAAATTCGCTTGTCAAAAATACAAGCATACAATTTAATATAGTTTCAGATCCAATTAAAATACTACTCTTGAAGCTTTATATGGTGCAGTAATGTAAAACATACACTTACATCTTACATAAGTTCATTACAAGCATAACTACAGTTTCTAGAACAAAAGGTAATGCCAGTTTTAATAAATCCTTGAAAGAATCTAAACTTCCATTATGATTGCTTTTACCAACCATAATGAAATAATAATATAAATTTTATAAAAAAGGTGTTTATCGGTTTTAGATAATTTGGATAACACCTACATATCCTGTTGCTAGGTGTTATACAATATCAAAATGTATGAGCGAAATGAAATATTTTTTTAAAATGCATATTTTTTTACTCACAACCATATATATGTAATAAGGTCATTTACTAACTTAAAAAATTGGAAATTGGACCATTACCAACTTTTACTTCCACCCCGGGCACGAAGTAGGGATACGACGCTGCTGCTTGCTGAGTTGCGGCTGTTCTCGGCAAATTTACGCTTTCTAGCATATGTCCAATTCTTCTGTACTGCTTGTAAATGGCTTGGTGGGCTGAATTCGGTCCTGCTGTCCGACTGTTGATCTTAGCTGCACGGTAAACTGCTTTTAAATTGCTCTTGTAAGGAATCAGTTCAACGACTTGTCCAAACAATGTTTTAATTTACTTTTGAGTGATTCTAATTTACTCCACAATGCGTGGTAATTAACAATAGGACACTCTAACTTAATACTTTTACAATAGGTGCGCATTTAACTTCCCATAGCAGTTCAAACAATTGAATTCAAAGGAGCTAAAACTATAAACAACCTTGTCTTGCTGCAAAAATTTCCGCCTCTGCTTTTTTTTCAACAACCATCAATAGTCATTATCGCGTTAGCGACCAACTGCTTGTAAGTAACAGGTCTCTTTTATCTAGTTAACAAAAACTGCTGTCAACGTAATCTTTCAAATCTGTAATTTTTAGGTTATGACTGACTTTTTTAATAAAACACATATTTATAAATTCCACGGTAGCCCAGATTTTTATCTGCCATCTTAACTTAAGTAAGTAAAACTATTTCAATATATTATATGCTATATTTTACTGATATGATGTTTTTCAAATTGCAATTGTCATTGCTCGGACAATGAGTTGGGATGTCGGCAGTGTATTTTCGATAAATCCCAAAGCTGAGTTTAGCAGTCAAGATTATTGCCTTTATACCATTCGAAGTTAGTTATCCCTCAAATATGTTGCTTCAGATATATCCCTCGCGCAAACACCTCGACTTCGGGTCGGTGTTTGCGCTTTTGATATTTTCTTATGCAACATTTTTCGCAACATTTTAATTTAATCGACGAAATAAGTAGTTGTTATGGTTTTATATATAAATAATGGTTAAAGCAGTATTACATAATGAAACGCAAGGACTTATCTTTTTAAACATGTTGTGTAGAATACTTGTATCCCTTCTACATTATTCAATAATTGATACGTTACTAACACATTCCCAACTATGCTATACAAGCCAAACAAAACTGGGATAACTCTTGGTATAAGTTTTAGCATTATCTGATTAACTTAAACAATTACATTTACTACAACAATTTTGTTTCATAACAACACCTAAACAGGTTGGTAATTAACTTAGAAAGACCGAAGAACTACACATATTACAATGATAGAGCGATGTTTTTAATTTAAGTTACGAAATTTATTTCAATACCTAACTTACTACATAATAGGTATATCGCTCTAGACCCTTATTCAAATATTGAAACAAAACCAATTCGCAAAATGTTACACTTGCACTACTGCAATATATTGCTATGGACACATTTTAGTTGTTAATAGTTAATAACATAACCAACAAAACAGATATTTATTATAAAAATGTCCAGTAAATGTAATAATTTTAATTTCAGATTTGTTAAAAAAATAGTATAGGCCATGAAAATAATTGATAGTATGACGTTTTTAAAATAGCATTATCTTTGTCTAAAAAAGCAAATTAAAATCAGAGCAGGCTTGGCATTTCATGCAACAAAAACATAAACTGTAAACAAAACAATTGGGGTGGCTTCTTCAACAGGTTTTTTGTGTTTTGCGAAGTTTCCCCAAAATAAGTGATTTCTATGTGCTATTAAATACTCAAGTTAACGGAAAGATGTATTGAAAGATTGTGTCCTGGGTTATTTGTGGAAGTTTTCCCTTGCATTGGGCTTCCGCATAGATAAATACGTGGCGTCGATTTGGTGCAGTAGCAGCCGTGGTATTTAAATGTTATTCCACGGAGGTCCAGCCAGTTTTATAATTTTGTGTACAAATGTATAAGCAAGCAGCGTACGTGTGGTGCAGCGGAACCTTACATTAAGACCCCCAGCTTCAGTGAAAGCGATTCGAAAGGTCTCCGAGAATGGCAGCCGATCATCAGGTGGGTTCAAGCGCAGATTTGGGCCTAGTCAACTGCAGGCCGGCAGTTACGGGTTGTCCACAGCATCGTGAGAGGTCCACCTGGGGACAGGTAGCTTTAGATTAATTGCAGATGCCATTAAAAGATCAGCTTTGCCACCTAAAAGTGTTAGTTGATTTTGCATCGCTTTTAGTCCATTTGGGCGTCACTTCCGGTTCGTGGGGTCGGTAGAAGTGTTTTATGACGTGGAATACTTACATTCGATTTTTATCGCATAGCAACAGTGTTAATTGCGTGGACATCAAGAATTTAAAATCGGGAGCCTGTTTATGTACTTTCTGAGCTAGGAAACAATCTTGAATTATTGTAGGTCCCATCAGTTAGAAATACCGCACTTGTTAATTCCCATTAGTTAAATAGCGGCATACAGTGTTTACAATTAGATGTTTAATGAGACTTTAAATAATTAATAATAACAAATAAGTAGTTTTAGTTTAATTATAAGATGCCATTGAGATCATCACAATATTTTAATATGAAATCAAATTTATCTCAGGCTTTGAAAGTTTCTTACTTTAACGTAGCTTCACTTAAATACACAACTAGTTGCTTAACTCAAAAACCAGAAATTGACAGCAAAAGTGGATAATTAAAATTTAAAAGCATATAAACGTAACCCAACCTTGCTTATTCTCTCGTTAACACACACCGCTGCTATCCTCTGCTCCAATTTTTGTTATCAAATGCTATATGGCTGCTTAAAGACCGTCGCTGCAGGCATGGCATACGAAAAGCCTTTTTCTCGCATATTCGGAATTGTAAGCCTTCACTGGCCAACGGTTTATTAGCCGTTTCATCTTCTGTGTTGGACACCAGGTTTGCATAATTAGCGCTTTACAGGTTGTCTCGTTGTTGTCAATCTATTTTTTTTTGTGTAGATAACCAAATAGACTGTGTTACCTCAGAGATTGCCTCAGTTTGTTGCAAAGATTAGATTTTAACCTTGGTGCCTTCAACAGTCAGCTCCCAAATGCAATAAACACAGGTAAGCGTCAAAACTATTTAATTATTTTTATAACTCAGCTCTTAACACAACTTGTTGTAAAAACAGCTCAATCATTTGTATTTTACTGTACACAAATCAGCATGTTACCTTACACTGGCAAAATATAAAAAAAGGTGTGAGCTCAGTTCTGCGAACGCTTATATTAGTAATTGCATTTTGTTTTAAACAAATACTATGGCATTAATTTGATTAGTCGCTAAATTACCCTACCACTAAAATTGGTTCTAAAGTATACAGCAAAAAAACGTATTTCCTAATTTAACTAAACAGATTTAAATAGTGTTAAATTAAAATTGCCACCACTAGATCGCTTGCTTTGCAAAAATAATTTTACCACGTCCCATGACCTAATTCCAGTATTTTATGCCTTAATTGTGGAATTATTGAAGTATTAGCTTCTATTTTAATATATAAGTAACACTGAGACAACATATACATTAGTTTCTTATTATATACATTTTAAGCTATTCTGTATGAAGAAATTACAATTCTTTTTTATAATTAATGACTATTAAAATCGCTTTCTACGACTTCATTTGCATCTAATAGCACCATTTTTGCAATCTTATAAAACTTTTTATTTGCCTATACTTTTTAGGGATGTTTGCCAGGTTGAGCTGACACAACTCATAAAGAAATATTCCAAACCCCAGAACTAACCTAAGGAATATTATTGCTGACTGGAAAACTATAACCATCCAAAATTTCTGCCAAATCGGCGCCAATTCAACTGCAGCACAGTAACGATTTCGTAGAGCGTCGTAACACTTAAAACTAATAATGACATATTTACAGGTATTTCTCAGATCTAATAAATAACAAATAACTTCTTATTAATGCAATTAATTAACTACACACAATTATTTTAGTTGTTATAAATTTAAAAAAATGTTTTTAAAGTGTATTCACTTTTACGTCCAATTAAACGTGTGAATCGCTAAGTTGTTTACAAACCACCCAAGGGAGGTTACTTACAGTGAAAAGTGTTGTTTGCTCAACACTATAAAGATAACTTAAAGCTCTGAAATATAGCTTTCGGAAAGCTTATACAAGATCGAAATATTTAAAAATATAAAACTTTGCAAATTTACCTTCACCTGAAACTGGGTGCTTGATATCCTTGTATTAAGCACGTCTTAGATTGCGTCATTGCTTTGAACGGTTCAACACATAATACTGGGCACCCCCGGTTGCTAGCTCGGGCGCCGCTTGTATGATTAACATCACAACTTGTAGCAAAAGCACCTTTTAATGTGGTGTAAATTAGTACCTCAAAATAGACGATTTCAATATAGCACAAAATTTTGTGTACTCACCGGTACATTTCGAAAATGCGTTAGAGTAATTACAAACGTTGGCTCGCTGCACTTTTTACTTATGTGCAGCAAACTATTTACGGTAGGCCCTTTTGTGCCGCTTTTACTTATGCTGTCTTGGAGGAATTTGCGTACTATGAGACGCAAACACGTGCAGCTCTTAACAGAGGCTGCGTACCACTAAAGATTATTCGTAGTTAAAACTCCGTTCCTCCTGCGGGCAGGCCATCGCAACACACACATAAATTAAAATGCTCAATACGCTCCAGCGTAGGACTGGCTTCGCGAATAGTTACAATTCCATAATACAATATGCTTAAGTGTAATACATAAGAAAATGAGAAAGTGCAAACTCCTTTTCGATACTTCGGTACAGCGTTTGAGATGGTGTAGTTTTTGCCATGCGTCGTTTGGGACAAGAACTATTTATTTACGACCCAAAACGCTTAACATCGAGTCAGCGACATATCAATAAAATGATGAATCACCCGAGTTACGCTTCGCTTCGCTAATTACATGATTTAATTAAATTAAATATAATTTAATTTTACTTTACTTTTTCATACTTTTTTAAGCTATCATATAACTCAATCGGTCCACTCTATTCGGAGGAGATAGCGAACAAAGAGACCACCGATTTTATGGTATTGATAACGTTAGCGACGAGTGGGACAGAAAGCTGCGATAATGTGGATGATGGCGATGAAGCATAGAAATTTTTATCTGCACCTTTCGATAACTGTTAAAAACATTTGCCGGTAGCTAGATTCAAACCCTCGACCTTAACATTAACAGCCCAGCGTGATAATACTACACCATCCAATCTGCGTAGTTATGCGACCGTTTAGCGGCTATTACTGATATCCCGAATACAAATCGAAAAACACATACAAAGAAAAAAGTACACATCTTTTCCAAAAGCTTTTTAGTTCTTTGCTTTAATATTCCACACAAACTGGCGCAGAAATCATCCTGATAGGTTCTCGAAATAGGGTGCCTATATCGATCTGGCGGAAAGCCTTTACTAAACTGCATTTCCGACTTTTTATAACGCTAAAGCGTTTGCTGTTTTCAGAACAGTTATGCAGTTTCATACAACCATTCATGTAATTTTGGTTTGGTCACGATTGATTGAGCGGTTGCGACAAAAACTGTAAATTAGTAGAAATCGTCCAGCCAGACAGTATAGTACTTTGGCAGATTCTGCCGAAGTAATACACAAGCAACTTGTTAATTCAGTCATTTTATAGAAATATTAAAATTCTCATGTGTTACCTACTTAATGTGCATTTTTTTAGGGTTAAAATTCCAATTATATATTAGATGTGAGTTTAATCCCTGGATGGAATGATTCTCGTTCATTTCTTTTAAAATTATATTGTAAAGACAGCGTTTTAAATCTAAATTTAGCTTTTTCCTCGCATGCCATGTGACGCAAGGTGCTTTATCGCATTCTAGAATGTCACCGTTGCCTGCCGACCCATTGTCTGTAATTGCATCATCCATACAGGCCAGGACTTCCCCTGATGTTCCAGGTAAACTGCTGATTCAAGATTACACCATAGTGGAACTTTTCGTGCGTTCTACATAAATTGAACAGAGTACGAAATTAAGTAACGCCTGCGCGGAGTCATTTGGCTTTAGAATTTTACCCCGGAGCAATCATTCAACGACCGGCACTGTCCAGAGGTGTTAGTTGTTGACCTGTGGTAAGTGACGTGTTAATAAATGTTTAGCCAAGGGATCGTTTGTAGCGTGGAGTAGGCACCTCAAATTACTCTCGAAGCGGATTTTAAATGGAAACTTGGTCTGTGAGGTAAACTGCCGTTGTAATGGAGTTCGTACCATAATCCTGTCTTTAGTACGTGCTTCATTTTTACACATCTTGGGAATATAATGCCGTTCAGACCTGCTTAATTATCGCCCGCATGCAGTTTCTTTCGTTCTCTTGTGGGCAATAGCTTAGACGCGACCCGCAGTTGATTGTACAACAACGCTAGAGCAGCATTCCTTCAAAGGTATTGTGTCAGTTCATACAGTGTGGAAATACAGTAACGTAAAAATTCATTAACTTTGTTAATATAAATTTTTATAAAAAAATCTTGAAGGGGTATAGCGATTTTAATTGTAGGACATACACTACAACCACCTTTATGTTGCTACGTCATTTGTTTTAAAAGTTATGACATCTGTGAGCTAAACTGCCGTTGTAATGAAGTTACGAGTTTCATACTATAATCTTGTCTTTCGTACGTGCTTCATTTTTACGCATCCTGGGAATATAATGCCGTTCAGACCTGCTTAATTATCGCCCCCATGCAGTTTCTTGTCGTTCTCTTGGGAGCAATAGCTTAGACGCGACCCGCAGTTGATTGTACAACGACACTAGAGCCTTCCGTCAAAGGTACTGTCTCAGTTCACACAGTATGGAAATAAAGTAACGGATAAATCCATTAGCTTTGTTAATATTAATTTTTGTGAAAAAATATCGGTAGAGTATAGAGATTGTAATTGTAGGACATACACTACAACCACTTTTATGTTGCTACGTCATTTGTTTTAAAAGTTATGACGTCATCCACTTTTTTAAATGACAACCTGTATTTATTATTATTGATTTTGGTAGTACTTTTTAGGTCGTTTTCAATGATATGAAATTTTCAATATGTTACATCTGAAAAAAATCGACAAAAATGGTCTTAAAATTTAAATATTAAAAATCAATGAAATGAGCAAAATAAATCTAGTTACCGGTGGATTAACTTTGAATGGAGTTCTAGTTGTATTTTCCAATTGTTTTTTTTAAACTTCAATAAAAACTAATGTGGCGTCAATGATTTTCCGCTAAATGTAGGTAGTTAGTACTTTTTGCAAGTATTTCTAACTGTAGCGAGTAATTATTTTAATAGTTATAGTCACCTATATGTTTTTCTACATTAATATAGTTCATTTTTAATTTTTGTGTTTTTCATTAAGGGACTGATGATGTTTGCATGTGTATTTTGTGTATTTTTCCGATATACATGAATTCGGATGGCTGTAAGCGAATGTAAGTCGAGGTAAATTTGACTCAGCTGTTGGTGTTTGCCGCTCTAGCATTACCAAAGTAGAAGTACAAAGGTGGGCCATTTCTTCCACTTTCTGGGTGAGCTCACCTGTGTTGTTTTCCCGATTTAGTAAGTAAAGTGATGGCGCTTAGCAATTAACATCTGTATCTCGTTTACCTAATTTTTCCCGATTTTGTAATGTAGCAAACTGTGTTGTAATGATTTGACGTTCTTGTCGTAAGTAGTTTTTATGTGGTAACAATATAAATTTGAAAACTGGCATTTTACCTTAAAAATTAATTTTTATGCAAGGAAAGACTTTCTTAACTTTTATAACAACTTCTAAAGTGCGTATCAGTAATCTCTGAAACACCATGATACGCGAAATTATAAGTTTTTTTTAAACAATAACTTGGATTAATTATTATGACTTTAATTTTATTTAGTTTATGCAATTTTTTGCAGTTACCCCTATATTAACAGTTTGGACAACTCTATACTAGCTTATATTCATTAATATCTACAATTTCTTATTTTAGTTTTTAAGTGGGAAATTTTATAATAAATGTGTTACATTTAGTATGAAAATACTTTGAAATAGGTGGTAGTTATTTTAACGATCTTCTTTACAAAGTGTGACTTTGTTTTAAAAATTGAGAGTATGTTAATGTCATATATAGAATGCTATCGTTATTTCCAATTACTGTTAAAAGCTAAAATTAAAAATTAAATTTTAAAAAATGAATTCGTTAAGGAGACAATAAATGAGAAGAGGTGTAAATCATTGAACAAGAGGCCAAGCAATGCCCTCTTTGTCTACTCAGCCTTCTACAGTACAGATTGTGGATAACACAAAAACTGCAAAAGCATGTAAAATCTACAATCTGTAAGTAAACACTTCACACCTTACGGATCTAGAAGGTGACCATGTCCCGTCTTGGCAGTACATGCAAACGTGAATTAACAATGAAAAACAAAAAGCAAGCACCCTAGCTGCTAGCAGTTGTTCATTTGATTCCTACTGTTCTATTTCCCATCAGAACATCATAAGATCAGAAATAAATCCAAAAAATTCGCTAGAGCATTTTGATGTATTTAAATACATTTAATTCTGCTAAAATACAAAATAGGCGATATTAAACTATATTGATGAAAGATACCAAGATAGTAAGAGCATAGTACGTCTCCCACATTACCACAACTGCAACTAAATAATTTGCCTATAGTGGTTAGACTGCGCTTGAATTAGACAACCAGCGCCTCGTAATCCCGCACTTCCTCCATTTTCTAACGGCAAGATAAATGACAATAATTAAGCTGAAAGTTTACGCTTTGTGTAACACCTCTGCAACTGATTACAAATTACCAATTAAATATGCGTACGACTGGGCGATTAATCGCTTTTCTTTCCACAGATTGAAATCTAACTTCACCGAACCTGTTTTTTGGAACAGGCAACCTGAGCTTAAGTAAACGAATTAATAAACTCACAAAAATCCCGTTTAAAGAGAGATGGAAGTCCCTGATTTTATTCAACTAATTTCTGAAACTACTCTGGAGAATTCTAATAAACTGTTCCATATACCATTTAGTTACATAGTTTTGATAACGATAATAATAAAAAAAATATTAATTAATTTTCTTGTTTTGCATAAAATTGGTATGTAAGTGCTTTATTTTTCTAAACTACACCGTTTATACCACTGAATGTGAAACAAAAATTTTGAAAAATATTTATCCGTTTTTATAAGAGTTTCTTCTTACCTTTTTACTTCCCTCGTCTGAAAGACGAAAAAAGTATTGTAATCGCGAAAAAATCTTCCGAGATTTCTCCGGATCTTCACGTTTCATTGAAAAATTGTGCTAGGTCTACCTGAAAGTCCTCTGCTAATTGTGATTTCAAATAAATTGACCATCTAAAATATGTAACAAATAGCACTCCTTAAGTAAAAATGCATACTAAAGACATGAGACATTGATTATGAGAATAATAAAGACTGCAAATAGGACATGTCTCTCTGATTTAACTTTAACTTGGGTTGCAGGTGTTGCTCTATTTTGAATCTGAATGAACTATATAATTTTTTTATACTTTAGCCGTGTTCAATAGCTGAATTTTGATAAGTTATAAAATATCAATATCTTATTTTGACACTAGTAATACTTTGCAACTAAATATTTGTAAACTGCTAAAAATATTCAATGGGCTATAGAAACGACTAAAAATTGAGGATATCACAACAGCCAATCAGTGACTTGACTAAAATTGACCACACTGTTGTTACTATTGCCGCTGTGGATAAAACCTCTACAGAATACCATTATTCGATAGCAATGTAAAACTTTGAGTCCCATGTTACTACGATGTGTAGTATGTAAAATATATCTTGCCATGGTTGGAACTCCTTAGTCTTGGCAAGATTCTAAATAGAACTTTGACCATGTGACCGCAACAGTCGGTGTCTTAGGTACCTAGTACTTTGCCAGGCCAGTTTATAGTCTTTCCGTAATTCAGTTAACTACATAACCATTTAGAGCAGTTTTGGTACCAAATTCGCGAGTCCGCCTGTATTTCAGACTCGTTTCGGCATTATAGTATCTTTTATACGGTAGCTTTCCGCATCACTCAAAGATCTTGACCCGAGCGTGGCTTTAGGTTTCGCTCGTCAGCTTAGCTTTCGCGCGAATGTCTATACCGTCGCATTTTGCAGCTGCCTGTCTGAGCGCTGATTACAGCGTTCGTTTTAATATTTTCAAGAAGCATATTCAGTGGGAGCAAGGTTGATAATAGCTATCGATTTCTTTCGCACCGAGACAGCTGCGGCGTTAGGACGACAGCTGGGGTCACGAGCGTCTTTCTGTTGCTCGTTTTTACGGCAGACGGTTCTTGGCAAAGGTTGTGAGCACTCGTCTTGCATGGCGATGTCCGTTCGCGGGTTTGTTGTGGGCATCAGTTCTTAGGGAGGCTGTTGAAGCCCATTTTCTTTGCCATATGTGAGACGGGATTCTTCACCTGAGTGACCCATCCAACGGCCACGCTGATATCCGTGTAATTGCCAAGGGGGAATCCATCTGGAGTTCGAGTTAGCTATCAAGGTAAATCTGTGTAAATAAACTGTTTCGCAATTGAGTGCTTGTTCTTGCCAATTAACCCTTTAAGTCGGAGCCTGACGCCTAATTAATACATAGTATACTCTGGTACAAATTTAACGTTTGTGTTCTGCAATATAATGCTTGTTCTTGTCAATTAACCCTTTAAGTCGGCGCCTGACGCCTAATTAATACATAGTACACGCTGGTACAAATTTAACGTTTGTGTTCTGCAATTTAATGCTTGTTCTTGTCAATTAACCCTTTAAGTCGGCGCCTGACGCCTAATTGATGCATAGTACACTCTGGTACAAAATTTAGCATTTGTGTGCTATAATTCAGTGCTGTAAGTCAGTACGCTCTGGTGACTCGAATTGAAATACAAATTTCATGCTTGCGCGTGACGCTTGTTGAGGCTTGAGCCTGAGCTTTTTTTTAACTAGAACCGATTTGGATTTGTTGTTCGGCTCAGCTGTGCGTCGTAGTTCTTAAGTAGAGCATTTCCCAACTGGGTGTTTGCCATAAGTACCGACTACAACGGTACTACTGTGAGTGGATTGTTTGATCATGTGAAGTGACCCAATAGATGTATTAACTGTACCGTCTTATGATTTGTCCCTTGTGTCTTGTGCATGTTTGCTTACAGGGTGACTGAGCCACCATGTTACGATCGATGTGAGGTCAGGCCCGGACGTGGCGGATGAGCATTGCAGGTAGGTCGTCGTGCTTATCGCTGCGCTGTAGGTTTCAGTAGCAACATTTGAGTACCTTTTGGTCCTCAAGGTCCGGGTGAACGTGGGTCTCTTGGACTTGGATCTTGTGGCGTCCATTTATTTGGTAACACCCTATATATACTGCTCAAAATGAATTAGGGATCAGTTTATAAATTACCGCTATCCCTTAGTTTTTATATTTTTGGTCACTGCAGTTGCAGTTACTGCTGACTTTTGACTTTCTACTGTTTATTTCAATCACATAATCTTTGCAAGATCTGTCACTTCGACGTGAAATTGTGTTTCCTGCGCATTATCAATTTTGCAGTTATAACACTCCACGATATTTTGATTAAGAATTTAGAGTTGGTTTGAGATTCCTTAATTTTTTTGACATGGACCGTCAGAAGAGAGCTTTTAGAAGACACTTGACTACAGTCGAATCGTCTACTGTGATTGGATTTACTCAACGCCAAGTTGCTGAAGAGCTAAATGTTGGTCAATCTGTGGTTTCCAGAACTTGGACGCGCTTTCTTCAGACTGGAGATGTTAAAAGAAGGCCTTATAGACCCCGTGCATGCAAAATCAATTACAGGGAAGTAGATTTTGGTTCGCAATGCAATTCGAAATCCACTTCTGACTGCTAGAGACCACTCAGACTTACTGTTTAGGCAGATTCGGCGTAGACTGTCTACTCAAACGATCAGAAATCGCTTGAGGGAAAATGGAATAAGATCCAGGAAGACTGCCCAAGTACCTCGTCTTATCGTGAGCATCGTAGATACCGGAATAATTTCGCAAGATAGCATGAAAATTGATGCGCGGAAGAATGGGCAAATGTTTTATTCTCAGACGAGTCACGGTATCATTTGAGTAACTGTGATGGTCGTGTAAGAGTCTACAGAAGGCAAGGTGAGAGATTCGCAGACAATATGGTGCAAGAAAGCCTGCATTTTGGAGGAGGTTCTATTATGGTATGGGGTGGAATATCTTTGAACGGCCGCACTGAGATTGTTACTGTAGAAGGGGGCTCTCTAACAGCTCAACGCTATATCGATGACATTCTGCAACCTCACGTTCGACCGTATGCTCAAAATCATGGTCAAGGGTCTATTTATCAACAGGATAACGCCCGCCCTCATTCTGCAAGAATTGTTCAAGAGTAGGTACCTGAATGCCCATAATATTTACACTATGGACTGGCCGGCTTACAGTCCTGACCTGAACCCCATAGAGCAAGATTTGGGACGAACTAGAACGACGGATTCGAGCAGGAGAACCTCCTCAAAACTTAAATGATCTCAGAAATCGTCTTGTGCAGGAATGGGAGCAAATACCACAATAACGATTTCAAAATCTCATCAACAGTATGGGTAACAGGCGTCGAAATGTCTTACTTGCGAGGGGAGATCATACCCGTTACTAGCTTTAATGCCAGAGAGAATTCTGGGCCGTTTTTTTTATTTGTTGCGGTCTTTAATTTTGTACGTTTTCTGCTAATGTTAATTTAAGAACCTTGTTACTTGTTTTTAAATTAATTTTCCGTATTTAATAAATACTGTGTTAATCCATAGATAATCACTAAAAGTTTTATTCAAATATGTGCATCCTGTATAAAGTAATAGAAAATATACAACTGATCCCTAATTCATATTGAGCAGTTTATATACCTCGACACGCTTGCCCTGCGGTGTCTCGTTTTACAACCCCGCCCCCTCCCTGAGCGTATCTCAGCCGTGGCCTTTAGCCTGTTGCTTACGATTTCCAGTGTGAGCGTGCACATTTCCCGGACTTGTCTATTTATTTGGTACTCACACAGTCGTGAGTGTCGATAAGTCAGTTTGATACCGTAACAACTTCGAATGCCTAGACCTCGTCCATAACCAACAAACAAACAATTCCCTTATATAACCATCATATTAAATGCATCTTTCCATTGTAATTTATTTTTGACATGCAGATAGTGTTTTATCATTTTTCTTAATAATAATATTTTTTAAAAGAGCAAACGAAAATTCCAACGGGGGCATAACAATAAACAGAAAAAGAATTACATCGATACGCTATGTGGATGATACGGTTCTAATAGCAAAATCCGAACAAGAATTACAAGATATGCTAACTAACATTTCAAAAATTAGTGACGTATACGGACTTAAAATAAACGTTAAGAAAACTAAGTCAATGGTAATAACTAGAAACCCGATTATCCCTAGAATAGCACTACAACATAACAACCAAACTATTGAAAACGTTTCCCAATTCCGCTACCTAGGATCAATGCTAAACGACCGTAGCGATTGTATCCAGGAAATCAAGTGCCGTATTGAAGCCGCACGCACAGCCTTCATGAACATGAAACCAACAAATTTATATTAAACTACGAAGTAGACTACTGCAGTGTTACGTATTCTCGGTATTATTCTATGGAGCAGAGACCTGGACTCTAAACAAAGAGGCAATAAGAAGAATAGAAGCATTTGAAATGTGGACATATCGGCGAATGTGGCGCATTCCCTGGGTAGATAGAGTGAGCAACAAATGCGTTCTAGAAAAAATACAGAAAACATAAGCATGTGTTAATGCAATAAAAAGTAGCAAACTTCAATATTTAGGTCATCTCATAAGAAACACTAAATACCGTTTATCACAACTCGTGTTGCAAGGCAAATTCAACGGCCGCCGCTCTCCAGGTCGCAGACGTATATCCTGGCTAAAAAATCTGAAGGACTGGTAAGGATTAACATCGACCGAGCTATTCAGAGCAGTTGTATCCCGGCTGATAATCGCGAACACTTTTCTCAGAAGAGTACGCACTTAAGGAAGAAGAATAATTGGCCTACATTCTATTTTGAAATCATTGCCGCTGTTTTTACGGAGCTTTGCAAAATCCATTCTCTATAAGGTCACTAAATCAACACATTAAATATTAGGTACCGCCATTCCATTCCTTGCGTGAGAAAATTATAAAATAAAGATAGTAAATGCAAATTTCCCAAGTGCAGTAAGTAAGACAATAGTTTTGGGATTTTTTTTATTTGGTATAATGGCATTGCTAGTCAAAAATATATTAGGTTATGTTGTTACGTGTCAAAAGCATTTGATATTAATACTAGTGTTGAATGAGGAATCTAGTGAGAGTGACGCGATAAAATTAATATCAGATTGGCTTTGTTCGTTGCTAGGGAAGATAGAATAACAACGTTGGTTTTGTTTGAGAGAAAAATTTTTATATCAGCTTTTAAAAAAGGCAAGAGTTTTCGTGGGGTGTAAATGACAATCTCGCCATTTATTCTGGTTTGGTGATAGTAAAGAATTGGTTTACTAGCCAGCCGTTCCTGTAGAGGAGTTCATTAAGCAGATGTCATTTTTCC
Source organism: Agriotes lineatus (assembly GCA_940337035.1). Classification (NCBI taxonomy): domain Eukaryota; kingdom Metazoa; phylum Arthropoda; class Insecta; order Coleoptera; family Elateridae; genus Agriotes; species Agriotes lineatus. The sequence continues at coordinate 141,682,851 of OW679195.1, read as the reverse complement.
AATGAATATTTATATTCAAGCTGTAAAGCGATCTGGGAAACACGAATACAACGATTGCGAAGTTTATTGCCTGTGAACAGGGTATGTAGTTTAATATGGAATTTGCCTTTTGTTACCTGGAAATTCGATTTATAGCAACAACTATTAGGCGGACAGTATTGGAAAGCTAATCTACCGCAGTATTGAGGGTCGAGGTATAGCAAATGACAGCCGAGGTTGGAACCTGTCAAGCTGACATGTGTTAGAAGTAACGGGACGTATTAAATGTCTGCGAGTATATCGGCACAAAGATAAGTGTTGTAGCTAGAATCTGATGATATTTTTGCATATAAAAACTGTGTAACCATTAGACTTACGAGCGTTTTAAGTTAAACTATTTGGGGTACCCTGCGTGAGGTAGTAATAGTAAAGATGCTAATTGTCTGATCGATGGTAGTAATGTTCGAGTATTAATAAAACCAGCTACAAGTATTGCTTTCTTTCATTTTGATAGGGAGTTCAATAATCGTATTGTTATTAGTTGATAGAAAGTGAAGTTACAAGTTTCTTGGCTTATATCAGTATATTTGAGTTTAACTTGTTGGCGCCATTTATAACATCATAAACTAGAATCCGCGACGTCTTCACTGATGCTAGAGACGGGCCTCAAATATACTTTTATAGTGATCGATTGTTAACTAAGAGATATAGCGATGACCTAAAGGTAGGTAAAGGAATTTATAGATAAATATAGTTAACAAGTTTGGCACCCAACGGGGGCTTTAATAAGATTTTTGAAGAGCTAACGGGGGCTTTAACAAGATTGGAACATATACCTTTAGGTCGTACTATAATAGAAAGGAGCAATACTGACAATAGTTATACATAACTTTCTGTACTCGTTTATGTAAGTGGAAAAATATCGTCAGAACGTGACAAACCAAAGAATTACTTTGAGAATAATACATAAAACGGTATACTTGTGGTAAAAAGGGTTTTACTTTGAGGAATCAGAATGAATGTTGATAGGTTATTGGTAGACGAGATAGATTATGAATTACGAATATTGGGAGTTGTTTGTAAGGGAAATATGCCGGAAAAGCGTAAATTGCTTAGAGCGCGTATTAGGTTAGAGAAGACGGGAAATGCTTCGTTCCCGGAAGTAGAATTGAATAACGTAGAAGAATTGGATATATGCAGTAGGAAGCTTGACATTCTTGTGGAAGAGATACTAGCTTCTGAGTCATTTGTTAGGGGTGGTAATGATTATAAACGTATTCAGACCCGCTTGGTACATATTTCAAATCGACTAGAACGGTTAGTTTTTGAGGGGTCTTCAGCAGATGATAAAGATGAGCTATATAATAGGTGTTTAGGGGCTATGGACGATCTCGAGTCCAGATTAACATCTGAAAATGAACCTTTAGTTCCTTCTAGTTCACAAACAGTTAACTTGATGGACCTTGACGATGAGCCATTACAAGCCAATCAATCACCAAACCATTTTAATTATTCAAATGTAATTGATAGTCAACAGTTTCAAACGTTACCGACACCTATTGGTTTTAACAGCACTAAAGTCATTGATGCTACTCCACGTTATAACAATTACCTTCCGATAAATAAATGGAACCTTCGTTTCGATGGTCAATCGGGATTGTCTAGTTTCCTAGAGCGTATTGAAGAATTGCGAATGGCGCGTGGGGTTACTAAGGAACAACTTTTTACTTCGGCTGTTGAATTTTTCACCGATTATGCTTTGATTTGGTATCGATCGGTTAAAAATACTTTGTACAATTGGGACCAGTTAGTTAATGCGTTACGTTCAGCTTTTCTTCCATGTGATTATGAAGCTTGTTTATGGGATGAAATACGCAATCGTACTCAGGGGGCCGATGAACCCGTGACCGTATTTGTGTCGATAATGGAAAACTTATTCCATCGGTTACCATCGATGCCTTCTGAAACAAAGCGCCTTAATCTAATACGTAGGAATTTATTACCACATTTCCAAACTCAACTGGCTTTAGAGAACATAGTTTCCTTGTCACAATTACTTCGAGTGTGTAAAGCTGTTGAAGATGCACATGTGCGTGCACAACGGTTCCGTGGACCTCCCACTCAGGGAAATCGAATGTTAGAACCCGATCTAGCCTATCAAAAGTCGAAATGTAATGCTAGGATTCATACAGTGAATGTATCCTCAAATGAGGGTTACGTTCAAACTCGTAGTAATAACCCACCGAACGTAATCAATTCAACCAAGCCTTCTGATTTGAGATGTTGGAAATGTGATAAACCGAATCATTTTGCGCGTAACTGTTCAGCAAATAGTAAACAATATTGCTATGGTTGTGGACGACCTGATTTTACTGTCCGTACATGCCCTTCATGTTCGGGAAATGGGGGTCGACGCCGCTAGACGACCGAATAGCGCGGTGTCGAAAAAATTCTTCGGTCAATGTTGTAAATAATTCGGATTTTAGTTCTAAAGCTGTTTTAGATTATATTTTAAGTCACGCAGGTCCTGATGAGAGACCGTATCTTAAAGTTTCAATTTTTGGTAATGAGATTCTTGGATTGTTAGATTCGGGTGCTTCGCATACTGTTGTTGGTAGAAAGGGATGGGAGCTGTTGAAAGGTCATTGTAGGCTTACACCAAGTAAAGATAGGACATGTAATGTTGCTGACGGTGCAGAATGTCAAATATTAGGTATAGTTACAGTACCACTTATGCTTCGCGATAGAGTTTGTACTTGTGAGTTATTAGTTGTGCCTTCCGTACCCCATACATTGATTTTGGGATGCGATTTTTTGCGTAGAATGGGTATTGTAACCGATCTTAGAATTAACGAATGGACCTTCTCGAAAGATCACTTGATCCCGGAAGTTAATGCAATACAGGCTGTAGAACATTTATCTGAAGTTCAGCGAGAACAATTAGATTGTTTTGTCAAAGAAGTTTTTAGTAAAATGGGAAATAAGTTAGGATGCACTCATCTTGTTGAACATGAGATTAAAACCACATCGTCGCCTATTAAGCAGCGATATTATCCTATTTCTCCTGCTCTGCAGAAACAGGTAGATCTTGAGTTAAAGAAAATGTTGGATGAGGGAGTGGTAGAACCTTCGACTTCTGCTTGGTCATCTCCAATAGTAATGATTAAAAAGAAAGATGGTAGTTATCGGTTCTGTGTTGATTATCGCCAACTTAATAAAGTCAGTCAACCTGATGCTTATCCTATTCCATATGTATCAAGTACTTTGGATAAACTTCGTGACGCACATTATCTTACGACTCTTGATATTAAATCCGCATATTGGCAGATACCTGTGGCTGTTTCTTCACGCCCTTTAACAGCGTTTACTGTGCCTAATAGGGGGTTATTTCAATTTCGCCGCCTACCGTTTGGTTTGCATACGGCGCCGGCAACGTGGCAACGCCTAATTGATAGGGTTATTGGTGCTGATTTGGAACCATATGTCTTTACGTATCTTGACGATATTGTAATTTGTACGCCAACTTTCGAAAAACATCTTTCTACTCTTCGTGAGGTTGTGTCTCGGTTATTAGCTGCTGGTCTTACTTTAAGCCAAAATAAATGTCATTTTTGTAAGCCAGAACTTAAGTATCTCGGTTATGTAGTGAATTCACGCGGTTTATTAGTAGACCCAGAAAAAGTAGATGCAATTAATCGTATTCCTACTCCTGTGTCAGTGAAGGAAGTACGTCGTGTAATTGGTATGGCGTCATGGTATCGTCGCTTTGTTCCGAATTTTTCTTCACTTATCGGACCTCTTACATCCTTGCTCCGCAAGAATGCGAAATTTTTCTGGGATAGTAATTGTGAACGAGCCTTCAGTGATATTAAAGAACATTTGATATCTGCTCCGATATTAGCTTGCCCTGATTTTTCTGTACCCTTTGTTATTCAAACGGATGCTTCTGGTTATGGTATTGGTGCCGTACTTACTCAACATCAAGCTGATGGAGAGAAAGTTATATGTTACATTAGTCGGTCGCTTACTAAAAACGAACGAAATTTTAGCACAACAGAGCGTGAATGCCTCGCTGTCCTTTTTGCTATTGAAAAACTTAGACCATATATTGAGGGAACTAAGTTCACGGTAGTAACTGATCATTATAGCTTAAAATGGCTTAATAGTATTAAAGACCCTGTTGGTCGTATCGCTCGATGGGCAGTTCGCCTTCAACAATATGATTTTGACATTATTCATCGAAAAGGGAAAGAACATGTTGTGCCTGACACTTTGTCTCGTGCTGTTCCTGTCATTGATGCTATTAACGTTCAGTTTGGTCCTGCTGGTAATCCATGGTATCATCGTATGTGTCGATTTGTTATTAACAATCCTCGAAAATTTCCCCATTGGAGAGTTAGTGACGGTCAATTGTATAAATATGTTCGAACCGATTATCCAGACTTGGCAGATGATGAAGATCATTGGAAACTGGTTGTTCCACAGACTCAACGCCAAGAAGTTATCAAACAAAATCACGATATTCCGACCGCTGGTCATACGGGTGTTAATAAAACTTTTCATCGTATTGCACAAAGATACTACTGGCCTAAACTTCGTTATGATGTGGCTGCTTATGTTCGCCGTTGCGAAACGTGTCAACGAATTAAACCAGAACAGAGAGCCCCTGCAGGGTATATGGGTGGACATTCATTAATTTCGAAGCCTTGGGAACTAATCTGTTGTGATATTGTAGGTCCTTTACCTCGTTCAGTACGAGGATACGTGTATATATTCGTAGTGGCTGATTGTTTTAGTAAGTTTCCATTAGTGTTTCCGCTCCGTACAGCATCAGCTAAGGTTATCTCACGTATTGTTGAGGAAGACGTATTTTTGATGTTTGGGGTTCCCAAGCGAATCATATGTGATAATGGCGTTCAGTTTCGCAGTCATGAGTTTCAAACTTTAAATCAGAAGTATGGCTGTAAGATTTCGTTTACTGCCAATTATCATCCTCAAGCTAATCCTACGGAACGTATAAACAGAGTGCTGAAAACTATGTTGACAGCTTATGTATCAGATCGTCATCGAGATTGGGATAAATATCTGTCTCACGTAGTTTGTGCTATACGTACCTCAGTTCATGAAGTTACGGGAAAAACTCCATATTTCATTAATTTTGGCAGAGAAATCATATTAAATCACGAACCGGTAGTTGGTGATGGAAATCCGGAAATTCAATTTAATCGGGATAGAGACTTAGATAATCGTTCTATAGTACTCAAGCAACTGTATGCTGATGTTAAACGTCGTTTGGATAAGGCTTATCAAAAGTCAAAAACTCGCTATGACTTTCGTCGACGACCTTTCGAGTTCGTTCCGGATCAAGCAGTGTTGCGTAGACACTATGTGTTATCAGATGCTGCTCGTCAGTTTACTTCCAAGCTTGCTGCAAAATTTATAGGACCGTTTATTATTAATCGAAAGTTTTCACGATGGGTTTATGAACTCAAAGATCCTGACGGAAAAATATTAAAGGGGACTTGGCATGCCAAGGATTTGAAACTTTATGATAACTCTGAGATCAATTAATGATGTGAGATGTGCATAGGGTGGTTGGATGGGCACTGTAGGGAAGGTCACTTTAGGGAGCATTTTTATCTTGCTTTCCCTCCTGTAAAGCATAGGGTGGTTGGAAGGGCACAGTAGGGTAGGTCACTCTTTGGGGAACTTTAATATCTTGTTCTTTCCCCATTTTAAGGTATAGGGTGGTTGGAAGGGCACAGTAGGGTAGGACACTATTTGGGAAACTTTAATATCTTGTTCTTTTCCCTCTTTTGGGTATAACGTATAGGGAGTTCCCTGTTGGGAAATGGATTTGAAACTTTATGATAACTCTGAGATCAATTAATGATGTGAGATGTGCATAGGGTGGTTGGATGGGCACTGTAGGGAAGGTCACTTTAGGGAGCATTTTTATCTTGCTTTCCCTCCTGTAAAGCATAGGGTGGTTGGAAGGGCACAGTAGGGTAGGTCACTCTTTGGGGAACTTTAATATCTTGTTCTTTCCCCATTTTAAGGTATAGGGTGGTTGGAAGGGCACAGTAGGGTAGGACACTATTTGGGAAACTTTAATATCTTGTTCTTTTCCCTCTTTTGGGTATAACGTATAGGGAGTTCCCTGTTGGGAAATGTTAATGGATGGTTTTCTTTTGATTGTATTGGAAGAGCGTTACGTTATCCTGTTTTTCCTAAGGAGACATAAGGGTAACGAGATTAATCGTTAAAGAAGTACAACTTCTTCGTGTCTTTTAGGTATCCCTTGGAGTTTGGGGATATAGGGTGTTTCCCCTACAAAACAAAATTTTTAAGATGACCAGTCCTTCATTCTTCGCCTTCTTTTCTTCTTAAAGCTTTGTCTATATTTCTCTCTTGTAATGTAGTGAATGTCGATTTTGTTTTGAATGAACTGTTTACTTAGATGAATGACAATTTGTTTTCTTTTATTTCTCTTTGATCTGGTGCGGATGAAATCTCTGGTGATGAGTGATTGTTGGATGTGGATGAAGATTGGTGGGGATTTTCTTCAGGCCGTTCGGGGCGCTGAAGAATCCCTCCGTCGGAGCGTATGAGAGTTGTGTGGATGTTGGCTTCTGCCTCTCACTTTTCTGGTTTCTTTAACCCTCTTTCACTGGGGTTGCTTTCTCCCCAGGGTTGTCAAAAGAAAGATCCTGGTTATTCTTCGTTTTGGCTTAACTATTTTCGGTCTGACAGTACCTGAAACTGTGTGGAGGTGTGCTTCCGTCTCGGGGGTTTATTGGAAGTTGTCAGGGGGGGTACGCTGTGGGGATTTGGAGTGATTTTGGGGTGTTCATGGGGGTGGAACTTCTTCACGACAGGTTGTTACAGGGTTGTTCACCGGCGCAGCATTTACATCCAGCAGCGACGAACAATCTTGATCCTTGTCGTGGGGTTGATCTGGTCCTGGGTTCCTCCTGGGGTCATCACCGTCTCTACAGTGTAGTTGCTTGTTTGTGGTGTGGGTATTGGTTTTTTTTTAGATTAATTGTTAGAGACGTCTTATGACAGACGGTTTAATGATTCTCTAGCGTATATGTATGTATCCTTTTAGGATAAAGTTTTTATTTAGTTAAAAATTTCGTTGAAATTTTTCCTTTCTGGTAAGGGGGGAGTTTGTTACGTGTCAAAAGCATTTGATATTAATACTAGTGTTGAATGAGGAATCTAGTGAGAGTGACGCGATAAAATTAATATCAGATTGGCTTTGTTCGTTGCTAGGGAAGATAGAATAACAACGTTGGTTTTGTTTGAGAGAAAAATTTGTATATCAGCTTTTAAAAAAGGCAAGAGTTTTCGTGGGGTGTAAATGACAATCTCGCCATTTATTCTGGTTTGGTGATAGTAAAGAATTGGTTTACTAGCCAGCCGTTCCTGTAGAGGAGTTCATTAAGCAGATGTCATTTTTCCAATGAATATTTATATTCAAGCTGTAAAGCGATCTGGGAAACACGAATACAACGATTGCGAAGTTTATTGCCTGTGAACAGGGTATGTAGTTTAATATGGAATTTGCCTTTTGTTACCAGGAAATTCGATTTATAGCAACAACTATTAGGCGGACAGTATTGGAAAGCTAATCTACCGCAGTATTGAGGGTCGAGGTATAGCAAATGACAGCCGAGGTTGGAACCTGTCAAGCTGACATGTGTTAGAAGTAACGGGACGTATTAAATGTCTGCGAGTATATCGGCACAAAGATAAGTGTTGTAGCTAGAATCTGATGATATTTTTGCATATAAAAACTGTGTAACCATTAGACTTACGAGCGTTTTAAGTTAAACTATTTGGGGTACCCTGCGTGAGGTAGTAATAGTAAAGATGCTAATTGTCTGATCGATGGTAGTAATGTTCGAGTATTAATAAAACCAGCTACAAGTATTGCTTTCTTTCATTTTGATAGGGAGTTCAATAATCGTATTGTTATTAGTTGATAGAAAGTGAAGTTACAAGTTTCTTGGCTTATATCAGTATATTTGAGTTTAACTTGTTGGCGCCATTTATAACATCATAAACTAGAATCCGCGACGTCTTCACTGATGCTAGAGACGGGCCTCAAATATACTTTTATAGTGATCGATTGTTAACTAAGAGATATAGCGATGACCTAAAGGTAGGTAAAGGAATTTATAGATAAATATAGCTAACAATGTCACTGCCTTTTGTCCCTACATTGAGAAAATTGTACGACAAGGATAGATATAAAATTACTAATAGCAGTACCTTATACTTAGAATGTTGATCTAGTGACCTTCATTATATGGGATGGTTTATTCTTTACTCTTTTGTATCTACGGTTCTTTATAGGTTTTTTGTTTTTTTGATTTTAAATTACTTCCGTTGTTTGTTTACTATCATGCACATTTAGAACAAACCGCAATAAATTGCGTTTATAATAAATTATATAGATTTTAGTTTACCTAAATTGTCAGGAAGGAAAGAATAAGTGGTAGCCAACCCTGTAAAGTTCATTTAAGGAGAACAAAAAAGGGTACATTGTAACAGCGAAGAAAAGATTATTTAATTGGCACTCACGTACAACACCTCGTGAGAAATGCAAAATGTACAAATCCAAGAGCCCGCGACAACCTAAGTCAAAATTGTAAGTTCTATTTAAATTATAAGTGACTAGTGCAGTGTCAGGCCACTCTAAAATAAAGGAATACCAAAGAAGCCAGGAGCATCCAAAAATCAGCTTAACACCTTCCGGATTCAATAATAATTTCGGGCGTCCGCGTAAAATAAATAATAAACCACTCCCAGGAAGAACGACTGCTCTGGACGAAGGTCAGACTTTATGATATTTTATTAACCAATTAAAGGCAGGGCTGCTATGAGTATTCTTCCCTTCCAGGGTGAATTTATGTCATAAATTTAAGCATTATTGATCAAACCTTTTTACGAAGTTTACCGTCAAATGATCACTGATCAGATATGGGGAAAATCAATTGTAACTGATTCGAATTTTTAGTTTCTTTTAATATACGTCAATTTATCCTTTGTGGGTGTTTTATTGAACCAAAAACTCAACATTACAACCCCTACGTTACCAATAGTGATCAGCAGATACGTTACAATCCGCTACGTGCAAATAGTGATCTACGGGTTAAAAACTACCCTTATATCACAAAGGCGTGGCAGCACGTTAAACTGGTGGCCAGGGGGTTTGCTATCAACCCCCTTGGTTACACATTGATAAAACAGTTAGTAACTTTCATTCTCCGTAAAACTTCTAGCACTTGGTTCCATCTGTTCTTCGCCCTTGCTCTGGGTCTAGTCTCTGCAAGTGTCCATTTGGTTACTGCTCTAATTGCTTTTTTTTCTATTCCGTTATTATTTTCCTAACCAGCTGTTTATTTGCTATTAATATGTGTACTACTATTATATTCAATAACAAAACAATTTCATATTTATGCAAACTTTCAAAACTATTTGAAACCCGAAATTGCCCGATTAGAATTAGAATTAGAACATGTGGGAATAATGTCTTTTCTAGAAGTAATCAGAAAATTAGTTATAAGGGATTACTCTGCTAAACACACTGTATAAAATACTTTCGATTGTGATGTATCAACGATTACTACTATTTATTTGACATACCTCTGGAGGTTATCAATATAGCCACTGAATCAGGATATATGTTAGGGTATTCTACATTTTTATGTTACCTTGGTGGAATTTGGTTTTTATGATCACCGTCGTTGACTTTCGTAAGCTCTGCAATTAGGGTTTTAACATCGGAGCAAGTTCTTTATTACACGTCGTCTTTCCTGGCGCACGTAGACAAAACTCTCGTGGCTCAAATGAAAAAGACAAACACACGCACACATACACACACTTGCGCTATAGCCCATTGCGAGCCTTGGTCTATTGTACAACGCGCCTCCATTCGATCCAGTTATTCTTTAGATTGGTCAAATTCTGTACTCGTTGTGTTTTAGTCTTCTCTGATATTGTCCATGAATCGCCTTCTTGGCGTACCGATTGGTCTACGGCCTTCAGATGTTTGAGTAAGTGCTTTCCTTATTGCTCTTTCAGTTGGCATTCTCTATACATGTCCCAGATAGCTCAGTCTATAAGCTTTGATCCACGTTGACATTTTTCTTATCTCGTAGTTTATCGGCTGTATCCATCCTCTCAGGCTATTGTCGTATTTAGTTACGAATATCTTTCTTTCAAACCTATTCAGCAGCTCTTATTCTTGCTTTCTAAGGGTCCAAATTTTGCAGCAATAACTTACTACTGGCCGTATCAATGTCTTATACAGTCTTTCTTTACGGTTTTTCTTCAAGAGTTTTTACTGTTGGTGTTTTTTTAATGCATTCCCTGCTACTAATCTGACTTTTATCTTATTATCAATATTATTATTTTGGTGTATGCAGGATCCTAGATATTTGAACTGCTTCACCTTTCCATAATGTTTTTCATCGATTTGGATTCGTGGTGCCTCCTGTTGAGGTACTTGGCGTCTTCTAATCATGTATTTACTTTTTAAATTGAGTGATTATCCGTTCACGAATAATTCTGTCAAGACTTCTTCCAAGACTGACTTGCTTCTCCCAATTAGCATGACATCATCCGCATATGCTAACAGTTACTGTCAGTTTGCATATTCCTCCGTAAATTGTTTTAAAATCCATAAGTTGTTGAAGTATACGAGTAAGAATCGAGTTCCTAGTTCGTGTCTTTCTTGATTCAAACGGCTATAGAATAATGTGTATGCTTTCTTAGAAAGGATATCCTTATCAGGTCCCAGTATTTTTTGCAGTGTAGTTATGTCTAATTTATACTTTGCCACTTCTTGTAATAAATTGTTCAAAGCATCAGGGTGATATAAGCTTACCACATTCTACGAACCAAACCTCAAGTCCATGTTTCCGAAGCTTCCCCCGTCACCTGAAGTTAGGACCGCTATCGGTATTTAAGGGTGCTATCCCAATTACGGTTGCTATCGGATTTGAAGTTTGGCTCCTTTCCGTATTTTTAAAATAGCGGAATGTTCTGCTTTTCTTTCCCCGACGTATGGTTTGCCAACCTCGATTTCATTCAGTGGATATTGACTTTCCTCACATTTTTGTCACCACGCAGGCCGTGGTTGTTTCATTACCATCTAACCACCCGCTGATTACGACGTGGATGCTTTACCGAAGGGGTCAGTTTATCTCTTTTCAAGTACTAAGCAGAAGTGCCCACCAGTCCCGAACACTTTCATTGAGTTTCAAGGCCCTGTGAGCAACTAACCAGGTAGAATTTGTATTATAATTGCACGCAACAACAGTGTGTTAGATTACTGTGAAGTTAACCTATTTATTGATGCAGACGTGTTAATAATCCGTTAGGTTTAGCGCGCAAACATTTTATTTTAATTAAATTAAAGGCCCCTGTTTACTGAATAAAATTTTACCCGGGAATTGCTGGTTAAAATATTAATTTCCGAGTTAGACTGTATACCGGGTGTCCATTCTCAAAGTCGAACATAGGCAATTAACAGTAGTGCATTCACTCATTCTTCATTGAAATAATTCATTTTTCTGTAGATAATTTTAACAAATGTTGGCAGAAAATACCTGATTTAAGCCAACTAATTACCAATTTTTTTGACAAATGCTATCGAACTTGAAAAGCAAGGCACGGCATATTTAAAAATTCCCAAGTTTTAAATTAGTATTTTAAAATAAAAATTGCATCTTGAGTATTATTATTGGTATCATTTGATGCGTAATAATTTTATCTTTCCATTGATACCATTACCTTCCCTGTAAGTTGAATTGGCGAGCAGGAATCGGAAAAAACGTTCAATACAATGTTAATCGCCTATGTTCGACTTTGAGAACGGACAGTGACTTCACATAAAAAACTGCTTAGATTTTACCTTAAAATGTAGAACTGCTAGTTTGAATATGACCCGGTATGTGTAAAAATAGACCTTTTCAAATTATTCTCGAATGTGTTCTTCCCTTTGTACTGCAAAGCAATTCACAGAAATGATTGAGAATACACAATTTCAGACGTAAAAGCCAAGATGGCTTCCTGACGAAGCATAGCTCTCAGATAATCTGATCGGATTCCATTTCGTGGGTTGGGAAATTCGCCCGTTATATAAGGGCAGAGTATGTGACTCCTTCTGGACATTAAATCTGAGCTATTTTAAATACCCACAATTCTATCGCTGCCGAACCTGCCCTCGGCTGCATCTATTTGGAGCGCACCATCATTAGTACCGGGTGACCATAAATGGTTGTGATTTTTTTCTTAGGTTGGCACTGTTTACGTTGGTGGCACTGTAAGTCTATGTCAAATTCTTTATATATTCGTTATATATGTTAGGTTTTGCGTCAGTTTGTGTTACTTTATGTAAGAAACTCAGCCAATCTTTTACTAACCAAGTAAATAAAGAAAAACTTATGAGTAATGCTGATTACCTCATGCCTACAAGATGAAGTGGCAACAATTCCAAAAGTAGAAATAAATACGTAATGCTATTATTAAACTAAGAGATGGCTAGGCCAGGGAAATAGTTAGCAGATAGTTTAAAACTAATTTCAGGGCAATGTATGTTGATCCCATTGAAACATACTAAAACTACTAAAAAAGAGTTTCACTGCTGACATCGAATTACCTCGCTCTTCTATTCCTTCGCTTTCAAAACAGTTTGGTCTCAGGCGTAGTTACATGTTGAGTTCCCGTAATCTTTTGCTTGTTTTTTTTATCAAACCCCATTTGAAAGTGGACGATACATCGAGTTATTGTATCTCAACAATGGCAACGTCCCGGAAGTCAGCTGGGCGATGAGTAATTATGTATGTCATTTTGGAGTACCTGATGAAGCTCGCTTCAATTAGGTTTCTTTACTATTTCGCTTAATCGATTATGTATGCTGTATCAAATCGGATGTTTTTACTTGTACGATGTCTGTATACTATTTGTGCATAAAATCCATTGCAATAATTTACACGTTAGCAATTTGAATTCTGGGTTTATTTTGCGTCCACGAACATGGTGTTATTAATGTTTTTCAATTGTTGATGTTTGACGCTCATTCTTATTATTTTGCTTGGATATTTCTAATTCTTTTATAGCCTTTCTTCCGTCGTAGCTCGACTACTCCGTATGGTTCAGCGGAATGGATCACGTTAAGTTGTTTTTGGATTACTATGGTTTATAATGATTACGGATATTTATTGCCCGTTATTTATGCCTGCAGCCTCTTTCTCGCATTCTGTTTGATTTAGTTCTTTATAATATTAATATTGGCTTGCATTAAGCAAGTCCTCGGTTCGGATCCCGCTCGGGGTCGGAATTTTTCCGAATCCTTGGCGATTAGAATCGGGCTCAGTGAGACCATTCACAGTTGGGCACCAAATTAACTGTGCTTTACTCAGAACCACAGACCTAAGAGATAGAGTAACAAGGTCAACACATCACCAAGACACACAACTCAGACAATGGTTGCTGCGCAAGCACCAAAGGCGCGCTCCAACTCTGTATCCCGAATCCGGGGAAAGTTGAGCATTGTACCACCAGATGCCAGCGCATAAAGCACCAGCCTCTACACCGCAAGGTAAATGAGGTTACAGATTATACATACATACATAATATTAATAAGTTACAACGTTAATAATGGACACTTTCATTTATTGTGACATTTCTCCTAAACTTCAGTAGCAGTCTGTAACGTTACATTATTAATTTTTGTCTCATTTTGTCGTTATAAATATTAGCTTGTGTCAGACGGTGATACTATCTATATTGTGAACTACTATTATTTTTATTCCGAAAGTAATTTATCCTCAAATGGAGAATCTGTTCGACTCGGGATTAATTTATTTTATAAAAGTACTGTTTTTTATATATTTTCTTATTGTGTAAAATTTCATTTATTATGCTGAAATATTTCAAACAATATTAGGATGTGCAGACAGAGACTTATCAAACAACTTTATTTATCTCCGCGGGCGAAGAAGCACTGCAAAACTTTTCATTAACTTCAACGAAGTATTATTTTGACGTTTTGCCTTAAACTGCAGCAATTTCTTGAAGGAAAAACTAAAATCTAGGATTTGCAATGTTCAGACGCAACTTTTACAATTAATTAACCACTCGCGATACTTCCGTTTGCTGAAACTTCTCCGAGGAAACAACTTCAATTAATTATTCTAAATACTAATTACTCCTTGCTCCTTGTTTCTGAAAGGTGCATTTTTGTGCGAAAGCAGCGTTATGAGTTTAACGTCATATCCTTCATAAGCAGCCAGCTCCACTATTCCGGAGTTTACGTTTATTTTAACGAACAGCCGGTTTAATATAAGTCTTATGATTAATATTGCTAGCACTGCACCCACATCTTGTACATACAGACGGTTAATCAAGTACGGTTCATAAACGAAGCGTAATTAACACTGCAAAGCAGGATTTTCGCGTACAAAGTACTTAGGGTGTGCTCAAGGCTGGGGTAATATGAAAGAGTTTACCTCGGATACGTGCTATTTCAACGCAGCTGATTAAGCAAAACTTCATATGAAAAGGTTAAAGTTTACACTTGAAAACTTGAGGCGTTATGGGAGGAATGTGGATATAAACGCAAACGTTTATGTTTGACGAAAATGTACTTGCTTACTGCAAATATTTGCTAGAACACTTATCTGAGCGCATAAACATTAACTACTTCATTTACAATTATTATTAAGAAAGTTATTTGCGCATTAGTCACTATAGTTAACTGATAAAATAAAACCAATTATATTTATGAATGATATGAACACTTAGTTTTATACATTCAGATGCTACTCTTTAAAATGTTAACTAAATTAAAGTAGTATCTACTTAACTTTAAAATGAAAGTAAACGTATATCTTTACAAACTAAAACAGTAAGTACTAAATGTAGTAATAAACATATCCGAGAGAAATAGTTATAAATCACGTTGCTCTTGTATCCACGTTTAGCCTAAGTATACGACGTTGTACTAAATAGATATGGATTTCTTTAACACAATCGTTAAAAGTTTCTGCCCTGTCATAAAAGCATTTACATTGACTAACATCATTTTAGTACAAAGAACTTTTTATCAGGTACAAAAGATACAAAGTGATTGATGTGAAGTCATCGATCACTCACATTATGGGTGAAAAAATATAAAACCGTATAAACCTTGAACCTGTTTTCAATGTTGTAGTTTCAAAATTCATGCAGATTTAATATAATATGGTCAATTTAAGTGTAAATATGAATTCAACATTTCTGAAATTACTTCGTTATTACACACTCCATTTTAAGGTATTTTAAAATATAAGTCAATAATTTCACTTACCTATTTTACTATGTCATATTCACGAACTCGTAAACCGGAGTCGTATATGAATTTGTTAATTTAGTTTATGTGGCCAACAAGTTATTTTTTTTATGTTAAGGAACATTTTAAATGCTGTTTATGAGTCCTTCTCGCAATGCTAGACTTAGAAAGTTTAACTGGTTAAATATGGACTTCAGAATCGGATGGAACATGAATGAGAATAATGTGATGGTCTAAAAAACCAACCTCCTATCTCTTAAGGAAGATAGAAAAATGGCGGCAATTTTTTAAATTTTTATTTATTTTGATTCTATAATAAATATTTATATTACATGTTCCTTTATGTTTTTTTTCCAATATTAATATTTCATATATTTTTTCGTAATTCAGAACGTAAATTTAATATTATGAAATTCTGCTATATAACACTTTAATTGACTTTAATTTATGATATTTAAACAAATTTGGCAGAGAAAAATTTAAAAAGGGTGTTGATAAAATATTCTAATGTAATAGTCTATAAATGAGCTCGCATTTAATTAATTATTAGTCGTAATAAGTAATTTAGCAGATTGATATAATTACTAATGTTCTTTTTAGATAAATTAATTTGCTGCTAGAGACACTATATGAAAAATAGTTTTAGTTAAGACAGAAAAAACAGTAAAATTGAATATGAAACAAAGGACAGGCGTATATAAATTATTCGTATCACTACAGAATTTTAATAGCATTTAATGTTTTAAACTAAGCCCAAAGCTGTCATCATGTTTAATTACTCCATTATCTGATAATGGCATCACATAAGCGACTAAAACTTTCTTGGTACACATTTTTACAATTATGGCACTATTAGCTATGTTATAATAATATTTCAAAAAGTATCTGCTGTAAGCTTCAATTTCTACTTAGAAACATAATTATAGCGAGTGCATATAATTCTTCCAAAATCTAGAAAACGTTCTCTTTTTGGAAATACTGCTAAAGTAAGGGAGAATCAAATATACTAGATAGGTAGTAAATTGAATCTAGCATTCTTAATTTTCATGTTATTTTCGTGTGTTTCCGATACCTCAGATCGATTATAAATATGTTACCCAAACACTGTAATAATAGTATATTATGTGACAAATGGTTGAAATTTTATCAGCTACGAGGTGCATATACTATTTTTTCTACGAATTTTTAAAATAAACGTTAATATACCATTCAAACGTCAACAAAATGTGACATTATACCACAGAATAATATGTTGGTGGCACTGTAAGTTTATGTCAAATTCGAGGTTAGCAGGTTAGGATTTGCGTCAGTCTGTGTCAATTGAATGGCAAACAGCACGACGTTTGTCACACAATTCAGCAGGCCTCGGCCGTGGCAAACAGTTTGAAATCTCGGTAGCCCGTAGGAAGAAAACGGTGTATTTGTTCCAGATGACATTCTGGAGGAAGCTAATGCAGTCACATTTAATCTACTCCCGCATAAATCTAAAAACAGGTACGTCAAGGAGTTGGAAAAATTTCGGTCGTGGATGGAGAACAGAAACGTAAATGTTGTGATTGAAGAAGTAGTGGTTGCTTATTTCAATGGATTAATAGAAAAATACGCTGCCCCTTCCCTATGGTCTACATTTTCGATGCTTAAATCCACCATATTGGTTTTTGAAAAAATAGACATAAACAAGTAAGTTTCATAGTTCGTAATTAATTTACTGGTTGTAATCATATATGTAATTTTGTAGGTTTAAGACCTTGTTCGCGATTTTAAAAAGTAATTCGAAAGACTATCAACCTAAGAAAGCGAAGACATTTGACCAGAAAGAAGTGGAAAAGTTTCTAAATTAAGCTCCCGACGGGATTTACCTGCTAATGAAGATGGTTGTTGCGATGGGAATTATGGCGCCTGTAGATGTGACGAGTTAGTGAATCGTAAAACCACTGATATTGAAGATAACGAATCTATATTAGTTGTCAATATTATTAAGACATTATAAACCGCGTTCTTTTGTTGTGACTGGTGCTGAAGGAAATAATTTTAATTGTTTAGCGATATATCGAAAATATGCAGCGTTGCGTCCTATAACTCTTGGCGATGGAAGATTTTTCTTGAATTATCGATCAGGGAAATGTACAGTTCAACCAGTGGGTATAAATACTTGATCCAAAATACCTAGATTAGTAACAAGCTACCTGCAAATCAAGGATGTCGACCTATATACAGGACATTGCTTTCGGCGGACATCGGCAACACTATTGGCGAAAGGTTCTGCTGATATCCTGATCCTTAAAAGACACGGAGGTTGGCGTTTCTCATCCATTTCTGAGAGCTATGTAGAAGAGTCAGTGACCAATAAAATCGAGATAGCGAAAAAAAATATTACGGGAGATACTGGCAGCAGCACCAGCAAGAAGATTCGCTTGGAATTTGAACCCGAATAGTGCGAAAAATCAATTCCCTGGTATTAATCAACCGATTTTTAACAATTGTAATGTTAACATTCATATTTATAAGTAATATTGTTGATGTGTATTAGTGTTATGAATAAAATTTGGTTGAATGTTCAGTTAATGTGTATTGACAAAACGAGTGAGTGAAAATTATTTCACCCACTGTTTTCGCTCACCCGTTGCTATGTAAATAGTTTCAATGGACAAAACAAATGCTTTCACATTTTGTATCTAAGTAAGAAACAGTAATTTTCAATAACAGGATTGAACAAACTTCTTTTCAAAAAAGTTTGAGTTTTAATTTTTTAGTAGGCAGTGCATCCTCGCAACTTATTACATAGTTATACAGCCAGATTTTATATGGATTGTTAGGAAACTCTTAATCTGTGTCAAGGTATAACGAGATTATTCATGCTTCGCGTATCCTAAATATTCAAATCAGAGTTGGTTGAAAAACTAGTACGCGCATCACTTTTCTCGCAAGAGTATATATGTTATAGACAATTTATATAATTCAAGCATTTTATATAATGACTAGGCATTTTATATAATGCTTAGGGATTATATATAATGACTGCACGGTGGCAATATGTATAATATGAGTTTATGATAAATAAACCAGCATTGCAGATTCCCATCTATAGGCCGTACGTCGTTTTAGCTTGTTTAGGTTAGTTGCAGCCTTTAATTGTGTGTTATATGCATTCCTACATGAGTTGGCTTGCCTCCGCTTGAATGGTCGTTGCCTGATGCAAGTGATGAGCTCGCCTACCATAAATACCTTCAAAATTTGCTAGGGCGAAGAGTTAGCGTACACCCCCATTAAACCCATGTGCTAACTTTTACTTTAAAAATATATTTCATAATTTTCCTACAGATTATTAGGAATTATATATTGTTAAGGTTAACGCTCCACATTGTTTTGCTTATAATTTTATGTTTATAACTACATTTTAATCAATTTAATTGCCCTATCTATTTATTTTGGATATAAAAAAAATATTTTCGGCTAGCTCCTGTAGATACACTTGACTGAAAATCAGAGCGGATTCTTTTTATCTAGATTGCTTATTCTGAAATTTGGTGTTCCTATTTTAATTATGACAATTCTAAACTTCTATCAAATGGTACGTCAAACTAGTTTTTGAAAAATTCAATCACAAACTTCATCGTTACATTGGTCATACGACAATCTCAAATAGTAAGCACTCCCTTAATTAAATTAATTCACTTTAATATTTATTTTCCATCAGTTCTTATTTAATACCTGCATTCATTTAGCTTTTATTGAACTTAGTACTCTCCTCTGCTGAATCCAATTCGTCTAACTCTGCAACTGATCACACCACAACCGCTCTACTCAAAACCACGGTGAAGACCTAAACTGACAACTAAACTGCCAACATTTTCAGAATCAGGATCCGAATTAACACAGGAAACCAACCCGCCCCATGAATCAGCACACACAGGCCCATCACAGCACAGATCCAAACAGACCCTAGTGGTGGTTGTGTTTCTTTAATATTCAATCCAAATTACTAATTTGAAGTACGTTACAGCTTAGCACCAAGAATTCTGACCAGAGACAAGCCACCAGAAATCACTTGACAAGTCACACAAACATGCTCACTCTGCCAGCAATTTCCATGCGATTCTCTTCCCTTGTAAATTGTTCCTTGTTATCCAGTTCAATCGATGCAAATATAAAATATAATCCTACAATAAACTTTATTCAGTATTCCTCTTCCTTTTATTTGCTTTTGTAGATCATAACTGTGTTAGTTCAGTATAACCACATTCTTTATCTTCCTCCATATAGTCCGCATTACCTTCTATCCATTTAACATTTTATTTTATTTCTTTTACACCACGCTAAGTTTATCTTAAACTCCAACTCTTCCATACACCAAACATGTTTTATAAACTTTTTAAAGAGGTTTATTTATTAATTTTTAACTACAAAATTCGGTTACATGATATTCGTTTCAAAATTTTCTATATCAATCAATAAAAACATCTCCTTAGCTATTTATCTTAGTTTTCAATCCAACACACTATAAAAACTTTATTATTTGATCGATACCTACGATGTTCAATATTATATTTCGAAAAAGTATTTGTCATCAATTTCCAATTTCATTTTAGATATTAAATTAAGTTAGAATCCTTCTGTTTCTCAACCAGCTTCATTTTATTAAATTATAATTTCTATTTACTTTCTTTACTAACTGCAACTTAATAATTTTAATATCCAATTCACCTCTAACTTCAACCTCATTATTTTCAATTACTATTTTCTTTTAATCTAATTAATCTGAATTTGTATAAACCACTGTACCAACATCATAACAATATAATGCCTTAAGCATTATATACACAGTGGGCCAAAAAACGATCAATTTTGTACGCTGATTAAATCTCAACTGGTTGTTCTATTACAATTATTGTACAACTATTACATAGTCAGTTCGACAGGCTTTTTAATATTATATTATATGTCAATAGAAGCCTGCTACAGAACTACAATACCATCGATTCAACTTGGTTAATAAAAATCAACGATTCCAGCTCAGAGATCGTTGTCGCTGTTAAAATTTTACAAATGGAATTAATTTAATTGATTTACATCTGTCAGTTCATTTTCAACAATTATTTGATTTTAAATGCAAAGCAAAAACAAATAGTTACTCTGGAATTTTTGATTTTTATTAACTTTAGTCAAGCAATGGTATTGTAGTACTGCAACATGTTTCTATTAACATGTTATACAGCGTTACCAAGCCTGTTGAACTGACTATCTAATAGCTGTAAAATAATTCTAATAGATCAAACAGTTGAGATTTGATCAGCGTTCAAAAATTGATCGGTTTTTTTACCCACTGTGTATAATGTCTAGTATTTATATAAAATACATGAATTTTACAAGTTGTTTGTAACATATATACAAATACAAGCAGAATCTCTTGAGTAGCTCAAAAAACTGCAAGCTGCAATACTATACAAACGGTAGTCGCTCATGAACACTGTTACGCTTATTTTGCAGTTGTGCATGCAATATTCGAATTAGCAAATTCAATTCTACTTTCAAGTATTTATTAAATACATTTTCCTCTGAATAGTTAAGCAACCCTATTTACATTTTTGACAAATTTTAGCAATTTACAGTTATACTGTTATCATTTTGGCCCACACGCCTGCATTCCAATAGTTTTTCCCTTGAGGTCGTTTTTCGTTGTTGGAGCTTTGATAACCAGAGACTGTGGACTGCTTTTTGGAAACCTTTAGTCCTGTTTCATACTGAGGTAGTGCTTTCTGCGTCGATGTTTCGTCATAGCTTGGTATAGCTGGCTCTATATGGATGATCTGGAAACATCAAAGCTCCCTGAACGTACTGGTATTTATTTTTGACTTATATTACCTTCATTCGTCACGTTTCAGGCGGATTATTTGGCCCCCTCACCGAGAGAACCACATGCAAGACTGTCCACTACACGTTAAGCCATTTTCTGTACGGTTTCGAAACGCCCGATACATGGAATTACGTTATGCATGGACGGGACAGCTAGTTTATGTTCTAGCCGTACCTGTAGTTGATTACTGCCCGTTCCTTTCTTGTAACACTGCTTCTGGTCCCTGAGATTCCTGCAGCTTGCAGCGAGCCCTGTTTCTGGCCCGTCCTTTAGTGAAATCCTCCCCCCCCCAGGCTGCTCGGAGAACTGCATGGTACGCCGTATCCATTCGTCTGGCACCATGTGCCCCCCGTATCCATAAGGTTCCGTAATTGTTTAGCAATGTGTAGTTGCACATAACCCATATATAAAATTTGTCATGGTTGTATATTTTTTTGGTGTAACACTTTATAACTTGAGTTAATTTGTGTTCTTACCTGGCTGCTTCCGCAATCGCTTTTGATGGTATTGGCATATTGTGCGGCTGCTTTAGTATTCACTTTTTTGCTCGCGTAACAACCTACGAATTAACCTCTGCTTCTTTAGCATCACGAATTTGACAGATTGTGGCTACGTTACCACTCGCGGAAATTTTGTTGTTATTAATTTAGTCATCCGCTTTAAAATTTACTTTATAGATCATGGTTCCGAACGATAGCAAGTGGGTCGCTTGTCATATAAAGAACGAACTATGAATTTCTCGTAGGAAGTATTACAATCCTTGTAAGGCCTTACAAACTGGTATGTTCCGCCCCACCAATTTTGAGTGCCGTAAAATTGACTCAGTAAGCTAACATTCGGGGTTGATCGTTAGCATCTCCCTTCACTTGCACCGTTCTACCCCGGTTCCGTTTTTAGACCGCTCTCTGCCTTACAGGGTTTGTTACTATATTAAGAGCTATTATCGTTTACAGAATTATTTGGACGTACCACGTTATGTTTAGATCTCTGCTTCACGGAGTTTTTAATTCTAATAGAATGTGTTTATATGATATGGTTTTGAATACAACATAGAACCAGTACTTAATAAATCTCGTTACAAGCTTGAGTTGGTATCATTTTTCTATGCTTGGTATTGCAGTGGTATTAGGCCCTACGGCTTTGCTCCGATTGCAGTACAATGTTAAAATTAAAAGCACGGAGTAAGAGTGTTTTATTTAGCTGCGAGACTATAAACTTAAACATCAGTCGGTAAATGCATTGAGAAAGAGATGCTTGAATTAAAAAGAAGGTTTTGAATAAGGAACGCAAGGAACATGGCTCGTTTGTCACAGGTTGAAATCGACATTTCAAAATTAATTAAATAGGTTTGTGCAGAATTAAAGCCGAACTAATAGAATTGATTTGTCACAGAAAGCTTTGCTAAGTGTATGGTATTGTAGCGTAGATTCAAGTAAATAAGCAGGAAACATTTTTGAACAATCTTAAATAAGGTACAGGAAGCCAGAATTATATTATCATATGTTGCAAAGAGCAAATTATAAGAGAAGAATTGGCAATTGTAAGATTAAGCTGTAATACCAAAAATAGAGGAGAAAAGCAGACATATAAAGATTTGGCAAGAAAAGCACACAGGAAGATATGAAAAAAAGTGCGAAAAGGAAGTGAACTCTTAAAACTAATTAATGCAATCACGCGTGTGAGACAAATTAAGTGATTATAAAACGTACAAGTGGCTCAAATAAAACATTAATATTTAAAATAAACAGACATGATTTTTAGTTTTACGCAATTTGTAAAAATGTTTGTAAATAATTTTATGTTAAAAAGTACTGTAATTAACTTTGGTTAATATCCGTTTTGTTTAGTTATAGTTATCAATTGTTCATAACGGATTTGAGAGAGAACAAATGAATAAATAAATTAGATTGATGCTGCAAAACTGTGCTCCTCTTTAAAATTGAATTTTACATAATAAACCAGATTATTTTAAAATAAGAAGTATACCGTTTTAATCAGTGCATGATCCAGTTTGTGTGGTATTATTTGCAAGAAATTTCGACACCAAAAGTAAAAAGGTTCACGAGGGGGCCAGTACCGAGAAGGTCGCAGCCGATTTAGCACAAGATTTTGAAGTTTGCGTGCAACCAAAGGATCCATTGGAGCTACGAGGTCTGCATTCCAGGGTGTAGGACAGCTTTGTACGACCGTCTACGACAGGTTTTATCACAAGGGGGCCCATAGCAGCTCCACAACATCAACGGCATCGTTTCAGCGTGCCGAGGTTATCGACAAATACCAGGTACCAATTTAACCTAAAATTAACGTGGTTAGACCCGGACAAAGCTACGTGCATCATAAAGGAGACTTCACTGAGCAAAATCCAAATATTTCACGGCCACAGAGAAGGCGCTCTTTGCAAATCAAGTGGATTCCAAGTTTGCGGTTATGCGAGTAAAAGAGCGCTTTTCCAAAACAATTGCTTGAATTTGCCCGCGTTATTTTCTGAAAACAAAAGATATTTAGCGCCGCCAAGAGCGGGAAAATTCAAATAGCTACCTTGACGAATGTTCATAAACTCCATTTATTAAAAATCAAATCACAACGCAGCCTGCAAATAAAACCGAACTGTGATCATTTTGACAGCATTACATTTCAGCAATCGCGCATTTGAACTAAAATTGTTGCCAGTGGCGCACTAGATAAATTTATTAGGGGAATCCACTTGGGACTAAAAAAGTGTTTTTTCTTTACGAACTAGCTTTCAATTATATTTAATTTGCAGCCGAATAAAATACCAAATGACATACTACCATATTATTTTCATTAAATGAGAAAAAGAATTACATTTGAATCAGTCTCAATTTTATTTTAATAACATTGCACACAGTGGCATTATATAATACAATTAATTTTAAATACCTATTACTAAAGTAGAATCATTGCAATATTTTTGGCAAGCCCAACTGGAGCTACAGTAGCCATTGCAGTATATCTCAACCTTGGGGAAGTCCGACCCAAGAATTTGTCTGCGTCGAGGACCTGGCGCCCTTTTTTCTCTTTCAGCTTTGCTGGAACCCCGACTCTCACAACGAGTTAGCTAACCTAGGCCGATATTTACCAGCTGGCAAAACATCAAGTATAACTTTCGTCAACAGGTCAACCTTCGGTCCCTTCGTCACAACACTAAGAATAAAGTCGGCCCTAATTCCGACCCTTGAGGTATTCCAATGTTTATTGGTGAATGTGATGATGATTCATTATTAAAAGCGGCAGTAAAGTTTTGTAAAAAAAACTAAAAAAACATATGACTATTACAAATCATCGGTTGGAATACCGCGGGGATCCCAATTTTCATGCAGCCCTGGCGATTGAAATTGGGCTCGATAAAACCATTCACAGTTGAGCATCAAATTAACTGTGCTCTACTCAGAACCACAGACCTAAGAGATACAGTAACAAGGTCAACACATCACGAAGACAGACACCTCACACAATGGTTGCTGTGCAAGCACAAAAGGCACGCTTTACGTATATTACTAGTAGTGATGGGCATAATCGGATGATTTCAATAATCGGAATGTTCCATTTCGGAATGTTTATAAAATCGGAATATTATCCGATTATTTTACATTCCGTAAATGCAAGCAAGGGAAAACGAGCGAAACAACAAGCGGAAGGAAGATGAAGTGCGTGTAAATTTGCGATTAAACACTCGCCGTCGCGCCGTAAGCCTTTATCTGCGTTGGCATCTATTGTTTGGGTTTGCAAGACGGCCAGTAAAACAATTTATGAGTTTGAGTCGCACAGTGGGATATAAGAGGAAATAAAATATTTTTTCATATTATTACAGTAGTTACCTTAATAGACTTTCGGAAAATGGTAGTGCTATTTTAAAGTTTAATGGCACATAAAGTACATAATAGATAGTATAAAACAATACATGAATTTGAAGTCTGTAAGGTGTACTATCTAATAATTAATCTACGAAATACCACTGCCATTAGTGCCTTTCACGTATCATGCACGTGCGCAAACGGCGCGACACGTCGGCATTCGCCAACCAGCATAGGTATAGCAGTCAAGTGAGTCAACACAACATTCCGTATTTCGTTCAGTTCAAATTGGCATTTCGTTTTCTCATTTTGTATACCGAATAGTAAAATAATCGAATTTCGAAAGTTCCGAATTTTGTGCACAGAACAATAAAATAATCGAATTCCGAAAAGTTCCGAAACGTTCCGAAATAATCGGAACCTTCCGATTCTTTGAACAATCGGAAACTTTCCAATTATTCATTCCGGATAGGCCCATCACTAATTACTGGTAACGAGAATACAAATGAACATAGACATACAAACTAACGCGAGAAATCCCGTCAAACGCTTTTTAGTTATTTATATTAATATAGTTCACAGAAACTAGCCCACAAACCATCTTGTCGTTCTCAAGACGCAATATTTACATCCATCCAAAGAGACACTTCTACTAAACATAATTTTCCAACGTTCCTTTAGAGCCAAAACTGTTGCTGCCTTCACAAAAGTTGAGTTACGAAAAAACAAACTTCGAGCAAGTGTGACAATAAAACCGATTCTTACTGTAAAAAGAGAGCATCTATGATTCCATCATCTAAGAATAAAATGAGAAGGATTCGTGACCGTACCCAAAAAGTAACACTTTGCGAAAACGTTAAATTACAGTCAAGTCCATTTCCTTATTTCAATCTCTTTTACCTCCATTTGCAAAGTTGAATGATTGTAAGTAGTTCTAATAATACAGTTAGATTGCATTGAGAGCTGTCATTTTTAGGAATCGTCACGTTCAACCTTTTAGTTCCCAAGCTGGAGAGAAGTTTTACTATTTATTTAAGTTACATTTTGTTGGGAAGCCAAATAAAAAAGCAATTTAAAGCTCGACTTCGCATCTAAATGCAGCAGGTCCGTTCGGCGTGCTTTCGCGCAATGACAGTTTCATAACTTCGCCGAACAAAATTTAGTTTCGCACGTGAGTTATTTGATAACATTTAGTTGCTCCTAATAGAGCATGTGTCTGCTTTGTGGAGATATAAGCCGATTCAGCCACTGCGAAATTGAAACTCGACAAAGTAATCAAAAACCTATCACAACGCTGCACGGCTTGAAATATCGTCCTGCTACGTGAGGATTTACTCGTATTATTACGGTGACACCATTATTCTGTTCCAAATATCAATTACCTGTCACTTCCACCGACGAAATCTCAGGCATCAAGTTACTTATTCCGGCTCCAAGTCATTCGCCAGTAGGATTTGATTATAGGCATAGGCACCAAAACAAGAACCTAATTTCGAATGACTAGGAGACGAAATTTTCTTCTCGGCTTCCTCCTGAAAATATTTTAACACGACCCTGTTAGGTCGCGATTAGACTAAATTCGCTCAGAATATAAGGAATATGGACCTACTCAATATACCAGTGTATCTCAATATAGGAATAAATACAGCGTTCAATAATTAAAAGTTCATATATCTATTATAGTAATTTATAACATAATACATTCTGACTATTAATGTATAATAATTTAAGATGTAACCAATACACATATAGTAAGAAACTAGTGGCGCCACTGAAACTTTGATATCGCGGTTCTGGAAGACGTGTTTGACATAATGACGTTCATCTTGATCATTTCAAAGCAAAAAATTAAAAAGTAATGAATTGTACATTTCTATACGCACAAACCGAAACTAAATATTCAACTTGTGCTACCCATATTAAGGGTTAAATATAATATGCTATGATGCAAACCGATTTTTTCTGATTGGCTGTTTAAAAAATTTTATAAAATGGGACACAAAACCTATGTCAAATGTACTGTAATGCATTGTTTATGAAAATACTCGTTTCTTATCTTTCTACTACCTGTCTTGGACAATATAATATATACACGGCAGGAGAGAACGCCATTTTTCCCTTGGTGTATTTGTTGCGAATGATCTTCAAATTTACACCTTAGGAAATATTTTGCTTTTTTCTACCTTGATGTATAATGTGTATAATTTTTAACTATCGAGAGAGGAAATCAGTGTCCAGGTTATAAAAATTTTGAAATTGCATTATACACCTAACAATATAACAATATAAGAAACATTTGTTGTAATAGTATTTTTAACATAAACACAATTCAAAGGCTGAATATATTGCTATACTTCCCACTTCGAAAACGAATGATTCTCACGAGTAAATAATTTATATCTTGGCTATTTAATTGACAAGCATTATATTAAGCGACCACAGCAAACTGATGAAAATTATTTACAACTAAAAACAGTACCCTTACCCCAAATTATCTCGGGGCAAAATTACATCTTTTAATGATAAACTCACACAATAAATTCAATACTTTCGTGGGTTCATAGGGGCTGGTCAACGAATGAAGAATGATAACAAATTGTCACTTCTAAAAAAGTCAATACAACGGTAAGTTTAAAAGAAGGAAGACCCTACAAACAATTTTCGCAAACTAACACGGCAATAATGTTATTATCCACCTACTTACACACTTATCTTTTGGACATCCCTCTGAAATGACGCTCAACGTTGCCCTTACGACGCTGCCAGAAGACTCCAAATGCGGCTGATTTCCTTGCTAACCGAAACCTGGATCCAGCAAGTCTTAACCTCGCTATCCTCGATCGATGCTATCTAGTTTATTTAGTAATTGGAGCACCCTTACCCTTTACTACAGTAGCTATAAAAGGACAGTGTGGTCAATTTTAAAAACACTTTGAGTCGATTTTCCTACAGTCAGCCCCGGCCTGCTGCGTCCACGTGGGGGAATTTCAAATATGTGCACTGTGAGGTGGTTAAATGTGCAGTGTAGCATTAATATTAGAAATTACGTTGACTGCGATAGTAATACTTAATTAAATTTTGGGTTTTGTTCAAATAAAAAAAATACATAGTACTTCCATGTACATTACACGCTTGGTTTTTTATTGTTTTTTATCAGTTTTCTGTACTTACCCTGAAAGACGCTATTTAACTTTCACAAATACTTATTTACCATTCACATCGTTTTTATCAGAAAACTGCTGGGAAAACTAAAAGATTTGGCTTTCACTTGAACATCTCAATAATACTACTTAAAGAAAATTAAACTGCAAGAGACTATGTGAAACGGAAAAAATCGTTGCGGGCGATTAAAGATTCTCTCTAACAAGCAACCTAATATCTGAATATAAGTCAATGCGCCCTATATCATCTTCGTTATTCTCATTTTGTACATCGAAAACGAAAATTTACAACATTTTGCGTTGGTCGTTACAGAGACAACGTACAAAACATTTTTTCTTGATATTCATAACCAAAGGATAGTATTTATACCACCAGTTAGTTGAGAGGATTGGAATAGTCAGTCTTACATAGCCCATAAATTCTCTTTAATTTGATGCAATAATCTTTGGAAATAAGACATTTATATTGTTTATTATAGTTTTTGGTTTGGGCTAATGCGCAATTTTGGCAAAAAGTATTTCACTTTAACTTGTTTACATTTACTTAACCAAACGGAAGGTCCTTGTGGTACTGCAGTAATGTTAGTACCGCTAGAGAATCCAAATTATGCATCCATCTACTTTCCATTTTGTCAGCCTAAGTGTCCATATGTATACAATTTTAAATCAGTTGATTTCAATGCTTGTCTTGGTAGGGCGTCAATTGCACCACCTCGAAGATCTGGTTTGCTGTAAGCGCACCTTTTTCTTGCAATAGAATAAACTTGAAACGTTTACCTGTTGCAATTATCGTTTTGACGCGAACTTAATGTTCCGGCATAACAAATAGACTGCTGAAATTCAATTGTAGGAGCTTGTTCATAGACCACGACTTTGCTACACTAGTCGATAATGTTAAATCTACTTTTAGGAGCACAACAAAAATGTATAATTTAGCATATAGTTTACTATTGCTCTTAGGCGCACACGTACCTATTCACTAAGCGCAGAGTTCTCCGCAGCTCATTAGTTATTGTCGCCCTCAAAACATGTTTTCTCTTCGATGATTATTGCTTGTAAGTTTGACTTATTAAGTGCACAGCTAATCAGTAATTAAAGCTAGATTTGCCAACTGTAACATTATTTTAGTCTGTAGCCTGTATACCCTTGACATTATATCAATGCTGTAATCGCAGCTCGAAATTGTTTGCGCCGTTAGCTTACATTGAGTTATAGTATTTTATTTAGTCATATAGTACACATGTATTTAGGCTTCATACTGCTCGCTTGAGTATCTGTAGTATAAATGACTGTAATGCTTATCGGCAATAAATGTATTATTGTTTCACCAATGCTGTATCGCACCTGCTCGTGTAGAAACCTATACCATAAGAATTATAGTTGATTTAGTACAATTTCTTTATAAAAAATATTTGTTTCTTGTGTTTCTATTTCCTGTGGGTTTTTTGAGCCTAGCTATTAGCTAAGAAGCTAGTAAATCTTTTACAGCTTTTTCAATAGGTTCGGTAAAGTACCTTGTGAAGTGTTTCCAAATGAGTTTAAGTTTGTTAGGTTTTATTCTTTAATTCTTCTTCATTTACTTCTGTTGTTGTAATACAAAACTATAACATCCTTCAGAATATCTTCTTGATTTTGAATTCGGAACGATGTTTTGTACACTTATTGATATTGATGGTTCACAATCTTTAGATGCCCGCTTACGTCCAAGTCCGAAGGCCAAGCTGGGTTTGTTGATAATTATAACTGTTACGTTTCCAAAATGCTTTATTTTATATAAATATTGCGAGAGCAGTTATTTTACGCAATAATACACTTAATCATTCTTTTCTTGCATTGTGTGAAAGCTGACCCCCAATCATCTTTTGAAAATATTTCAAATAAGACATATGACAACATCTTCTCTAAACAAATGTTTTGGCACGCAGATACCTTTTTAAGTCCAAGGAACAGCCAAAAGTCAAACGTTGCTAAATCAGAAGCGTAGAGGAAATATTCAATTGTTTTGACCTTACTTAGCCCCAAATGCTACAAAGATTGTTCGCTTCTTTGAAAGGTTCTTGGACACTTGCCAAAAATATTTCCACATATTATTTAGCCGCAATTGTTTCCTAATCTTCTATCATAATGGTTTTGAAGAGATTAGCACTCTTAAAGAATACTGAGTACACTTGCTTTTTTCTTAGATCTTTGTTGTTTAGTTATGATTGGCTTTTCCTCATACTCGTGAGCACCCACCCGGGTCTCTTGTTGAGTAGGTACATCAAAAAAGAATAATATAATTTTATTAGCGGCATTATGAATAATTCCAGATTCTGATGACATTTTCAAACGTTCTGCGTTTTGAAAGGCTTTAATTTTGTGAGGAACAAAGTGACTTATAACTTTGGTTAAATGGTGTAAATCATGTATGACGGTTGTAATAACCGGTAATTCAGTCTCTTAGTGTTGGCCTATCATTGTATATGCAACTGTATTGTCATTTTCAATCGCCACAATAGCAGCAACTATTTTTTTATCGGTGGCGGACGTTGAAACACGGCTTGCCCCTTTTTAGTGCTATACTGTATTCACCTCGTTCAAATTATTTTTACCGACGGTATTCCTAGGAAATAAAGGTGTCTGTTTACTAAATGTAGCAGTCACGATTTATTAATACTCATAAGTACTCAAGCACGTTTTACAATCATGAAAAATATGATTAAGGCATTTGCTACACAACGAACTTCCATAAATGAAATAAATACTCAATTATGATCTACGAAAACAAAACACTGTGATCCAGGAATTGTCTAGCGGTGCAGCAAAGCTTTTCCAGCTAGTTGCTCTGCAGGATGGGGTGGATTGTCTGGAATTCCGACTGGTTCGAGACGGTCCAGAGTAGAAGACTTCCAGCTGTTGGTGTAAACTTCCAAACAACATAGCATGTCCCATAAAGCTATAAATGAATATCGAAAACTGCTGTAACCCAATGTTTATTTATACTAATGAGCTCCAAAACAGGACATAGCCTTTGGCTTTTGGTCAACGGATATGTTGAATGGGGGCAAAACAAAATGGTCAATGCTTACCCTTATGTAAGAGAATTATAAAGGCTATAGATCTATAATTTTATATATTTAATGCATTTGTAGTAATGTCATTCTAAGCTAAGGTTGTATTTTGTTGTATTTGTAGTAATCGCGACGCTGACTTTATTCTAACTTTTTTTCTTAGGGTTTTACTCGTTGTGAATGTAAAATTGTTTATGTATGTACACAGTTCTATTGGCAAAATTTAATGCAAATAACCTGAATAGATAGTAAATTGGTGTAGAACTTTGCTAGCAATTTCCTACAAAAGCAAACGTTTTCCGACTGTTAATAAAAACCGTGCAAAAAACGGAGTACGGGTGCTAACATTCGCATGTGAGATTTGTTTACTTTAGGGACCGAGATAAACACTGAAGGCCTTATGCGTCCCATTACTTATACTACACGTTCATTCTTGTACTATCAGTTCACAAGCAACAGACAAAAGTTATTGTTATTGAACGTACCCAATCAATTTTCTAGTTGCCACTAAAACCGTCGAAACTGACCTGTAAACAAGGCAATACAATTAATTAAAGCTTTACCGATTTATTTTTTAACGATCTGCTTAGTATCGTACTACAAATCGTAATTAAGACACTACGATAAACATTCGGCAAACACACGAGAGATATTTCTCCAGTTCTACATCTCCAAGTGTTAGAAAATGATTGACACGGGTCGAAATCGTGAAAGTTGTATCTGGCTTGCAAAAGCTGAAGGCGGTGATCATTTAAAACTCATAGGATGCGATGACCCTAGATTCTATAGTTAGCTGTCTCTACAAACTACGCAAATCGGACACACGTTCATATGAACATCGTTGCTTGAGGTAACCTCAAGAACATGCTCCTTGAGTGCCGGGGGAACTTCGTGAAACACCCTGTATGTGTATGGAACAGATTGGAAAATGATGTAAAATACTCTCTTCTAATAACAAGTGGAAGCTGGTGCAAACATAATTTAGATCATTTTCGTGATTGCGTCACACGCAAATGGCGTCAAGGATAAGATTTCTGGGACGAACTGTAATGTTTTTTCTATCTTGGATAATAATATAGCATAAGGAACTTTGGTATAAATCATCGATGCTTGACAGCCGTTGACTCTGTGTCACCCTTAAACGAAAGGCAACCACAGTCCTGCCTAGCTCAAACCCTCGGCAGATTATTGGCGTGAATAAGAGCTACGCTGCGGTTCCTAACTCATTAAATTGCAAAAAAGCGGGCGCCAATCGTTAACCACGACTAAAAACCAAAAATCTAGCTAACAGTCGAATTCAAAACGCACCTACTTGTCTCACTTAACGATCATAGACGAGCAGGTATGTGGCATTGAATAACAGATATACCAGTAGTAGCAGTAGAAAGATGCTTTAATAAATGTTAAACATATATTACAAGGCAATATTAGTAATGTCTAATCTTCATGTCTGGTGTGCTAATGCACAGAGAACACTAAGATTGTTGCTGGCGTCGCCAAGCAATTAATACAAGAAGTTTGCGTTGTATCAACCGCAGAAAATATTATGTACCAACTGGGTCGCAATGCAGACGCCAAACAAGATGCCTGTACAAACCAAAAAAACTGCGTTGAATGCTAAGTTAAAAATTGTCACGCCGAATTTGGAAAAGTACAAATGAATTAAAACTGACTGTTACAAGTTCTGGCAGACGCAAAAGCCTATATCGCAGCAAAATTATTTGGCCATGGCTGCTTGAAAAATGTACAGTACAAGGTAACAGCTCGCGTATATCGAATATGTTCAGTGTCAGGCTACAGAAATGCGGGATAAGTGTACAAATAAAAAATAAAATTCCGCTAGCGTATCAAAAAAAAAACAAGCATGTGCTAGTATTTACTTCAATGCAAAACATGAAAAAAATTGCTACAATACAGCTCGGATGATAAAATGCGATTTACACTGCTTCGGGAGATTGAGGTCAACGTTCGCTACTAGCGAAAAAGAACCTCGTGCTCGGAAGTGGACAGGGCTAGTTGGGTTAAACCACGTCGAGGGCTGCTATGCGGGTCTTCGTGAAGGAATTTGACGCTACTGTGTACCAGAGCGCTCGCGTGAAGAACGGCGTAATGCCCTATAAATAAGCACTTTAAGGTCGGGAGGAATGCGCTTACCTAAATTGGAGGACGGCCACGGAGTTCATATGCCCCAAAAGACAAATCATTTTCCCTGCTCGCAAGGTTAGGCGATAACCAAGAATGGTATAATTTGGAGTTGGCACATGGGTTCTCGATGAGAGCACAGTTAATAAACCCACAACTTTCTTCCCTAAAGGCGAGACTGAAAAGGTGACTTTCATATTGGACTCCGCGTCGCTTAAAATTCAGCGTGAAGTTCGCTACACTCCCACCAAAATTACGTAGAACTAAGAAAGTTATTCCGAAACAGGGATAAGGCTTATATGCCTCATTGTGAGAAAGTTCGTTATATCCTTACCACAAATAAGTATTTTAAAGCAATGAGAATCCGAGAGAAATGCATAATTTAATACAAAAATGATAACGATGAAATGAAGCTTTTACGAGGTAGGATTTAGAACTATCAGAATTACCATCATTGGGCAAATCATAAAAAGTACATCACTTTTACATGAAAGTACTCCAGTGACAGCAGCAGAAGGCTTGCCCTCCACCTGCTGCAAAATAGCTTCTTCATAGTCAATGGTTTGGTGCTTTTCTTACATACCACATTATTCTACAAGCAGTATTTAAACCGTTCCAGTATCACGCATTCACTGATGAAGACGTGTAAACTAGAGTTCCTTTATGTATTAAGAGTTCAGCCATTGGATCTACAAATCAAGGACCATGTGATGCAGCAAAAATATATTTCATTTGTTTTAGCTGAAAGAAGTATGCATACAGTTTAAAATCAGCAAAAATCAGGCACTCCATGGTTTGTGGATCCAAAACAAGTCACCCTACATGTCCCAACTCTTTTATATACAGGAACTCTAGTGTAAACTAATGCCTCTGCAAAACGCAGGCCATGATTTGAAAACCCTTCGGGGATATCTTCTAATTGCTTCTCTCAATGACGTAGCCAAGATTTTTTGTGGGTTTCGTACATCCATTGAATTTCATTCAGCGACAGCCATTGTAAGCCAGTGACGTAGGCTTCTTTCCAACCTTATCCAACCAAAGGTAAGCTTTACTGGAAGTTGCTAAGTCTAGCATTTTTCAATGCTTTATTGTCGTTATTTATGAGTGCAACAGGAATAGCATTACAATAGCCATATTTAGAATTTAATGTAAAATATCAGCGCCCCTCAAACGCCGAAGGTACTTATCGGATTTTCTTCTCTTCTTCTTTAGCAGCTTTTTCCTGTCCACTCCGGGACATAAGCCATTCTGATCTATCCCTTGCCACTTGCTGCCACCATCTTCCCAATTTCACTTTCACATCGTCTATCCATCTTCTCTGTGGACGTCCAACACCTCTTTTATGTCTTCTAGGGCGCCAGTGTAGTATATGTTTAGTCGATTTTATATCGTCTTGCTTGGCGACATGACCCACCCAACTCCATTTCAAAGTGGCTCTTCTTTTCATGACATCTTCTAGTTTTGTCTTACTTCATATCTCTTTATTTCTGATGTGGTCTCTGAAATGTATGCCTAACATGATTATTTCTATCGCTCTCTGTGTTGTTCTGAGTCTATTTGCTGATTTAACTCTCAGTGCCATTATCTCCATTCTGTAGGTTAAGACAGGAAGTATGCAGGTGTTGAAGACTTTCGATTTCAGGTTTATTGGGATGTCACTGTTTTTGAGGACTGAACTTAATCTTCCGAAGGCAGCGCAAGTCTTCCGGTTTCTTCTTTTCACCTCTGCTTTTTGTTTCTCCTTTCCGAGCTTTATTAAATGACCAAGGTATACGTATTCTTTCACGTTTTCTTTCGTGACATTTGCAATGTTCAGCGGTGGTGGTGTTACTTCAGGTGTCATTACTTTTGTCTTATTTAAATTTATTGTTAGACCCACTTTCTCCGACATTATGTATTTTAAGTTCTAAGAGCATGTCGTTCAGTTCGTTTAGATTGTTACTTACTAATACAATGTCGTCTGCAAATCGGATGTTTGAACCCTTGTTCTCCCAATTTAGTTGTTTAAACGCTTATCGATTACTATGCTACATCTGTGAAAATATTATATACACTTTCGTCTGATTTCTATCAATCTCACATGCCTTGAACATTTTCTCCACACTTACGGTGACACCCTGTATTTAAGGGAAAACATTTAAGAATTTTGATTTACACGGCGATCCAAAAATTTTTGGTTTTAATTGAAAATAATGAAAAGATTACCTTAGTTGAAATGCAAGAGGTAAATTAATTGTGAATTGTACTGTTTCGTATAAAATACAAAACCACGCCATTAAATTTTTGCACTTTTTTCTCATATATTTGGTTGCACAAAAATGCATGATCCCCTTTTCTTTCAGTCCGACCCTGAACGTAAAGAGCATTTCTAGTAATATTCGGGTTTAGCGGACGCCACGCTGCTAATGTGTTTTTAAAAATAGCAAGGCACTCTAGAATAAACTGCAAAGACTCAAGCGTGGAACTATACTTTCCCTTCGAATGTGGGTCAAACCATAAGAGAACTCATGTAAAGCCATTTACCCAACTTTTCAGATACCCAACTCTCTTAAGCGTTCGCAATTTCCTCCGCCATATGTTCGAATTAAAAAGTTGCGTCTTCAAAGTTTATTGACTGTGGTCTGAAAGTTTCGTTTTGGGATTTGAACAAAGCGAAGCAAAGTAGATTTGGAAGAAAGTTCGCTAAGCGCGTTAACAATGCGATCGGCGATCCGGTTAAAATTATTCTCAAATCATTAGGGTGTTTAATTCATTTGTTCGCCCCAATCTGTTCGAGGTACTTACAAGTTGCGGAATTGAATAATAATGCGGAATTTTTATTTAACTTTCCTCTTACCGAACAATTTTCATAAACCCCTAAAAGAGATTATGTAAATTGGCAGACTCTAAAAGTCTTCTTCTAAAGAAACCTCCACGTATACGAGATCCGCTTAAGGAGTTTCCGTGGTCTCACTCCCCTTGATATGATGCATTTAATTAACGCGAACTTTTTCCGCACACTTTTATCGGCGACTACACGAAGAGTGAAATATTACAACCGGCCGAATATCGGAAATTGCACTCTAGGACATTGGTTGATATTTAAGGAGTCGAACTCTTCGGAGACCTTTCCAATTCTTCTAAAATGCCAAGACTAGGGCGCTATTAAAGGTCTATCGTATATCACATAGGCTCATTGATTTAGGCCCTCCAGACGTTGATTCCGGACTCGAGAACGCGTGCGGTGAGCCGAGACGTGCCTCTAGTAGATTTCTTTTGGGGCACCTAACACTTACAATAAGGTGATATCACTCCGACTGTAAGTACTGCATTAATAATATTTCATCTTACTATAGAAAAACTGCTGGTTTAAGCCAGTTATTATCAAATAAAATTGCCAACATAATTATTAGTGCAGGTGATTCAAATGATTTAATTAAAATCAATTTAAAGCCTCTTCTAATTTAATAAAAATATTTGTAAAATTTAATTAATTATTTTCCAAAATATTACATTAAATCAAGGATACAACATGACAAATCATTGTTATCTCAATGTAGCACAAGTTATTATTCAAGTAGATTCCATGCTTGCTACTATATATATGTAGATGTTCCAGAAACAACTCAACAATTGTGCTGAAATTGTAATTACAGGAATATTTTTACAGCAGCAGTTTTATCAAGACGGTGTATTTAACCGTTTACAAAATACTTTGATAGATGCCCGGATTCTTAACACCCTAATTCTTCACTGTTCCCGTAGCATTTCTGAAGATCCGTTGTTGAGGTCTCGAACTACCTTTTACTTCAGTTACGCCATTATATGAAGATTGCCTGCATAGCTTTCTTTCTCAAAATCACAATATATAAGATACTATGTCGAGTAAACAAGGCAAGGAAGACTAATAGAACTAAGTAAAATAAAACAGCATCAACAAGAAGACTTCTAGAGCAAAGAATACAGAATAATCCACACGAAATCTACAGAAGATGACAAGG
Organism: Agriotes lineatus; assembly: GCA_940337035.1. Classification (NCBI taxonomy): domain Eukaryota; kingdom Metazoa; phylum Arthropoda; class Insecta; order Coleoptera; family Elateridae; genus Agriotes; species Agriotes lineatus. The sequence goes on along the minus strand of OW679195.1, from coordinate 141,645,521 downwards.
CCGAGGTAGGCTTGATGCTAAATAGAAAGATACCTACGGTACAATGAGAATATCATTATGGTAAAGATAGAAACTAAACCAAAAGACACTCTAGTAATGCAAGTATACATACCACAATGACAAACGATGACCAAGAGATACATATGTATAAAGATATACAACAAATTATAATATAAGTGCAGAGGATGAAAACTTGGCTGCAACACGGGAGATTGAAACGAGGCGATTGGAGAAGGAAAATTAAACAAAATAGTGAGAAGTTATGGATTAGGTAAAAGTAACACGCCAAATCGGTAAACGAAATCAAATAATTATCTTAAAGGTGATATTTCAACATCGCATACGAAGATGATATACCCGAAAAATACCGAAAGACATTACAAGGCATCAGCTTAACTATATCTTGGTTAATCAAAGATTTACAAACCAGGTAAAAGACTGTAGAAGCTACCCAGGTTCAAACAACGATAACGAGCAAAACCCTGTGACGATTAAATGTAGGCTTAACCTAAAAAATTAAGGAAAAATAGGAAACGATAGATCACAAAACTAAAAAACAAGTAAACAACTACAAAAAATTATGGAAAATGAAATTGCAAATGAAACTGATGCAACTAATCATTTAACCATCTAAAAACGCTGCACGAAGATAGCTGAAATTTTTTCTACTACAATCGCTCATTAAGTTTTAGTACAAACAGCTGACACTAACATCCCAACTCTGCCATTGGCAACTACCATTCTTCGAACAAGTGCAGCGCGGAATATTATTTATTTTCGAGACGCTATTTACTATTTACTTGCAAATTTACAATTTCACTACAGGACAGAAGAAAAATTATTGCACATTTTTATTATATAAAATTTGAGAAAATAAAGTAATGCCCCCTCAACCGAATTTTCTTAAAAAATACAGTCGATTAGTAGAAAACATTCAAACAACGAATTTCACACATCCCCCAAATGCAACTGGGCCGCAAACCCCACATCCCGAATATCGACCCGTAGAAAGTCTCCAAACAGCGAATTTCACATAGATATTGATTTTAAGGTTTTTATGATAATTATATCGTTTTACCTACTTGGGCAACCCGCAAACCCACCTGGGCCGCAAATTTCCCATATCCCGAATTCTCTTAAAAATGCAAACGACTAGTAGAAGGTCTCCAAACAGCAAATTTCACACAAATATTGATTTAAAGGTTTTTCTAATAATTATAACGATTTTCCCCATTTTTCAACCACCAAATCCACCTGGACCACAAAATTCCCACACCCCGAATTCTCTTAAAAAATACAATCGACCCGTAGGTCTCCAAACAGCGAATCAAATATTGATTGACAAATATTGATTTTAAGGTTTTTCTGATAACATAACGTTTTCCCATTTTTGAATCTCGAAATCCACATGGGCTGGAAATACCCCACTTCCCGAATATCGATACTTAAAAAGCCTCCAAACAGCGAATTTTGCAACATATTGATTTTAAGTTTTTTCCGATAATTATAACGTTTTTACTATTTTCCAACCCCTAAATTCAACTGGATCGCCAAATTTTTACACCTCGAATTCTCTTAAAAAATACAATAGACCAGTAGGAAGTCTCCAAACAGCAAATTTTACACAAATACTCATTTTAAGGTTTTTCTGGTAATTATAACGTTTACCCCATTTTACAACCCCCATATCCACTTGGATCCCAAAATTTCCACATCTCAAATTCTCTTAAAATATGTAATCGAGCAACGGAAAATCTGCAGCGAATTTTGGTTTTTCGATAATTATAACATTTTTCCCATTTTGCAACCCTCAAATCCACCTGAATTGTCTTCAAAAATACATATTACCAGTAGCAAGCCTCCAAATAGCGAATTTCACACAAATATTAATTTTAACGTTTTTCTGATAATTATAACGTTTTCCCCATTTTGCAACCCCCAAATCCACCTGCGCCACCAAATTACCACATCGTGAATTGCCTTAAAAAATACATACTACCAGTAGAAAGCCTTCAAGTAGCGAATTTCACACAAATACTAATTTTTAAGTTTTTCTGATAATTATAACGTTTTCCCCATTTTGCAACCCCTAAATCAACCTGAACCCCAAAACTCTTAAAAATCCAGATTCATCCACATACTGCCAAAATAAAATTCGATATTTTTTCTTTCCCCCTGTTTATGCGATCATCCAATTTGCTACAAATGCGCCTCAGCTTTCTACCCCTGTAACTTCGCCCCCGTGCATCGCGGGCCCAAAAACCAGGCAGTATCATGAGCCTTGATTCATCCTCTTCCCAACTAATCCCAAATCACATTTCGATCTTTCAAAAAGTGATGTGATGTAACAGCACTCAACGCTTTCGTGTCAAAGAAATCGTTTTAACCCCCGTATTTTCGCCCCCTCGAATCCTACATTTTCACAACCTCTCCAGAAAGTTCGCCCCTGACGAGATCTTCAAAATGACACCAATAACATTCACCTGTAATACGTACAACTTGCAAAAATTATTGAAAACTGCGCATTTTCCAAGCGTCACACAAATAGCTAAAAGATCACCGTTCTAGCGTCACATCTCCAATTCGTTAAACATTTTCAATGTTAAAAAATAAAACAGAAAGCCAACAGACACAACTGGTAGAAAAACGGAGAAATATAAAGAATTCACAACCAAAAAGCAGAGGGAACTAATAATTAGAAAAAAGGATTTAGAAACGCTAAACTTAACACATATATCGGCAATATGCTAACAGAAGATAAAACTATATCAAAAAGATGAAAAGGATACATTTAAAATTTTGGGTATATAAACAATACGAAGATAAATAGCGAAGAGGAAGAAGAGGGTATCTTCGTACTACTTGTAGGAGCATAATTTAGTAGAACAACGAAAGAACTTGCAAGCGATGGATCACCAAGTGTTGATAGAATTACTAGCAAAGTAATCAAAAACCGCAACCAGGAAACGAAAGTGAGAATTTTCAATTTATGTCAATGTATATCAAACAGGACTAATCCTAGGAGATATTTATAATAGTGCCAATGCCTAAAAATAGCAGCGAACAAACGCAAGGGCTATAGAACTATTTATAAGCTTAATTCCGTATGCATATAAAATTCTAAAAAAAGTATATGTTCTAGACTAGATAAAAAACAATAGAAAATGGAGAATCAATTTGGTTGTAGACACAACATGAACTGAAAAATTAAAGGAAACTAGAAGTAAAGATACGTTAACGTTTGTAATAATATTGAAACAGTAATAGGAAACATTTGGTAATTCGAATTAGATCAATTTGCAAATAAAAAGAAGCGTTCCAGGAGGTGATATTCGAACTCAGCACGATTTCAGCGTATGGGAGAGCGATTTCAACTCGCAGCAGAAGCCCGGACGCAGTTGGATTATATACGGCTCTGATCGTTGCTCACTTTTGTCTCTCTTACAACATTTAACCTGTATACAGTCTGTTCAACAAAAAAGGCCCCGCCTTCTAGCTACTTTATTATTTATTTTAGACCCAATAAACCTTATATCAAATCAAATGGCACATATAAACCTACATTTTAACACAATCAAAAAATTTATATCTTCAATTGTTTCAGAGTGGTTTAAATGCCACTGTATATATTTTTTGACATTTTCTGGTAGAGGTTCTTTTTCTCTTTTCAACAATATAAATATTTCATGCACTTGCATAAAAAAATTTTCGTGAAAAATTACAAAAACTTTTTCACAGTGGGAGGCCATGATACAAAACTGTAAACAAAAGTGTAACTCAGAAAAACAAAACAAATAGTAGCCAAACGCTTTAACTATCAGATTTCAGAATAATCTAATGTGTTTATTGTTTTGTTTTTCTGAGTTACACTTTTGTTTATAGTTTTGTATTGTGGCCTCCCACCGATAAAAAAGTTTTTGAATTTTTCTCGAAAATTCTTTTATGTAAGGGCATAAAATATTTATATTGTTGAAAAGAGAAAAAAACCTCTACCAGAAAATGTAAAAAAATATATACAGTGTCATTTAAAAAAATTGCATGTGACGTCACCACTCTGAAACAATTGAAGATAATTTTTTTTTGATAGTGTTAAAATGTAGGTTTTTATGTGCCATTTGATTTTATATAAGGTTTATTGGGTCTAAAATAAATAATAAAGTAGCTAGAAGGCGGGGCCTTTTTTGTTGAACAGACTGTATGTTGGGTCTCATTTTCGTTTCCTGAGCTATGTGCAAATTGTTACTTTTGTCTACTCCTCCATTGAAACACGTACAGATAAACAATACTTAATTCTTTTAAGGTGCTCACCCTGTATACATTTGACCTAAAGTATATTCTGTTTCGAGCCAGATAGACATATAATCCGCATTCAAAATAGAATCTTGCTCCAAGAAATATTTTTTAAGCTATACTGCCAACAGACGGACAGACAGACAGACGAATTTGAGAATACATGTTTTTTGTCTTCTAGGAACTCTGAAGCGTGAAGATCTGAAAAATATCGGAAGGTGATATTTCCACGTCTTTCAGACGAGGAAAGTAGGAATGGTTTACTGACATTACAAGATACTAATAATTTATTATTGTTACACACAATTATAATCAATTATCTTTAAAGTAGCGAGGAATAGGCTGGATTTGCAATGGCCTGCGATTAGATCTGTAAATTGCAAAATGTTCAATTTCACCTAAAAACGAATGAAGGGCAATCCATGGATTATATCAATAATGATTAATAAATAACTACATTAACGGAATACAAGATTTAATTAAAACTAAATCGTCTTAACGAAAGAACATCGTAAATACAAGATTTTTAGACATTTCATAGGAATTTTAAGCTGGGTAGATTACAGATTAAAAACTATAAATATAAATTATATTAAACATTACACCAGTTTAAAAAATGTGTAACGGACGTTAACGCAGACTCCGTGGAAGAAAAATTCCGAGTGCCTTCAGGCACTTAGTTCGTGAAGCGAACTGTACATAACAGCGAGAGTCCCAAACTAAAGCCTCCAGAATTCTTACTCAATCAAATGAGGTACACATCACCGGCTCACTGTCCGCTGTATTAAATAGTTTTAAATAAAGGAAAAGCAAAACATGTTACTCGATTTCTTTAGCGAAATCCTTTCTATCCACTAGGAAAGTCGGGTAGCTGACACATAATCGTGTAAGGTAAAACCCCAAACAGCCCATACGAAGGTCGACAAGGGCAGGTGTTCTTCAAAGCACATACAGTCAAGATTGACCCCCTCAAAGCGAGAATAGCGATTAAGGGAAGCTCCAAACCTGCTATAACGAAAAAGAAAAGCCCAAAATAGAATCACGGGTGCCTTAAATCACGGCACGGAAAGCTTTAATCGGCTTACTAGAGATCAATTTGGGTCAGGTGTAGAAATGGGTCAGCAAAACGCTTTAATCCGCCAGACCTGGCTTGATGAGAAATTTCCCAGCAAATCGGCAGGGTTGCAAAAGCCACCACCATCAGCGACGGAAAATTCCACGAAACATATATTACACCTTCAAAACTTCTGGACATTTCAAAAGGCGTTAAAACGGTTCGGCATCACAGCGTCAAATGGAAAAGGACGCCGGGAACGAAAGCCAAATTCATGTCGCTGCCCGTGCTGATAAACAAAACGCAAACAGACGGGGAGCGCGCGAACTTCAAATCCTCTAGTACAGAAATCGGTAAACGTTGACGGCGCGCACAGAACTGATGTGAAACTGTAGATGCACAATTTAAACGTAACAACGCATAAGTCGTAATAGATGCATTTTATAATTTTAAAAGAATTTACAGCTTTAAAATTATTTCATCTTAATAAGAGCAAGATCATAACTTAATAAAAATGAAAACTTTGTAGCGCCGCAGTGTACGAACTACTAAATGGTACAAAGTAATAATACCTAATTTCGAAAGAGTGAATCTAACGCTATTCCACTGGATTGAAGTGAAAAAGTACGTTATGACGATGTAGAAATTCCAAAAAATTATCGAACTATTAAATTATATACTGTTAGCAAGTTCGCAAGTTCTAACGGTCTATCTTTGGGATTATTGTTCGCTGCAGTTAACAAAGCAATACCAGTAAAAAGTTCGACACAGGTTACAAACGTTTAGGCACCAGCACTCCCAGCTCTAACATGAGAACAGAGAAAACGCCCATGGACTGACGTAACTTTCTTGGCGACCCTCACTGTTGAAACTCCATAAAGTAGGTGTCCAGAGGGAAATGAAAGAATTGACACTGCAACAAAAGAAGGAGTGTAAAAAAGGCAAAAAGATTAAACCAAAAAGACAATGGTAAAAAAAAATTGAATACTAGTATTTCTAGAGAAAATCACATCGTAATTATTGTTTCCCTAGCAAAAACGTATGTGCTTATCTCAAAATCAATTCTCCAAAGTGCAATATTATAAGATATTTAAAATATCTAAATAAATTGTAATCGCTATTCATTAAAAAACTTTCATTCGTCTACTGATGCATAAACTTTTATTCGTTATTTGTCATCTTGACTTAACTCAAGATGTGTGAGGTTATATACGCTTTTAAAGTAACATTAACCCGATATAATAATTAAGTATTATTAATCGTATTTTAAAAAAGAGCTCAGTTAATCTATCATTTTAAGAAGACAATTTCTCTCTCAGGTAGGGACGTGCAATTTACTTATTCTTAATTCGACTCTATTTTATGGTCAAACTTCAAATCAAGTATTTAGCATTCTCTGTATTAAATTCTACTTTGACAGTTTATCAAACATTCTACTTAAGAAGACAAGACGAACAACTCTTCTCATTTTTTTCAGGTGACTATTTATTGATCCTTGAATGGTTTACCTTATGATACAGCCTTCTGATTACAACTCTACTGCAGGTCACTATGAAATTCTGCCATCCACATCAAGGCTTCCTATTCGGACCAATTCACGTCATTGAGCCTCTGGATTTCCAGAAACGTTCATCTGAACACCTTCAACTCCTTTACTGCAACGACCCTTTCAATGCTAATAAGACACGATGTTCAATGTTACAATACTACATATATTTGCTCACATCCATTGTCACAGCAATGGTTTAACACAACCACTAACATATAATGTTTACCTTTACATTCTAGAATATTTTCTTCTAGTTGGGTATCGTAAATATTCCGCTTAACAATAATCCCCACAAATTTCTTAGCAAAAACATTCTGACAGAAACAGTCAAAATTTAATTCGGCTATTTTAATGCACTTGGAATATTACAGTTGATTATTTTCTTCATATCCATAATAACGCGTAATCATTATGGTTTCTGTCAGTCAAAATCTAACCGCGGTTAAAAATGTGTCAAAATGTAATCGCTTGTGAATCATTTTAACATGATTATTAAAGGTGCTTCACCAACTGAATTTTATCTATTTATTCAGGAAATAATCACGCCTAACATCCCTCGTGCGACGATTTTCTGTCAGAATGTTTTGCTCTGAAGAAATATATCTCGTAGTTTTCCCGCCTCAAAATTCTTGTTGAGCGGCAAATTTACTTGACAAATTTCTTAGCAAAACGTTCTGACAGAACAAGTCAAAATTGAAATAGCTATTATAATGCACTTGGGATATTACTGTTGATAATTTAGAAATCAAGTTAGTAGATATGAAAAATTATGTAAACTATTGTAACTAGGAGGTAGGTAAAAGAAAATAATAATAATACATTTTGGTTCTGGGCCAACATCAACAAATTTGGTGTTGGGTATCAGGTTTTGTATAGAAATTTCCCATAATTAAATTTAACATTGCCCATAATCCTCGTATCTAACAACTCAATAAATATCTAAAAAAACATTCGTTTTGTATTGACAGCCATGAAAAGTCATAGTGGCAATTTGGAAAGTACCGAAAGATCAAATGTTATACGTTTGGCAGTACTGAAGTGTATTGTCAGTCTATGTCAAATTCGAGAGGTTAATAGGTTAAGTTTTGTTTGTTATTTGACACAGATTGACGCAAAACTTAACCTACAAATTTCGAATTTGGCATAGCTTGACAGTGCTACCAACAATGCAGTAGTAAGTGACATGGTTTTATCCCACTAGTGGCATAAAGTAATTTCATTATTCCACTAGTGGATAAAGTGGTACTTTAGACGGTTCATAAGTGTGGATAAAACTTCAATTATAAGGTGATGGTGGATAAAAATATTTATTTTTTTGAGGGCACGAAACCTTCACTGTGCGTTTTCAGTAAGAGCTTGCTTGTTGTTTTAAGTATAACGCCATTGGGAGCCAATTTTCTTTTAATTATCCTTAGAGAGATGTTGTATTTCTTTTTTTTTCTGAAATCTTCATGTCAGCTTGAATAACTCGTTCGGCACTTTCTAAGAACACATCAGCAGCTCTGTGATTAATAAATTTTATTGTACAATTATAATCTTCAAAGCAACCATTGTAAATCATTTCCCGAGCTTTATTTTGCTAGATATAATTTTTGCTTAAATTACTTATTTTCTTTTACAGCGAACGAATACTTAACAAACAGAGATGCAGATAATGTAACGTACCAAATAAGAACTAAATTGAAGTAGACAATATTGTTGTACCTAATGCATTCATGTATTAGTAACTTTTATCATGATGTTTCACTATGTAATCAGCCCTAATGGTAAAAGTAATAAGGTGCGCCACTACATCTCTTTAAATTCAAGTTCGGAGGTATTTTAGTCTACCGAGAATACTTGGCCTCCGTCTCGGTAAAATGTGCAAATTGCAATTGGTCAAAATGTGCTTCATACAATTATCCTTCCTAATAGTTATAAAGTTTCTGTATTTGTTCTAGCCATCCATGCTTTGATGTTATTTATCAAAAATTATTTAAATTTAAATAGACATTCTGACCTATTCCATAAGAAGAGTTGCTAATTCATTAAATGCAAATTCACTAATAACAGCTCTTTAAATTATGGTTCCCCAAAGCTGGACTTTTTTAGTTGCTTGTATAAATTGGCGTAGTTAGACTTTTTATTATAGCTGTTGGTTATAACGACCGGAATAAATAATAGGCGGTTAATGGGGTTCACCCAAGGCTAAAGGCTAGTCATGGTCTATACAGAGGAAGCAAAGCACGGTTGCTGATTAAGTGCGCCTTTTAAGAACGAACTCGAAGTTGATAATCTAATTAATCTTATTAATTAAAATGTTGCTTTCTGAACCATTAAAGTATTAAAGCGCCAAGATATTCGATGTGCATACCAAGAGGACCACCTTCCGAGGCAATTTCGACAGGTTTCCAGCCACCTCCTGCATGCCGTGACCCAAAGGGTCTATGGGCGAAATTTATCGGCGCGTTGTTTATGAATATCTGTATCGAATGCAACATGAATATTTACTATACATAAATTACGCATATATCAGTGTATTCCGTCCGGTATCGTTTTATTAAGTGCCATAATTACACTGCTATCAACATGGGGCCGTGTTGCGATACGAAATGAAATGTTTTTAAAGTCATGTTATATTGAATTTATGGTTTGATACGAAACAATCGCGCCGCCTTATTTATGTGGATGTCTTCCACTCACAATTACAGGTGTTCTTCCTATGCATTTTCAATTCCCTCGTAACTCGAAATGATATACCTGTTGTTATTCCGATAAGATCTAGTTGATGTATTAATTGACTTATTTCGAAGAATTAAAGCCTTGTTTGTTTCCTGGCAATTGTAACCAGTCATCCTGCTTCATCCGCTTATCGTGATGTAATAATTTAGGCAGCACTTACTTTGGAGGGCTTTCGCCGGTTTCTTTTCGCTTCCGAAATACAATCTAATGTCTGTTTACATGCTACCCTTATTTTACTCCTGCACAGTTTCAACTCTACAGAAGCGGATTTTGTTATTTCCGAACATGCATAAAATAAAAAGTAGATGACAATTCAAACTCATTAACTATTCTAGAGATTAATGAAATTTTAATTATAAAATTATAATTGAAAACAGAAAATGTCATGCTCAGATACTATCTAGAAATTTATAAGGTACTATTTTCACTGTTATTCGCTGTTATTAATTATAGATGAAATATTGGCTAACTTGGGGCAATCATTTTTGTTATATGACATACATATTGCAACTGGCGTGAAAACAGCAGCCAAAAGATAGCAGCCAATTTTAACGACGATACCCGAAGCAACCACAAAATCAAAAGATGTAGATAGCCACACACACTACCACGTATAAGCTATTATTCGATTTCCTTAGTTTAAAAACCATACATAGCCAGAAATACGTAAGGAATAAATATCTATATTAACAACAATATCCTAACAACTAAATAAAAGCTCTAATACATGCAAGCTATCGAAGACGGTAGCAGCCAACCCAAAAATATTCAAAAATTAATTACGAGAAAACTGTACATGGTGCCACGATTAAACTTATACATAAATTAAGTTGCCCCATAACCAATCTAACAGTGCCCCTGCCAAACACTCCAAGCCGTCGAAGGGGGTAGCAGCCAACCCCAAAATATTCAAAAATTAATTACGAGAAAGCTGTACATGGTGCCACGATTAAACTTATACATAAATTAAGTTGCCCCATAACCAATCTAACAGTGCCCCTGCCAAACACTCCAAGCCGTCGAAGGGGGTAGCAGCCAACCCCAAAATATTCAAAAATTAATTACGAGAAAGCTGTACATGGTGCCACGATTAAACTTATACATAAATTAAGTTGCCCCATAACCAATCTAACAGTGCCCCTGCCAAACACTCGCAAGCCGTCGAAGGGGGTAGCAGCCAACCCAAAAATATTCAAAAATTAATTACGAGAAAACTGTACATGGAGCCACGACTAAACTTATACATAAATTAAGTTGCCCCATAACCAATCTAACAGTGCCCCTGCCAAACACTCCAAGCCGTCGAAGGGGGTAGCAGCCAACCCCAAAATATTCAAAAATTAATTACGAGAAAGCTGTACATGGTGCCACGATTAAACTTATACATAAATTAAGTTGCCCCATAACCAATCTAACAGTGCCCCTGCCAAACACTCCAAGCCGTCGAAGGGGGTAGCAGCCAACCCCAAAATATTCAAAAATTAATTACGAGAAAGCTGTACATGGTGCCACGATTAAACTTATACATAAATTAAGTTGCCCCATAACCAATCTAACAGTGCCCCTGCCAAACACTCGCAAGCCGTCGAAGGGGGTAGCAGCCAACCCAAAAATATTCAAAAATTAATTACGAGAAAACTGTACATGGAGCCACGACTAAACTTATACATAAATTAAGTTGCCCCATAACCAATCTAACAGTGCCCCTGCCAAACACTCCAAGCCGTCGAAGGGGGTAGCAGCCAACCCCAAAATATTCAAAAATTAATTACGAGAAAGCTGTACATGGTGCCACGATTAAACTTATACATAAATTAAGTTGCCCCATAACCAATCTAACAGTGCCCCTGCCAAACACTCCAAGCCGTCGAAGGGGGTAGCAGCCAACCCCAAAATATTCAAAAATTAATTACGAGAAAGCTGTACATGGTGCCACGATTAAACTTATACATAAATTAAGTTGCCGCATAACCAAGCTAACAGTGCCCTTGCTAAACACTCGTCACCCTCCGAAGGAGGTAGCAGCCATTCCAAAGGTATTAAAAAATTGGTTATGGGAACGCTGTACACAGTTTTTCAATTAGTTCTGTAAGTGTTAGTTAATAGTACTGAAGTGATGTGAAGGGTAGTTGTAAGGTTTAGTGTAAGTCATTGTTGTATTTAGTTGTGTCAGTGCTATTTATATATTTTTTCGAAAACTGTCATCAAATGTTGACATTTTCGTTAAATTCTCAGTAAGCAAAGTGATTCTTTTTTGTCACTTAACAGCGAAATACTTTTATGTTCTAAAACGCAAAACTCTTTTGCGTTCTAGAACATAAAAGAAATGTCAAAACATTTGTTATTTTTTAGGAACGTATTTCTGATTTTATTAATTAAGTAACCCACATTAGTTTTATATTAAGTAATTTAAAATTTCTATAGATACTAATAACTATTATAAACTATTATAAACATGACTAATTTATGTTGTACTACATGTAAATTGAAGGTGCCGATACTGCAGTCAGTTAAATTTATACGTCACTTTGACGTTTGTCAAACAATTCAGCAGGCCGTGGTTCAAACATAAATGAATCGTTTATGAAATATAAAATTGTCAATTAACGTTGACAGTTACCTTATTTAATTTTTTTATATTCTTATACTAGTTTTATTGCAGTTTTCGAAAAATTATTGTTTGCATCTCGAATGCGAATCGCATTCTAGATACAAAAATAGCCATTTTAAATCTCCAGTAGGGTGTAAGTATTTAGTAATTGCAACAAAGGGGACAGAGATTGTTTTTTAAACTTGTTGTATCTACAGATAATAAACATCGTACATGTCCAAAACGATGGCAACTTTTGCATTGTTTAGGGTTTTCCGATACTGTACTTTCTCCACAGAACAAGCAATTATCAATCATGAGGTTGCCGATGCCAAAAGATATCTTTTTATATGTGTCCTATATTCGTTCATGGTTAATAATGAATTACCCACCAATGCTTCATTGTTAACTATCAGGCTGAAGAAATATACAATATATACTGCACAATTATAGCTATCGTCTTGAATTGTATGTTGATCAATGGCAATCCTCCACTCAGAAAACTGCGAAGGCAAATATTGCTTATTGTAGTTATTAAAGCAGCTAAAAAACTGCAAAAGTACTTTTAATTTTAGTTTTGATTTTTCAATTGTACTACCTAATGGATCTATCTAGCTAAATGTTTTTTGCTGGAAATCAACAATAGCTAAACACCAGTGATTTTCGTTTTGCAGTAGCGGCATTGCCAATTTTTTCTTATCAATTTTGACGTTGGACAGGTAATAATCGGTATAGTTAGTTTGTTGAAATATTATGGTAGAGTAATTTGTGGGTACAACTCGGAAATTGTTTCCAAAAGAGACAGTAAATGTCAAAACATAATCAAGTTGAGGAGAAGTTGTTTTATTGTATCGAGAGATAAAAAAACTGATCCTCAGCGGACTGTGGAAATTCAAACGTATGAATAATATGTTGGCGACACTGTAAGTCTATGTGAAATTCAAGGTTAGCAGGTTAGGTTTAGCCATATATGTATTACTTCTATATTGCTAGTAGGGTCTGGGAACGGGTGGAAACAACGGCGTCGACGTAGTCTCACTCTGAACACTACGCGTCTCGTGCGCATGCCTGAGTATTCGAACTCCGCCTTTAGAAGCCAATTTTAAACTTGACCGTAAGCTTCACTTCCCCTCCGCGCGGACGACGCTTGCGCACAGCTCACCAAGTATGTAGAAGAATTGGTTGTCTGTCTCACTTACGCTGTGACCTCTCCACTTACAGGCTCTAGCAATATCTTCTTCTACTTCTACTTCTTCTTCTCCTTCTTCTTCTTTTCCGTTTCCCATTTGTGCCTCACGGCGTTGGGCCATTTCCTATAGGTTTTTCTCTCTCTTGCCATTCTTTTTACCTCCTCCATATTCTTTCCTCTTATACTAGCCGTCTGTCCGATATTACCTTCCTATTGTATTTGGGGTCTGCCTTTTGTTCTTCTTACCTCCATTCTTGTCTCTATTATCAGTTTCGGGTATCTTGTGATGTTCATGCGGTGTACATGTCCGGACCACTTTAATTGTTTGTGCTCAATTTTGTGTATAATAGGCTGTTGGTCCAGGTCCTCCCCTATGCTGTGGCACCATGTACAGTTTTCTCCTAATTAATTTTTGAATATTTTGGGGTTGGCTGCTACCCCCTTCCACGGCTTGCGAGTGTTTGGCAGGGGCACTGTTAGATTGGTTATGGGGCAATTTAATTTATGTATAAGTTTAATCGTGGCACCATGTACAGTTTTCTCGTAATTAATTTTTGAATATTTTTGGGTTGGCTGCTACCCCCTTCGACGGCTTGCGAGTGTTTGGCAGGGGCACTGTTAGATTGGTTATGGGGCAACTTAATTTATGTATAAGTTTAATCGTGGCACCATGTACAGTTTTCTCGTAATTAATTTTTGAATATTTTGGGGTTGGCTGCTACCCCCTTCGACGGATTGCGAGTATTTGGCAGGGGCACTGTTAGATTGGTTATAGGGCAACTTAATTTATGTATAAGTTTAATCGTGGCACCATGTACAGCTTTCTCGTAATTAATTTTTGAATATTTTGGGGTTGGCTGCTACCCCCTTCGACGGCTTGGAGTGTTTGGCAGGGGCACTGTTAGATTGGTTATGGGGCAATTTAATTTATGTATAAGTTTAATCGTGGCACCATGTACAGTTTTCTCGTAATTAATTTTTGAATATTTTTGGGTTGGCTGCTACCCCCTTCGACGGCTTGCGAGTGTTTGGCAGGGGCACTGTTAGATTGGTTATGGGGCAACTTAATTTATGTATAAGTTTAATCGTGGCACCATGTACAGTTTTTTCGTAATTAATTTTTGAATATTTTTGGGTTGGCTGCTACCCTCTTCGACAGCTTGCATGTATTAGAGCTTTTATTTAGTTGTTAGGATATTGTTGTTAATATAGATATTTATTCCTTACGTATTTCTGGCTATGTATGGTTTTTAAACTAAGGAAATCGAATAATAGCTTATACGTGGTTATGTGTGTGGCTATCTACATCTTTTGATTTTGTGGTTGCTTCGGGTATCGTCGTTAAAATTGGCTGCTATCTTTTGGCTGCTGTTTTCACACCCGCCATATTGCATGCCTCCAGTATAACGTTCATAAAAATCGGACTTCATATTTAGATTATTTCTCTTATCATCATCATCATCTACTGTCACGGTATAGACTTATAACGTCTTCATATACTAAGGCCCTACAGGGTTGTCGTTGTAATTGTACATTACTTTGGTACCAACATTATAAGCAGAAAATGTAAAGCCCCACGTTTATATAATGCTTCTTAACTTTTTTAAATATTAATTTTTTTAATATAGTCATATCGATATCTTTTTGCAGAACATCGCAAGTGAGAATTTTTGTAGAAACTGTCTTCAATGTATAGTACGCGCAAAGCCTCAGCCGATCTACCGTCAAAATATCGTAAGCGTCTCTAATAGCATCTCGTTGTAAAACTAATTTATTTTTTATCGTAAGAGCCTATGTAGGCGGTAATGTTTAATAGTAGTTTATTTATCTAGAACGAAAAGTGGCATTTTGAAGACGAGAAAGTAGTTTACGTCCGAGGCGTCAGCCGAGGACGGAATTACTTGCGAGGACCTTTAATAGTAGTTTGTATACCAAGGCACTGAAGTATAACTTTTTATCACGAATGTGGATTTAGTTGCCGAGGCCCGTAGGGCCAAGGCAAATAAACCACATGAGGGATAAAAAGGAACTTCAGTGCCGAGGTGTACACTATGTTTTATTTGAAATCGAGGAATCGTGAAATTACAACATTTTAACCAACTTTTGTAGGTTATGTTCGGTCGATTGACGTTTATCTGTCGCCTCGCCACCTACAAAAAAGTCGTAAAACAATGGATTACTTCACTGCCGATTTCTCGTATTTTAATGACGATTTCGGCGTACTTCACTGCCGATTTCAAATAAAAACACTTTTCGTTCGTGGTGCATACAACGGTTTATTTCATACTGCAAAATTTTAAATAAAAAGTTGTAAATCATTTCAAATTTTATGTCAACAACTGACGTATAATTTTAAAGTACTTGAACTTTAAAATTTCACTTTAAAGTACTAGGATTTTAATGTTCCATTTTTTGTACCATAAATAATCCGAAAAATGTCATTTTTGACATCAGTATGAAATAAATGTAATTTGAAAACACATTGTTTTCAAAACTAGCGTGGAAGCAATTCTTGCCGTTTCACATTTAACAATGATACAAGGCTCAAAATGCGAGAAACCTCTGCTTGCGCTTGAACATACTCTAGGCTCTGCAAATTGGTTTTTTGAAAATTTACCACAAAATAATGATAACGATGGCTGCAAAAATACTTAGTATGCCGTTAGCATGCGACATGAATGACTTCATGGTCATCGCTGCTGAAAATGAACAATTGAATGATTGCTATACATATTCTGTAGACTGCAGTGATATTAGTAATAAAAGCAATCATTCCATAACTGTTCCGTGCACGATTGAAGAAAATTGAAGTCATTTTTCGCTCAGCTTAATTGTTTTCTCAATTTACTAAATTATTTCAGACTTAACCTGTATATTTTTATTTGCATTGTAATCAGCTTGCATTTTGAATTCTCAGTTCCGTTCATTCTGTACCTGTATCAGAATAGTCAACATTTCCCGCTCGTTATCGTTGCAGCGCAGCGCTGGTGTTATCTTTTCTTGTGGCGTGAAGCGCATTCTTCTTCGGCGACTCGACTTAGCTGCGAGCTAATATCCGAGAGACCCATCTTGTGCTTAATTAAGCATTTTGTTTCGAGAGCTGAAAATAAATCAGGTATTATGGACTTTCAAATGTTGTTATTCCCATATTAATTTGCCGCTTCTAGCTCTTTTATTGCAGTTATTGGTGACAGGCAGTTTTTGTCCCAATAATTATTTACCAAGCGAGTATTTCGCCACAATTTTACTTTGCTCCGGCAGCGGGCGATGAATTGAAGCCTTCTTCCACGTCCAGAAGCCAGCAGCTAAATAATTGAAAGCTCCACGTGCAGATACTCTGCCGATTTTGGAAAATCCCAAGTATGGCAACTCACGGCCGACGTTATCTTCCAAAAGCTTGCTGATAACAGAAAGTTAGTGTGGTGGATTTAATTTAATTGCGACGCCAGTATATGTATTCACGATATCTCGCCTAATATTAGGGTTTCAATAATTTCTTGCTTATAACTACAGAATTTGTAATTTCGATTTTATTGTAAAACGCGCACTCATGCTTTAGGCTATCGGTGACCTGAAATTAAGGTTTTTTAACTGACAGCGATGTGCACATCTCTTGGTTTAATCGACGAGGTTAATTTATTAAAAATCCCACAAAGGGGTTCCTTCGAGTTATGCGTGTGAAAACCTTTAATAAAATTTTGCTACACTATACTGTAATTTAAACTATTTTACAAACCATTTGCCTACACTATTTTGATAATCAACACATTCTTACATTTAATAAACCCTATTTAATTGTTGTTGGGTTATTCTTTTCGGAATCGCTTTGATTCCTGGCGCCCATACGTTTGTTTTAAAGTTACTTGCAGGGTGCACAGCTGAGCCAAAATCCACGACCTACAAAGCACCGAATAGAGCTAGTTCGGCCCACACGGTAAGTGTGGTAGCGCAAAAGATCAGTCAATCTGCGTTCTAGTAGCTACCGATTTACTACCTTAGCTGTTTTTTACAAGTTAGCGGATCATAATTCCAGAAGTCACAGAAACGACCCTTCGGATTATTCGTTTAATTCAGAAAGACGTAACATGAAATAAAGTACCGATTGTAAGCCAGAAGAAGAGAGCGACTACGACAATTATTCAGTTGTAGGTAACTGGAGTTACAGGAAACAACCAAAGATAATTAAGGGATTACCAAGAAAAACTAAAAAAAGGGTAAAGATGAGTCTGTGAAACTTAACTCTTATAAAAAAGTTTTCACATAATCTCATAAGAGCATTAATTATTTCCGGAAATTTTTTTGAGTGCGTTCCAACAACGTAGTATTAATTAGGACGTTGTCCCGCGGGGGCCGAAATTTTTCCGCTTCCTTTGCGATTGGAATCGGACTCGGTGAGGCCATTCACAGTTGGGCACCAAATTAACTGTGCTCTACTCAGAACCACAGACCTAAGAGATAGAGTAACAAGATTAACACTTCACCATGACACACACCTCAAACAATGGTTGCTGCGCAAGCACATGAGCGCGCTCCAACTTTATATCCCGAATCCGGGGCAAGTTGAGCATTGTACCACCAGATGCAAGCGCATAAAGCACCAGCCTCTACACCGCAAGGTAAAATGAGATTATTGATAATACATACCTACATACCATACTAGCATACATACATACATACAACTTTTTGTAACTAATCATTCTATACACTGTTAAAAATGACAATAACTTGGAAAACTAATGTCGGATTTTTCATTCATCCAATAGAAAACATGACCACCGTATGGCCACCTTGTGATTATAAAGCCACTGTGGATCAGATTAGAACTGTTCGCTTTGCGAAAAAAGAGAAGAAAGTAGTTATTGATTATAGAGGCATTTTCAGATTTGATGACAAAACCTACTCGTTAGTGTCAATTTTTCCAAAAAACAATGCATGTTACTATCATTATTCCCACTTGCAACGTTTATGAGAAAATTGACACGTGTTGACACGGACAAGTTGGTTTTGTGACAGTCCACAGTGTTTTATTTTCGCGATCACATAGATAGAGCTGATACCAGAATAGTTCCGCTTCTAATAACTAACCGTAAGTTACCAAATTAGTATTATCGCAATTGTCTGCGATGCCTCCTTTAATCCGGCTGGAAGGACACATTTTTGAAGTCCCTGCCGTGAAATTTGTGCAACCCCAGATTTGTGTAATTCCTTTGATTTTTCTAGCTTCGTAGTGGTAGTCAATTCGGCGCACCCAAAGCTTCTAAGTTTTCGTAATTTCTTGCACTTGGTCAGAAAGCACTTCAGAAATGTTAATTGCAGCATTAGGACCAGGTTATGCTACTGAAAGGGTTTAACCTTCGTAAAGGGATGCAAGGTTATAGGGTAAGATGTGAACGTAGTAGCCAGGCCTAACTATCCGTTAAGTCATTTGTAGCCTGCGTTAATTCAGTAATGAATGCATCTCAATGATAGAGAATGTATTAAAAAATCAAATTGCAGTACACAGCTTATATACAGATTATTTGTGTCGTGTTTTTGATACTATGCGAGCTTGACACTTATTTGATGTAAATGCAATACCAAAGAGCTTGCATCATTAATATACTTATGTGTTTACATAACTCGTGCTACGCACTCGTTTGCAACTTACGCACGCGTATATTAATGATGCTCTTATCCCACTTGTATGATAAGTAACTATTAAATATTACATATTACTAACTAGTTTTGAGTTTTAATTAATTTCCGTAAAACTTCACACAGTTGTCTATTTCATGGGCAAATATTAGTTTGAATACGAATAATTTATATATTATCAGTTTAAATCAATGTGAATACAAGCAAATGAAGCTCAAAGAAACAGTCCCAGACGTCTTACTAAAAATAAACGAAGAAGGTGGCGTAAAATGTGATGGACGCTTAAAAGAGTGTTAACACGTACATGATTTTTTTTAACAAAATGACTTCTGTTTACAAAAACTAGTTTTTGTTTTTGTATTATTTTTATTATCTTTTCATATTTCACTTCATTATGTTTGAGTAATGTTTTTGTAATTTACCACGATTTAGGTGACAACCAATGTTACTTTCAGCAAACGACAATGCAATAATTATTATAGTAAGATTCTAGTGCATTAAATGACTTACCAACAAAGTATCGTACGCCTATTACTTACGATAAAATTTAAAACGTTAATAATAATTGTGATACTGCCAAAGTAAGCAACAAAACTCAGGAATACCAGGAAATAAACTATTCCAGAATAAAACTAAAAGATTATAGAAAAGCTACTAAAAAATTATAATCATATTTCTTTTACTTCAAATACTAACCAAAAAGCTAATAAATTCAGTAGCCGCATACAGAAATTTACAAGAACAGTAAGTGTAAATTTAAAAAATGTGCCGAAGTCAACAATACAACACAGTAGTACAATTATAATTATAAACTGCTACTAGTTAATTATGTAATCCAATGAAGGGCACATTATTGCCACTGTAATAACATGAACTATTCAATTCTCTAGATCTCTAAATATGTGCATTGCTTATTAAAGTAATTTCTAATTAATTATAATCGATATTATTTACGAACTTTGTTTCGTACCTTAGCATGCTTAAAGAGTTCTTTGGCACTTTATCTTTTCAATCTTTTACACAAATGAGTTTAAGAACAAAAGCCCATCTAAAAGTTAAAACGTTCAGCACCAAGAGAAGTAACAAAAGCGTAACCGAAAAAATGACCGGAACAATGAGCAATTAGCAAATAAGAAAGCCTTCTATTGTCTCTGATTAGTTCTTTTGTGAAAATGGCAATTTAGAATATTAAGTTAAAACTTGGATGACAGGGCGGTACCCAGCCTTCAGGAACGCTTCGCAGCGCTAAATTGGCTCCTAATTATCTTGAAGTGTGTCAGAGACGCGAGCGAAGACCAATTCAGGACTTTGTTTAAAATTAAACTAACTTTAACTTATTTAACTTTATCTAGTCGACGAGTAGCGCCGGATAGATTTTGTATGAAGCACATTAGCAGGCTTCCGAAACACCGCTCTGGGCCCCGCACCGTCACCGACCGTGACCGAAGTACTTTAATAAGATTGGCGTCTGGCGAACATATTTTCCCCTAAATTGAAATTTGAGTAAATCTCAGATCCCAATGCCTTATAATAAAAGAAGTCCCCGCGGTCTCATAGCTTGTTGGCGCATCCATTTAACGGGTGATAAAAGATGGATAGGCCATCACCGGTAATCCGCGGATGCCAGATTTTTGCCAAGAACGTGCGCCGGAAGGTGGCACTACTGGGTTATTTCCGCTTTACTTAATGATACACTAGCCGAATTAATTAATACACGCAGCCTAAAATAGTAATTAATAAGCTCCTTCAATAATTACAAATTTTCAAAATTTTACTAAATAATAGTTTCACTTATTATATTTTTAGTAGGTTTGGAGCTACACTTCGGTAACGAAGGGATTTGATTGAGCTTGCAGGCTCCTATTCAAAAGAAGAAGTATTCATATACTTCAAAATGTCAAAGCAACTGAAGCTGATAATTTTCTATCTTATAAATATTATGCAAACTTGTGATATATAATGCAACTAGTGGGTTGTTGATTATCAAATAATCATTTCTGTTTACGTGAGATATATTGTTCTTCGGACTCGCGTGATTGCCTAAAACAATATATCGAGTGGAAACAGAAATGATTTGATAAACAAGGAGAAACGAGTTGCATTCGGCTAGATTATATCACGAGTCAATAAATAACGTTTGAATAGTGTATTTTAAATATTAAAAGGACAGTTAATGTGGTTGTTATGACAATTGTACTGACAGCAGGTAACGTGATGTTTGTGAAGGCGTATTAATCAGTAAGGTATGTGATGGTCAGTTGGTCAGTACATTATCAAAAGTTAGTATATGCGTAACTATGCATTTTGCCGTTTTTCATTGGTTGATGTTAGAGGGAGTGGTATAATCAGTTATAATATCACAAAAGTATCGAAAATAATCGATTATTTTACGAGTAACGGGACGTAATCTGCGAAAAACCACGAGAGCGTAGCTCGAGTGGTATTTCAAGGATTACGTCGAGTTACGAGTGAAAAATAATCATTATTTTCGATTGCTCGAGTGGTATTCGTTACGATTATATAATGAATAGACCGATAATAATACATTATTTTATTTCTTAGGTTAGCACTGTTTGTGTTAGTGGCACTGTTTATGTTGGTGGCACTGTAAGTCTATGTCAAATTCGACGTTATCAGGTTAGGTTTTGCGTCAGTTTGTGTCAAAACTGACGCAAAACCTAACCTGCTAACCTCGAATTTGCAATAGACAGTTATTACATCATGACTCTAGATTATTATTATCCATTATTTTTGCTTGGTTGGACCCACCGAAACACCGAAGTGATTATACCACGTCGTCAAGGGTATATCCGTTTATCTATACCTTGAAACTAAGTAAAATTCTCAATTACTATTGGCCAAATTTATAATGAGTTGTATAATCAATATAATTTAATCCAACACTTGTAGATCCATTCCGAATACTGCGCCACTGATGAAAACAATTTAATCAAAATGTGAAAGAATACTAACTATAATTAAAATTTTTGGAAACTAAAAACTGTATATTATTCAATATTATATATTGAGATGGTTTTAAACCTACCACTTGGCTCTGTTTGCAGTGCATATTATTTAATTAAGTCAATAAAGCACAGAGTTAAAATATTTTATGAAATTGCAATTTAAACAATAATACAAGTATTAAATGCATTGGTAAGGAGATGCGAGAAGTTGTAATTAAACGGATAGAGCCATGCATAAGAAATCGTATTTTAGAGAGTTTGAATAAAGTAATATAATTAAATAAAATAGGTTTGTGAATATTTAACGCCAGGTCAAACAAAATTAATTGACACAAAAGGTTTGTTATGTACAGACAAAATGAGCGTAATTATTAATAAAAGTACAGGTCAGTGAATGGCAAACAATCTGAAAGGTAAATCAGATCGAAATAAATGATAATAGAAAATTGCAAAGAGCAATCCCGGAATTAGGCAACGGAAAAGAAAGAAAGCGAGCAACGTGTGTAAATTTGAACTCAGTTTCCAGTGCATTAATAGGACAAAGTGAAAAAGCAGAGCAATGATTTTAAAACATTTGTGTGCGGAACGGAAGGAACAATGAAAGTTATAAGCAAAGGACAATTTTCTTTAGATTTAAGAAAATGTTAATTTAAGATTTATGTAATCAAACTCGACTCCATTTGTGTATTTTGCTATCAAAACGAATTTCTAATTAACAAAAATTATCGCAGTAATATAGCAACTCGATGCGTTTTTGTAAAATAAGGAGAGCAATTGAAAATATATATTGAGACAGTTTGGGCGAAATTGTACTTCCTTAAAATTAATGTTTCTACGAGAATAAAGGTGTTTATCAGTTTTTAAAGTGTTGCATTTTAGTATACGCATTATTATATAGCTGTGGAATAGTTTGTGGCAGTTTACGCCTCGATAAAAGTAAAAATTTTTCAATCTCATCTCCAAGTGTATGGGCCGCCGACAACTGAAATTTGAGAACTTCGATTCCGGCACAATTAAGCATCTGAAGCCAGAGGTCTGCACAGCATCACATCAGCGGGGTCTGCAAGAGCATCCTGAGTGAGAGTTGCAGCCAGGGAAGCGTTTCCAGCAGAGACAATTTAACGGCGTCAACCTCCGATCATCTTCATGCCAAGTGTGGAAATCTTTACGAGGTAGCAATTAGCTATAAATCGAGGGTTAGAGTTCGGGAAACTTATTAAAATACGAGATTGAATCTTGCTGAAGAGGCCTGTCGCATATCCAAGTGTCCAGCTACACCGTAATAATCCAAAAATTGCATAGCGTCGTCAAATTTTGTGAAAAATTGGCGGATTTCCAAGCAACAGACACAAGTCACTGGATGGCGTCCTAACGTCATTCCTGTAACAATGAAGTAGAGGTTTTGTTGCCAAGCGATAAATGAATCAAACTTCACGATTTTTTTTAAACAGTCAAATAATTGCAGTTGCACTGGCGAGGTTTTTGTGTCATCTGACAGATTGTAAATTTTATCTACCAAGGACGAATAATCTAAAATGAACTACTAATTTGTAAATATAGTGAAATTCTGTTCCCAATCTGAGATAAGCCGTTTTGCCGAGAGTTACGATAGCTTAAATAATATTGCAGTTCAATAAAATAGTAGGACAGGGGCATTCAACCATTTTATTTTGAACATCAGCTAATACATTTCATTTTAACTAGCCTTAAATTACTGACAGCCAAAAAAATTAGCACAGTATAAAATCAACTTGAGAATTCTGTGATGATTTGCCCTAATTTAACTTATTAATTTTGTACCAAAATAATAACAAAGGAGACGGGTAGATCATTGCAATATATTTTTCAGCCAACAATTGAGTGTGTTGGTCTAACGCTGCTGATACTGCTGCATTATTAGGCATAAATATTAAAACTGTATAGTCTCTTATACGGATAGGATTCTTTTTGGCCCATAAGTGATCGTCCGAACTCTGTATTATCTAACTGGGCGCTTAGGGCCTATTTGGATTTATAGCTTACTTTCCGCAATGTCGTTCTTTTATTTAGTATTTTTTATTGTATGTGTACCGCAACGAGTAAGTAAAACATGTTGTTCAAAATATCTTAATTTACACGGTTGTCTCACTACACTACCTTTCCCTGAACTATTTTCTAGGTATGCTTTGAATATATTTGTTCTTTTTTCTGCTTGGTTTTAGCAATACACATTTCGCTGGTGGGGTTAGGCACTGCCTCCTACACTTAGAAGCCATGATGTTAGACTTGGCAACATTGCACCTCTGGTAGTTGGTGGTCCTAAACTACAATACTCCAATTGAAATAATTTTGCTTAGAGAGCACAGCTTTACCTTTTATCATATTTTACTCTGTAATTAACTAAAGATAGCTTCTGTAATTGTAATATTTATTTACATACTCAAGTAATGCAAACATGTGAGAGTATATTTATAAAAATAAAGCAACTTAACCTATGTAACCCATGGATAAAAAAACATTTCTGTAATTATTTTAAAGTTTGTAACCTTCTATACACCACTGCTGATTTAGAGTACAACATATATGCAAAAACTATGGTGCTACTGCTGTAACTAATTTTATTTGAACATAATAAACTTATATGCTCGGTAACATCTAAATTTGTGTGACGTAAATTGTTTCATAAACTTCTCAAAACTGCTGATTTAAAAACACTTTTACTGTTTGTGCATTTCTTTCCAATATTTGTCTTCTTCTACATTATGGATTTGTGCTTTGTTGAGGCGCTTTTGACGACAAATATGTTGGTAAATTTAGAAATACGTTTGGGACAGCATTGTAAGCTAATCGAGGGTAATGCAGCAACAGTTCTGCAGTTCCCCAATCTCATGTCTAACGTTTTCAAATGTCATTTCCATTAAAATTAATTTCACACACGACAGCCCTTTTTGTTGAGGTCCAATGTTCTCGTGCTGTTGCACGAAGCCATGTTTTCTTTCGAATCTCGTCTATTGGAAAAGAAAATGTTGTTATAGTTTGCATGTGATTTTCTTTTAAGGTACTGTTGTGGTTGGTGCACTAAAGTGCTCTAAAAATGAGGTTAGATTGTTAATTAGCTCAGTAAAATACTTAATAAAAACCCATAAATTCTAACAGCAATTTTACCTTCACTTATCACGAACAGTAGAGTAATATAAATAACTGTATTTCTTTAAACTTAGAGCAGTCCAACATATTAATATTTAATCACACGCCACATTTAAAGAGACATTTTTATAAATAAGCAGTACAAAAATTGGTCTACCAACAGCTTTGCCAAATTTCCAACAGCATTGCTTGTAAGTGTAGGAGGCAGTGGGTTAGGCCATTTTTGACATTTAAATTATGTGTCTAATGAGCGAAGTGATCTATTTGCGTAACCAGGACGGGAAATACTTTTACATTCTAGGTCGTGTAAATATAAAATTTATTAACGTAGTTCATCTATATTACATATTTATGTCATTCACTATTGCATTGTTGGTAGTACTGTCAAGCTATGTCAAATTCAAGGTTAGCAGGTTAAGTTTTGCGCCAGTCTGTGTTAAATAACAAGCAAAATCTAACCTATTAACCTCGAATTTGACATAGACTGACAATATACTCAGTCCTGCCAAACGTATAACACTAATCACAGGCGACTCTTTCCAAATTGTCATTATGACTTTTCACGGCTGTCAATACAAAATTTGTTTTTTAAGATATTTATTGAGTAATAAAATTATTACAGTTGAATAATAGTAATTTGTATACCAAGGCGTTGAAGTTTAACTTTTTTTACGAATGTGGATTTTGTTGCCGAGGCCCGTAGCACCATGGCAAATAAACCATATGAGGGATAAAAAGGAACTTCAGTACCGATGGGTAAACTATGTTTTTTAAAATCGAGAAATCATGAAATCACAACATTTTAACCAACTTTTGCAGGTTATGTTAACGTCGGTTGACGTTTATCTGTCGCCTTGCCACCTACAAAATGGTCGTAAAACAATGGATTACTTTACTGCCGATTTCTCGTATTTTAATGACGACCTCGACGTTCTTCCCTGCCGATTTCAGAAAAAATAAAATTGTATTATACACGACGATAAAGTTATTATTATCCACTTATGGATAAAATTTAACTTTATAGTCTTGTATAATAAATAACTACTAACTTAAGAAGTTATTATTATTAAAATTTTAGAATTAGTTCCAAACTGCCAAATAAATTAATATTGACAGTTCTACAATTTTTACTTCCTTTTACAATAAAGGAAGTATTGGATTCACCCCAAAAATTCGAAATTGAGTTTTCAACAGATCTTCACGTTTTAGAGTCCCCTGGTCCCAAAAAACATATTTTTTTTCATTGGTCTGTGTGTCTGTCTGTGTGTGTGTCTGTCTGTGAACAGAATATCTCAAAAATGAAAAGCGGTATGGCGTTGAAACTTCATATATAAGTTTTGTGTACTATGTATATGAGACAGAAAGCTTTTGAAAAAAATCGCATAACCGGAAGTAGGTGTTTACTCTTGTGATTTTTCAGTTTTTTTCGATTTTTTCAAAAACGGCTCTAACGATTTTTTTTTAAACTTTACATTTTTATTACATTTTGAATGTGTATTGATGTGAGATAGGTGATTTTCCAGTTGAATACTTCTAAAATGGGTTTCTTTTGTTTTTTTGTCTATTTTTTTATTAACTCTTATTTTAAATAGAACACCCGGTATATTATTACATTTTTGAATTCAGCTTAAAATTCTAGAGAAAATTTGTCTCTTCAACTAACGCTCTATTTTGTATCGTTTTTGCAGAACTTGTAATTTTTGAAAATTTTTGACAAATGCTTAAAACATTTTAAATCAAATTTTTGGCTAATTATAAGATCACTGTAAAAGGAAGTTGTGTGCGTGTATCACACCAGATTTTTATGTTTATTTTGCTTAACATTAATGCACTATTTCGAAAGAAATATTGTTAGTATCTCGAATGCAAAATGGTTTTAGGTTGTCAAAAAAAAAAAACTAAAAAAATTTCTCATTTTCGAAGGCAAAAGCATCATTTCGCATTCGAGATATCAAAGTAAGTATTTGAGCTTCGACAAATGTAGACTAAACTTTGTTCGAAAGTCGACCACCGACGTTTATGAAAAGGCAAATACAAAGCAGTCGAAAAAACCCTGGGTTTACAAATCCCAGTAATGGCGGCCATATTGTTTCAGAAATTACATCGTTCAGTAAATTATTATATGTGTCACAATGTAAATATTCCCATTTTGACAAATTTAGTATTTGAGTAGCATTGTTAGAAGTTGTGGTTGTATTATTAAGTACTTAGTAAATTATTAAAGCCAAACCTCAAAGAATGTTTTGCTGTTGTGTTTATTGTTGTTTCCGTAAATATAACGGAAAAATTTTCAAGAATGTCGTATCTAATGAATTTCCATATTCCGTTTCTGAAACATTACGGCCACCATTTACTTTTTATTTGCAAAAAAAACTACTCGATGAAGTGAAAGATAAGCTGTCTCCGTGTTAACAGCTTTGATTAAAAAAACCAGACAAGAAGGTGTAGTAGATGTCGCGAAGAAACTCGACAAAGAAAACAGCTTGTATTTTCAACTTGTGATGCAGGCGGTTAAGGAATACAAAATCAGTGTGGGAGGTTAGTTCTTTTAGTTGCATATAATTTATCTCATTTTCTTTTTATTAACATTACTTTAAGGTGTCTTTAACTACGAAAGTCTTACAACACCATAACATAAGGTGAATAATAGATAAGTAAATTAAGGTAACAATATATTATGTTATTAGAAGAAAAAGTGATACTTTGTGTGGCGAAACAGCACGCGTTTGACTGACGGGCGTAAGCGAGTCAGACAAGTCCGTGCGTGACACACAAAGTCACTTTTAATCCGAATAGCATACACTATTTTATGTTCAAACGCCCGAAGTAATATAAATAAATATACAGATATTTCAAAAATTACGATTATCCAGAATTGACGTCTATGTCAGTTCCCGACAATCAAGAAGGTGAATGCCAAGAATATTTGAAACCTAATTAAGTTTTGCAATACTTTTACTCCGCTAGCGTAAAAGTAACGCATTTACCTTGTCCGCCAAGTCACATAAGTTGTCACTTTTATAACGCGTGAAAATAATAGTAGTTTGTATACCAAGACACTGAGAAGTTTAGCTTTTTATCACGAATGTGGATTTAGTTACCGAAGCCCGTAGGGCCAAGGCAAATAAACCACATGAGGAATAAAAAGGAACTTCAGTGCCGAGGAGTACATTATGTTTTATTTGAAATCGAGAAATCGTGAAACTACAACATTTTAATCAATTTCTCTAGGTTATGTTAACGTCGGTTGACGATCTCGAGTTACTTTAATGCCGATTTCAAATAATAGTAGTGTGTATACCAAGGCACTGAAGTTTAGCATTTTATCGCGAATGTGGATTTAGTTGCCGAGGCCCGTAGGACCAAGGCAAATAAACCACATGAGGGATAAAAAGGAACTTCAGTGCCGAGAAGTAGATTATGTTTTATTTGAAATCGAGATATTGTGAAATGACAACATTTTAACCAACTTTTCTAGGTTATGTTAACGTCGGTTGACGTTTGTCTGTCGCCTCGCCACGTACAAAAAAGTAGTAAAACAATGGATTACTTTACTGCCGATTTCTCCTATTTTAATGACAATTTTGAGGTACTTTAATGCCGATTTCAAATAAAAGATATCATAAAGCATCAAACCGCTTGGATTTTTTGGGTAACTTAAGAGGTTATTAGCACTACTTTAATTCACTATAATTTTCAAGTCATTTGGGATGTATAGGATTATTTGTTAATCATTTTTTATTCACTTGCACAAAATATATGTCAGATTAATAGCTGCCCAATTACGATGTGTTTATTTATTAAAAAAACAACAAAGAACAATATTCATTTTAATTGAATAACTATTCTCGAAATGAGGCCAACAAAATGGTGAATAGAAATATAATATTCAAGGTTGGGATAGCAAACTTAATCAAAAGTGTCTGCGTTTTAAAGCAAAATGGCACCATACTCATTTAAACCACAACCATAATATTGTAAAATGCTATCATCTACTGATGGAGAGCATTAAAACTTAGTTATTAAGGAAGCGAATTGGAGCGATTTTTTAACATTTTGCTTGTTACTTTTTACAGCACAAAACGACTTTTACGACCTTAAAACACTTTGGGGATAGCCTAATTGGATCGCTAGGACACGTTAATCAAAAAAAGCAAAACCCACTCTAATCACGCCTCAACTTCCTGTAACAAGCGGTTGTCCGGCTATTTGCTCAGGGAGAAGGACGGGTTCGAATCAACACGACATACTTTAGAGCGAGATGCTGTCACATTAGAGATTGATTGTAATCAATAAAATGGGTTAAATTAAGCGCCAAGAATTTCATTGATAGAATGGGAAAGAAGCTTTTCGACCGGCCCTCGTAGAAATTCGAAGTCAGAGGACCGACGCTTCACTTCGACGGTCGGGTGGAACGTCCGGCTGCTTAGGAACCCACCTTTTCTGGACTGTTAGCTTCGCCGGTCACCTCACAATCAATAAACATAAGAAAGAGTAACACATATACATCAACACCGAAAAGCATCATAAATGTTTGACATGAAGAGTTGTATTTAGGGGTTAGTAACTCTAAAATCTAATTAACAATGATAGGTGTGACACAAAAGTACATTGGTTACATCGAAACGACAGTAGTAAACAAGCATCACAAAAAGTCTGTATGTTATGACGCAACAATGATGACAGTTCACTCTCAAAGTAGATCACTCCCGTCGTCTCCCAAATATGTTGTTGCCACGCATAAAATTATGTCACTTTAAAGACAACACAAGATCACCACAAAGACGCTCTAAAGTACACCGGCAATAAAAGCAGTAGATCACAGTACCTGAATAGTGTCTGGCGAAGTTGCTGATTCCTACAGCCGAGAGGCCGTTACGCTCGACGCCTCCTTTGCAGATGGTTAAAAGACAGACATTATTGGCCGTCAAAACGACTTTATAAAACGACCCCAAGAAGCTGGGCTTTACGTGCAAATTCTCGAAACGACAAAACATTGGGAAGAAGGCAAAACGACATTTAATTACCACAGCTAACCAGATTAAGCACATCGAAAACCCTCGTAGATATCCGCCCAAAGCGCTAATTGCACAACCAGTGCTGCAATACAACGGAGAAGATTGGTTCGACCATAACACTCACACCCCCGCCAAGGAAAGTTCAACCACACACACCGTACGGTACTAGCTCTAGACGTTGAGTTACTTAACTCCTAGTGGTCGAAAGAAAGAAGGGTATGAAGCGCTTTCGCTTGCTTTCCCTTTTCCACTCAAGCAACCGATTCGCTCTAACACAACATTACAACCGCTTCCTCGAGCCAACAAGCGGTACACTTTGATAAACATGTAACGACGGGTTTGCTGTAGGGAGGGGCTAAAATTACCAGACTAATTTTTACGATGTGGCGTAATAGAAAACGTCGTGTGCCACATCGCACACGTGTAAGCAATCAAAACTGTACTCCACCAGAAGGAGAGGGAAGCGGCGGTATTTGAATTTGCAAAGAGACCGTGCCAATATTTGAAATAGAAGATGCGGAAAAGCTCAGATATTTGAAATGCAAGTGCAGGATTTTAAACTGGTCTTAACAGACTTTTAAAATTGTTTAGTGTCACAACGCCCACTTGCGGTAGATCTTAGGAGTAAAACCCTTTACAGATTTTTAAAGTTGCAATTATGGAATAGATGTTACAATAATTGACAGGTTGTCTTGGCGATTTTTCAAGATTATTGCATAGGTCTGTATTATGTAAACCATCAGATAAATATATAATTGTTACGTCTAAATTATTTACTGTAATACATTTAATAGTTACCTGCAACCACAAAAAAAATAAATTAAATACTTCAGGAAATAATTTGTAGTTAGCTGTCATTTTACTACACAGACACAGTTACATGAAATTCCCTACAATTTTCTACTTCTACTACCTAAATTATTATATATTCCAGGTGCAATATAATGATACCAGCCGCCCATTTATGTCTAGTAACTTTCGGTTAGATATTTTGTTCCTTCTTGTGTCGTAATCTGTAAAAAATTGAACATAATGATCACCGCCTATCACCTTCCTTAAATCGCCGTTATTATTAAGTTCCGGTCTATATAGTCTATATAGTTGTTATTTTCTATAATTTCCTTTTCATGTTAATTGCTTTCGGTGACAAATCAAATGACCCACCAATTTAAATACGCGCTTAGGGTACAATATTTTGTAAATTTAACTCCACAAATAATTTATTTCCCTCCTTCTTCAGTAGGTATTTTACTGTTATTACAAAAAATGAGTTTTCCACAAGATGACTTTTGATTACGTGAAAAAAATACTAAGGATAAATCGTCGAACCAAATAAGAAGGTTAATCCAAACATACCTTAGTACAATGTTGTACCCCTGAGGACTTACAGCCTCTTAAAGGTCAAGAAGTACGAACATATTTAAATGTTTATAAACAATGGATTGACATATAGTACTCATATTTGGTATACGGAAGTAGTTGAAAATCAAAATAACAAAACTCGACTTATTGTTCAAAATCAAAAATATTGAAAACCGGAAAAGTCAAAAGTTAAATATACGAATATTATTATTGATCGTTAGAAAAGTCGAAAGTCGAGACCTGAAGAATTAAAAAGTCAGTTCTTTAGTGCAAGTTTTAAACAAAATATAAAAGGCGACTTTTTTATCAACTTTTAAGGGGGAACAAGCAAATTGCGCGCTACGCGCACGTGAAATAGGATACGCGAAAGGTCAAGCTCCGAGCCGAGCGCTAATATAAGAAAAACAAAACCTAAGCATATATAAACATCTGTGAAGCCGGAACGTGAGATTTTATTTTGTGCCACAGACACACAGACACACATTAAGGAAAATTATATTATAGATAATACAGGATGTCATCGAAACTGTTGCGAAAATTTAAATACATCACCTTTTTTCCTATTGCAGAGCATATACAGAGTGCTAATTTTTTATTGTAACTTTCTTATTAAGAAACGTGAAGAATTGGTAAAATTAGCAAAGTTAAGTAGAACTTGGTAGAGAATCTGGTGTCTTGCTTAAAAGTGACCTAAACCCTCACCGAAATATCCTAAAAAACGTAAAATGAAAGAATTCTTTAATATCAAATAATTCCATAACCACAAGCACTAAAAACGAGTACTTCTAGAATTTTTTTCGTAGAAATCAAGGAAATTAACATAAACATTATGATAGTACTCTTAATTCTCGAGATGTTTACAGGTCTATGTTAGAAGTACATTTAACAGTAAAACTTCGATGGTGAAGTTGAGATGTGTAGACAAAATCTACAGTTTTCCCTATCACATAGTCTTTATATTTTTAACGGTTTAATCTAATACGAGTATTAATAAATATTGCTATGGTCCTATGACTTTATTTTAATTTAATTGAAATGAATTATTTAATCTTAGACCTTTATCATGTTATATTCTAATCCCACCTTTCTTTGCCCACAGCTAGAGTAGGGATGGGCGCGTGACGTGAAAACAGTCGTGTCGTGAAGGTGACTAATATTTGAAAATCGTAACGTGAACGTGAGTGAACGTGAGTGAAAATTTCCAAGGCGTGATTCACGTTTCACGTTAATTTCACGTTAAATATTTAATAACGAATAAAAAACTGCAGGGTGCAGCAACTTTTAAATTCATTAAATCACAAATTGGGTTCAACAAGTTACATTATGTGGCTTTATTTTTGGACCCTAATTATAAATCCTTAAAGTTCATACCTTCACATAAAAGAAAAGATTATAATGCAAATAAAACTATAGATGATAATGATGAAATACATAGCAAACGACTCAAAACTGGTACATCAGCATCAGGTTCTTATCTTTCTACACTTAGAGATAGCTCTGATGATGAATGATGACACATGCAATTAGGATGATGTTGAAACAGAACTAAATTAGTATGTTAAATTAAAATTCTGAAATGTAGATGACATTTTAGTATTTTGGAAAAACAGTGTAAATACGCCACTGTTAAAAAAACTTGAGAAATTTTAAACATACCGGCAAGTTCCGCTACAAACGAAAGAGTATTTTCTACAGCTGGGCGAATTTTAGAAGAGCGCAGAATTCGACTTAACGTTGAAAATGTTGATTACATATTATTTTTAAATCAACATTTTAATGTGTAGATGTGTAGATGTACTTATTATTCTAATAAAAGTAATGGTTTGTTTTTTATACTTGGCTAACGCTGAAAATGTTAATTACGTTTTATTATTAAACCAAAAATTTATTGTGTAGATGTGTAGATGAACCTATTTTTAGAAAAGTACCTAATGTTTTGTCTTGTATACTCGACTTAACACTGAAAATGTTGATTACGTTTTATTTTTAAACCAATTTATTGTGTACTTGTGTAGATGAACTTATTATTCTAATAAAAGTAATGTTTTTTTTTGTATACTCGCCTTAACGCTGAAAATGTTGATCCTTATACGTAAAAGTATTTTCAAACCTACGAATTAAAAGTGTTGCCTAGCAACATATACCTTCTGTACTCATACCAATAAGGGAAACGTCAATTCCAATGACAGCTTATTAAAAGTAATGTCTGTGAAGACAGCTGCAAGAAATATATTTGCGAGAAATCAGTATTTATCCCTTGTCGAAGTTATTGTAATCAATTTTCATGTTTTTCTTTTTATGTCAACTATTCTGATTGCAACATATCACGTGAAACGTGCGTAACGTGAGCGTAAATTCACTCTCGCGCCCATCTCTAAGCTAGAGCATGCACTTGTAACAAAATTAATTGTTCCACTCTTAATCTCGTTCGGTTACTCCAGAATTTAATTAGAACATACACAATAAAAGCTAATAACACTTTAATATGAGGCAATTGATAGATATTTATTATAAATCTGTATTTTCAATATTAACAAGTTTTATCAAAATATCGTTACCTAAAAATTTAGTATTAAATTCAATTTCACGTAATCAATACTGTATGTTAACACGAAACCAATTTTTACTTCCTTTTACTATAAAGGAAGTATTGTATTCACCCCAAAAATTCGAAATTGAGTTTTCAACAGATCTTCACGTTTTAGAGTCCCCTGATCCCAAAAAACATATTTTTTTTCATTGGTCTGTGTGTCTGTCTGTGTGTCTGTCTGTGAACAGAATATCTCAAAAACGAAAAGAGGTATGGCATTGAAACTTCATATATAAGTTTTGTGTACTATGTAGATGAGACAGCAAGCTTTTGAAAAAAATTGCATAACCGGAAGTAGGTGTTTACTCTTGTGATTTTTCAGTTTTTTTCGATTTTTTCAAAAACGGCTCTAACGATTTTTTTTAAACTTTACATTTTTCTTACATTTTTAATGTGTATTGATGTGAGATAGGTGATTTTCCAGTTGAATACTTCTAAAGTGGGTTTCTCTTGTTTTTTTTTCTATTTTTTTTATTAACTCCTATTTTAAATAAAACACCCGGTATATTATTACATTTTTGAATTCACCTTAAAATTCTAGAGAAAATTTGTCTCTTCAACTAACACTCGATTTTGTACCGTTTTTGTAGAATTTGTAATTTTTGAAAATTTTTAACAAATGGTTAAAAATTAAAAATGAAATTTTTGACTAATTATAAGATCACTGTAAAAGGAAGTTGTGTGAGTGTATCACACCAGATTTTTAATCATGCTATAATTAATGTTTATTGTGATATCGTTTATTAAACGTTTCTTTTGAACACCATTAGCTTTACTAAATTTGCTTGCCTTTAAATTTATTAGTATTTGTTTTAATTAACTTTATCGTTGTTCAAAAAGAGTTCTTTTAACTTTTAGCTTTTAAATCAAATCTGGAATTTTTAATTTTCACTTACATTCTGCAATTTTCTTTTTTTGAGCTCAATTTCCTTTTCTCTGATTTGACAAAATGAATTTTGCACATGTACCTCCGACTTATTCATCGTATCGTCATCAGCAACCCCTGTTGGTTATGCTTCACGCACACACCATCAACATTTTCAGTATTTTAACCAAATTCCTCTTCTTGTGACTACACTTATCTGTGTAACACGTTTGATGGCCACATACCAGTATTTATTCTTATTCAAATTGATTGTTTAAGCATAGTTGCCGATGCCCGTAGGGGGCCAAGGCAACTAGTTAAGCCATATAAAAGATCAAAATCAATTTCAGTGCCATTATGTTTTTTTTAAAGCGAGAAACCGTGAAATTATAACATTTTAACCAACTTTTGTAGGTTATGTTAACGTCGATTAACGTTTAGCTGTCGCCCTGCAACCTTCAAAAAATGACGATTCCGACGGTCTTCACTGAAAAAAAATGGTGTAACGTTGTATCCAACATTTTAGATTGTTATAGAGCACTAGACTTCAGTGACAAACATTAATATTCGTTTAAATTGAAAGGATTTTCTATGACGAATATTTATTTCATCATGCAACTTTGCAATTCACTACTTTCTCAGAATAACAAGTACATTTTCCTAAGATTCCAAATTATAATTACATTTTTCATTTTATTGAAACAAGATATCTTCAAAGTTGCTTTTATACACATATAATAAACCTGTCAGTACAAGCACTGCATTTTTATTAAAAACGAGTCAGTTATGAACAAATTTAAGAGCACTAATCTGATCTAACTTTTTAGTTTATTTTTATAGCAAGCCTTCTGACATGTATATGATAAAACAAAACATTGTATCGTGTATGATATAATGAAATTCTGGGCTACCCGTACATGATACTTCCCTTATCTGATATCAGCGGTAGTTTCCTGTTACTAAAATTTACATTCTCAGTGGGGTACATTTTATTTCCTCACACGATGCTAAGTTACGAAAATCATAAAAATAAAATTGAACCGTTGCGTTGCTGCTATAAACGTATAGGCACGTGACGTACTGTTATTATAGTGAGCATGTATTATTTGTTTACAGAAATTGTTCAAAGCCTGACATTAAAAAAAGAATGCTCTTTGAAAATGTCAACGCAAAACAACAGTTCATTTCTCAACGTAGATACTTATGTTATAAAGAATACCAACTGTGTCATACTTTTTTTAGATTGTGCCATATTATATTAGTCTGAAAAGTAATTGTCGATCATTCAAATTTTAATTTTATGACAAAATCTGTATTGCCATGACACGTAAAAATAAAGTAACTAGACTTATCTTCCCAACCTAAAAAATTAAGTTTGAAATGGATTTTGTGAGCAGATAGTACATAGTTCGTTTCTTAGAAATGACTAGAGGGTGGGCTGTTGCACAGCCGGGAATTCTCCGAAGCTCTTGTAAATAAGACGTCAATATATGAATAAATGTATTGTATGATATTAACAAATGGCCTTTGTTCTTGTAGCGAGATACATGGGCGGTAATACGTCTTACATGCGTTTTTGCGACTAATACCTGTGTGTGGCCGCTCGGAGTTTGATGTAGGTAAAAGATAAAAATCTTATTTATAGCCGAGTAACGCATAATATTTTTCGCTTTATAAACCCCGAAACTGCCTAATGTATACAAATTATCCGAAATTACGAAAGAGCGCTACCAGGACAGATGCCGCGGCCCATTTTGGCTACTCAAACCTCCATTAAATTGAGTTATTATTTCCTCACCTGTCTTCGAGCTCCTAATAATAACAGCCCTGGTTTAGGCATTAGGTCGAGGTAAAACAAAATTTAACAAATAGTATGCCATTAGCCAACGTGACTTAAATTTAAACACCGGAATGCTATATTAATGAAAGGGCGAGGGTCCGAAAAACGAGACTTGCAAAAACTCGGCGCGGTAAAACACAGCTAAGAAGCTGCGTCCTTAAATAAACTCCAGTGGCGTTCGCTTAGGGAGGAAGGTTAGCAGTACTTCACAAAAATTATGTTAGATCGCCAACAAAAATTATTGCGACTCCAATGACTTCTGTGATTAGGTGATTACCTAATTTATTAAAATATAGATCTCGTTCCAAGTAGATTAGCTTTGCCTCTTGAACGTGACTGCGGAGAGGAAATGCTTTAATTGTTATTTTCAAAAAAAAATCACACCTTACACTTTCCTTCTCAATAGTAATTAATAATTTCTTTTGACCAAACACAACATATTTTTTTAACTTTGCACATAAACGCAGAATACTGATAGAATGGTTAGAAAAGGATAAATAAATATTTATTTTTGTACTCATATTAAATAATATGTATAATTTCAATGCAATTTTAACTGCAAAAGTTAACAATTTATTATTCAAACAATGGTAGTTTTTTTCATTATTCAGCTGTTGTCAGCTAATCAGATACCGCGTTTTTCAGGATATCTTGGTAACTCACGAAGATAAAACAGGAAGCTCTGATAAATCTAAAAGTCATCCCTTACTGTCACTAAAAAATTTAAAAAAATTATTGAATTCCAGTAGAATTTAACTGGTGAAAATGGTCATTATTCACTCGAATAAATGACGCCACTCGCCTGTGACTCGTGGCGCAATTTTTATCCTCATAAATAGTGTCCAACTTTTTCACTTATAGAATAATATACTATTAACAAATAGACAAATATGTAAGTGTTTAAATGTAGAGACAAATTGAGAGTACTAATTATAAAATCTAATTGCTACCAACATTTTTGCTATTAAAACCAGCATTGCAAATTGCTGGTTCGGAAGCGGAGGCAAGGGGCTCTCACGCATTATGAAAGTAAATAGATAACCCATTGACGAACTAATTAGCACTTTAGCTACTTTATTGATTTAGTATTTGCAAACACGCATTGTCAGATCCAGAAGTCAAAAACTATCACTAACAATCACAAAAATGTCATTTCAATTTTTAAATTTTAGTGCTAAAGCAATAGTTAATTACGTAGGCTGAACTTAAAATACCACTACTATTTAGTGAACACCTATTAATTTCCTTTCTCCATTGGTTTACAATATCTATACCCCTTTGTTACAGACATTATGTAATTACAAGAAAGCAGTTGCACATATAAACAATATTTTTCTTCAAACGTCCACAAAAGTTAACTTCACTGTCAATTTTGACAGCGTTAAAGCGATACTTTTCTGCAGAGGCAAGCTCGGCAGAAAATCGTCCAGCCACGCCACATGAAGTATAACTTTTCCTCATAATAATATAATATACTATTATACAATTGACTAACAGCTTAACTACAACTAAAGCAAACATTAAATATGTCAAAACAAAACATAACATAATCTTGATCGAGTGAAACAATAAATAGTAGTAACGTAAATAAATATATTAACAAAAAATTAAATTGAGAAGTAAAAATTTGAAAACTATGTAAAAAAAGCCTAATTAATTTTAAAGTATAATTGACATACTTCAGAATGCTTGTGTGGGAAACGTAGGTAACCTTTTACAACTTAAAATGAATTTGGCAATGGGATTGCAGGACATATAATTTTAATCGTATATGCCGTTAAAGGTTCACAAATTTCATCCAAAAGGGATGAAAAGAGCAAGTTAGTTTTAAGTGTTTTAAATAAAATAATTTTATGTTTGTACAGGAAACGAGTGATACCTTTGTTGCTTAATAATGAAGCAGTATCTGCGTTATTGTTGAAATTGACAATGGCCTTTCTCTCCTGGACTGTTTCTTTTAATATTTGCATGTATAGCTAGTTTGTGTTTGCATGTTTCTCATAGTTAATTAGGTTCAATTACTGTAATCAAGCATGGCAAAAACTGCAAGTACGGCCCTATTCAATATGAGCCGCGATAAACTAAATTTCAATGGTGTTTGAGAGAACATTAGTGGCCGGCGTGCAGAGCCTCAGGGCACACGTTTGTGGGTGACTGAAAGTGATTTTTTTCTGCTGCGAATTAAATACAACCGTTTGAAGTCGCGCAGTAACTAAAATCTACTGCATAAGTGTTTGTGTGTAGCAAGCCATATTGGCACTTCAAGTAATTACCATTTTGATCGTGTACTGAGTAATTACACCATAGTGACACCTCTAAAGGGGTTTTCGATACATAACAGACCTCCGATTCAGGCTCCAAGCATAAGGTAACCTGAAACAAGAAATGATTGCAGTTTGAGCGATAGGTTTTTGCCTCAGGCTGTGTGCAGATTACGTGTCCGTAATGGAATGCGCTCAATCGACCATTAAATACATTTGCGAAGTGAAGCCCGGAGTTTATCACGAAATCCCATAGACTTATGTCGATGCAGTTTAACGTTCAGGTATTATTTTGGCATCTTCGTAATGTTGCTTAAATGTAAATATAAGTTGTAAATCCAGTTATTCTAGTATTGCTTGCTTGTAAATGCATGCGGCCACTAGCTATTGCTCGTTAATGATTTGTTTTCCCTCTTGAAACTAATTTGTTTCGGAATGGCCATTCGTTATATATTTTAATCCTGCTTTTGTCTATTGTTTTATATGTGTGTATTTTAGAGGTTAATATGCTTATGTTTATTTGGGTAAGCAAATTGGCGTTTCTTGTGCGTATTGTTTGAAGTAGTTTTCAGTACCGAGTTGCATGCCAACTTCCTGACTTTGGCAAATATTGACACCTTCTATCCATGATTTTAGACAAAGTAAGAGTTTCACGTATACTGATCTATCTAGGTGAACAACAAGACAATTAATATATGAAAATACTAAGACATGCGAGACGTCTATTATAAATTTAACATCCTGACGGAAGGCCGTAAAACGACTTTTATTGTAAAGTATTTTGTGTAATATTATCCAACCTGCTAAGGAACTACGATTTTCACGAGTCAACATGGAATGTTGGTGTAGCAAAATAGTGCGTGAGTCATGTTTAGAGTATCTGGAAAAAATTTGTTTTTCTACAGCCGTGATTTTAAACTGTTTCCAAGGGTCATATGCGGCGTGCTTTATGTTGTCTATAAAACACGCCATTCCATTTAAAGCACGGAGTACTTTAAGAGTTTATAAAACCTTATTTGTGAAGATTAAAAGTACAGTTATTATATCGGACCGATTTGTATGCGGAGCCCCTAGTGCCAGATTGGAGAGGGGCGGAGCCCGATGGCCCCCTTGGAGAGGGGCGGAGCCCCGAGGGCACCCTTGGAGAGGGGTGGAGCTCCAAGAACCCCCTTGGAGAGTGGCCGAGCCCTGAGGGCCCCCTTAGAGAGGGGCCGAGTCCCGAGGGCCCTCTTGGAGAGGGGCGAAGCCCGATGGCCCCCTTAGAGAGGGGCGGAGCCCTGAGGGCACCCTTGGAGAGGGGTGGAGCTCCAAGAGCCCCCTTGGAGAGGGGCCGAGCCCTGAGGGCCCCCTTGGAGAGGGGCCGAGCCCCGAGGGCCCCCTTGGAGAGGATCGGAGTCCCGAGGGCCCCCTTGGAGAGGGGTGGAGCCCCGAAGGCCGCTTTGGAGAGGAGCAAAGCCCCGAGGGTATTTAAGTTAACTAACTCCTCGGCTGCAGAAAAAATATTGAAGCCAACTCGTGTTTTACAGTTTAAAAATCTCGGTCGATCATAAAATTCTCGCTTCGCTCGAATTTTAACATGATCAACCTCGATTTTTAAACCCTCTGTAAAACACTAGTTGCCTTAATAGCTATATAAGCCGTTCACGACCTTTTTGGGACAGAGTTGGATATAATTTTTTCTTTTCAAGTTGGACTAACTGATTCGATGATGTAGCGGATGCAACTTTTTTTTCTGTCAGTGTCTGTTCGACATTTTCTTGCCACCACATTGCCAGATTTATTATTTTAATATTCGCAAAAAAATAAATGAGATATTAAATGTGTAAAAAATAATTTTAATATCCGTCAAAGGAAAAGTCAAAATGCCCAAAATAATTTTGTTACAACAAAAAATGTCCATTAAACGATGCTACTCCCAATTTAAAAAGGACAGACAAAATTTAAAAGAACGCGAGTTGATGTGGAGACTAGAGAATATCCGGCAACGATGTACCTATTCAGAAAATATAACCTTAAACTGAAAACAACCTAACCTAACACAAAAAGTATCAATTTCCATTAGGGAGTTTAGTTGCCACAGAGGTACTGCCAACAAAGTTACTAGTTGGTCATAGCCTCACCTGACCCAAAAAGATCGTGAACGGCTTATAAGTGTTGACACATGCATTAACAGTCAAATAAACTAGTCATTTTCCTCAAGAGCTTTAAGTCGTGGGCAAAGACCAAACAGTTCGACAATTGGATGGGCAAATGGAGACAGTTTATTATTAATAATAAAAAAGAAGAGAGGGCCCAGGTTTGACTTCTTAGTCACGCAAGAAGTGACTTTATATATTTTCAAATAGCATGTAAATATAAAGCCACAAGTTGTAATAAGTTATCAGATAGACCAAAATAATGCAATTTATTTAATAGAATGGCGTTGCCAGAAATCCGTAAAAAATCCATTAATCTGAGCATATTTATCCAAGGCTTCTGACAGTTCTTGAGAAAAAAGGGTGAGATTTGTAACAATAGATCGAGATTCAATAATAGGTACCGTGTTGTTTATCTGACAATAAGAGTTGGATATAGTTAAAAATGTGTTCATAAAATATGACTTCGAATATTTTTCATACGAACATTTCGTTTTCAGTAATTTTAGTAATTCGTATCATACCTAAAATGTACAGCCTTTGATTAGACTTGATAACGTTTCAGAAAACATCAAAATTAAAATATCTACAGACACGAAAAATCAGTATTACATGAATAAATCACAAAAAACAATCTTGAGTACGAACACGATTTTCTGAATTCTGTTCCTAATTCATCCAAAAATAATTTCTAGTGCACTCAAATTTCAAAAAAGCAAAGAATGCAATGGCTTCATTGAAGAAAACTGCCTATTTGCATCTCTCCAACTTTGATAGCTATTGAAGAGTTTTAGTTTTTCGTTACATTTATTAATCGGTCATTTAGTGAAATTTGGTTTTTCTATAGTTGAAATTTCAAAGGCAACCAATAAATACTTGTTACGCAATGCAGATGAGTTTTATTTCACTTTCCACTGCAATATCGTTCAAATTCATTAAATATCAACTATTCAGTCAATTAGTATAACGAAAACTAAAGATCTAACGGGTGTTCATTAGAATTTGTGGTCTAGTCGGTATTGGAACTGATGAAGTCATGTCGTGCATTAAATCATATGGCTGATAACTGACACTGGCGACACTGTAAGTCTATGTCAAATTCTATGTTAGCAGGTTAGGTTTTGCGTCAGTCTGTGTCAAAACTGACGTTTTTAAAAAAATAAAAAGGAACAATCTCACTCCTATAGCTTTAACCGATTTGCACATAATTGGCAAATTCATCC
Organism: Agriotes lineatus; assembly: GCA_940337035.1. Classification (NCBI taxonomy): domain Eukaryota; kingdom Metazoa; phylum Arthropoda; class Insecta; order Coleoptera; family Elateridae; genus Agriotes; species Agriotes lineatus. The sequence continues at coordinate 141,603,108 of OW679195.1, read as the reverse complement.
GTACCTTCTTGGTAATTGTAGAATTATTCTATTTTCCAGTTTAAGGTTGTTAGATGAAATCCTAAAGTAAACTCTGATATTATTTACAAAGCTTTAGTAGAAAAAATTTTTTAGTTCAACAAAACATTTGAATAAATATGGTAGTGAATACACAATACGTTTCTTATAGGCTACTAACAGATAATTTCTATAAAGAAGGAAACTCTAGCATGCCATTTGCAAAAAAGGATGCCAGGTATTATTATTAACAATCCTAAAAGGATATTTTCTAAAATGATTAGAAATTTTAACGAGATAATATAAGCAAATATAATATTTTACTTTCATATCTGCTTTTTCATTAAACGCATGTTCGCAGAACTATTTTCAAAACTAGCTTTAAACTTCTCATTTTTGTGAGCACAACTGTTACAATTAACCACAATTGTACCCTGTAAACTGATTTAAATTGAAACAATATTAACTTCACGTTAAAAGGATTTCTGGACTTTCAGTCTCAAGGTCCGTCCTCGTTAGCACGGCTTTTCAATTTCTTTGCTTAGTTATTTCCATTCATTTATCTACATACAATTATATTGTGAAATTCAAGTCCAATTAGGTGCAAGTCAGAATGGTTATCAAGTTGAAGATCTGTTCTTCTGCCTCTGTTGACTTTTCTGACCATTTACATATCTGGCTCCCCCCAACAGGAATGTTTTCTACAAGATATTGGATTTCTATCATTCTCGAGAGGATGTGATTGGATATTACTTTGTCGCTTTAATAGAAGTTTCTGTAGAGTCTAAAAGAACTGAATTAGAAAATAAGAACCCTGACTATTCTACAGAGTACCATACTGAGCGTAAGTCTTCCGGTGCGGTGTTACTGATAAATACTCCTGGAAAGTGTTGGAAAAAACTGCAATATATGCAGTCCTGTTCATTTAATCCATCATCGACACTTTAATTTTTTATCGTATTGCTGTACAGTTTTGATAGTGTCCTTTCAGAATTGCTCGGATTTCACCTTGATATTATATGATCATTTTACTTTTTTCTTCCATTGTACTGACGCCTTCGATGAGCTCACTTAAGGCCTCATCCAAGTTTAACTTGCTTTAGTAATGTTATTCACTGTTAAAGCTTACTAATCAATGTAGTTTATTCATTTAACGTAATTATTATGGTATGTATGCATTTGACTGAAATATTTTTAGAATTTATGTTTATTGGATGTACCCGTTGTACTTCACATTTGTATCTCAATACCACATTATAGACTATTATACATTTTCTGTGTGTTTTAGTTACTGCAAACTGAGTTATGACCTTGTTAAAGCATTTATAGCATTATATATTATTGAGATTTTGGTTAAGTGTTAATTTATGAGGTATCGTTTCTATCTGAACATACATTTGTATTGATGATTAAATTTAACCTTTTGTAAGAACTGCACACCGTCATCTCTGTTTAGCTACCCGGCCTTCAATAGTGACCATTTTGGCTTAAAATTTGCTGTTTACTAACTTCTGTATTTAATGTGCCTCCTCTATAGGTATATTAATGGTGGAAAATATATTATTATGTGCAAATACCTAAAAACTAGGACTATAATTTATTGGATTTCTATATATTATTGTTGATTTATAAAAAGGAGCGACATTAATTGTAATTAATGATTGTTTAGCCAATCTAATATAATAAAAGATGGCACTCAAAACATGATTTTGAAACATCAATATCGTCGTTATTAGAATTTGAAGTCACACGCATTTATGTTATTTTATCCTATTAAAATGCTGCCTTTCTTATGGATTATGACAAAATAATATTTTGTTCATATTTTCATAATCATATATTAATTTATTATTCTCTTTGAATAAGAAAAATTCCAAAACTTTTTTTGACGTACGCACTTGCTCCCTGGTAAATTATTAAAATTTTAGCTATTTCACTCAACCAGACTAACACTTAAAAGACACCTCAAGCAAGCTCTTAGTATATTGTAGTAACAATTTTGTTGTTAGTGGTTATAGACAAGGTCTAGGCATGCGGATTGCCAAGTACCTTAGACGCCGACTACTAGGTCATATGGTTACAGCTCTACTAGAATTTTACCGACGCTAACAGCCAGTCTTATAAAGGCCACTAATCTGAGGTTAACTTTAATTTGCTGTTAAAATAAACAAAAGCGCATCACAATTTGTTTACTAATATATAAAATGTCATAAGCACTAACGTTTTGATGCGCTTTTGTTTATTTTAACAGCGAATTAAAGTTAACCTCAGATTAGTGGCCTTTATAAGACCGACAGTAAGGGGTTCTAAGCGATCTTTACATGCTACACATCGCGACCCACGGTTTTACAGCTTTTGTGGAAGATGTTTTATTTGCATTTTCTTAATTTTTATAAACTTCGCCGAAACCAGTGATCGAATCCACGACCATTGCATTAGTAGTCGAAATGGTTTACCACTGAATCACCAAGCCTAGCGGGAATTCCGTTTCGTAATTTTATAATGCAACAAATTTCCATAGAAATGCAGCCATTGTCCCAACTCCTTAATAGAGTAATCTTTGCAGAACTTTTACAATAACGCAAATTATTGAATAAGATAAGGAACTAGTACGAGTAGGAACAATTGATTTCTGGACACTGTTTGAATTTTACGGTTTCAGTTTTTCAATATCCGATTTATAAAACTCCAGCCAACGTAAAATTTTATGTCATTATAACAAGTAGTAAAACAGTCTTTAAACTCATTGTTATAGCCAATTCTCCAAAACTGTAAAATGTTATACTCATTCCTTCCCATTCTTGTGTCATTGAAAAGGAACCTCTAAATTGTACACAAGGAAGTATTCCAAATCTCAGAAATTGGTTAACATTCCGAGCATAAACAAGCAGAAAAATGTGTTACTGAAAGTCCCACAGGTGGTTGTTTTACTGATAAACCCTTGGAGCACGTAGCTTTTTCTTCGCCTACGTGTCTTCCAGTACATGACAAGTAAATTGATTCCCCTATTATATGAACGATCATTATGTAAAGGTGCGGCTATGTTCCTTTATCTGTGGCCTATAAACCGAGAATATTAATTACGATATTTGAAATTAATTGGTGGAATAGATTAGTCGTAACTGAGCCCGGCTCCTTATCGCCCAACGTGACACTTTCAATTCATTCTAATCCAGTTTGTGTCTCGGGATATTTAGATGTAACGAATTGATTAATAAACAATTTAAATTGGTTCGCTTTCAGAACACGTCGAGCTTCCAGGCTGCACGTTATTTAGTCTTAATACTATAATAGGAAGTTTTGCAAGCCAGGGTGGTGCTCGTTTTGCCCGGTGTTCAGATATTCATGCAATACAAACACCGGGGCAATTCTTCTTTGTACAACTTTCATATATGCATGCACAAATTGAAATCCTCGCAGGTGGTTGTACAACTTCAGTATGCAAATTTAGATGCATTTTGAGATGCATATGAATATTGTAAGCGCAGCTCCGCCTTGCTGTAATAAATCCCTTATAGTACGCCAGTATGTATAATCCATCGCATGCCTGAGAGCTTAAAAAGCCAATTTGTTCACATTTTAATTCCAAAACACGATAACCCCAGGGATATCCAATTTGTAAACTTTCCATGCGTGTGTCGCATTTTTGTCAACATTTCCAGCAAGGAATTTATTTTAGACCTGGGCCACTTGAAAATTTTATATTTCAACGACACCAAGATGAGACAGCTCGAGACATATAGGTGATATGTGCCCAAGCATCATTTTGAAAAATGTAGGGATCTTTTCTCGTAGGCGACAGAGCTCCGAAATTGTGAAAAAACTTAAATAGGCTGATGGTAATCGCGGCAGAAAGGACTTAATCACCGCTGGAGTTAATAGGAATCATATTAAATCAGAACACATTCTGCTCAAATTTGCATAGATTGGAAACCGAGATTAAGCCTATTTGCAATTTATAACTGAGGTGGAGCTGTAAATTAATTCAAAACCAAAAATTCCTGCCAATGTAATCCCTGTTGAAATCAGAATTTATTTTAAAAGTTGACGAGATTGGGGCACCTCCTTTAGCGGAAGCTAACTGGAACATAAACTTTTAGTGCATTTACTATATTTATTTTGAACAATATAGCTTCTGTTCTTTACTTTATCTTTATTATTCAATTCTATACTATATTGTTATAGTATTAGATTTGATAAAAACTACATTATTTTTTCAGCAACGTAATGATTTTCCAGATATCCAGTTCTCTCTTTAACGATTTTAATTTTATTTAACTATGCTTCTGACATGAGATAGTTGAGTGTAGATTATGCAAAAATAATATACCTACTTTATTTTAAAAATCATTCTTAACATATTCTCGTATTAGAAAGCCCAGTAGTAAAGATATCAAATCTAATCTCATTCTTTAGATTTCATTATTTAAGTACTCGGAAGAACTTATTCTAAAATATTAAATACATTATTAAAGGACAAAAGAGTCTGCCCCTTGAATGAGAACTAGTAGGGCATTATTAATTCAATATTTGACTAATTTTTATAAATATAATTGAAATAATTCCGAAAGTAAGCTATATACCTTTAAAATGGTTGCAAAGAAGGTATAATAAAAATCATCTGGCTTAGCTCAGCGGTTAAGCAAATGGTGGAGGTTCTTCAGAACTTGGAGGTGTATCCCTCAGCGAAGCAGTTGGTGGATGAATATTTATTTTTATTATGTTATACCTACTTATGTACGGAACTAAATCCTATTAACACAAGAATAATTGTATGTACATGAAGGGTCGCGCGCCTGCCGTGGCATAGTACAGGGGTTGGTGCAGCTTCCGAACTTTCTCGGGCGTAGGGGACGGCAGCGGGCAGTCAGCGCTGGCGTAAATGGAGTAACTAGTCCCCGTCGTCGTCGGTGGTGGTGGCTCGCCCAGGTGCTGACACTCGATGTGGAGTGTAGTAGGCGGTGGGATGGTTTGTTAGGATGCTGGTTTTCCGGGTGGAGTGTAGTCGGCTTGGTCGATTCCTCAGGTTGGAATGTCATCCGCTTGGTGGATCTCTTAGGCTGGAGTAGGCGGCGGTGCGGACTCTTTAGGCTGGAGTATGCGGCGGTGCGAGCTCCTCGGGCTAGAGTGGTCAAGCTGGTGGGCTCAGGTTTTCGAGTGGCTTTCTTCTAGGTGGTGGAATATCTTCCTGCTTGTTGGACCCGGAGCCAAGTTATCAGGCGGGTGGACTCCTCAGGTCGCTAAGCGGTGCCTGAAGTAGACTCAGAATTCGACTTGGCGATGTTGAATGCCTATAGAGTTTCACTATTTAAAAGGCCCTCTCCTTAGTGCTTCACATTTTCGAAGCTCATTGGTGCAGAAAGTGGGGTTGGACTAATCATTTTTTGTGGAGGGTCGGATCCACGAGGCTAATTGTCCGGCGCGTTCGATTAGCGGATCAATTTGGGCAGCATTGGTTTGCTGATCAAAATGCAAGCGTTTTGGTCTTCTTCTTCTTCGTATCCTATTGACAGAAGAGTCGTGATCGGCTTTATTCCTAAGGTTCAGTTACTCCTCTCACGATTTGTCTCTATCTTTCCCTATTTCTAGAGATATGCGAAACCTGATGTGCTGATGTGTTAGCTTTTTCCTTTATTTGGTCAATTCATCGCTTCGGTGACCTTCTGCGGACTCTGGTAACTGCATTTTACACTGGACTATGTTTTTTAAGGTTATCTTCGTCCCGTCTTGCTATATGGCCAAGTTTTTAAGAATGCGGGAATAGGCTATTATGGATAATTGCACAGGCTTTTTGATTTCCCTTAAGATTTACTCATTCGTTCTTCTGGCGGTCCAGAAGATTCGCAGTATTCGCCGCCAACAGTAATTTCTAGTGCGCCAATCTTTCTTTTGTCTTGGATTTTCCGTGTCGCATACTCTGCACCATATAATGAAACTGGAAACACTAACGTTTTAATAACTTCTTTTTTTGGTTTTTAAAGTTATATCACTGTCCGCCCATATTTTGTGTAAGTCCTTGGCCGCTTTCCTTGACATCTTACATCTGCGCCTAATTTCGGGTGTACTACCGCCATTATTAGTAATAAGAGCTCCTAGATACACATACTGGTTTACTACTTGGCATTTCCCCACTTGCTTTAAGTTTGGCCTATTATTTTCAAATCTATCAACTATCATAATAGTCTTCTGATAGTTAAAATTTAGTCCGTAGTTGTTGTTTTCTTTCTCTAAGAGTATTAATAGTTCTGCCAGTTCTTCCGCTGATTCTTCAACTAGTAGAGTGTCATTAGTATAACGTAAATTGCTGATTCGCTTTTGGTACCCAACACTAAACGGCTGTGTTGAGACACTTCCTGGTTTTTTTATTCATTTCGCCGCTTTAGAAGCTCTCGGGATTGTAGAGAGTTTTTGGCGAATCTCCTTCGTTCTTGCTTATTTTTGTTGCTAGGACGTTGGTACTGCTTCGGTTGGTTTTCTCGTATTTTCCGCGTGTAATGGCACTTCGCGTGGAGCTGACCCGTTTAGGAAAGCACTAGTTACAATTAAGTTAAATATGGTTTTAATTGGAATTTAAATACCTTTACCGATTTGCTTTAGTTTCTTCGTCGTGGGCCTTTTTTATGACGGTTCTGCTTTCGAACTTTAATAGCCTGTTCGAGCCTCGCAGAAATTATGATTGGACAATTGTGCAAATTTTGTGATTTTATTTTTATGATGGATCGGCCTATCTCTGCTCGGTCGCGGTATGAACTCGAAGTTCAATTTTCTTGAAAATCGCACGTGATTGGTGAGTTTGGTCATTTGGATTTTCTTTTTCTTGCAAGCTGTTGGCTGACATTTTTCTGTTCCTAAAAAGCCTTTATACGGGGTAAATCTGTGCAGCAATGCTTCTTTCGTATTACTCTTTAACGGTCTCTTTGCCCCAACGCAATTGAGGCGTTATTTTATTGGCGACTTTCGAGAGACTTTAGATCGCAAACCGGTTTTTATTTTTAAAAAAGCACGAAAAAGTACAGTTTTAATTAAATCGCGCAATTAGCGAAGTGAAGCGTAGCTCGGCCACCACCAGTGCCACCTACCTTCGTGAGCGCACACCAGGCACAACACGGCAACGTACAGCAAACTACCAGCAGGCCCCACTCCACTTTATTGCGGCTACTACAAGCGAGATGGCGTTGCCTGTTATTTGACCCCGTTAGAATTAAGACACATCGTGTAATTAGCAAAGCGAAGCGTAGCTTGGGTGATTTACTAACCTATAGGTATAAATTGCTTAGTAATATTTGTACTAATTTTGCGCAGAAGTCTATTTCTGTGTGATTCTAGTTAACCTTCTGTATCAGGGTTTTCCATGCAATACAATGCTTTTGAAGATTGAATTATAAATATGTGTATCTTTACTTCGACAGATTTGTTTCTTTGACTGCTTTCTTGGGTTAGTTATCTTAGAACAAAGCATTGCTCATAGATTTTATCAAGTAAATTTTAATATAATTTTTATATAAACAAACACCATTACCTCCGGTTTTGGGTTAAATCTACAACTTTATACAGAGTTCCTTCTTTTGTGTGATGTTGTCTTTAGATTTCTTCGTCTTGTACTTCCTTGTCGATTTTCCTTAATGATGTTTTACTATGTTTTCATCATGTTGTCTATGATCTAAGGGTCCTTATTATCTACGTAAGACTTACGTTGCTAAATCATCGGCTAAGTAATATTGAATGTAACGCTACGCGCAAGTAAGTAACTAGTGTCATAAACAGAGGTAATTAGTGTTGTGAGTGGTGAATTGTATCCGCAATTTCAATTTAAAAAGCACGCAACTTTAAATCCAGATCTTGGTAATCTTACACTGTGAACTGTCTGGAATATGGAAGCAATCAGCAGGTAGTAGTTCAACCCTCTTGGGAAACATGGCTGTCCAATTCCATTGACCGCCCGCAGAAGAGGAATCGAGTAACAAAACACTCGGACATTGCAAGGAGTTCGGACAGCAGAAGGGTAATAAAACAATTCTAAATGTGTAGCACCAGAGACGGAACACAATGACTAATTGAACCTTCGAGAAAATGTAAAATTTATCCGACCACCGACAAGCAATCAATAACCTTTCGCTTACGCAACTGGAAATGCTAAAGTATGATCAAAAATTATTTTCATCTAGTATGGCCATGGAATAGTTTCTAATTTATAAATGCAACTACGTTTATAATTAATGTCAAAATTTGACATTTACTTTGTAAGTGAGGTATAGTTGCATTCATAAATTAGGAAGTATTCCATGGCCATACTAGATGAAAATAATTTTTGATCATACTATATTTAAATACAGACAGGGAAGCGACAAGGATCAGCTCATTCCATCAGATCATTCCAGTTATTTATTCGGTTTGCGATTTTCGGCATTCCCGTGTCTGCAAGTTATCTGGCACGTGTTGTACCAGTGTCATTTTCAATCCGTTCTCTGTTGAAATACTAGGGCGCGTTAACTGTTAGCCTATGAAATGGTTTTAATCTCGCACTCTATATGTGCATTTGTATCACTTGCTACATATATGTGTCATCGTTAGTTAATTTTGTTTAAATAAATAAATTACAGTTTCCATAAAGTTTTATCATTTCAACATACTCAGGGTGTTATCATCACCAACTGTGGGCCAGCAGCAGCCAAACACATATCTGCCTCGAAAGCTAAATCATGATTGTCTAAAAAGGGTTGGTATTTAAACGTTGAAAAAATACTGTCGGAAACAGCCTAGATGGAATAATTTTAGAATCGGGCTAACAACAAAAATCTCTAGTTGATATACATAAATTAACGATCAAAGGCATAACCATGAGGACAATAAGCAAACTTCAAATAGAATAAAAGGCAATACTGAGAGCATTTAATTGAATTTGGTGAGATAGAAACAACGGAGAAACGAAGAAAAAAATATATAACATACTAATTCAGAGTGTTGCGTATAAAGACGCGAAAAAAGAGATCAGTTCAAATCGCTGGAGATGGATGTACGAAGAAGGTAAATATAAATATATCAAGTGAAAAATAGGCATTTACCGTGATGTAATAATATAGAAAGGAATTAAACCGAGAAATGGAAGAATATAAACAAATAAATAAAGCTATAAACAAACGTATACACACGACCTAAGAACACATAACACAACAGTGATTCAATCAGTGATTGAAGACAACTTGAAGAGGCCTTTATCCAACAGTGGATAGAGCAAGGCTGATGATGATGAATAATATAGAACGCCTTCGACGTAATCCAGCAAGTGTCTCTAAAATGGTAACATGGATCAGACCGGCTGAACCAACATTCCGAGGCACGACTCATTGCGATCTTACTATTCATCAGTTATTCAGTCGAGTGCCGATAGTGGTTAACGTTGCTTACTATCAAAACCATTTAACCACACTCGGAGTATGCGGCCATAAAATCAACATGCGACTAGAACATCAAAGCATTCCCGGAGAATAAAATAAGAGTGAAAGGCACAGAAAAAGATGGATACAAGCAGACAATAAAGCAATCGAAAATAAGACGGCAGATAACAGACGCTGGAGAGAATGCTTAGGCAACGGTTAAAATGTTAGGTTAAACCTTATATACAATCATTTAGAAGACCGTCCAATTCTTCTTATTTTTAAAAATTGTATTTAAGAAGTTGCTTCATAAAACGTTAAATGTTCCCCAGAATTATGATGTATTTTTAGACATTTTACAAGCAGTGAAATCATTTTTGCATTTTGTATTAGCGCTTTCTGAACGCTGCACACTATCTATACCGTTTCTTAAGCTGCTGTTTAAGCGTGAACCCGCTAGTATTGTATAAGGAAAGTATAAATTTGATCTAGAAGTTTTAAATTTCTGATTTATAGTAATGCACTGTATCCGAATTTACTTTGAAACATTCAAGCCACTGCTAGTTGTCAATGGATACCGGAGATTATCTTTTACTTTCGTAAACAACTGCAGTTGAGGTGAACATGTCTTCAGGTTCTAGTACACAACAAATTATCATATCATTTTTATGTGCCGAAGGTGAGAACGCTGTTAATGTGTGTCGTTGGCTGCATACAAAATTTTGTGAAGAATATCTTTTACCAAGCTCAGTATTTCATTGGAATGAATAGTTGGTCACAGGTCGCAAACTTGTAATGAATGTCCGCCTAGTTGACGAGATTATTCGGAAAAATATGCCAAATAATCCGCCGATTGTTTTAAATGGTGAAGATTAGAGTTCGTAGTTCTACATTATCATTCACGAAAAGTTAAAATGTATCCAAATTAGTATACAGTACGACCTGTCTGATGAATGGATTTGAATTTAGCAAGACTCTCTTTAATTATTTCAAATTGTAAAAGATGCTTTTTTAGAACGAATTTTGCATGTACTATTAAATCTCAGAAAATAAACAGACTAGCATGGAAAGGCGCCGTTCAAACTCTCGGCTGCAAAAAAAAACATTAAAAAAGCACCGTCACTGTCACTGTATTCTGGAATATTCATGATCTATTTTTGGTAGATTTCTTAGTTGGCCGGAGTATAATTGTCCAGTTTTATAATCAACTTCTTTTAAGCGTTAGAGAGACTATGAGAAAGGAAAAGAAAGAAATCATATATGAAATATGGAACATACAAGAATGGAAAACTAAAGTCAAATAGGTAATGTCAGAATTTAGAAAAATGGAAACAGATATAATAATAATTAGAGAGACCAAAAAGAAGAAATCCGAAAGAGAAATGACAAATGATATCTACCATTACTCGAGTGAAGTTAAAAATCAGACCACAAAAGCGGCAGTGAGAAACCTGATAAAGAAAAGTAGGTAAAGCAAAGCCAAATAGGAAAATCCGTAAACGGGAGAATAATAAAACTGAAAATAGAGAATTGCGGAAGAGAACGTATAATAACTGAAGCATCTGGACCAACGAAAGATCGTAAACTAGTAGAGAAGGAACACTTAATGGAAATCCTGCAAGAAGAAATAGAAAAGGTAAAGCCAACATAAGAAGTAATTATAACAGGACACCTAAATAGAAAAGAAAAAAGAGAACGACCACAGACTAGGAAGATTTGGAAAGAAAATTATTAAAAAGAACGGAGAACGAATAAATGAAATATATTAAATTAATGATCTGAAAATAGCTTATGTGATATTGAGTTAAATAAATCCACAAATACAAGTGGATTCAAGAAACAAGAAGTCTTAGATCAGTCATAGACTAAAAGAAGATTACCATCTGCATTAAGGACGTCCGAATAAATAGAGGGGCGTAACATGACAATGAACTTCTAAAGGCAACAATGAACTTTTCGTCGATCTGAAATAAACCATATAAAAAGGCAAAAACGAAATTTGAAACTAACGAAAAAGAAAGCAGATTAAAGCAGAAATTAGACGAATTTAAATATAAACACTTCAATGACACTTATGAACATTCAAAAATTGTGTAAAAGAATCAGCATTTGAGACAGTAGGCGAAGAAGAGAAAGAAGCACACAATTAGTACAGTTGAAAAAAACAATGGAATGTATGTAAGAAAGATCTCTACAGTAAATGACTGAGCATAAAATCGCAAGATTGTCTGCAGAATTATAGAGAGAAGGATAAGAAGTAAAAATATTGGTAAGTAGGAAAAAAAAATAAAAGTGGGAGGATACATGCCCTAACATCGAGCAGCACTTCGGGGAAGCAAGGAACTTAGAGTTCTGGCGAGTACTTAAAGTACTCAGTAACAGCACAAAAGAAAAAATACACATAGCATATGTACGAGAAAAACCATGGAACACATATTATAAAGCAAACAAAGCCGAAACTGCATCCGCCAACAGAAACATGCGAGAACTGTACGAAATAACAAAAACTTTCTGCAATAGTGAACACCTCAGAAACAAACTGATAAAAGACAAAAAAGGACACCTTATCTCAGGCAAGGAAGACTAACTGAAGAGATGGCCCGAGCATTTTAATGATGCGCTGAATGGGGCTGCAGATCTACTAGATGGTGAAGAAGAACAGTGCCCACGTCAGCGTAGGAGAAATATTAGGGTGGATCCACCAAGTCATGCCGAAGCCATAAAGACGATAGAAACGCTTAAATTACAAAGCGCCCGGTATCGATAATATATGCGCTGAACCACTCAAGACGAAGTTTGTACTCTCGGCACATATATGGACGCCAATTTTACAAAACATATGGGCCGAAGAGACATTCCCTTGAGAATGGTATAAGGGAATCATATATTTATTTACGGAAACAGGTGTTTTAGCCTGTTGTAGCTTTGGGATAATTTTTGGTTTGCGTGATACTTCCTGCTTAATCGGATATCGAGGTGTAGAATTCCAAGGTATTACACTATTAATGATATGTACTCTGTCCGGACTGCTTACTCTTCGTAATGTGAATATTTTAGCTTGGCATTTATCTGTGCGGAAAAGTTACAGTGGAAGCAAAAAAAAAGAACTCGCTGATGGAATGAGGAGGTTAAGGCGATAACAAGAAGCAAGATTGGAAAAGATATCTACAGACGAAAAAGCAGACATCATAAACAGTTATACAATACTGCAAGAAATGAGGCCCAATAGGCATTTCGAAGGGCCAAACAAGCAGGTTGGGAGAAATTTGAAAATCAACTAGACACCAAATTCAGTGGCGATAATGGGAGAGAATTTTGAAACACATTTAAAAGAATGAGCGGAAACTATGGAAAACAAGTTTGGAGCATTTGAAACAGCTAAGGAAAAGTGGAGGTAGAAGAAGAAAAAATATTACAAACATGGGTAAAATATTTTACTGATAAATTTACTGAACAAAACATCGTAAGTGGAAGTGCATGAAGAAGAAGAACGAGATATGGGGATAGAGGAGATAAAAGAAGCTATATATAAAATCAAAATGGGAAAAGCAGATGTTCGCCACGGAATAGCTTCGAAAATGATTAACTACGGAGAAGCGAGCGTCAAAAAGTGGAAGGTAAGGGGAAAAGATACCAAGAGATTGAGATATAGTGCCAATACACAAAAAGGAAACACAAATATGTACGATAATTATAGAGCAATATGCATATCATCTGCCGTACAAGAGATATACCCAGAATCCTGGAACTAAGATTAAGAGAAGAAATAGAGGAAACTTTGATAGAAGAACAAGCAGCATTTCGACCACACAGACAAATACAAGACCACATACACGTATTAGGGACACCTATGGAAAAAAGACTAGACTGAGGAAAACCGCTAGACATAAAAACAGCGTTTGATAGTCCCTAAGCAAATTATATAGAGAGCACTAAAGCAACTGGAAACCACAAACCAGCTGCAACTAGCGATTAAAAGACTGCATGAAAGAACAGAAGGAAGAGTAAGAATCAAAGTTAAATAATCAGCCCGCTACTGTTCGTATCAGTAATGAACCAGATGGTCTAAGACTGTAAAGAACCAAGACTAGGCATTAAGATAGAAAACTGCTCCAATACCTGGTATACGCGTATACGCGTAAGTTACAGCAAGGAGTTAGCAAATGGAACAGAACGATAGAACAATGGGGAATGGAAATAAATACAAACAAAAGCAAAGTAATGTCAACCCCAAAGAATGACACAGAAGAAAAAGTGCAAGTAACATACAGAGCAAAACAACTGGAAGTGGTAGACAACTATAAATACCTAGGAACAACTATAAATAAATCTGGAACAGCAAAACAATAAATATTAAATAGAACAAATAAAGTAAACAAGGTATACTGTGCGATACATAACACAATATTATCAAAGAAAGGAATAAGTATAAACACAAAAATAAGAGTATACAAGAGTGTATATATTGCAGTGGTACATAAAGGCTGATATTTATGTAAGTCAATGTTAAAGATAAATTTAAATAAAGTCGTTAGATCAATATAATCAAATTAGGAAAATTTATAAAAGAATTACCTGTTTAATTGAAAGTCATTAATAGAATTTAAATAAGATGCAAACTAAGATGAAAGGGATAGTATTTGAGTATTCTTAGATGGTTTTATAAGGAATAAGATAAATACAAACTCATGTAGCATGTGACAAATATAAGTTCTATTGAAAGAAAATTATAAGGTAAGTAGCATTCAGATAAGCTAAAGTTATAGATGGCAGAAATAATTGTAACTTAGCATAGAAACAAAATTTTGTTATGAATATTGAAAAAATAACAGATATAAAAACAACATATAATTTGGTATTTTTGTGAAAATAAAATAGAAATTTAGCCCTCTTTATGTAAAATGTATTTCGATTGGATAAAAGGGTTATACTTAATTCTATGAGGTGAACACAAATGAAATATTAAAAGAAGAATATAATAGTTACTCAAGAGAAATTGGAATATGGTTTAACTAAATACTAACAAGAATAAGAAGCAAGGATAATAATAATTGGATGTAATTGAGTTAATTTTAATACTACAATTTATAAGAAGTTACGTTAATTGGAGGGTCACTGATTGCTGCAGTTCTTGTGGGATTGCTGAGGACGTAAGGACCAATTGACAGACATTGACGGATAAACTACTGGATGTCGGAGAGTCTGTTGTCTGCTGACGGCGTGAATGGATGGAGTAATAGCTAAGGAAGGAGAAGATTAATTTACATTCATATGTCGAAGCACACTTACCGTGGGGACGTTGGAAAAAGAGAAGTTGCAGGAGTAACAGACGCGTAGGTGTAGGAAAGGAACCATTTCTACAAGCATCCTAAGTTTTGCGATTTGGTGGCTGATTGTTCGTGGACAGTGCATCATGGCTGAATTGTGTGGGAGTTCGAGTAGTGGATTTAAGGAAGAGTCTTAAGGTGATTTGGAGTTGTTAAGAGTGAAAACAATCCAGGTGGGTTTATAATTAGTTATATTAAAGCAATCTGAAATAAAAGACAATTAGAGAAGTATATTGAACGATAATTAAATACTTATCATATAGTATTGAGTCACAAAGGGTCGGAAAGGATTTATATTTGTCATATTTGATTGAAAGTGTGGTAGAGCACTGTTTGAAGTAAAAGGTGACAGTGCATGTCATTAAGCAATTTAAATTCAAAATCAAAAATAAAATAGCAACTAAGAAGCAACTATATTAATGAACTACCCCTGATACGAGCCTCAAAGCGAACCGGCATTATTATTAAATTTTAGAGTTTTAGAATTTTAAAGTTTCAATTAAATAAATCAATTTGTAAGAATATCATTTGAGCTATCACTACAATATATATATACCAACGCTAACATATGAGCCACAGAATTGGATAATACAAAACAAAACTAGAAGCAAAATAACTGCAGGAGAAATGAAATATCTCAGAAACATAGTAGGAAGAACTAAAAGAGACCGAATAAGATATACTGTAACAAAAGAAGAATTAAGCATAACACCACTAATAAAAAACATTGAAAATAGACAATTAAAATAGTATGGATGAGCAGAAGCAGAGACCCGGGACGCTGCTTAGAAGTAAGACCAAAAGGAAGGTGGAATAGAGGAGTAGAAGAGAGTGAAGCAAATAGAGAAAGATCTAAGAGAAGTAAAGCGAATGACCGCAGACAGCAACCTATTCCGGAAACGAATAGAGGACCAGACGCCCTAGAGGCATAAGTGGAAGGAGAAGAAGAAGGCATTTATCTGATTTTATTTGGATATTTCATTGATTGAATCAGAAAGAGAGTTTGTTTGTTGCTTATTGGAACTCTTTCATGATTCATCTAGTTTCGAGGCTCAAGTGAAGATGGCCGTGTCGTCGGCGAATATAACTTGTGTTGCATTAATTTCTGGCAGGTGTGATGTGTATGTATTAAAAAGAGCTGAACCAGGATGCTTCCCTATGGTACACCGGCTCGAATACTCTCAGTTTCAAACCATGTTGAGATGACATAAAAACAGCGAAGGTTCAATTTTAAGAAAAGATTATGGCTTTAAGGTAAGTAGATATTTCAATTTCGAACATTTTCTTTTAAAGATCTTCGACTCACACCCTGTCGAAGGCCTGGTCAACGTACAAAAACTGATGTTGTATACAATTTGTTTTCGAAGCCACCTTTAATGAGTTCGCTGATCCTTTGCAGTTGATGGTACATTGAGTAGCTTTTTCTAAAACAGAAGTAAAAGGTAAGCAGTATGATGAGATTTTTTATTTGGTCAAGCAAGCGTTTCTGAACAACTTTTTCTAGCAGTTTCGAAAATGCGGTCAGTAGACTTATCGGTCTGTAATTGTTTATTTATTCTTGTCCTTGCCAGGTTTTTCAGATATTAGGACATGTGGATGTTTCCATGACTGGGAAAACTAACCTTGTCACACTAGGTCATTACCGGGAGATTTATTTTTGGGTAGTTTCTCAATTATATTCTTAAGTTCTTTGGGGGTAGTTGATTTTACTTGTAGGCACCTTTTGATGTCGTTTATAACTTGCATAAAATGAGTAGGTGTGCGAAGGATTCAATTGTAGTGTGCTTCACAACAAGAATGCTGGTGTCAGACAGGGCTGTATTTTATCTCCGCTATTGTGTATACTGGCACTTGATAAAGTGTTGAGAAGAAGTTTCAAGAATCGAGGGGGCATCGAGTGGAGTCTTATTAAACACCTACAAAACTAAGATAACGACAATGATATATTCTTGATTAGCCAAAAGAAGACAGAACAACAGGAAAATCTAATTTAGTTCTGCACAAACGCAAGCACATGAGGAAGTAAATATAATCTCTGAAACTTCTTTGTTTCGTGATATAGGTAATTCATATTCTTATTTCGTTATTTAATGGTCCTCGACACCGAAAGGTAAAAGAGGCTATAGATTATGAATGAATGAATGAATATTTTTAATTTTCAGAGTGGCGAAATACCCAAATAAGAATATGAAGGATGTAAATATAACAAAAACTAAAGAAATGAAAAGTGCAAATGCTATTATGATGCAGCCGCTTAAAGTTTTAGATGAATAAATAGAGGCAGTAGAGAAATTCACCTATCTAAATAGTATTGTTTCATCTATTAGTGTGCTGATATGGATGTTAAGGCAAGACCTAACAACGGGCAACTAAAGAAACGTTGGACATCTGGCAAGCTGTCGTAAAGCACCAAGTTAACTCAAATGTTAAGTGAGTGCTTTACTACGGTTGTAAGACATGACAGTACTCAAAGAAAATTGAACCAAGAATCCAAGTTTTTATAAATAGGTACCTATCTAATAAGAATTATAAAAATATAGTGGCCAAATATGGTATAAAATATCAACTTATGGCAGGAACCTTCTCAGATCCCAGCATCTACCGAAATCAGACGATGAAAATGGATTGGCCACGCGATAAGACAGTCAAAAAAACTACATTATCCAACAAGCGACCCAATGGAACCCCCCAAGAGAAGCACAGACCATGCAGACCGGCAGAATCATGACGCAAAACTACAGAGATAGAGCTTAAAACAGTGGTATATGCCTGAAGTGAGGTTAGAGGCACAGCACAAAACAAGGTTCGATTCAAGCTTCTCGTTGAGGTCGTATGCCGCAGTGGGAGTCCAGGACTACAGTAGTAGGTAGGTAGTAGGTAGTAGTGGTAGTAGGAAAATATCTAGAACAATTCTCTATGGAAGTAGAAGAACTAAACCAAGAAAACCAAGTAGAAATTGAACGCAAACTACAGAAAGTAAAACAAGCTATTAAATCAGTTCAAAACTGTAAATCAAATGAATAGTAAGAGGCATATATCATATCCATTTTCAAAAAGAAACACCATAGTGTGTGAAAACTATGCAGGAAAAAGTATAATAGCAGCATGGGTCAACTCTACGGAAAATAGTAAAAGAAACACTAGAAGGAACCATAAAGAACAACATCGGAAAGGACCAGGCGGAATTTATAGCAGAAAGATCATGCATACATATAAAAAAAAATCGAGCGGTACATATGGCTTTCATAGATAAATTTATTAAAAGCTTACGATTCAGTACCAAGGATGAAACTATGGAAAACAATGCAAGGCATAGGAATACAGTAAAATGTAATTAAATCAGAAAGGAGCACAAATAAAGAAAACAATGTAAAGATAAATTCTCTGATCGTTTCAGAACTACAAAATATTTTCTATACGGCGGCCCCAAATACCGAACTATTTAAAATATTCTTGAAGCAGACACTAACACCATTTACATACCACAATCAGGTCGTTAGCGCGCAGGATGAAGAAGACCTTAGCTACATGGTAAGAGAACTGAATGGGGGGAGTATTTATACAACAAACAGATTGGAAATAAATTTCAAGAAAACAGAATATTATTTTGAGTACAATAAAAGAAGCTGTAAAGAATCAGATATAGAGGAGAGACGAGAAATAAAAGGGGCTAAAAAATATAAATATTTAAGCTTTATAATATCAAAAAACCGGAAAAACAGAATTGAAAATTAAAAACAGATTAGAACACACCAGAAATTACATTAAACATTAAAACCTCTGTGGGATTAGTCTGCTGCTAGTCTGTAGTATAGCAACATACGCAGCGAAAAACTGGTCAATAAATGAAAACATAATTATAAAGTAAGATCAATGGAATTTGGAGAACTGGCTGTAGCATAACAAGATTGGAGAGGGTAAAAAACTATGGACTAAGGAGAAGAATGGGAGTAGAAAAATACACGCTTACTCGAGTACAACGAGGGAAAAAAATGACTTGGTATAAACACGTTAGAAGAACATATATAAACAAATTGATAGGAAGAAGAAAGAGGGGTAGGAATCAAAGTCTTGGATGGAGTAAATGTAGATGAAGCGATGGAAAAGAGGTACCTGAAGGAGAGATAGATATCAATGGAGAAAATGGTATAGCGAAAGAAGACAGCGACAGCACAACAAATGAAACCACATATTCAATCCTTCATGCTGAAATATTGGTTCGACTACATAGCTCAGCATGTACTAACCTGTTTGGTACGTACCATGGCACGTTGACTATCGCACGAAGCACTTTATATTGAAATATCTACAGTATTTCTATGTTGGATGTACTTGCAAAACCCCATAGTGGTGCCCTTATTTTCAGTTGACAGTTCCGACTTTCTGCTAATTAGCCAATACATTTGGCAAACTTTTATACCCAGTCGTTTTCTTTTGGCAAACATATATTTGTGCCATGTTAGTCGCCTGTCCAGGTGAAGAACCAAGTATTTGATCGTTACACTTTGTGGTATATATGCTCCATTTAATATACCGGGAAGGCAGTTTCCATGCTTAAAAGCGAAGTTGGTATGTACTGATTTAGTTTCGTAGGCCTTAATCCTCCAGGGCTGTAGTTACTCTTCGAAAAGGTTTTTTAATGCATTTGCAGTTTTTTGGAGGCTTTAATAGTGTTTGCATGCGATGCTAAAATTGTTGTGTCATCTTCGTAGGAGGTCATCATTGTCAAAATACAACATGGGCTCCAGAATACTTTCCTGTGGGACTCCAGTTAAAATGAGTATTATTTGGTGTAGGATTTTTTATATCTAACTGAAAATGTTCTGTCAACGCTGGATGTAAAAAGGGCACTTAAGTTTGTAAAGCAAAGCTATGTGCCAAACTTTATCAGAGGTTTGACTTACATCTACAGGTACTAAACCTTTTAGCAATATTTTTTCTAAAACCTATATGATGCGACATCGATTGGATTTTTTTCAGTATCATGGTTACTTGCGCAACTTTTAGTAGCGTGGCGAATATTCAAGTCGTAATATTGCGTTGAATATGTATGTTAATACTTTGAAACGTTTATCAGATAGTTCTTTTAGTATCTTACCGGTAATGAAATCATATCCCGGTGCCTTTTTGGGATTCGTGCCATGGAGTATGATAGTTTCTACTTCTCTTTGATTAGTCTTTTTAGTGGGATAGCCATATGATACTTAGATTCTAACTGTTTGTCGATTTATTCTTCAGCTGCTGCTCGTTGGTGTGGATTAGGTTGGAATACTATTATTCAATGTTCGCCAAAAGCCATAACCTTTTGCTAGTCAGTTCTCGCCCAAGTGCTATCGCTATTTCTTATTGGTGATATTTGCTGTTGGGGTTATTTTATTCTGCGAGTAGTCTTCCACCATGAATAATCCATTGCTTCAGTTGCGATTAAGCCTCAGACGTATTCTTCAATGTATTCAATAACTTTTTTAATACTTGAGCCAAAATGTTTAAGTAAGATTTGCATTTGAATTCGACAGACTAAAGTGATTCATATTTAGACTTTGGCTCTAGAATTAATACTATAGCCAATATTTTAGCATTATAAATGTTACATGAGACCTCCTAGGTTCTGTAGCCCGCCCATACACATGGTATATAAGAAACTATGATAATTAAGCAACGGAGATTATTGAGTAGTAACATTCCTCTTCTCCATGATAATGCTCGTCCGCATGGTGCCCGCTTAACCCAGGAACGATTGATAAATTAGAATGGAAAGTGGACTAATGGAAAAAAAAGTAATACATGCTATAGATAGAATAAAACCAGGCAAATCAGCCGGACCGGATGGCATGCTTTCGAAGGCGATAAAAGCTATTACCCAGAAAAACCTGCCCATAATAAAAGAAACACCGGACAACATTATTAGATAAGGATTTCCCCAAAGAATGGAAAGTTGGAAGGCGGGTCTTGATATCCAAACCACATAAGAAGGGTGCCAAGAGGACCTATAGACCAATCGGCTTATTGAACATCATGGCTAAATTATTATAACAGATTATTAACAAAAGATTACAAGACGAGCTAGAGGAAAAAGATTGCTTGACAAACACACAATACGGTTTTAGACAGGGATGCTCGACGATCGACGCCATAAAGAAAGTGTTAGACACACATGAGAAGGCTAAACGAGTACACAAGCAAAAGCATGTCATGCTTTTCACATTCGATGTCAACAATGCGTTTAATTCTGCGCCATGGGCCGGGAGTATAACGGATTTGGAAAGAATGAAAATTTCACTCTACAAAGATAAGATGGTATGCAGCTACCTAAAGGATAAGAACAGTGGGGGAAACTCGAAGTATAAGTATGACATGGTGGAACGTCTACCATAACTCCCTACTGGAAGAAGAACTACTACTGGGATCCTTGACCGTCGCCTACGCCGATGATCTGGCGCTAATAACTAACAGCGCAACAATAATGGAAGCCAAAAGAAACATTGAGATTGCAGCAGACATCGTAGAAATGTGGATATGCAGAAAAGGAGTCGAGCTTGCCCCAAACAAGACAGAAACGGCCGTGCTGGCAGGACGAAACAAAGCAGAAACCCTGACAGCCAGAATAGCCGGAAGAGATATAAGAATCCAGAGTCACCTAAAATACCTGGGAATAGTCATAGGTATGCAGTAGAGAAGGTAGGCAAAACCGTTACGGCGTTGAGCCGCCTCCTACCAACGTGACGGTTCCAAACACCAGTCGAAGAAAATTAATGGAAACTCCGTGGTACTACGCGGGGCCCCAATATGGGCAGCCACTATAAGTATGGAAAGCTACAAGAAGAAGTTAGAGGGGGTGCAGAAAAGGATCGCCATACGTATAGCAAGAGCCTACCGAGCGGTCTCAACCAGAGCCGTCCAGGTGACGGCAGGCATTATCCCAATACACTTACTAGTGAGAGAAAGAGCCAGAACAACGGGCAACAGCACAAGGGCAAGGCTAAAGGAAGAGAAGGGGCCACATTAAACAGCTGGCAGCAAGAATGGGACGAAGACAAAGACCAAGCAAGGTGGACCAAATTACTAATCCCACGAATACACCTGTGGCTCACTAGAAGCCACGGCGATATTGGATACCACTTATCCCAGGCCTTGACTGGAAATGGCTGTTTCAAAAGCTACCTACACAAAATCGGGAAGAGACGAGACAAACATTTCACGCACTGCGATGCGGTGGATACACCAGAGCACACCATTTTTGCTTGCACAAGATAGAATTGGTAAAGACCGACATGCCAAAACCAAATAAACGTTGTTTTAACCGGGAACAACTCGGTAGACCAACTGTTGACAAGCGAAGAAAACTCGACAGAGATAAAGAAAATGATCGTCGAAATTATTACACAAAAGAAGATTGATGAAAAAACGGCACAACAGCAGGCATAACATAAAGTTAGTAGGTATAAGAAATAGAGGGAACAGAATGACGAGGCTGAAGAATGGGTTCGGTCTTCATGAAGTTATACCGAAAGGTGGTAGGTATCATCAACAGATCCACGACGATATTAAGGGAAGTTTTTTTTAGTCGGTAGGTGCCTGGGTCCCCTTTAGGGGAATCCAACACACCGAGATAAGCATGGTGTCTTTCGAAAATGTTTTCCTAACCCCTAAAAGAAAAGATGGGAAGTGGAACTGTTACCTCAACTCAGCTTAAAGTTCCGACTTATATCTATGCGACTATTGTGATTTTGAACACCTTAAATAGTACACGGAAGACAAGATATTCAAGTAAGATGAGAAAGTGATGAATCAATCTGGCTTCGCAGGCAACCACAAAACTTTACTCAAAAAATCTGAACTTCCCTCGTCGACATTTAAAAAAATGTTTCCCGCTGGGGTTTGAACCCGCCGCATCTGCATAGCGCTCGTAAGCGCACCTGCATAGAAATCGTAACTGTGTCCACAATAGAACTGCGCCATCGAGGCTATTAGAAATGAGTGCAGCGCGCGCCTCTATTTAAAGGAATGGTGTTATTGTTGAAACGTTTTTTCTCTTTTGTGACATTATCTTGTATTGGTTGAGTCTTATTTTCAGCAAATGTAAAGCCTGACCTATGCGAAATTTATTACTTCTTTCTATTTCAAAATTAACCCAAAAATAAATAAAATTTTATTTTTTTAAGATGCTCACCCTGTATATATTTGTATGAAATTGTACCGGTTTCATGCGAGGTAGATATACAATATGTATGCAAAATATCGTCTTCCTCCGACAAATAGTTTTGGAGCTATACTGCCAGCAGACAGACAGACAGACGGAATTAAAAAAAAACCTTTCCGTCATCTAGGGACCTTGAAACGTGAAGATTCTTCGTCTTTCAGACAAGGGAAATGAAAATACAAATTTTTTCTTCACTTTGTGCTGCGACTACAATTACTGTACAAGAGTTACGCCATTAATGTTATAAAACAGTTTTGTTCACATTTAGAAATGCAATTTAAGTAATTTTATAGACGGCCTCAAGCGAAAACCATTAAAACATCTTAAAATTTATCACTTTCTTGTATTTTAAAAGCGGCGTTATTGATCAGACTGCCAATTTTAGAATCAAAACGATAATCAATATCGATTAACTTTTCAGAAAACATCCCTGAGGTACCTGCAATAAATCAGCCCGATACCGCCCATGTGCCGGTTCTCGGAAAAGAATACCAAGGAACGCCACTGGTTCAAAAGTTAAAATGCAAGGTGATGGGCGGCCAGCGGCCTGCATTGATTGTATTGGAACATAAGAGGGGAGCGGGGGGGCCCACATCGTCGCTGATGAAGTCATTAAGTCCGGCCGCGGGCCCCCGGCCGGCGACACGACAGGTGCTTTCGCCGTGCGTGCGGCCGCCAATCTTGCAGAACACCCCATGGCCCTTTGTAAAACCAATTTATATACATCCAGTTGCAGAAACCACGAACGACTTGTATTTGCTTTATTTATACTCGCGAAACGACCACATGCTAAAGGTATTTAGGATGCGTTATTTACTCGTGCTACGGGTGGTGTTAAATTATTTATTGCGCAATTACTGGCGCAACTGCAGGCTTTTCTGTATTATACAGTTATGTACCAGGAGTTTATATTCAACAATAGAAATAATATTCTGGAGCTATAATTAAGCACATTAAAATTATTTGCTCAATTTGTAACGTTCTTCATTACTGGTATATTTAGTATTTCAGGAAAATACATAAATTATTAAATATCTAGTGAATAAGATATCTCCTATGAAACATCACTTGATGCATTTTAAGTTTTTGTAAGATTTTCACAACAGGTACAATTTACAAAACGTGTGGCAAAATCAGAGCTGACGCAATTGTACTAAAGTATGTATAGGCATACAGGGTGTTCAAAAAAAAAATCGTAAAATTTTTAAGGTGAATTATTTGGTCCAGTCAGACCAGGCCAAATAATGATTACATGATTTTCGAATGTTCAAACTAATATCCCTAATAGTCATGGTGGCGTTTTGGGGTAGTTTGTATATGACAGAAATTAAAACTATGAATATGATGAAGTATAGTCTGTATTAGATATTAAACGATTTTAGACGTATGGGAACAGTATCAAGTGAAAATGCAATAGAACAGAAGGAAAATGATCAGAAGGATTAGACAATCAAGCATTGGTCAATTTTTACTCTTCACTTTATAGCTCTTTCTATGATTTAAATATAATAAAATCAAAGTTTTATAGGAAAATATTTTTGTATTGCTGCACGATCTTGTAGTCATTCAGTGCCACCTAAAATTGATTTACCAAAACACTAAACTGGCAACTTATAACAAATTTAATGACAGTACCACAAAATTTAGCGCTCGCTACAAGATGCTGTGCAATTGTCGAACGACTATTTATTCATTTGAATACAGGAACTGAATAAATACTCAAGAAAAACAGACTGACGAATTTTCTAGGATGGGTGGTGCAAGAGGAAACTGAAAAGGACCCGCAAAGTAGATGTGCCAGCCAGCTTAGAAAAAAATACGTGTAAAAAGAGAGACTAATGATTCTCCTCATGACGGGGATACTATTTAATCTAGTAATATTATAGGAAACACATTACAGCTTCGTGTAATTATCAATAATTACAAACAAATTATAAATTATTGTCGTACAAATAGCTTTAATCTTAATTCCCCTAACTGCAACTACTTCAGCGTTATACTATTTCAGTCGACACTGGATTCTGCATATAAATTCGAGCTCTGATAATAACCATCAGTGGTTAACACATTTGGACAACTTTAAATGAGTTACAAACTTGTAACACCGTATTAAACATATCACAAATACGTATTCCATAATTAATTTCCAGCGCAACGTTGTCCAGTTCCCTAGAAAAACAGTAAATTTCGGGTTAGCCGTCTAACGTCACGTTAACATTTTCCGTGGTTTCTCATACAGAGACGTTCGTTATTAAAATTTGTACAATTTAAACACGGGGGGCAATTAATTAGCTTAACAAGGCAAAGCCCAATTAAAATTAGGCAGATGATTTTCTTAGTTTAAGAATATTATAAATTTACTTTACACGCGCTCTGTCAGTTGTGGACCAGCATGCATAATGCATAGCATAAAAATTCTAATTTATTTTAATTTTTGAAAATCCGAAAACCTGCATAATTAAATGTAACGTAGTTCTAACTGAACTTAATAACTGGATTTGCTTCAGTATAATATCTATACATTTATGGGAACTCCACAGATGAAAGATACGAGTATCTATCTACATGTACAGTTGGGGAATCAATATAGTTTACATCATGCAACCATTCTTCTTTTTTGCTCATCGTTTAAATAATTTTGAGGTACTTTAAGTGAAATTAAGTACTTTTTAAATTTTTTTACACTTAACGTATCAAACTAAATTTATTGCAAACTCTACTGATTTTGTATGACCTTACACTGAAAAACTAAGGTGTAAACTATATTGATTCCCAGACTGTACATAACTAGATATTTTGAAATATGTACACGTCATATTTTTATTGTAATATATTCATATTAGTTTCAAATGAATTATAAATTACAAATTCGATGAAAATTTATAATACCAAACAAAATAACTTTTTGAATAACATAATAATCTATACAATTATTTCTAAAATGCTAAAACAAGCAGCAGAAAAATGTTTATGGCATTTCATTTGGTAATGTACTACATTCCTACATTCAAAATCGTTTTACGTTTGGCAGTACTGAAGTGTATTGTTGGTGGCACTGTAAGCCTATGTCAAATTCAAGGATAGCAGGTTAGATTTTGCTTCAGTTTTGACACAAACTGATGAAAAACTTAACTGGTAACCTCAAACTTGACAGACTTACAGTGCCATCAACAATACACTTCAGTACTGCCAAACGCATAACATCAATTGGAGCTGCTTATCGTGCTTTAATACATAGAAACGAGTTCTGCTCAGCTTGGTTATGTTTTGACATTTAGTCTTACTTTTATATAAAAATTTAATATTTCACATGTTTTATAAAATGTGATAAAATAGTATACGCAAAGGCGTTACAAAAGTGGTTTTACTGAACTCTCATAAAACATTACTAGTTGCCTAATATAACGGGTGTTCATAAACAGTCGTCATCCCAGTTGCTTTGAAAAACAAAATGTTATGTCTTTGATTAATTCGTGCAACACAATGAAACGTCATTGAGTACTGTCATAGCGCATTTTTTCTCAATTTTAATAGACATACGTTTCTGAAGTCAAAACCTACTGGGATGACGACTGTTTATGAACACCCGTTAGTATTAGACTACTACAACTATTAATTTTTAATTACGTATACTTATCTAACCATATAACAAAATGAAATCTTTTATAATTTCTGATACAAGAGAAATAGGTGGGTTTTCGATCAATATATTTTTGAAGTAAATTATTTAAATTTTCTTGAGGAACTCTGACCCTGTCCGTAGCCCTCGTGATCTTGGAGATACATTTGTTTATTGGAACAGTGACTACGTTTCAGAGCCCGTAGAAAGGAACAAAACATCTCGGAAAAAATTATGATGACTTAACAAAAAATAAATAGCTCGAAGTTAATTGGATGGTTTTCAGGTCGCTAAAATTTATTAGTAAAACAAAATTTGAAAAACAGAGGATTTTTTCATTTCAAAAACATTTTTAGAATTTTCTAAAAACATTTGTAAGTGTACAGAGTGTTTGATAAGTGACGATACAGGTATACCTATATAAAATATATACTTAGCTTAAGCCAAATACGCTTTAATAAACTGTTGCCAGTTAATGAGATAGTGGATGGTAAAGATAAATTTAATTCTAATTGTTTTTCAATAATATGCCAAGTATTAGAGGTTTTACTCTCAAAGAGTACTAATTATCTGTTACTTATTTTTATACGGCACCCAAAGGGTTTTCAAATATTAACATTTAACCAAATACCGTTCTTTCGTTATTTGTAACTAGTCATTTTGATATGACAATCTTACATAGCTTTTTTACTAAATAAAAAAGGTACAGAGAAGTTGTTAAGGTGAACCACTTCTGAGAAATCCCCAGGTTCAGTTTTCAAGACGATGTGTTAGAAAATCAATTTTGGGATGTCTTTTAAACCACAACGTAGAGTTAACAAAAATATTTTCTGTCGACTGTCTTTCATATTTGATAAAACTGTGGATGTAATTTTTGCTTACACGTAGGGACCTCATGTTTGAAACAGATTAGTATAATAGGCCGTACACTGTAAATATAATCTGCAGTTTTCTGAAAAACCTTTGACTTCTACCAGGTGTGTATTTTTTATTTAACTACAACCAATGTGAAATATTTTCATCAAAATTACCAAGCATTATAAGAATAGGTAATGTATGTTTTCCCATTCCCCTGATTTGGAGACTAATTGCTAAAACAATTTTCATTCTATTGCAAAAGTATCAAAAATAATTTTAAATTCAAGGTCGATAATAGGCAAAAGCTAATTAGGGCATATTTGACATAATATTTATATTTCCTAGGATGTGTAGTTCACATTTGTATCATTACTTATAAAACAAAGGAAACCCTAAGACAAAAATTGCTATTTTTTAATATTGCCACAGCCACCTATAACTACTATTTAAGGAGAATACTATTAAGGTACAATCCCATAACCCAAATTTGAAGAAAGATTTTCTTACTATCAACGATGTTACTTAAAACTAAAAGCTCTCTCGTCAATGTCCTCTCAAGTGAATAGACTTGAGTAAAGCTAAGAAAATTTCAGAAATTTCGATTTTTATCGTGCTGAATTTTCATACATGTGGTGGTATTGTTTCCAAAGGAAGGCAGAACCATCACGAAATAGATTCACTTACAAGATCGCGTTTTATATTGGGCATTCAAATTGAAAATATTGAAAATAACTGATTATTAAAACTCAAAGTAAGTAGAATTCTTGGTATTCAAATGAATTGAATCTATGGTAATTTAACTTCATTGGGTGGTAAATGGCAAATAATTACTTTTTCAAAGTAATTTGTTCAGCTCTGCTGTTAAGTGACTTAAGTGAAAGCAAGTAGAAGAAGATATTTTCTAAAACGTACAAAAACAATTCTTTCAGATTTTCAGACATATAATTGTTCGATAAATAAATACAGACAGCATAGATACTTTTAAACGGTTTATTAGTTTTGCATTTCGTATCGATACATTCACACCAACCAACAGTAGTACAGAATTATATAAAATTCCTTAGAAATTATATGAAGAGCGTATCCTTTTTAATTAAAGAAGGCTAAGCTAAATTGAATAATTTGCGATTTTTTTATGAAAACACCCAATTTTAACCAAAAGTCATTGAGATCTCCGAATTATATTAAAAACAAATATATAAATCTTGAAACCGAACCATTAGACCGTCTGGGCTGTAGACAGGACACAGACTAACAGACTGACTAGCAAATATACATCATATCGACAACCACTTTTTCTGAATCAGAAAACATGAAAACAGGTATGTCCACAATAATCTCCAATTCGAAAAATATTTTATTAGGTACTATACATTATTTTACGATCTACACGAAAGTAAAAGCTGTGGAGAACTAAAGTAAAATTGTACTAAACCAATCGTGGAGAATTGCTACATCACAACCAACTAATAATGACACTACCGAGAACATTACCAATAATTACCTATTAAGTGTTATACTAAAATTACAGAAATAGAAAATCTAGATATATTTGGCGACAATATACAGGGTTATTCAATTTCTTTGAGCACTATTGCGATAACAAAAACCTTAAGAGATTAAATTTCGATTAAATTTGAGCAACAAGGTTGCAAATTCTAATGCTGAATAATATAAAGTATGATCAAAAATTATTTTCATCTAGTGTGGCTATGAAATAGTTCCTAATTTTAATTAGGAAATATTCCATATCTATACACGATGAAAATAATGTTTGATCATACTATTCAAAAAAATTGACCTGATTTTTGAATTATGTCCAAAGAAACACAAACGTCTGTTTTTTTGTTATATGTCGATTATTATGTTACTTAGACCAAAACTGAATTAACACTCTTAGGACACTTTTTAAAGAGGAGTTGAAATCTGATTTTAGGCATTCACTTGTTTTCATAGTTTCAGAGATATTGACACTAATTTTCTTATTTTAAAGTTTGGCTATAGCACCATTAAGAAGAGCCTATTTTACTCTTTTCATTTATAGAAGGTTTGTTCCATTAATTTTCATTAGAATCTACAATTTGCTCCAATTTAAACTACCTGGAATCTCTTACCGTTTTCGAAATCCCAATGGTGAGCGTCGAAATTGAATAATTCTACATAATCACGCTGATGACTAGACAGATTAAACAAACTAGTCACAATTAAATAAATTGATATTTGATTTATATCAATATAATAACTATTCTTTGGCGATCAACAAAAAAAATGAGAAATCCTAAAGCTCCGTTTCAACCAATTCGTAAAAATAATTGAATATGGATTGAAGCTGAAGTACTAAGAAGTGTGTGGAAACAGTTATCCGGAGTTTTCCAGCCATACAAATCTACGAGAATATTTAAATATGGTAAAATACTAAAATTCTATTCATTTCCATTTGAACTAAGTTTAGATACCAAACTTTCTATATCTGGTAAAATCAAAACTGAAATTAAATATATAAACAACGACCTTAGTCAAATTACTTCAAGGATTACCCAAGTAAGGCGTAGCCGCTGTTACAAAAATTTTTAACACCGCAAGATTTCAGTACATTCCCATTCATTCGAAATTCGCATAAGTTATACTAATTCCAAGATCAAGAAAGCCAGTTGAACTACCAATACCTTATAGGCCAATATTCTTACTATCAGTGTTGGCAAAGTTATTAGAAATCAAGTTAAGAAGGTGCAAGTGCCTTATCGATACTTCTCACAGTGTTGGGATGCAGTGTTTTCTGCCATTTGCACTTTGGGACGCCCCCTCCTTAAGACACATTAATTTAGTCTTCGGCGTTCAGTGTGGGGGTTGAAAACGCCTATAATATGACATTTCACATTCAACGGTAACAATACATAGAAATTTAAATCCGAGTCGTTCAATGATAAAAATAAATGCATTCGGTACACAGTTTCGAACTAA
This sequence comes from Agriotes lineatus, assembly GCA_940337035.1. Lineage (NCBI taxonomy): Eukaryota > Metazoa > Arthropoda > Insecta > Coleoptera > Elateridae > Agriotes > Agriotes lineatus. The sequence continues at coordinate 141,572,772 of OW679195.1, read as the reverse complement.
TGACCTTAAGCTCAACAGCCCAACTCTATACCATTACACCACCGTGCTCCGTAGTCACGCGGCCGCTTAAAGGCTGGTACCATAAATACAAATCAAGAGCACATAGAAATAAAAACTACAAATCTCACCTAAAAGCTTTTCAGTTCTTTAAATTAATATTCCACACAAACTGGGGCAAAAACCAATAGGTTATGTCGTTCTCGAGATATCGTGTTTACATGCATCTAGCGGGACACATTCACTGAATTCCCTTTCCCCATTCCCTTAAAGTCAATGCGGTTGCTGTTTTCACAGAAGTTGTCCACTTTTACAAAACCTTTCATATAATTTTGGTTTGGTCGCGATTGATTGAACGGTTGCAGTAAAATTGCAAATTAGTAAACATGGTCAGACCCGAAAGCAGTACTTCGTTAGATGGTGCTGAAGTAAAATAGTAGCCAAAAGATTAAAGCCAATATCGCAAGAAAACAATGTAATTCTACTAAACCACTTTGATTTTCAACAAGAATGTTCAGATTTACAACAAATTCATAAACCTGAAGAAACTTGAAAAATGTGTTGAACAGAAGAGCGTGTGTTTCTTAATGGCAGTCAAGCTTTTTATCAAGTTTGATATACTGGTCTATCTAACCACTATTTTCTTTCTTTTATATTTACCTAATTAGATCACCAACGCTTTCAAAATAAAGTTAATTATAGTGTGTCATCGATATACTAATGAGTGCGGATGACACAGGGATACTGTTATCTCACAAGAATTCCATACAAGCAAGCATCAATAAATTTGCAAAGTTACCTTGACAATATACAGTGACGTAAATGAAAGCAATTTCACATGAATAATCTTCACCTAGCACACGAAAATAATACTGTACCTAACTACTAGCAAAGTTGTAAGATACGTCACAATGTGGATGATACGGCTGCGTTATTGTGTTGTAGTATTTATAAATTTATAATAATTACCGCCTATAATTTAATTTGCCCAGCTCTTGCTTGTGTTATATTTTTGTAATATAAATTTAATTAATGGTTCTCAATGGGTTGGGTTATTACATCCTGCCAATTTATTTATTTGATGTGTAAATTAGTTGATGGTATATACTGACTTTCGCATCAATCGTTCTGCATTTTTATTGAATGCAATAATTTTTAAGCTGTTTATTATAAAACACTCAAACGACGCTACCGAAAATTTACTAACTTAATTTTAAGAAAAACGAATTTATGACCTTGATTATGCTTCTGCGACGGATTTTTAGGCTTTTATCGGGCCTCCAGCAAGTCTCTCGATCAATGGGCCCTCTTATTATCAGTTGGCCTGCCTTGTAAGCCTAGTGATGACTCGCCAAAGTGATGTTCTTCGTCTGCTTGCTGCGTTCGGCTACAGCCTCAGCTTCCAGCTCCAATTTGAGCTGCTTATAGCTTAGGCTTCGCTGCGATGTACGGTGGTAGCTGCCTTTTCTGGGCTTCAAGATCTCCGCTTCTTATTTGAACCACCAACAAATCACCACCACAAACCCCAGCCAAACTCTATGCACACATCAACACAGTTTACCTTATGCAGAGGCGCAAAGAATGAATGCAAGACCTCTACAGCATATGAATCAACACTCTACTATAGTGAGAACACTTTTTCAACGGACAAATTGGGGTTTATTATTTTTTTACTTCGATTTTTTGTGTAAAGCCAAAACACACCCAGGCTTTGCTTCTTGCTTCCCAATTGTTTCATTGTTTCCTTGTTTATTATAAAGTCAACGCTTACTATGATTATTACAATTTCATTTTCAAATCAAGGCTAATGTTATTTTATTACAAATTCAACTGCAAACTATTTTAAGGCTAATACTGTTTGAGTACATTTTTAAATTCAAGTTTGCACCTTTCTGGAATATTTTAAATTAATATTTACAATGCTTGTATTATATTAATTCCTACCATAATTGTATTGGCTTAAATTGTGTTCATTGCAATATTTATACACGAATAACGTGGAGAAGCATATACACACCAAAAAAATAACTTTATGTTCAAAAATATAAACTGATTGTCTCGGTTTATATCATAATTATTATTACATAATTATATGTTACTATACAAAACAATGCTTGTACAGTACCAGTATGAATATACGGTACCCTGAAATCTTCCAACATTCAATCATTGCAAATGCTTCAAAGTGACACTTTATGTATGATAGAAAACGCTGAGTGGTACATCAATAACTGTCTACTACACAAAGACCTGAAGATTTAATGAGTTTATGAGGCGAGGAAAGATTCGTACTAGCAAATATATGTACAAAATGATTCGTCGTCCATGATTCTTAGTGACTTATCTTAAACAACTTGATGATATGTTTAAAAAGTACAAAAACGGGTAATCTAACTAATAGGATATCACCTTCGAGTGCTATTCCTCACATATTAGTATGTTAGCGTAGGTAGCTGCTTAAAAATTGACAGTACTTAATTTTAAAAAAATATGTTGGCATAGTAGTGTCGCTAGGCGTAAGTTTCCAAACGATTCTAAATGTATTTGGTCGTCTTCCAAGTAACTGCTTTCTTGTTATTGTTGTTAACTGTTTCTACGTTTTGTTCCACAAAAAAAATTTTTTTTTCAAAAGCACATCAACAAATAGTAATAAATTCACATACTTTGAAAATAGCCGCATGTATTTTATAGGAGCTTTGTATTTTATCACTGCGGATGTCGTTAATGAAGTATGTGGGCTTTTTTGAGTAAATCCATTCTAAGCAAATTCCGAGCAAGTAATACATTTTTATAGATTATATCATTTAAACGTGACATTTTTGAACTGCAAGTGCATCATCAGGTGTTCGAGTTGCGATGTATTAGTTAATTCCTAACTGGAATACCAAAATTCCAATATATATTATTTTTATTTCTAAGTAATATTTCAATTTGTTCTATTTAGCCTATTCCGAATCGCATATGAAACTATCACCTTATAATAACTAATTAGGATGTATGGATTCAAATTGAACTCAACAAGATTTTCAGAAGTAAAACTACATAGTTTTTACGAGCGATCTCGTTGCTTTATAAAAGTACCCCGTAGATGGGTTTTGTGCCCATTTCGGCGAAGCTACACCTGACGTAGCAGCAAAGCAATCAAACCGAAGTCTAAGCTGCAGTCTAGTTTATGTTTTAGGTTTTACGACGTTATAAAACCTAATAAGCCGGCCCCCGGAGCTAATATTTGTTAACCACGGTTTAACATGCATGAGGTGTTTATTTGGAATGTTGTTCTTTTAAATTCGGTTTTTTGTGGGCTCCCAGGAATACGGTGAAAAAGCGTGTACGTGGGTTCGTTATCAGCAACAACTCTCTACTACTAATAATTAATTCGTATGATAGATACGTCGGCTGATAAATAAACTGTAATTTATTTCTGGCTTGATTAGTGACACCACTTAACCTGTTACTGCTACCGCTTTTTGACTTCTGTTTTACGACCACGCACTCTTTTCGTTCAATCATCCAAAATCAATCGGGCAGGATCATCGAACTTGCTGTATAAAATAACTACTTGTACTTGTTTTCTAAATATTTGAAAATTTAATTAGTAGACACACTTTAATAACCTACTCACATCAGTCGTTCTTTACAAATATAACTTCAAAAAGAAGAACGAACTGAAGGAATTTAACTTAAAAAAAATGTTAATATTAAATTACATTTATCATCAGAAGCGTTAGCATTTATAAATAATAGCTCGCGCTTTACTACTAACTAATTATAACCTAATTTAGTTTAAATGTGTGTTTAAAATCTGTGCTAAAATCACCACTGTAGTGAACAACCACTTTTCAGTCACATGCTTTGTAGATCGACATGAGTAAACACTATTATCCTAGTTTGTCATGTGGCGTTGTTTGCGTCAGCAATACTCACTGAAGGCAGTTAAACAATTATTTGATTTTGAGCTGTCGCTTTTCATGTAACATAAGTATATGCCATATTTGTATACATAGCTGGAGCTTCTCTTACCTTAATTTTCAAAACAGGAATTATTATGACCTACTTCTGGTATTCCTATATGCAATATTTTGATCCTGGCTAACTCAAAACGATTCTTATTTGCATAGATAACTTTCTGTTTGTTTTCAGTGTATGGACTGTTAGTGATGTAGGTAAGATATCGAAAACCTTCATTCGATAGACCTTAGAAATAGCTTAATAGAAAATGTTATTGTGAGATGAATATTTAGAAATATAAAAAAATACAAAAAAACAAAAAAATCCTTAATGCTTTCTCCCTCTAAAAGCCATTCCTTGCAATATTCTTATAGCTACGATAATTTTTCTAACTTAAAATTTATATTATAAAAGAACATTGTCTATAAAAATAATAATTTACTGTTTTCAGTTGAATACGGACAGAGCTGGGCAGTAATTAATTACTTTTTAATTAAATTACTAATTAAATTCCTTTTTCTGTATTTGCCTTGAAATTGAATTACTTTTCAAAATGCGGTAATTGTAATTGGGAATTGCCATTTTTGTTAAAAAGTACTTGAAAATTACTTTTTGAAAGTAATTAATTACTACATTCAATTACTCAATTACTTTTGTGTAATTAAATTACTCTAAAATATTTAAATTACTTTACAAGTATTTGAATTACCCGTGGTAATTGAAATTACTCTAGGTAATTGAATTACTTTGTGGTATTTCAATTACTGAATTACTGACCTCGATTAGGTGCCAAATCTCTAGAACGCAAAAAATAAGATAAGTTACATATTAAGCAAACCACAATAGGGTATTCCCCGCCCAATAGAAGCCTAATTTATCTGGCGAGACGAAACCAGCAACTATCGCATTTTGTACGTCGCGTTAAGAGCAGTGTTGCCAGATTTGGGGACAAGTTCCTAATTCTAGGGGATCTGAAGAGGCTGTTAACAACAAACTTTAGTAAATCAAATTGATACTTGCTTTTAGAATAAATGTGTACAACACGTTATTGATATTGAAAATTCTTATTCGTGCAACATAGAAGTTTCCCCATTAATAGTAAATGTTAATGACGAAAGCGATACTTCAGATTTTGCCGAATACAGTGACGACTAACCTTTTTTTTAATATAATTTCGTTTTTCTTCAGTGTTTGTTACTATTTTACTATGCATTAGCTTTATTCAATTATCTGTTACATACATATTATATACTGCCAAGTGCCATTGTAGTATTTTCTCGTATGCCTTGTATTTATTTCAGAGTTTAGAGATACGGAGAGTTCGTTCCCCACATTTCGTTCCCCATATTTCGTACCCCACATTTCGTTCCGGGGATATTTCGTCTCCCCACATCTCGTACCCGGAAACATCGTTCCCGAGCGAGCTCAATTTGTTTCCTAGATTACAAGGTGTTGAAAAACGAGTGCAGCGATCGGAATACAGTGAGAAAATTAAAGATATTTTAATTAATTTATATTATAATAACAAAATAAATTGCATTTATTAAAAATGACGGTTTAATCTATGTACAGTCGTGTGCAAATAAATCTGGGACAGTGTTTTTTTCACATGCAGATGCAGTTAAGAATTTGAAGAATATTTCCATGGATTTCCTCTTGTCAGAGAGAGTTACGGGTTTCAGTACCTGTTAAAGTTTAATGTAACTCTTTCTGATAGCAGGAAATCCATGGAGATATTCTTCAATTCTTAACTGAATCTGCATGTGAAAAAAACACTGTCCCAGATTTATTTGCACACGACTGTACGTATCTTCTTGATATTTTTTATAGGGCCGTAATTTCTTATTCTGAACAACTTTTCTTTGTAATATTCTTGCCGTATCATGAACAAAAAGGGTAGTTTACCTGAAAAGAAAATATTTTTTGCTTAACTGTCAAGGCCGACTTGTTTTTGAAAAACTGAAAATGTTCTTAAAATTCTCTACAAACCAAGCAGAAATTATAATTCCTATAACATTTTTATGTAAAACCAAAGAGCATATGCTCTTTGGTAAAACAACAAATAAAATTTAGTTCCCTCTTGTAAACTCAATCCGTGGACATACTGTATATAGTTCTTATCAGTTTATTATAATAAATAAAATAATTAAAATATCTTTCATTTTCTAACTGTATTCCGATCGCTGCACTCGTTTTTCAACGCCTTGTAATCTAGGAGACAAATTGAGCTCGCTCGGGAACGCAGTTTCCCTGTACGAGATGTGGAGAGACGAAATATCCCCAGAACGAAATGTGGGGAACGAACTTTCCGCAAACCCAGAGTTTAATAATACAAATATGTTTATAATTACAGAGGCAAAATAACAGACCAAATATTTAAGGTTACGTTCTATTTGTCATTAGTGTCTTGTCAGGTTAAAATATTTTGGTTTTCTGATTTAATAATACACATGCCTCTTAAAATTTCATAGCTAACTATCAAAAAATTTTTTCACTATTTTCATAGGCGAACTATACATGTTAGTGTTTGGACTTGTGAAAGAATAAGTATCCTCAATTATGTCAATTTACCTGTCTTTTGTTTTCAAAAAGTTTAAGTAGTTGGAATGGTAACATCTTTTATTGTTGATACGATCTCGTTAGATAAAACATTCTTCGTTTTCATAGTTTGGAGCTGTTTTTGTATCTGCTGGACTAGGTTTATCAGTCCCTGATCAACACCAAATTGATATTTTATTTTAAAATTTCAAGTTACCTAATACATTTTTTTATAGCTATTTGTATTACTAGGGAGTAAAATGGATAATTTCCTCCCGCGCATGTAGTTTAATTCTTCAGCGTTAGCGAGAACAGTACCTAATCAATTGTAATCATGCAAGGGAGGAATTTACGTTTTAGTCCAGAGTTATACATTCAACACTTTTACATTTTATGATGTGACAATCTCTTCAGCTGCATTCAAAAATACTTAAATATGAAAACCAGGAGGTTAGTTGATTTATTATTAATCGCATTGCCTCCCGTCTCTAATGGCAACGGAGTCAATGTATTATATTCCCTCCCACTGCCATTGGAAACCGACCAGGGAACCAAACGTATATTTTGGGGAAACCCCTAACAGGCGACAAAAAATGTTACTTTCGTATATAGGGGTACAAAATATTTTCTAACTGAGCCAACAAAAAATACTCAAGTTGGGCTAATTGAATCACTACGTAGTGTTCTACAAAATCTAAATAGACATTTGCTGCCAAACAATTAAAAAATCCAATCCTTCACCCTGTATACTTAGGTGAGTTACATATTTTTGTCATTCAGCTTCATGCTAGGCGTATTTAATACTACATTGTTCTACAAGTTAAGAAAAGTGAAAGTTTTTCAACGTTTAATTTACGAGCTAGCGATGCAAAAGAGTGGATTAATTTATTACGAACATGGAAAAATTACTTTTATAACATATTCAGCGTGCTATTTTTTCTAATATAATTACAAAATGTAGCCAAAATGAAATTCGACATTTGTTTATTTGCAGTGAAGTAGTCCAGTGTTTTACGACTTTTTGTAGGCGGCTGGACGATAGGTAAACGTCAACCGACATCAACATAACCTACAAAAGTTGGTTAAAATGTTGTAATTTCGCGATTTAAAAAAACAATGTACGGCACTGGAAGTTCCTTTTTATCCCTCATGTGGTTTATTTGCTTTGGCCCTACGGGCCTCGGCAACTAAATCCGCAATCGTGATAAAAAGCTCAACTTTAGTGATAACATAAGTGGAAACTAATATAAAAAAAATATATGCATTTGAACTTTCAAGTCCCTATACCTTCTTACTGAAGGGACTTTGTACTAAGGTATATTAGGTTTAATCGGTTTATTATAATCGAAGGAATCTATGCGAAATCGGTGTCGCTTTTTTTTTGGGACACCCTGTATGTATATTTGTTATCTTTGAATTTATTTATTTACTTACATCTTACTTCAAAACAAACTAAAAACTTTTGGTTTTGGTGAACGATGCATGTAGCTACAAGATTTAATTATTACAAAACCTACTATACTATAGCTAACAAAACATAAAAATTAAGCATTTTTAGATTACGATTACGAATCGACACAACACTAATGATAGTTGCAACTTGCAAGAAGGTTCTACTAAATAAAACTACGTATATGACAATAATTTTTATTGAAAGTAATTGAAAAAGTAATTGATGTTGTACAATTACAATTACTAAGTAATTGGTAATTGAATTACTATTTCCTGTGAGTAAATGAATCTCTGGTAATTAAATTACTGCATTGGGCTGTAATTGGTAATTAGTAATTAATTACTTTTTAAAAGTAATTTGCCCAGCTCTGAATACGGATTGGAACATCAAATAGGTACAAGTACATGCATTAGATCGGATCCCTAGAAATGGCATCATGCTTATAGTATTGGACCTCATCGGCAAAATTGACAAGGAAGAAGAATAGTAACCCTGTTATCAGATGGCATAGCCTATATGGCCACTCTAAAGGAGGTTGGATATCCCCTCATAGAAATATAATAAATCAAATAGACCATATATTTTAGACAATAAGGGCCGGTTGCAGAAAGCAATGTTAAGTCTGGTGTTAGCTAACATCGCGTCAAAGTGAACAAAATCGCATCAAATTTTGTTTACTAATGTATTAGTTACCATAAGCATTTGAGATTTGATTCGTTTTTGTTCACTTTGACGTCGCGTTAGCTAACACCAGACTTAACATTGCTTTCTGCAACCGGCCCTAAGTCTTATAGTAGCATAATAGATATCAGGAGCTACAACAACGAAATATCGGAGTTGGACTACTATCTCAAACGAGCAAAACTGAGAAACTGTTAAAAAAAACTAAGCTATCAAATATGAACAATATAAAAAGGAATTAAAAAGTTTTGAAACAAAGCATAAAGGAAACTGCGAAAAATTCAGTACGTAAAGTGAGAAAATCGGAACGAAAAGAGTGCAAAACGTAAAAATGCAATACAGTAGAGAAAAGAAGCAAGTGAAAAACTGCTACACCGATTACCGGAGCTAAATAAGAAGATTACCAAAAACTGAGAGAAGAATTGCAAAATTAGTAAATAGAAGGAAAAAGAGAGAATATCTAAATAATTAGCACAGGGTGTTGGAGGAAGCACGAAATACTAATAAGGAAATACGAGTGGTCCAAAATATTCGCTACTATGTGCAAAGATAAAATAGAAAATACGAGTAAATTGTTCAAAAAACAGGATGTGATCAAAAGATGGGAAGATGATTTCGTAAACCTACTAAATGACTCCTTAACAGAAGTAGACACGAAAAGGCACACTCACCAGCACACCACTTGACCAATAATTATAGAACCTACAACGGAAGAAGCAGAGAACAGTATAGCAAGACTCAAGAACAACAAGGCGCCTGGTGTGGATGGATTACCATCAAAGCTAATTAAATATGGAAACCCAGAACTAAACGAACAAATACACAAACTGATTACATACACTGCTACCGTCAACCTGGCTGTGAAAGGGACAAGCAAAGGCAACCGACTTCTCAGCCGGAGCTGGTATTGGGTAAAACAGAAGACTCAAATTTTTAGCTGTAAGAAAATTATGGGCGCCAAGTAGCAGGTACTCCAGCACTTTGCTAATCCAAAGGTATACTACAGAAGGCGCTACTAACCAAACCTGAAAATTAAAAGCAACGACAAGGGCAAAAATAAAATTCGCAAACGTAGATAACAAGTCAATATAATTTATTTCAACAAAAGTGCTCGGCGGTACATACATAAACAAATTTCACTAACGGCAAAATCAGATGAAAACATCACATTTCAAATCACAGTAGCATAAATATTAATAAGGATCGTCATCGTAATTATATCAGTAATCAATAACTGTGTAGATGTTTAATACCAATAAATATTGCAGCATGAGGTACAAATTGACATGTTTCATTTAGCAAATTGCATTTCCGGAGAACTACTAGACAGGGCCTACAACCGCGGCTAAAATTATTACTATTTTAATTTAAGGTAGCGGGTTGAATGTGACCCCAAATCCTCAAATGTAAGAAACTGTTAGTTGACATTCATATTTATATCAAATGAACCTATTGACGCAAGATCTTGGTTCAGATAGGGCGCTATATAACACGGAAGTCGAGTGGTAATTTATGTGAACTTCATAAATAATACTTCAAGACGTCAGGTAAAGCGGGTGCAGTACTGAAATATCTTGTAATTACGGGATTGTCTTAGCTCAACTCAACCGAACTATTCGGTCATAATCATGACGTGAATCTAAATATAAATTAGGCTTATGCAATTTCGCTTCACAACTTCACAAAATTCACTCAGATGGCATGTGAGACGCATCCAAGTTATGTTTACAGTAGCTAGCTTACGCTGATAAATTGCGCTACACAGGTGAGTTTCTAAGTTTACGCTATTAGCTTAAATAATTTAAGAAGGCAACTTAATGTTTGCAGAATAGGATATCATCTGGTATGTGCCAAACACATTAAATCCTAATAAAAATTCGAGGACATGTGCATAAGGGGGTTCTAATTTGTAAGTTAAATTCGAGGTACCCATGGAATCCACAGGTGGCCTGCGCTAAGACCGTCGATATGCAAGTATCGTATGGGACTTCGAATAGCTTTTGGCGGAGCGGATTGGTCTCAAGATAACTGCAGAATCGGAGCCTTCTAGCACACGAGTCCCAAGCACAGAGGTCGCAATAAACCCGAGGGTACCATTCGTTCACAAACGAATCGAATTTTGTCGTAGGGGGAGAAAAAAAAGCTAAAATTAATTCCACACAATAGAACCAAGGAGTAAGATACAAAAGGAAAGTTTAGGCATACCCCTTTGATGTTCGGCTTTCAGCTTCGCCGAAATGTATCAATGTGCTTGACGTAAGTGAATCCAGAACGATATCTGATTTAAGAAATTCCCATAAATTTTCCTCAATGTCACGTTATCCGAATATGCCAACCAAAACGGAATAAAAAGGGAGTTTTCTCAAGGAAGAATGCTAGCGAAAAAATCAGTTCACAAACGTAAATCACTCAACAACCTTTCTGCATCAAGACACGAAGGCAAAATGGACGAAATGGGCTGATAGACCCAAAAATGTTGAGAAACGGGGGAAACATTGGGTATGCAACCAAACTAGCACGAGCATGAAATGAGGTCTAAGCTGGAGCAACTTAATTAGGAATATGTGCACCTATTGAAACTCAAAAATAGACTGATCGCTCAATTAAAACGTATATAAAAATTTAGCTTTAACTTAAATTGGGCAAATAAATACAAAAGTACTTAAAAGTTACTTTTTGGCTCATAACAACACTTGGCGACTGGTAGAAATTCCAGTGGAATAGAAAATAACCCTAATATGTCCCATCCGCAAAAGAGAGGGAGAAGTAGAATACCAAAATTACAGGAATATATCGCTTCTATCCACTATGTGTAAAATACTGTCGAATATTATTAAATACAGAATCACTCCTATAGTGGAAGAACTGCTGAGCGAATACCAAGGTGGCTTTCGAAGTAGCAGATCAACGATATATCAACTGTTCACGATCCGTGACAATGTAAGCGTGTACGTACCAACTATTCATCAACTTTAAACTCGATAAATAAGAATCTCTGTATATAACACTAGAACAATTTGTAATCCCCAGTAACTTAGCTTACGACTAACCATAGATTGGCTAACGCTAAAAGTCATTTTAAAATCCAAAACTGTACCTCAGAAATTTTCGGAATAAGTCCAGGTCTAAGGCAAGGAGATGAGCTAGCTCCCATCCTATTCAATCGGGAACTAGAAAAAGTCATGAGAACAACGAAACTAGATTTAGATGGAGTATTATCCAACAAATCCACAGAGATTATAACCTATGCTGATAACGGAAATGTGCAGAAAGATCTATGCCCATGGCCATTAAACCAAAAACGACAGAGCAAAACATCAAGATAGCCGCGGAAAACATCTAAATAGTCAGCGAATTTACATACCTAGACAGTAATGTTCATGGAAGAAATTAATTAATATCAGAAGTAAGAAGCAGAATATTAAAAGGAAGCAGAGCATATTGCGCTATGAAAGACATCCTAAAATCTAGAAAAATACGTACAAATACTAAACTAATCGTTTATAAAATAATTATCAGACCAACGGTCATCTATGGATGCTAAACGTGGACGTTGATGAATAAAATAGAATATGCATCCATATTTGAACAGAAATATTGGGAGAGAAAATAAAATGTGGAGAATATTGTACAATCACGAATTGTATTAGATCTATGTATAACCTGACATAATAATAACTGTTGAGATAAACAGGATGGAAACTGATCGAGTAGCTCGATGGATACACTTGGAGGAAATGGAAAATATGAGGGACAAAGACAGGCCCCGGGAAAAATGGAAATCCGGCGTCAACAAGAACGCGCAACCAATATTACCAGTTAGTAACTAGGGGAAGTAAGCAAAAGCAGAAGAATAAAAAGAAGAAGTATAAGAAAAATTTGAATAGGTCACTGACCGATTTTATTTTGCTATTAAAAGCGGCGTTTTAACACCGATATCTGATGTATCTTCAATAACAAGTTTCAACAACTGACTGTTACGAAGTTTGAAAACTGAAAACATGCTACTCAGAATAGGGCTTAAGATTTACCTGGTATTCTCCGCCAATTACCACCCCAAAAATTACATTTTTGCATAATGTTTGAGGCTTTCCCCTGTTACTCGAATTGTCAATATTAGAATCAAATTTCGGCTTAGACCGCGTCGTGCCTAACACCTTGTGAACTCAAACAAGAGTGTGTGTAACGGTTATGTTCTTTGGTGGCTCGTGAACTCTTACAAGCCACCCATGATTTGGTCCGTGTTATTAGAGTTCCTTATGAATAATGATACTTAGGCATATTTGGTCTTTTTACCGTTAGTGAACCCATATCGACTAACGTTTCGCAAGACATTGCAGCTTGCATCATCAGAATCAAAGTTGCTCTGCAAGCTGGGTGGCTTGTAAGAGTTCACGAGGCACCAATGAACGTAACCGTTATAGAAACCCTTGTTTGAGTTCAGAAGGTGTTAGGCACATTAATCCAACCAATGCTGGGTGTTTCTCTACAAAGACTGCGCGGTCTAAGCCAAAATGCAATTCTAATATTTACATTTTTGTCTCATCAAGTAGATTATAGCGCATAATTTTTCCATTTCGTCACATTGTTTTCCCAACTCTTCATCGATGGTTGTCAAGAAAAAAAAATCTGTAAAAGGCTTTACCCAGAAATTCTCTCGCCCGAATTAGATCAATTTGCAAATTTAAAAAATGTATCCCGTTGGGGTTTGAACCCACCTCACTTGCATAGCAATCGTAACCTCATCTCCGCAGCGGATGTAAAGTACGTTTTTTTCCTATAAAAATTTTCAAGGTCAAAGAATTTAGGGTTTATGTTGGCATAACTTGGATTCCTTTAAAAAATATATGTTGGCAAAATTTGTTTTAGTAACTTTATAGAACTAAAAATTGGTGGGAAATTTAAAATCTGGCATTAAAGTTCTATGTACATCAAAAGCTCTTGCTAATCTTTCGTAAACGTCTTCTTCTGGTGTGTTAAGATGCAGATCCAACAGTTCCTCTGCACACTTCACTACATTTAATTTTAAAAGATTCCGTTTTTACGAGTATTCAGTTTCAAAAAAGAAAAACTGACAAATTAATTTTAAATGTCAAAGTGACAAAAGTCGTTTACAGAAAAACCTGACGAAATTAAATTTTCTAGTAATTTAAAAAAAGCAGTTTTGCCAATTTTATCTTGACCTTGAAAATTTTTATAGGAAAAAAACGTACTATAACTGCATCGAAATTCCAACTGCGCCATCAAGTCTTATAGAAATAGGGGCGGCGCGAGCCTCTCTTGAACAGAGGAATCTTATTGTTGAAACGTTTTTACCCTTTTATTTGTGGCATTATCCTGTATCGGTTGAGTCTTGTTTTCGGAAAATGTAAAGCCTGACCTATGTGAAAGTTATTACTTCCTCTTATTTCAAAATTAACCCAAAAATAAACAAAATTTTAGTTTTTTAAGGTGCTCACCCTGTATATACTTGTATGAAATTGTACCGGTTTCATGAGAGGTATATATAACATGTGAGCAAATGAAAACTAAATTAAGCTTGGCTTAGAAAAAATTAAGTCATGTGCTGTATTACTTCTATTGTTTTTAATTTAAATGTGTTATTATAATAGTAGAAGTGTCAAGTTGTTTAAATTATCACAATCTAAATTACACATGTTTAATCAAGCACAAACATTTTTTATAATCGAAATGATTGATGTAGCAGATATAACATTGTTAAGTATAGGTTTTTGTGTTAATTTTCAAATAAAATTTTGACATGACAGTCGGTGACAGTTATGTAATTGTTTAGGTTATGTATGTGTTTTTCATTCTTGAACATCAACATAATGTGAATTAATAATCGACATATGTTTCAATGTTCAAAGCCAAGTTTGATTTCACTTTCGTTTGCTCACATGTTATCATATGTATGCAAAATAACGTCTTCCTCCGACAAATAATTTTTGAGCTATACTATCAACGACAGACAGACAGGCGGAATTAAGAAAACCTCTATTTCGTCATCTAGGGACCTTGAAACGTGAAGATCTGAAGAAATCTCGGAAGGCAAGTAGAAATATCACTCTAGAAATTACCGTAAGTTAAATATCGTAGCATACAAAGTGCGTGCAAATAAATATAAATAATTATTAGAAAACAGCAAGTTAGTAATTTAATTTTGGGTGTAGCGACCTAATCCTATTGAGATAGAATCATATAATTATCAAAAAGTACCATAGTATATTACACACACACAAATTGGTTACGAAAACATCGCATCAGGGTCTGGTTCAAACTTTTGGATCAGATGAGAGTACATTAACCTAATGCACCAAATGTAATTCAAATACCCAAACAACTGCTTTTTCCTTTGCATTTTATCCAATATCGATGTTATCGCAACCACATGTGCGAACATACGTTCACAAAAATTCATTGCAGTGGCCACCAATCAATTTAATCTGTCAAATGTTTAAATTTTTTGTGGGATTATTATTAATTTTTGAGGTTTAGTTCATTATGAAAAGTTGTTCTCTTTCATGTTCTCTAACTACTCCTAAATGCAATGATCATACTTATATACCTATATAATCAGGTTATGTTAAATGGTATTATTTTGGGACCAAATCTCTGTGGATCAGCCATGTTATAAATTTTAGAATAAACCGCCTAAATAGAAACTAATTGTGTCTTTTATTTTAATGAATTATATAATAGCTGATGATCGAACTTTAAGCTTAAAATAAAATAGCTTCTAATCACTTGCTAGGCACCGATATATTGGTAAGTACAAGTACAAATGTGAGGTTTTTTACGTAATTTTGTTGATATTCGTAATACGTGGTTCATAAAGGAATATGCAATTTTTCAAGCATCCACTTTTTAAACGTCTAAACATTTTTAATGTGGCAAAATGCACAGCAGAACATCAAGAATTTAAATTTGTTAAAGCTCGTAATGCCACGTTTAACTAAAATACAATATTCCGGAAACATTCTTCTTTTGTAGATTTTTCCTTTCGCGTTAACTTAATTAAATTTGTTTAATTTTTTGTGCTTTTAATTTTTGAGCTGGCGTCTAACGAGAAGTATTGCCGAGGTCCGCCGTATTTCCCCACGGATGCAGACAAATTTACTTAACGTGAGGGACTTCGCATTATTCACTTTATTTCTTCCCATTTTCCGCGTTTTTTTATTTTGCAGGCACTGCATGAGCCAGAACAATGTGCAAATCCGAGCGACGGCATCGCATGACGGAAACTAATGACTTAATCATATTTGTTGCCGTCCATCTGTCAGTCCGGCATTCGCCTCTGTCCAGAAGTTAATTTTGGGGAAGCTTGCACTAGCAACCTCACATTTACACCCTCGGAACTGCCCATCACCTTTATTAAGTTGCGCCTGAAAAAATGTTGCCGTCGTATTTCGAAGAAGAGCGTTCAATAATTCAAAAGTTTGTTGGGCGAACATTGTTTTGACTCCCGGTTGAAACTTTATTTCAAATCTATGACTTTTCCAAAATTCTATTACAATTTCTTTTCCAACTTTATATTGAATTTATATTTAATTTGATAATAGGTAGTTCTGATATTAAAATATCTAAACTTTTTTCCAACTAACGAGGCAGCATGGCGTGACAATATACAGAGTGCCGGGTAACACAACCCCATTTTTAGCTTGGAATAAACAAGAGAACCCTGTAATTATTTTAGCCTGTTGGATAAATGATGCTTCTATTTGTGTAGCATTATCGTTTTAGTCGGTATGCTAGATGTAAGGCTCTATAATCTCCATTATTTTTAGACTCGTCATGATAACTACTGTTTCCATAATTTTAATTCCCTAATTCCATAATTGTGGGTTGCTGTCAAATAAATTATTCAAGGAAATAATCAATTATAAATTACATTAGCTAACATATTCTTCAAATCTTTAGAAAATAAACCGAAATCTACAATATAGTGTCCAGAGAATTAAGCCAAATTGAACTGACATAACTATGCCGTTGTTGTAAAGAATTCAACAAAATAATTTTCCAAATTACAACTATTGTTAAAACAACACATCGACATATTTAGCAGCAGAAAACTTTTACGAAGTATAAAATTCCTGTATTCTTATATTTACTATTTTATAAGTTTTATTTGTTGCAAAAACATGCATAACCAACAAAGCAATCATTATCCTGTGAAAAATGTCACAAATTTTTGACGATGAGTTTGCATTTACCCGGCCAAGACTAGAAAGCTCTTTAAGGTTGTAACGAGAAAGGTGGAAATCAGAATGTACAGCTGAAATATAATGCTTTCCTGCATACAGTCTGAAATGAGTCGCTAGGTAGCCCTTTAGTTAGGGCATTAAATTATGGTAACACGTCTCTTATACCTTAATATTTTTATAACTGAATTTCTCTGTTGTATATTTACATAGCTCAGTACACATGCAACCTCAGTTTGTAGCTATGACGCATCGTTATCTGCCAAAAAGCCAGAAAGCTGGCCAGCTGCTTAAATAAACTTCAACAATATTCACAAGAAAAGCCAATTTGTTTACAGAAATAATCACAGATCTACTGACTTTTAAAATACACGCACATAAAACACTATCGAAAATAGTATTAAACCCCAAAATAAATAGCTAGTTCTAAACAAAACATAAACAAAACAGTGTTAACTAAAAATGGATTAATAAAGCACAATATGTTGTAGCTGCACGCGTTTACAAGTAAAACAATAGCAGCGTAATTGTATCTGCTATACGTTTACAATTAAGCAACATTAAAAAGATAACAAAATAACTGTTTTAATACGCAAACTGCATCGAAGTACGTCGTCAGGATTTCATACATAAAAACCCAGCTTCATAATTTGCGTACGTATTTATTCATCTATTCATAGCATTGCTTTATGGTCACAAACTCTTCACACACAGCCTGAAGCAAACGGTTATTGCGCGCACTGCAATAATATTCTTTCTCAGTTTACCTTAAACTCATGGCCTGTGAGCTGCTGCGTAGCACCAGGACGGAACTACGTCATCCCTCGAATGACTCTTTGTATGAAATTCTCTAACGAATGCTGCGACTAAATCACATGGTTACTAGCTATGGTCTATTTTATCCGCTGACATTACGGAGCAATCGGAACGTCATAAAACCGCTTGGTAGTGTCGCTCTGTATACAGATTGCGGCAGGCCACTAGGACCATAGCAAAAGCAAGATGACCTTACATGTGGCCGTAATTTATTAAAAAAATTAATATGAATCGGTGAACAGATCAAATCAACAAGGGAAATTTGCGTTGCCAACTATATGACGATGAAACAAAAGAACAAAAACATCTGTTTACCGAAACGCCACAATCCTACACAAATTTCAAATAAAAACCTCTGTAGAAATAAAACAATAAATTGCGGCATGCCAGTTTAAAAGTACACAAATTTCCAAATAACAACCTCTGCAGAAATAAAACAATAAAATGCAAACAGCATGCCAGTTTCTAAAGTGCAGCAAATCACCCAGCAATAAAACACCAGGGCAAGCCGGCGAGCAGAGCCTCTAACAGCTGCCGAAACTCATGCCAAATTGAAATCTAATTTTAATTAACAACGGCACTCCTAATCAATAGTGCGCCCTATAGAAACCACACAGGCATAGGAAAAATTAGCCGCTACCTAATCAAATTACCCTCAAGTCGCTAATAAGCATACAGGCCGATTAAAACGATTTTTCCCTCAGCCGACAAAAACATCGCGGCTCGCCGTACGGGCGGAGTTTGCCCGGACCCAGGACAGAACAAAGACGTATTCCCTAAACGACTAAATTAGGACAAAGGCCAAATACAGCAGGCGAATGTACACATATTACAAATTAAATTTTAATTAGCATTATGAAGAATCAAATGCAAAAGTATTTGATATCAAAAAGCAGAAAAATCAGCGCGCAAATAATAAAAACAAGGAGAACTTTTTAACACACTCAGTAACAATAATTCTTAAGTAATTTTATACACAGAGCTCGAGGGAAACAAATCCTTATTTTAATTAAAGCCAAACGAAACATAGCAAATGTGGTTTCATTAGAATCGGCATTTCAACGGCCAGCCATTGCGACACTCATCAAGGCGCTAATATGTCGCGCCGCGAAAAAAACCGCGGAATTATTAAATACGGGGAAAATAAGCAGTCATCCCTTCTCCTCGGACCAATGAGCGTCCAGGAAGCGCAAAACAAAGGACGGGGCTCCTTTAAATAGAGTTACCCAGGCTAAAAGAAATCACTCAACCCAGGAGAGTCCACCAGGAGCCAACCAGCCTTCCAGGACAACACTCAGCACCCAGCAGCCTCCAGCCTGCCAAACTCAACCCAGGAGAGTCAACCAACAGCATCCAGCCTTCCAGGACAACACTCAGCTCCCAGCTTTGAGTCCCATCCGCATCCAGCTCTCCAGCCAGACGGAAGCCACCAAGGATCCAACACTCAACCCAGGAGAGTCTACCAGGAGCCAACCAGCCTTCCAGGACAACATTCAGCACCCAGCAGCCTCCAGCCTGCCACACTCAACCCGGAGAGTCCCAGCAGCATCCAGCCTTTCAGGACCAACTAGCAGCTCTCTTCAGGGCCATCCAGCCACTTCAGGACTTAGGACGAGAACCAGCCAACGCTCTTCCGGAATTTGTCATCAGGGCCATCCAGCCACTCCTGCCCCGACAGCAGCCCACGTCGCGGCCCCCGCTGTCGACGGACCACCCGTCCCCGGACTCCCCTAGCGGAAGCCCGACCCCGTGCCCTAACAACGCCCCGCTCCAGCCGAGAGGGTTACTCGCGCCGCCGACGCCCCAGGAGAACCTCGCAGCCCCCGCTCGACGCCCCACCCAGAGCGCCGCCAGCGCCCACAACAAGCCGTGCCCCAATCCGCTCCCCGGGAGGATCGGACCGCGTCCAGGCCGCGTTCCCCGCCTCCGACAACCGGGAAAGGCCGCCCCATCACCTCCCGCGCCACCGGCGCCCTAGTCTAGACGACTGTTTTGTACATATTTCTTTTCTTGTTTTTTTCCTCTTGTATATATATAGTAGTAAGTTGGTTTTTGTTTGTATGTATCATCGGGTTATTAGCAATAAACGTATTAAAAGTTTATACCAATTATTTAGCAGCATCAATAAAGGTAACGCCTACACCCCCTCCTTCGCTGACGCCATTGTAGAACCTACCGCTGAGCATAGACCGAGGCGTGTTAAAATTAAAAAATCGAATATATACCCTATATTTATAATTATTCTAACGACCTACCGCTATCGTCCATTAATTGTTCGTTTGTGAAACTCACGATGGCCACATGAATATTCTCCTTGCTTTTTCAATGGTCCTAGTAGCCTGCCGCATTCTGTATGATTAAAATCACACTTATAAGCCGTTCACGACCTTTTTGGGACAGAGTTGGCTATGATTTTTGCTTTTCATGTTGACTAACTGATTCGGTAATGTAGCGGATGCAACTTTTTTTTCTGTCAGTGTCTTTTCGATATTTTCTTGCCACCACATTGCCAGATTTATTATTTTAATATTCGTAAGAAAATAAATGATTTATCAAATGTGTAAAAATCATTTTAATTTACGTCAAAGGAATAGTAAAAATGCCCAAAATAATTTTGTTACAACTAAAAATTTCCATGAAACGATCCTACTTCCAATTTAAAAAGGACAGACCAAATTTAAAAGAACGCGAGTGAATGTGGAGACTAGAGAATATCCGGCAACAATTCAGAAATATAACCTTAAACTGAAAACAACCTAACCTAATACAAAAAGTGTCAATTTCCATGAGGGAGTTTAGTTGCAACAGAGGTGCTGGCAACAAAATTACTAGATGGTCATAGCCTCAGCTGACCCAAAAAGATCCTGAACGGCTTATACTTAAAATGTCTACACTGGCTTGATGTGGCACAGAAACACTACTGGCAACAAATGTTATTTACTAAGCGGCTTCAGTCGCCTTTTACTTAGCTCGACGTACTCTGATTTTACACTGTGAGTTGTAGGGACGTACGCCTTTACGCCTAGCTCTACCGTGCCTAGTTTAAGTTCTTCGAGTTGCTCGAAAGGTCCATATCGATCGCTACACACACAAGTGACTGGTCTCAGCATTAAAATAGGGCCGTACGCGGACCTTCACTTATTCTAAGTTGCAATGGTTACGACAAATTAACAAAAAAAAAACATACAAACTAGTCATATATACACTGCTCAACAAAATTATCGCATCACCTTATCAAAATAGAATTTTCTTTATAAAGAATGGATTTAATTATTTTTGATATGAGATTGATGTCTAAGCTTGAATCTTCATTCTTTGAAATACAAAAAAAATAGGAGGCTTTGATGGATTCTACATAAACATATGATAATCAATAACAAAGCTCATTCTAGCTCATTATTGTGTCAGTAATCGACTGGTTTGAGGTGATTTTTGTGTAAGGAGCATTTAATTTTTGTCAGTAATGAATGCTCTTCGTCAACAGAGACCTTTAAGCAATGAAGAAGTGGTTTGAATTGTTTCTCTCCTCCAAGAACGTCATAGTCAGACATATGTGGCTGGTATGTGTGGAATTCAACGATCTTTCGCATCTAGAGCAGCCAGAAGATACAGAGAGACTGGAGCATATGTACGCCGACGAGGACAAGGCCGAAAGAGAGCCACACCCCGAAAGAGACGACAGATTTATTCGAATGAGTGCTCTTCGTCAACGTTTTGTGACGGCAATACATATTCAAAATCAGCTTTCTGAAGTACAACAAGTAAGAATAAGTGATCAAACCGTTAGAAGACGATTGAGGGATATGGGATTGAGGCCTAGGAAGCCTTGATCCCGGTTAACCAGAACACACCGTGTGGCCAGGTTAAGGCTTGCTCGTGAGCACATTAATTGGGTTATTAACGACTGGAGCAGCGTACTTTTCACAGTCGAGTCAAGATTTTGCTTAATATCGTTTGATGGACGTATTAACGTGTGGCGTCATGTGGGAGAACGGTACGCTCCAGGAAACATTCTTCCAACTACGAGTTTTGGAAGTGGTTCAGTAATGGTATGGGGCGGAATTTCTTTGAACGCTCCTTGGGAACTAGTGGTGGTGGATAGGGGTTCAATGACAACAAACAGATATGTGGCGGACATTTTAGAACCATATGTAATGCCCTTTGCCCCTTTTACTGGGGATACCGTTGCAGTAATGCAAAATAATGCCAGGCCCCACGTGGCTCAGGTCTCGCTCTAGTATCTTCGTGATACCGGAATTCCAGTCATGAACTGGCCAGTTTGTAGTGCAGATGTTAACATAATCAAGCAGGCATAGGACATGATTGGAAGGCAAATCAGACAAAGAGAAGTCGCCTTCACTTGCAGACCGTGGTAAGGCGTTGACTGAAGAATGGGGCAATTTACCACGGGAATTAGTGAGAAACTTATTTAATGGTTTACCAAGAAGAATGCAAGCTGTTATTAATGCCAGAGGTGCAAACAGGCGGTATTAGCTGTTATTTTGTTTCCTTTTTAGGTAAACAAAAAATCGCTTTAGTATAATGTTTTCTTCTTTTTGTAAACTTGTTGCTGTTTGTTATTTATTTTTAGTAAAATTAGTATTTTTTATTCTATTTTATGTTTAAAATGAAGAATCTAGCATTAGAACACAGAAGAAATAGTTGCAATCTATAAATACTGAGTGATGCGATAATTTTGATGAGCAGTGTATATAAATATCTAAATAAACAATCCATTCAAAGGAGGTTTGAAGCCCGTCAAGTCTAAAATAATACAATCCGAGAAGATGCATTCTCGAAACTATAAATAACAAACGATATTTTCCAGAAACTAATAAGAAAAACGAAGAGTGTTAAAGAACTGTTTAAAATTAACACTTTACTGTGAATCGCATTTCAAACTTTAATAATCTGTTACCTACATTTTGTTAATAGTAATTATATTAAGAATTTCGTTTTTATATCTTAAATAGTAATTTTTTGTGATTATATAATATTTCACTATCGACATTTAATATTCTTAACCATCAAAACGTTATTTATATTTCCATAATGACAACCCCAAAGACGTCTATTTCTATGTAGTAAGTTTAACCTTAAGCAAATTTAAAACTAAAACTGAGTTACACTAAACGATTTTGCAGTATTCAATCAAAATTGAAAATATCATTCTGAAATTCAAACGACACAATTCTATGTTGCTGAACAAGTTATCATTGTTTCTTGATTTTGCATTACACAAGTGTTGCTCGTATAAATACTTACACATATTGCAAGAAAACAGTTTAAAGTTTAAGGAATTCAAAGAAAAATATAATATACTATAGGTATATAAGCTTAACTTCTAAATTTTTGTTGTTGTGATAAACTAAATAATGTTGTATCCTTTGAATCTAATTTTAGGAATTTTTTGCCCTCGATAAAGGATGAAATAGCTATAAGAAAATATGAAAAGAAAATGGCGTCCTTTGGAATAATAAATATTTCGAATATACCTACTTTCAACACAACTATAGTGTTCATGGCAATCATTAATTAAATTTTATTTGTTGTTACACCCACCCAATTCATCGTAGGACTTTCATTTGGTTCAACGTCGAAAAGCGGTAGATACATAACTTACAGACCTTGAAATATCCGAGTTTCGCGATAACGTAATAGGATTGGAGCATCGTTGGTCCAAATCCATTAACGTTCAAAGAGATTGTGTTGAAAAATAAAGCCATACTTAAACCGTTACTTGAATTACACTTGGTTTGTTAAATTAAAAATAACCTAGAAGGTTACTGTTAATATAAGCACTTAAGTACACACTTTAGTAAAACAAGAAAAGTAAAAAATTAACTAATAAATCACTGATAATGATTAGCGAGATATATCGCTGGAGTGCAGTAACGTCATGCGTTTATAAGGAGGTAAAACAAAAAACCTGACCTTGTGTTATCCAAGAACTTACGTCGGATACGGCGCCGTGGCATTAAATACATCGCAAAGCAAGCGTCTTCTTCGCCGCTTTAAAAAAATGCAAAAGTTCTCAATTCCAGGAAAACACCAGGATGGTCGCTGCAACATCAAGAACAATGTACCAAATTAACATTTACAAAATTTACCCAAATAAACATAGGCAACACGCTCCACTCAGGCAAGCTTGAGAAAATCAATGTCCAAAGAAACAAATCAACTATATTTGGGGCGTTAGACTGTCTAACTGGATTGAAAAAGATAAAAATACTACGGGTAGTATTTAAACTTTAAATTTATAAACCTTCGAATAACCTAGCAGTCATGACAAGCAATTGTCTAGTAACACAACTGAGAATAAGTTCACTGTCACTTTTTTCCATTAATAATTATTTCAATATGTTAACTTCTTATATACAAACATCTTTTCGACAAATAAAGTAGTCTTTTTGCAAAATTGTCATTTTTGCGCCAATGAAAATCCTAATTTCAAAATTAACTGAAGAAGTCAGAAGAATACATTTGGCGGTAATACTTTAATGTGCCATTTTACCTGCAAGGATTATTGGACCCTATTTTTTCGATGAAAATTTAAACCAAACATTGAAATCTATATGATAACATTTCTGGCTACTAGCCTTGGATGGTACTCTATTTAATCTTTAATCGTTGGTTTCTTAATAAAACAGCACATTCAACATTACTTTTATAAAGTGCGTTAGATGATAATTTACAGAAATGTTGGGTAGGACGCTGTGGTGAAATAAATTACCCTCCTAGATCACCAGATCCGGTTCATTTTTTATTTCGTTATAGGGCTACTTCAAGCAAAAGTTAATGCAACCGATCGTGGGCATAATGCTGACTGCTGACATCTTAAAAGAAAGAATAATACCACGCATTAATGAAATAATTGGAAGAAGCCTAGGTAACGTTTATAAATAATGGAGAAGAGAAATAGAACATTGTTTTAACCAGGAAGGTGCATACGTACAATTTTTTTTTCTAGTTTGTATTTTCGCCTCCCTCTTAACCATTTGTAAATACTTTTATGTCATACTAGTACATATTCGTGGATTATATCTGTCATATGGAATATATTGAATTAATTCAGGCTCTTACTTTGTTTTACCTATGAATATATGTTTATACATTTTCTTTTAATGAACTTAAATTGCCGTGTTTATTGTTATTTGAATATTATAAATTATTCTTTTGGATAGCTCCTGAAAAATCAGGAGTGGATTCCTTTTATCTAGATTGCTTATTTTGAAATTAACATCTGTCAAATGATACGTCAAACAACTTTCAAAATTCAATGACAAATACCAGATCGTCACATTTGTTATATAACAATATCAAACAGTGGTGAATTCATCTTTTATTCTTTATTTTCTTTGAGTGCTTATCTAAATACCTAAACTCACCCACCTTTCACTCGAATTTATCAATCATAAACCAACTTGTGCCACTCTTCTACCGATCACAACATAAACACGGTGAAATCCTCCACTGACAACCAATATGTCAAAACTGCCTAGAATCAGGAACAGAAGCTCCCTCACAGCATAGACCCAAATAGACCCCAGTTGCCGTCATTCATCTCCAACACCGTATCCAAACACACTCTTCCAAAGTACTTCACCGACCAGCACCAAGGACCCCGGTACAAGTACAAGACACCAAACCTCAATTGCCAGATTCTTCAAAAATGTTCCCTCTGCCAGTGATCTTCCCGGAACTCTCCTTTCGTGCCAACAGCTCGCTGCAATCCAAATCAATCGATGTGCAATGTCAAATGTAATTCCTCAATAAACTTAATTTAGTATTTCTCTCTATTTATTCTCCTCTGCAGATTAGTCCTGCTTTTAGTTTAGTTTCTCACCATATACTTTCTATCTTTCTCCATTTGGCATCTCATCTTCTTATTTTAAAATTTCATTTTCATTTTACCAGGTGAACTCTTTCTCTATTGTAACACTTTCATTTTTTAAACATATTACTTTTTAAATAGAGTTTATTTCATAATTTTACACAAAATTAATTACAGCTTTACATTTTCAAATTTGTTATATTAATAACTGAAAACAAAGTCCTTAACGATATCATGTTTTCTCCTTCCAATACACTATATCTTTATTTTTTTTATTTCTACCCACTATGTGCATCCTTCGTGGTCCCGACGGAGACAGGTCTACTTCAGGTATACGACCCTGCCCACGCGAGTCTTGATCCCCTTTCACCTCCCGATACAGAGAGGAATCATGTCCTAATACCTAAATCCTTACCATCCCACATTTACCATATCTATATCCTCACCCTCTACCAACCCGCAACGGCCAGCGTGGTAGAGTATGGCCAAATACCCCCAATGAGTTTTAAAACGAACGGAACAAATCTCCAGGTCGGCGAACCCTACACCCTTAATAGGGTCTGCCTCTTGGAATCTGGGGGAGGCAAAAACTCAATCTATCAAAAACGAAACCCCCCCTCAACGAAGTTATCTATTGCAACTTTCAACATAAGAACCATGAAATCCGAGGAGAAACTGGAAGAACTAGAGGAAGAATTATCAAAGATAAAATGGGACGTACTAGGATTGAGTGAAACAAGATTGCCAGGAGAAAAATGCTCAATCCTCCAGTCGGGACACATGTTTTTCCAAAACAACAGAGAAATCGACTCACATATAGGAGGCGTCGGAATCCTGATAAACAAGAGAATAAAACATCTGGTAACAAAAATGGTGGCATCTCAGAAAGAGTTATTTATATAACTCTGAAAATATCCAAGAGATACAGCGTGCAGATAATCCAAGTATACGCTCCCACCAGTAACGCGGAAGATGAAGAGGTAGAACGAATGTACGAAGACATTACAAAGGCCAAATCAGAAAAAGCCCACTTTAAAGTAATTATAGGAGACTTTAACGCCAAAATAGGCAGTGAAAACATCGACAACATACCCAATAGAGGAAAATTTGGACTAGGCGATCTCAACGTAAGAGGAGACAGATTGATTGATTTCTTGCAAGAGGCTAACCTGTACTGCATGAACACATTCTTTAAAAAACCAAAAAACCGACGATGGACATGGCTAAGCCCAGACGGTAAAACAAAGAATGAAACTGATGTATCAGTAGTTAACATGATTAGATTGGGAAGTGATCACAGGTTACTTAGGGCAAGAATAACAATCAACACAAGCTTAGAAAGGAAAAAACTAATAACACAAAATCAATTTCCGACCATACAAGAACTTAAGAACAATGAGCTCCAATACCAAAAAGAGTTAGAGGAAAAATTAAAACCAATAGAACAACTATAGAATATGAACACCAATGAATTAGAGGAAAGGATAAGGAAAAACATACAAACAGCAACCAGTAAAATATGCTCAAGAGCACAAACCAAAAACTGCAAACTAACTAAAGAGACAAGAGACATGATTAAAGAGAGGAGCTGCTTAAACAGAAATTCCCCAGGTTACAAAGAACTCAACAGAACAATCAGAAAAAATATAAGACAAGATATTAGAAGATACAACACCGAAACAATCGAAGAAGTAATAGAAAGCAACAAGAACTTGAAGGTATTGAAAACTCTAGGAAGCACAGGACGACAAAAAATACATCAGATAAAAGACACTAACGGAATTATCAAATATGAGAAAGACCAGATAACAGAGATTATTGAAAAATACTATACAGAATTATACTCATCCATAATACCAGAACCTGTCACCAACAAAAGTGAGAAAATACTGAATATGGGATCGGAGGAATTACCTGAAATTACCAAGGGGGAAATTGAAGGGGATTTAACTCAGATGAAGAACGGCAGAGCTCCTGGAGACGACGGCATTACCAAAGAAATGATAGCAATGGGAGGATCAACTACTCTAGAAGCAATTCAAATCCTCATGAACAAATGCCTACAGAATGGAACCATCCCAGATTCATGGAGAAATGCGAGGGTTATATTAATACATAAAAAGGGAGACAAATTTAACCTAGATAACTACCGCCCAATAAATCTCCTACCACATCCTTATAAACTCATGACAAAAATAATCACTAACAGACTGTCAAACAAATTAGACGACTATCAATCAGTCGAACAGGCGGGGTTCCGCAAAGGTTACAACACTATAGAGCACCTACAATCATTACGTATATTCATAGAGAAATGTAATGAATACAAAGTACCCCTTCAGCTATCCTTTGTGGACTACAATAAAGCTTTCGATTCCATAGAACTATGGGCAATCTACCAAGGGCTGAATAACGCCAGGATAGACTCAAGGTATAAGGAACTCCTGAAACAAATATACAACAAAGCAACCATACAAATAAACATAGCAGAAGAAATAACAACACGCAAGATAAAAGTCGAGCGAGGAGTCAGGCAGGGAGATACGATCTCCCCAAAATTATTCACCCTTGCGTTAGAAGATGTGTTCAAGAAATTAAACTGGGAAGAACGCGGAGTGAAGATTGACGGTCGACACTTGAGTCATCTTAGATATGCCGATGACATCGTGATTATAAGCAATAACATGGAAGAACTACAGGAAATGCTGAGAGAACTGAAAACGGAATCAGAGAAAGTCGGCCTGAAGATGAATCTTAATAAAACCAAAATAATGACAGAAGAAAACACTAGAGTGGAAATAGACGGAAATGAAATCGAGAAAGTAGACCAATACACTTACACATATCTAGGACATACAATCACACTTGGCAAGCAAAATCAAACGGCGGAAATTACGAGAAGAATACGTATGACTTGGGCTGCGATGAGTAAACTCAACATGGTTTTAAGAACTACAGAAACCCCCATTAGCCTAAAGAGAAAAGTGTTCAATAGTTGTATTCTTCCTGTCATGACGTATGGCATGGAGACAATGACACTTACAATACAATCAGCCAACCGATTAAGAACGACACAAAGGGCTATCGAAAGAGCAATGTTGGGAGTCTCTCTGAGAGAACATATTCGGAACGAAGACATAAGAAGAAAAACGAAAGTGGACGACGTAATCGCTAGGATCGCAAAGTTGAAGTGGAGTTGGGCGGGACATGTGGCCCGACAAGAGATTGAAAGATGGACTAAGAATATCATCCAGTGAAGGCCAAGAGAGCACAAAAGAAATGTGGGAAGACCACCAAAACGTTGGCTAGATGATATTAAAGCAATAACAGGACAAAACTGGCACCAACTAGCGCAAAACAGACAAGAGTGGAAGACTCAAGGGGAGACCTACATCCAGCAGTGGATTCAAAGAGGTTGATGAAGAAGAAGATGTGCAATAATCTATTTCGATTATTTGCCATTATTTTCCAATTTCATATTTAAATATTACATTAAATTCGAATACTTCTATTTTTTAAATAGCCTCATTTTATTCAATTATAAATTCTATATACTTTTCTAATTACCTATCAATTATTCAAATACCCAATTCATATTCAAATTGATCCCTATAATATCCAACCACTGTAATCCCTTAATCTTATTTAAAAATTAATTGTATACCCCTGTATTCATATCATTACAATATAAATAAGTGGATAACAACCAGGGCATTATGAGAGGGCACTATAATTCCTAACGTTCGCTCACCGTTAGCGTCAAATTACTGTCCAGTTACGTCAATGCGTATACAGCAATGGATCATCCAATAACAACTTTCTGATCCATTATTTAGGTTATTAGAAAACAATGATAAGACACACACATTACTTGATGTTTATATTCCTCGGACATAAACATCTTCATAATGCCTTTGGTACATACAAATAAATATTTACTAAATTCCATTGTTGTTATGTTTATTTAACCAAAAACGAATTTCTCGTTCTCGTATCTTTGAGGTAATAAAAACGCCCACAAATGCTAGTCATTCCATCGAAGAAAGAATAGGTATAATAAAAATGTTTTCTAGCTGGTAAACTTAAGGCATAAGATAAGATAAGCACCAGCAGTAAGAGATATATTTATTTTTACATATTCATGTAACGCAGTAAACTATATATGTAAATCAATAGGTAATATCTGACCTATTCTAAATGCCAATTAAGTTTGAGAGCTCAGAAACGAGTACCTTACGGAAAGATGGTTTTATTTCGAGCTTCAGTGGAAACTAAGTTTTGATTGGTTGATTTTAACATATTACTTTCTGTTAACGTTGATAACGGGAATAAATTTTCCCAAACCGTTTCTATATTAATGTTTTTAATGTTTATAGTAATGCGAAATACTCAGCAATATATGAAAGCAAATTATTATTTATTTGCTCATTTTCAATATTTCGGTTAATGTTAAAATGCCTTGCTCCAATCTAGAGTAGATTGTAAATTTGCAATTAAAAATTTTAAAAAATGGTAACATACATGAATGAAGTTAATGCTTTACAGGATCAGTATAATGCCCAATATACAATTAAAATTTTAAACTGAATACCATTTTACTTACGAACAGAAGACGGCCCAACAAGCAATATGCTCGACTCTCAGGCGACTGAGTTCGATTACCAGATATTATTTTTAAATTTTAAAAGCTGGTACGCGCTCCGGTTATCATGCTAACACCTGTAGTAGACGTTCACCCCTAGTAAGGAAACTCTTCCTCATTTTCGAAGAGCAAGGCCAGTGGTGGCTCTTGATTATTCCACATATGATGATTTTGAATTTTGATGATCCAAAAGGAAACTTCATGTGCACATAATAAAAAATATTCAAGCACAGCACAAAATAAACATGAGAGGTAATAATGGGTATAAAAACTGAAAACAGAACAGAGCATTTAATGGATTACATCCACAAATCATTTTGTTTTTCGTGTTTCGAAATGTTTACATAAAAGTGTCCAAGTTCCAACTTGGTTTTTCTGGTTGAAATTTAATGAAACTGTAAGCCGCCCAAGGTTTTTTATATTAACATTATCAGCTAGAGGCAGGCTTTTAAAATTAATGTTAAATTCAGTCATGCTATTCTCTACCGTTTTCTAGAATAAAGCTGCGCGAAACAATCGAATTCACCCACGATAAATAAACACATTCCAACTGCAACCGATATTATGTAGATCATCCAAACACGAACCACAAATATACAAGAGAGTCCTAGCTACATTTGCATTTATTTTCATTACCAAAGCTTACATAGTATTTCCAAACAATTATGCTATCGCGCCGCGGCCACCGTACCGCCGAATAGCATTACATATTCTGGAGTGCAATATTTATAAATATTACGTAACTGCAAGTTAATAACGGCGGTTGTGGTTAGAAAATCGCGAACTCTCCCGCCACGTTGAAACTACTATATCGGCGATTCAGCAGCGACCACGTTTTCGCCCGTAATTCCCATACAAGTTCAGAGCTCGATTTCGAACAGCTCACAGCAACTGCCAGCTGCTTAGTGCATAATAATATGAGTGAAAGCGTGACAGATAACACATGTTATGCTGACATACTTGTTGTATTGAGATGGTACGAGGCCCACGACTTGGCTCTGTTTGCAGTGCAAGATAATTGACCGATCCGATAAGCACAGAGTTCGGACGTTTTATCTAATTATTGCAAATTTTAAAACTAAAGTGAAACAGTAAATTCATTCATAATGAGATGCGAGAAAAATTAAATTAGTTGGAGAAAGGTACGCAAAGGCAAAGCAAATTTCAAAGGGTTTAGATTGGCTTGTGACTAAATGAATATAATTCGAATAAGGTTTGTGCACATGTAAAGCCAGAGCAATTTATAAAATGTATTTGACACAAAAGGTTGTTGGCTGCATTATAAAAGTAGGGTACTTTATTAAGTCAAAAGCAAAAGATAGTGAAATTAGTAAGAAAAGGCAACAGACAGAAATAATAATGACGCGAACATGGTGAACTCAAAATACAGCGCAATAGTGCAAAGCAGAGCAATGACAAAATAAAAATAAAAACGTTTGTGTGTGCAGCGCTACCGAAAGATTTAGTTATAAGATTTTTTAAACAATAATTTAGTTTTAAGAAAATTGTAATAGTATATTAAAACACGAGTTTTATAAAACTTGTATTTCGACACGAGTCCAGTTTGCAGCACGACTGCCGAAGGCAGGAGTGCTGTGAAGGACGAGTGCTCAGAAGTTTTATAAAACGAGTTTTTTATGTAATTTTTTCTAATTTGCAAGTTAAATACCGTTTTACTACAAATAAAATCAATTTTGATAATTTAGGGAATTTTGTAACAGTTGATAACAGTTTTACTGCAAAGCATACATTTATAACAAAATTTTAAATGTGAATCAAGTAGACTCACCATAAATGTCATTTTTCGCAAGCGTTCGCACGTGAAATTGTAAAATTCGTGTGGATTGTGTTTCACAATGAATTCAGAAATTTCCTGCACTCCGCCAGAAATACGGTAAATTGCCGAAAATGCTACAGTTAATTTACTGCCATTAGTGTCATTGGCTATAACTTTAAACTCACTGTGACATTTCGTGCAATGTCACCAACCGAAAAAAAGTTTATTTCGGGTTTAGTAATGGTTCATGACCGCACTCAAAATGAATGCGGTAAGGGCTTTGTTACGACAACAAATTGGAAAAATGTAATTTAAGTACTCAAATTTACTTCCATTTGTAACCTTTCTTTATCAAAATTAATTTCCTTTAACATAAGAGAATCATAGTAACCTAGCAACCTGATGCTGTGTTGTTGAAAAAACAAAGAGAACAATTTAATTAATTTTTACGTGAAGTTTGTTAGATTTGTGCTCCACTTTTAAATACATTTTATACCATTAAAAAAGCATATCACCAGTAAAAAAAATTGCCGTTTATTGTGCCCATCTTGGAGTACATGTCACAGTGTTTATGAAGGTTTCTTCAGCATTAAAATATAAAATTCTCCAATTACTTCTCCGAGGACATCGGCTATCGTTCAGCTGGGATTTCCGATAATCGTTCCCGGCAAAAGTAAGAATCCAGAGCCAGAGGCCTGCACTGCATTACGTCGGGAAGGACTGTAAGAACGTCACGGACAGCATCTGCAGCGAGGGGACCGTCGCTAGCAGAATATCCGAGAAGCATTCACAACGAGCAGCTTAGAAGTCTGCAACCGAGGTAGGATAAAACCTGCAAATTTAAGTGTAGAGTGTCGGAAACGCAGTGAAATCCGAGGTCAAACCTTTCCGAAGTGGATTAGCATTTTCCCGAGGCCCCATTTGCTTCTGTTTTTCCAAAAATCGAGTAGCGTCGGTGGATTGTGCGAATTCGGCTAGAACTCAAGGGAACAAAAACAAATGCACATTTTGGCGTCTCTTGTACGTCACGAAACAAGCAAGGCGATGTGTTCCTACGTCATCACTGAAGCAAAACAGGGCTAATTATTGCAAGCGCGAACATTTGAATAATTACTTGACGCGTTTCTCACAGTAATTTCACTTTTAAAACATTCAAATACTCTGTCACCACTAGCGACATTTTGTGTCATTTTTCAAATCAAGAAATTTTTTGATCTACCAAGAACCGCTCATTCGAACTACGTTTTGCAGATTAGATAAAATATAAAAGGGACATACAACCATTTATTTGTGTAATCATTTATTACATTTTTTCAAAAATCTAGGAACATGTTGATACGCAGCGGGAAAAATATAATAAGATAACTCGGAATGTATCGCTTATTAACATTTTCGGCAGGCAACAAACAGCGGCTTTGCCTTGGCTTGTACTTGCGTACCTCAAATGTTAATAGGTCCTTACATTTCTTGTTACTTAAATAGCTATTATTATGTTTAAAACTGTATAATGGCTACATACTTTATATTTATTTGAGTGCCAAAATATTTCTAATAAGAAAAATATAATATTTAAATATTTTTAAGTCTTCCATAAGTTCAAAGCAATAAAATATGCTGCCTCTGAATTATGTTCTACAGCCTTTTCGTTTTGAGTACTCCCACTAATGAAACAGGAAAGCTGGAGCTTATAAAAATCAGGACGGGATTTTATTACACACTAACTACCCTGTAATTCTTTGACATAAGCTATCAATGGGCGATCGCTATGCACCCCCCAAATTAATAGCGGGTTCAGCAGAGATATCTGAAAATACCGAAAGTTTTTAATAATCTCCCTAGATCGAAATACAAAGGGAGAAAGATAAAATTGATGTATAACTCCAGCTTATCGTGTAACATAAATTCTATCGCTTCCATCGCTATCCGAAAATGTTAGCCAATTAAGAAGTTGAAAGCTGAGGGAACAGTGCTTTGGTGGATGCTTTCAGTCGGTAAATGATTATAAAGGCCCGAACATGCCGATCATTATACCGCTTTGTTTACAAAATCGTTTGTGATAGCTGTTTTGGGTGTGTTTACTGACAAAGGCTGTTATCGACTAGGAAAGGCAAACTATTCTCCGACTTCAAAGCTGTGGATCCTTTACGCTACGG
Organism: Agriotes lineatus; assembly: GCA_940337035.1. NCBI lineage: Eukaryota > Metazoa > Arthropoda > Insecta > Coleoptera > Elateridae > Agriotes > Agriotes lineatus. The sequence goes on along the minus strand of OW679195.1, from coordinate 141,538,732 downwards.
CTACAAAAAATAAAGTAACGGAGTCTTTTTTAATTAGGTGTTAAATCCACAACACTCGGTAGCCGCCTACTATTAATTAATATTTCCAAACTAACAGAAAAACTATATTAAGAGCTCGGAGTCGTTCCAGAAATAATTTAGAAATTCGTATCCACGTAAATTATTCTGAACCTCCATGTCATAACTAGCAATCCGGGCAAAGTTAAGTTTTATCTTGTTACGTTTTCTTTTGTAATTATACGTGATTTTGTTGAGCGCCTTCGGAATTAAGGAAAGCGTTTTTTAATAGAAAATGTAGGAGAGTTGAGCTTCTGCAATGGACGCGTCAAATTATCTATAAAAACTTAAAGCTTTTTCAGGAAGTAATTAAATTCTGATTAAAGTTTTATTACTTTAAAGCGTCTGCATCTTAATGTTATTTCTTTCTGACAAGGCCCTTCCTGAGCTTCCAAGAAAGGCGCAAAATTTTGATCGTTTTCCTGGAAATTGAAAGATTAGCGCAGTTTTATCTGCAATTAATTTTAAGTGTGGATGAGCCTGAACCGTTTAATTAGGCAATTCTGACAGGGCCATCAGATTTTTTCAGGAACAGAAAAGTAATGCTACAATTATCAGAAAATAAATTAATTACTTTCTAAATATTCAATCAATTTTCCCCTTTATAAATTACTATCAGAGTTTAGAAACTATCACATACCGTAACCTACAGACAATTAGAAACCGCTGCTTTTCGCGTCCTCGAAATGTAGTCCACCAGGTATTATTACAGTGGGTCCCACTATAATTTAACTTTTGACAACAAGTTAAAAATTGGTAGTAGTTTCAGAAAAGAGTCCCGAGCGATTTACCTTAGAGATACATTCGTGTTTACTCTAATTGGGCTATAAACGATAATCCCAGCTCGACCGAAGTCCTAAAATTGCAATAATTTAGCTCATTGGCCCACTATATTTTACACTTTGTATGTTAACAAAAATGGGCACCTTTTTCAATTATTTGCAATCTAAAGACAATTATTTTTAAAAAAATAGTAATTCTAAACTGCTTGATTAGTTAAATATCAAAAGCTGAATATACTCTACCTTTAATACTAATTTAGCGTACTGTAAAATTAATATTCCAAACCCTATCGTTTTAAGTTCAGTGTCAATTACTGGTCGAGATAATTTTTGCTAGTTCCAGTTTAAATTTCCTTTCATGTCAAAATATAAATTTTGCAAAGTTGGCTTCAACTAAAAGCTGGCAAAAATTCAATTATTTAGAATTATGTTTCCTATTTTTAAGTGGCATTCTGTAAATACTATAGTATTTTTGACCGATCAAGCATAATGATTCGTGTGTAATTCTCTTACTGAAAATAAATTGAAGGTGGTGTATCCCAAAATATCAATTTTTCACTGATAAGAAGTATTATCGAAACCGTATCTTGCTAGTGTTAATATTTGTTGAGTTTGAAATTGTATTCTTAGATGTTTTTCTTCTACAACTTTGATTTTTGCGATATACTACCTTTAAATACAAAAGAAAGCTATAACAAGTGTATGTCGTTGAAAAAGTATTAACTTAAATTTAACATATATGTCACTTTAACGTATCTAATTAACAAATACTCATATATTGCGATTCAAATAGTCATTACTATCCCAAAAGCTTCATCAAGACATCCCTTTTCCATAACTTTGTAGACATTCAATTTTGAGATTTAGGTTCATATATGTTCGCAGTTGATATCCTAAATATACAATATTGTATCTGCTGTTCGTGAATTTACGTGTGAACCACGATTCAATTGTGATGTTTTTTATATTTCGACTTTAAGTATATAACTATTACCAATAAACCAATCATTCACTGATTACCTTATCATTCCAGGTTTCATTAAATTTAATGTGTTATTCATCCAAACTATCCATAATAGTATTTTGTCCAATTTCATTTTAAACAAATGTTGCTGCTACTATTGACTTATTTTTTACGTTTTGCTACATATTGACGATTAGTAAGCCCAATTCACCATGCTATGATGTCCATAATTTCTAATTATGCAATTTCATTTATATTGAAATCTAAATATTATTAACTCTGTTATTAATCAAAACCAGCACGTATTTTTTGCTTACGCTCACCCCTTCATTGTTGGTATTATTTTGCCAAGTAAGTACACAATATTTTAATTTACTTTATTTTTAAGCACTATCCGAGTAGTTTATTTTGCTTAAACATAACCTCCAATTGTGCACAAAAAAGTGTGTGATTACAACTTTTGTTAACTTTCAACACTCCTTCCACGATTCTTCATTTGTGGGAGCGATGCAATCAAATTATAAAGATTTTTGTCTTTTTTGCAGATATGGCACGGAATAGGGAAGAAGCAAAAATTGAAAAGAAAGAATGCGACGAAAAACGGAAAACCGAACCGGTGATTAGGAATGATCCCGTTAGGCTAGAGGAAGTGAGAGAGAAAAAAGACTTAAAACTCAGTAGTGGAGAACTTTTTAGTATAATAGAGCTATGTAAAATACAATAATCTCTGTAGGTATTGAACTGTTAAAGTCGAATTACTGAACAGTTGTAAATTTAAGAACAGAAAAAATATGGACCTTCAAAATCAAACGCAAGAAGTAATTTTCAAGTTTTGAAAATTAATTGTGAAAAGCATGTACATAATTACTATAGTTGCTCACTTAATCTTTTGCTTGACAGATGACTGGACACAATTGTATTTCCGTGTTGGTATTTCAATTTCTCCTATTTAGTTGCCAGAAATCCTCGGTATGTGAAAACAACTGTAAATACAATTTAATAAATTTTTTAAATCGGCAGTGGAGAACGTCGAAATCGTCATTAAAATACGAAAAATCGGCAGTAATCCATTGTTTTCCGACTTTTTTTCAGTTGGCAAGATGGACAGATGGGTAACAGAAACGTCAAAACAACCTATAATAGTTTGTTATTAGTTATTTACTATACAAGTGGGATAAGAGCATCATTAATATACGTGTGTGTAAGTTACAAACGAGTGCGCAGCAACTGCCCAAAATTAAGAAAAGTGCATTAAGCACAATGTCAGATCTGTTATTTTCAAAAATATTTTAGTACCCAAATGTCATTATGTCATTCATTTGACACTATTTCAGTTAGGTAATGAAGCCATTACACAACTCAGTTAGGAAATGAAGCCATTACATAACTGAGTAGTTGAATGAGCTTTATTATCTAACGGAAGTAGTGTCAAATGAGTAACGTACTGAGTTACTTATCCCACTGGAGTAGATAAAAAATATAATTTTACGATTTCTAGATTTAAAAAAATTTTCACCTCGGCACTGAAACTTCTTTTTTACTTCCCTTGTCACGAAGGAAGTATTGTAGTAGCGAAAAAATCACTTTCAGAGATGTTTTCAGATCTTCACATTTCACCAGGATCCCTCGATGACGAAAAACAGGTTTTTTCAATTGCGTCTGTCCGCTGTCTGTCTGCCTGTCTACCTGTTAGCGGTATAACTCAAAAACTATTTGTATGAGGAAGAGGATATTATGCGTGCAAATGATATATATAGCTACCATAAAAAGGAGAACATTTCGGACAAATATATACAGGGTGAGCACCTTAAAATAATAACATTTTGTTTATTTTTGCTTTAACTGAGAAATAGATAAAAGTATAAATATGAATATACTTTAGGTTTTAGCATTGACGAAAATGGGAACCAACAGATACACAATAAATAATAAAACATGGGTTAACAATAAATGCGTTCTAGTTAAGGCAGCTGCAACTCACCGATCGGAGACGTGCGCTAACACGTGCTTTACTTGGGGCTACGCTTAGATAATTAAAATTGCATTTTTCGTGCAGGTTCGCAGAAGCTGAAGTTCGAGTCCCATCGTCGGTAATGTTTTTTTTATTTGAAAATTTATATAATTACCAAGCATTCTGTTTTATTGTTTCAGTATTATTACCAATGTAATGATATTGTTACCCCTAGTTTCCTTTGAATTTTAATGTTGTAAAAAGTAATTAATTACTTATTACCGCCCATTGAAGTAATTGAATTGCCAAGGATTTCGATTACCCAAATGAAATAGTAATTCAAATATCAATTATTTGGTAATTGTCATTGCACAACATAAATTACTTTTTCAATTGCTTTCACTAGAAATTATTGTCGTATATTTGTATTTAGTAGTATTGAGATAGCCATGTGCTAGTACATCGTTTTAAACAAGCAAATTGAAATAAATAAATAATTATTATGAACCAATATTGTATAATGAAGCTATTTGTTGTCAACAGTTATGGAAAAAATTAAATTATATTTTTACTGTACGTTACTCTGCAATCTGTACTTACCGCAGACATATTTTTCGTTTCTTATACCATAATTATTATTAGTCAGTCACAATACTGCACAACCTACACTACACAAGACAACACATGCGCATCTCATCTACAATCATACGCGCTTGCACCAAATATCTCTTTGCTCGTTGTACTCATTGAAAATTATAAATTACACTTATATTGCTCCAGGAATGCCCTATTCCCATTTGCTTAACATCTAACTTAATAAAACCTTATTTTACTTTTTGTATTCTGAAGATGTAATGCCCAGTCGAATTACAATCAGTAATTTAGTAATTGAATTACCAGAAAGTAATTCACATACTGCGAGTAATTCCAATTACCGCAAGTAATTCCAGTACTGGAAAGTAATTAAGTGTTAGAATGTAGTAATTAATTACTTTCAAAAACCGATTGTCAAGTATTTTTTAACATAAATTGCAATTATCAGTTAAATTTACCGTATTTTCAAAAATAATTCAATCCCAAGACAAATAAGAAAAAGAAATTTAATTAGTAATTTAAATACAAAGTAATTAATTACTGCCCAGCTCTGCATATGGTCAATGTATTTTCCAGTTTTCTAATGAAAAATACAAGGTAAAATCGTTATAGAACATTCGTCACGTTCCTGAACACATTGGATAGGAGGTTGCGCAAAACACATTATTCGTTCATGCAATCAGTGGATCAGACGCTACAACTGTTGTTTTTTGATTTTGGAGAAGCAATTATTCTTAAGTTGTGCGCAACATAACCACATTTAAACCAGGTAATCAAAACGGATGACCTCAAGAATTTGACTCGGAAGGAGTTTGGCAACTAGGGCTAAAAGTGTCCGGTAGGTTTATACGACAGTAATGAAATGACACTTTGGCTTCTTTTTTATGCAAGGCCAATGAGCGGTCGGTAGCCATTGTGAGACCTGTGCCACAAAAAGTTCCACCAATAGAAAGAGTAGCATCCTTCCATAGATAGCAACTTGGAAGATTTAAGATCTAAACCTAATTAGTTGAGGATGGAATAAAACATATGTTTATTGATTAGGGTCAATTGCAGTTCAACAACGACGTGCGCGTGAGCCAATTTGGTCTGCACGTGCAAAAAACATGGTGGGCAATGTGTGGCTGATTGTAAAAAATACCACGGAGAAGAGTGTAATAAGAGGACTATTTGTAGACCGCTCAAATGACGAGCAAAATATGATTTACTAGACTAGGAGGAACAAATGATTCTGAGAACAGTTCACTACTAGAAAACCCAAAAATGTCCTCCATTTTTTCGATACGGTGGTATTAAAAAAGATTGGACCAGGAGAAAATTTGGATGTGTTTTTCTACACAGCCAGGCATTTAATTTGATACAAAAACGCTTTTATAGCAATTTTTACTAGGTTAGGACAACTTTCTACGTTATTCTACCGGTCTAGAATGACCTAGGGATTCTACTTGCGGCCACGCGGTCCATTTTGGACGTACAGTGCAGCAGTAGTGAAGAACGCCATTTTGAACAAATTTAGATAGTAACTTTTAAGTTGAATTGTTAATATAGTGTTTATTTAATTAATTTCTGTGCTATATTACTTTAAAATTTCTTTTAGATTTTGTACAATTACTTCCAAACTTTAAACGTCTACATATGACATCTACGTATAATAGCTTCAGTGACATATCCCTTGGGTTTGAACGATACTTCATACATTTTGTATTTATTCTGTTCATCTTTCATGAGAGAATGGGAAAAGGAAAAGAATTGATTCTCTCAATAAAGTCACGAAAACTACAATATCTAGGACATATTATGAGAAACAACCAACGATACGAGTTATTACAGCTAATTTTGCAAGGGAAGGTGGAAGGCAGGAGAGGCCCGGGAAGAAGAAGGATATCGTGGCTGAAAAATTTAAGTGTATGGTACAAAACAACAACGGTGGGAATTTTTCGAGCTGTAGCTGATAAGGTGTGCGTTGCCATGATGATCGCCAACATCCGAAACGGATAGGCACCGAAAGAAGAAGAAGAATCTTTAATTTCTTTGTATTTCCTAATGTTGATTTGCATTAATTTGTATAGTTTTACATATTCTGTTTTATTGAGCATTTTACATTTTTTGCTTTCATGCACCATTAATTATTCATTTTTATTTCGTCCTTACCTTGCCTTCTCTTTAACTATTTTGACAGATTTTAATTATTACATATCTCATATCTCATTTACATTTCTTTTTTGTATTCTAACATTTTTTGAAAATTCTTGTTTTACTTTGTGCCTCCATTTTTGTATCTCGTTTTCTAATTTTTTGTAACGTTTGCTCTCGAATCAAAATTCTAATGATACCTAAAAAGTATTTGAATTTAATTCATCGCGTTATCAAGCGTTTACATCTATCCGCTGAGACAAAAGAAGATAACAGAATCTCAGCGCCGATGCGCGAGCCGCGCCGTAAAACCGACGGAGTGTTTTTCCCCTCCCATGAAGTAGGGAGCCCGTGTAAAGATAAAAACGCACGAAACCTATAAAAGGAGAACACATGGCCGCTCCAAGGTAATCTTGAGATTTCCTCCCAGATACCTTCTATCCGATACCGATCTGATTTTATTTTATCTTGACAGCGTATCTGTCTCGTAGAATAACATCAGTTATAATAAGCCCTTGGGGAGATGACAGCGTTTCTGTCAGTCCATAAGTGCATTTAACTTCCTGATAATCCACCTAGCCCGACCGCCGTTAATAGTGTACCCGTATTCGCTTGAATGTAAACAGTATATTTTAATTGCATTCGAAAAGGCCGTATTTCAACGAATTTAAGTTTGTTGACATTAAAGCACTCCGAGATCACTATCGTCGCCATTTCAGACCCGAAGATGCCACCTGAAGATGACGCGATAAGAAGCTCACCTGTAAAGTCAGTCATCATCCCCCTTGGTAGCGGCCCTAAAGCTCGCAATCGAAGGCAACTCAGCTCGGGCCCTCCGCCATTTAATGTTTGCATTTCACATAATAGCGGAAATTTCGAGGTCGCCGCTGAGCTAAAATTCAAGCCGCGTCTACCGCCAGATTCTCCGGTAGAACGAGGGAATAGTCACGGATCGTCCCGCGGTTTATAAATCTAATTCTGGACGCAGGTAACCTTAGAAACTGGCTATGTAATCCCGAAAATTTGCAGTTACCATCTTCCGTAAACAACTCTTTGTAACAACTGCTGCAAGAGAGCTACGACCGCTTCCAAAAGAACTGAAGGGCGTGGCCTTTGAGCTAGAGATTTGACCTAATTGAACTCGCAGCTGGAAGATCCGGAGTGCGTTATAGCGAGCCATCGCCAACGGGCCTGTAGTACTACCGTGCGACTTAAGTTGCAGCCCCATCCAGGAAAGCAAACACCGCCCTCATTATCATTCAAGTATTTAATAATATACAATTCAAGTTAAGTTATTAATGTCCAATTGTACATATTTGAACACATTATATTTATTTTTAATGTTCTCTAGTGTTATTATTAATGTATTCTATATTTGAGCCAAAAAATAATTCTCCTACTTTGAGCTAATCCGAGGTATAGATTTTGGCGCCCTTAATAAAGGGGTTGAAACTTACACTTTCATGTTTAATTGTTTTTCTGAGGTTTTTACAGTTTTCACGTGTTGCACTTTTAATACACGCTTATAACGCAGTTGATCACTCTTCTAATTTAAATCTAAACATGATTTTTTCTTCTTGGCGTTCCACCTGGTGAAAATCTACGTCGGAGTAATCCAGATAAACTCGCAGTAAGTACACGCTCATTTTGCTAAAATTCATTAGATTTGTATTGACTGTACACGCAGACGCCTGCGATAAGGTATGCGTTGATGCAAAACAAAGAACTTTGGTTTCCCAATTACGTGCGGTAAAGGTAACTTATTTAGTTATGTTATCAATTGCACACGCATACGAGTTACATTGCAGTTTTAGTGTAGCAGGCGATTGGACCGTCTGGTAATACAAAATGTTAATTGGTTGACATGATTTTGGGTTTGACTCCAATCATATGTCATTACTATTTGCCGCTGTAGAACGCCAAGTTTTACTTGTAATTGTTTTTGTTAATTGCTATTTTTGGCCTTATAGAGCCTCCTGTACCTTTAATTGCGCTTAATAATTGCGAAACTGCTTAATGAAAATTAAATCCACTTTACCGCTACTTGTATATATTTTTTTGACCTATACTTATGGTCCTTCATGAACCTGCCCGTTCTTTTTGCGATTTAGATTGTTGGAGCAAGAGACATCCAAAGTAGGTGCTGAAGTTGATTTGTTAGCTAGACTTGTGTTTTTGTTGGTCCTTATTCAATCCATATTCTGCCGAAGGATTGAGCTAGCCTTGTTTAAGTGTGGAACAACTATTTTTGCTACATTTTTTTTCAGCAGAAGTTAGATTTGATTCTGCAGTATATTCTTATACTTAGTTGTTCTTATTTTTGTATTATTCTTGATGCCTCCTCAATAAGTTTAGTGTTGAGTAGCAAGCCTTTATCCTTTGGCAATTTTGACCTAAATCTTTCAACCTTTTTAACATCTCTCTCTTAATTAAGACTGGCTTCATAGCTAACGTTATTTGTCGATTGGCTACCGTCTTCATTAGCTTCGGTCGCTTATGCCGGGTCGGCTACTACCACATAATAAATAATCCTTCATAAATTACAAATATCTCCGGTGTTATCATCGTTTAAAAGTCCGAGCCGAAGGCATTATAGCGTACGGCGTTATGTGGAGTGTCATTAAAAAAGTTAATAAGGAACGCGAGAGAAGCAGCGCTAATAATTAACTACTAACACAATTTTTCATTACGAAATAGCTGCGGCGGTTCTCACACTTATTAGCGGCTGCTCGGTGCTTCAGATCACTGAAATTTAGTAGTTTTATCATTAATGATGGTTATTTTGCGCCCAATCTCGTGCATCAACGGTTTTATGTAATGTGTGTAATAAGTAACTTTTTATACGACACAAAGTAGGTTGGCATCCGTGTCTACGTATTCGTCCTCGCACTAATAAAAACAGTTTATTCCAGCTTTCAGTTTTACGGCGGACTATAAAGCGATGGCATTTGATCTTAAAGTTAACTAGGTACTCACAACTTGCGCCGTATAACATTAGTTAAATATTGAAATTTGAAATTTTATACGGGCCGAAAAGTGGATTTTTAAATCTCCCTAATTTTATTGCGGAGTTTAACTGCTGCCCTGTTTTTATGTGGTGAAAGACTCGTTAATACATTCCTCTAGCCGATACATAATTAAACTGCGATTTGAGCATTGAAGCGCCTGTTTGGTTACACCCACTCTTCAGCTGATGAGGAAATTTATGGACCAATTCTGCTTCGGTAAACTAACCGCAACAACTTTGAAATGAATTCAGACAACATCGATACTCACTCGCAAAACCTACGCAATCAGTATTTAACTGGTTTCGTACAAGCTAAAATTGTATACTGATTTCGCAGAAATAAAATTATTGTTGTGCAGCCCAGAATTTCCATCATCCATTAATCCATTAATAAATTATGAACAGAAGGTCGAAAATATGTTGCAAGATACCTTGTTGTGCTTTTATCATAGACACAAAAGTAAATTATACCGATATTCTTAAAAGTTACAAGATTTGCTGAATCTGAAATGTTTTCCATACGGTAAACTTTAATGGAAGAAAGTTAATCTAAGTAATGTAGTGAATGTAAAGCCAAAACGGCACAAATTGTGACATCTAAACTGCTAGGCCAAAAATTATATATTTTTCGTATTCACATTTCAAATAGCGAAGCTTTAAATATCAATAAAAGTTTTTATGTATAGCGTTCTAAAATCGAGCTATTAAAAAAAATCTGAGTGATTACAAATCCTGATAGTTAGGCAAGTTAAAGTACTTAGGAGAAATACAGGTTGCATAAGCTTCATCTAGTTCTTTTTTATTTCTAATAGAAGGCTAATTTATATATTTTCAAATTAATAATAAAAAAGAAACCACTTCCTATTTTGAATAAAAAACAGATTGAGGCTTCACAGCTTCCAGCAGCAAATAAAATGAAGAGCTAAATTCCAGCTTTAAAAGAATACAAAATAGGAAACTTTTCACCTGTACGGTTATAATTGATCTAATTCTACAGTACATTAAGAAATAATAATTTTTCATGCAAATAGAATTGATTCATTAGGCAGTTTCTTAATAGAAAAGCAGTTAGGAGTTAACTGGTAGGTAAATAACTAGGGCGATCAGTACATATCTTAATGGAGAATGTATTTGATTTAGCTTTTTGATTTCCTTGTTATTCTTGCTATATTTGAGCAACGGGACATGATGATCCGGTGGGATAGAGTCACCCGGAGTCTCAATGAAACCTTTTTGGAGGGTCTAACAGAAAAGAGAAGACCATGTTAGACCAATGTTAATTCTTGTTAAGAACTCCTCACTAGAAAATCAGTTTTATTGGTTTGGCGATGGGGGTAGTTTCCGGTTAAATAGAGTTCAACTGGATGGGCAAGACAACAATTCCTAGCATATTGAGGTCGCCGCCGTTTTAGTTAGGTTAGTCCTAAAACCTTAGGAAATCTATATAAACTCTTCAGTTCATTCATATGTCAAGTTAACAGTTTAAAATGGGCATATGAAATTTAATCTACCGTCAATAACTTCATAATAATATAATAAGAAGATTTAATTACCTTTTCAGTAGCAAGGTTAAAAACCAGGTTAAATTTGTAAACGTCAAAAAAGGGGTTTAATGTTATACCGCAGGTATCTGTCAAATAATAATAGGCATTCCTTATACTTCAGAAATGTGAATTGAGTTAGCCGGTAAGTCAATTAACAGTTTTCATTAAAGATATAAATAGGTTAAGAGGGTCTAAAGAGCTTTTTAGATTTATCTTACCTAAAGGTGTTTAATTTCCGCAAAAGAGAGAAAACCTTTCGATAAAACTAATGGTGGATTAACCACTGTCATTCAAACAAATTTGATATTGTCGTATAAAGTATCATATAGAAACTGTCATAGTAGATAGCTATTTATAATATTAAACTCATAATTAACCATTAACATGACTTATGAATTATATGATTGAATGTATATAAATGTTACAGAAAAAATTAACAATTTAAATAAAGTTTTTATTGCCCAATACTTCTTGTTTAGTGAACTAAAGCATTTATCCGAAAGTGAAGTAAACAACAATATCACATTTATCATACCCATATCGCAGCCGAGGATTGAGTTAGTCGGAGTTACGTGAGCCTTCTAAGGTAGGTTATAATATTTGGTACATATGCAGTCATACTATTTGCAAATCGTATTGTAAACTATGATGCCTCTTAAATAATACAAACAATTATATCCATAGAACGTGCAATCTTTTTATTAACATATAGCGAGACAAACGAATGGAATGGAAAAGTTTATTACTGAAGAGAAACTAAATAGAAGCCGACTCTAATTCCTGTAAGAGTACAAGAAGTGACTTACGTATCTATCACAAGACAGAACAGAGTGGAGAACAACAATATAAAGAACACGACGTTTAGGGAGTTCTTGATCTACTCGCGTCATCAGGCGTGCTTCTATACGTTTTTTTACGTACACCAGTGGCTACCCCGGGATTTGAACCCGGGTCCACAGAACACTTGTGGTAAGAGTCTGTCACTCTCACCACTGAGCCACCAGCGCTGCCATATATTTTGGTATTAAAACTATATAGGTGTCACAGCTATATGCGCAGTAGCCTATGCGCAGTGAGTTATTTTTGTAGTATTCTGCGCAGTAGTTGCATGCAATAGGATTGATTTTTGCTTTAGCCGGACTAATGAAACCCTCTGCTACAAGTTATCAGTGAACAGCCTTGATAATGGGAGCAGTTTAATAATTACCGAAAAGTCACGTGAATAACACAAGGTGGCTAAACAACGCATAACAAGCCACTGTCTAATATAACAATTCAAATAACTATATATAAAATATTAGATTAGATAGTATCACTACGCTCTTCTAGGACCGAGAGCTGAGAAGAGAGTCTTGCATAAATTAGAATAGAAACTTTTATCTTTGTTTTTCAACTGCGACCTGAATGAGTCTCTAAACTGACTTTTCGTATACAAGTTCCTATGAGTAGCCAGGCGCCTGAGTACTTTGATTGATTAGATCAAGAACACCTTTGATAGATTATGTAGATTATTTATATTAGTGCATTTCATTACTATAGCTACATTTTATATAAGAAAATGCATGTGCAGTTTAACATGGAAATACAACAGATTCAATTTAATACCCGACGGCTACATCCTAAACCTTGAGTAAGTTCTTAACCTTTCTGCCATATTTGCTGATGGGGGTTGCGGCGGTTGACGGTTCCCACTCGAATAATATGTGCGGCCGCGGAGTCTCATGACCAATTGTTTAATTGAAACGATTAATGCTGCCCCTTGTTGTCCTGTACATATTGGACGAAATGCAACTGCAAATTAGTCCCAGTAAACTCGAATTTTATGGTAGGTGTCGTGGACTAATTTCCGTGAAATAGTTCAAAAAGCTGTAACTTTACTCGGGGACGTCATGATCTGATTCTGATGGCTAGACAGAGGTATTTCATGGCGTAAGTTATGCCCTTGATTAATGACGGTGGTGGTTGCGCTCGTAGCTTTCTTATCACGCCGCAATTATGTGAATTAAACAGGGTTTTGCTGGTGCCTAAAAGTTTTCTTTTTGACGACGTAATTACAAGTCCTGAACTAGCTGGTTGTAGGAGAGGGTGTTGTGTACTCTGGGCTTTTGACTCAAGTGGCTGGACTAGCTGTGGAGCGCCTTGCAGAGTAAGCGAGAATAGCGGCGGAATTTGGTTGAAAGAGCTTGATTGGAGAGTTTGTTCGAGCTGCAGGTTGCTGTGGCCCTAAGCCCTCCAGGGCTTACAGTTGCTCCGTGATAGAGATCGGCTCAAGTGCCTCCAACTGGCTGGGCATCGTCTTCTTATACCTTTCAGGGTCCCACATCCAGGTGGTGATGCACCGTGGTTAGCTGCTCGCGGACTCGCGCGTCTCTGGGCTCTTGCTCTTATCAGCAATTTTCACGAGCTGGAGGTCAAGTGTCATTTGCTACTTAAAATGGCGAAATTAAAATTCCAAGGTATGAATTATGTTTAAATGCAATTTGTGCAGACGGAATGTTACAAAACCAAAAACGCCATACTAAACTGTAATTTTAAACATACGCTTTTATAACTCAAGTTGTTACCGCACAAACACAACTTTAAGACATAATCGGGAAATATACCTACAATACAAGGCCCTAACTCTGTCACGATGGTGGTAACAAAAAGATTTTCTCCAGCTAAAACTCAGTCTCGAGGGCGGGTTCTTTACGACCTTTGAGTTAGAACTGTACTCCGGTACGAGAGGTAAAAGATGTTTAATAATTGAAGCTCCACCACATTTGGAATAGATCGGGACAATAAAAACAACACAGGTAGGCCCAATCTAAATGTGGAAATAAGTAGGTCCAACTTTCTACTTCTGCTTTGGCACAACTTGAGGTAGCGACCGCAACAGCTGATTCGAACCTACCTTTGATGGCATTAACTTACACTTATCTAATTTCCTGTACAAAACATAAAAAGAAAGCCTGCAAACACCAATGAAAAACGACAATTAACAAAAGACTCTATTAAAATAATAAAGTATCTGCATAACAATGAACATGAAAATGTTCATTGGTTATATTTAAAAATAATCGACAAAAGGTGTTAGTTAGGTTAAAGACACAAAATTTAAACTAAACGCAAGTCACAAAACGATAGCAATTGACATGGTGACATTTAAAACAGTATTAACGCTAAGTTTTACCACAAAAACTACTTTAGATGAACGAAATTGGCAACAGTCACTCAAATAGTGACATGACAACAGTGTTTACTTGACTGTTAAAGCAAAATAACGTATCAACAATGTTTACTCAAACTTTCAACAATCAGCCATTGGCGTACATTCGGAGGTACCAGCACCACGGAACAGAAAAAGGACCCTTGGCTAACCATTTTAAGACACTACTTGACTGGCTTGACGATGGCTAATATACAGTTTCACATTTTAACCATTTGGACTTATGACGGGGCCAAAGCGAAACGTTAGAAAACTTCTAGAATGACGAAGCCTATTGAAGCGATTCGCACAAAACTCAAGGGGAAGTTTTAAGCCTGTTAGAACAACAAAAATTCTGAGAAGCCGATAAGATAAACTGCATTGCTTTGCAGATTATAACAAATCCTGAATTTATAATTGAATTTCGGCGAATAGAAATGAACGGCAGAGTGTTAATTTACGGACTAAGCGGAAATAAGGTTCGTGCAGAGTTCTGGTTTGATAACACTACTAAACGTATGACTTTGAAATTGAAAATGCTAAGATTTAGGCTAAAAATACGGAAAGTTCAAGCTTCGGGAAATTGTTCTAACAAAGTGCATAGTTTAATTATTTCTATTTGTCATTTTTTGATTCGTGAAAATATTAAAATGTCGGGCGATAAATAAAACAGACTTGCTGTAAAGTTGGCAAGCAGCCTGATGGGATTTTCGAGGCACTTAAACCTCTCCGAATCAGTCAGGTTGTATATCGAATCATTAATCCATTACCTGAAGAAGCAATTTTTTTTGTTTCAGAAGACATTTAGTAAATATCTATGTTTCAAACTGGCAGCATATCGAAGATCAACAAGATATTTTTTGGAGTATGAATTAAAGAAAAATATAACGTATAATAAATGCATCATGTATCGCCATTATTTATAAATGATCGCATGCCATTATATTATTTAAAATGTGTCTACAGTTAGGGCATATAGTTTCTTAGGTTAAAGCTGTTTATTTTTGTATAATATTTCTTTGGCCAAGAGTACGATTCTTTTATTTATACAGTGCCACTAAGCTTAAAAACTACGGAGGATATGCGAATTAATTTTAATAGTAAACGGATTTGGCCAGCCAAATGCTTTATTTTATCAAAATACAGTAGCCCTACAAAATAGTTTAATCCTTTATTATTTTTGTGCTGTGTTCCATTACGTTTGGTCAAATATTTATTCTTTTAGTTGTGTCCGTAGTTATTTTCTTTATTAAGAAAACTACATTTTGTGACAATATAACATAAGTAAAGTATAGTTTTATAATAGTAATTTACGTCAGACTGAAGTTATGTTGCTTCGGAAGGCTTCCACAGCTATTGTCATTATGCAACGAACGACTTCCGGGATTTAACCGTGTCATTGTTGCGATAGAAGAACTCAACGTTTCGCCTACTTTTGTAGGGGCTTGATAAAGATGATAACTCAGAGCTACGGCCCTGGCGTGGTGAACACGTTGAGTTACCGTGTTCTTTCTCTCCCGACGAAACCCTATATGGAAGTGGACGAAAGATTATTACATTAGGATTATTTCGGAAAAAAAATGAACGACACAATTACAGGAGTAGAAGAAAGGCCGACAGTATCTGTTGCAACAGGGTTTTCTTAATAATGAATGCGATGGTAAACGTAAATTACTCATAAAAGGACATGCTATTGTAGTTTGGCGTTCTCGCTATTTAAAAAGACTGAGAGAGAACAAAAATTTAGTTGAAAAAACCAGTAACGTGATTAGGTGAAACGTACATGTTGTCAGTCCGAACAAGATTGTGGAGTGTATAAATTTACGGTCAGAGATATATCGAGGTCCTGTAAGAATCTGTAGGTAATTTCGGTTATTTCCGGTTTTGAAAGTAAGATTACAGGAAAAAAATACCGATATATCTGGTGGGAACTTGTATGAATAGGTACGTTTCTTTATACTCTGAGTATACTAAAAACTAGTATTCACTCATATGAACAGTAGGACTAACCATTCTTGGGATTTCCTGTAAATGCTAATTATACTGTATTCGTTTCCTAATTGGCGGGTCCACGAATCTACCATAGTTCCAGCATGGCGTCGAGAGGCGGTGAGACTATTCGATTCATTTTCCCAGCGAATCACATTGTTTTTATACAATATGCAAGTTAGATTTTTTAGTGATTAGAGAATGTGTGTTTAAGTAAATTTCCAACTTGCACACATTAATATTTAAACTATTTATCTAAAAAATAGTGTGGAGAAACCAAATATTCACTGCCTTTGTAAACGGAACCAGTTCTGAACAGACATACGAAAAGTCACATGCACTTTGCAATAATTAGCTAATAATACACTGTGTAGGACACTATATGGCCCTACTCTGTAGGTGCAAAGCATCAATACTGAAAAAAAATCTCTGAATTCCTCCAACTGCGTGAAACCCCGTTAAAAATGTAAAAAAACCAAAAGTGGAGCAGTCTGAATTTTTCATTGTGCGTTGGTATAGTTTGTATTTAAAATAATTTCACTAGAGTGAAATTGTTATTAGTTATTTTAATTTATTATTTTAAGAACTGTTTAAATTTGTTGATTATAATTTTCTTTCATCTTATTTGCAAAATTATATATCTTCATTAATCAACATAAAACTTCAAAGAGATTTACAGTCGCTCTTATAAAGGCCACTAATCTGAGGTTAACTTTAATTCACTCTTAAACTAAACAAAAGGGCCTCAAAACATTAATGCTTACGACATTCTATTCATTAGTAAACAAATTTTGATACGCTTTTGTTTATTTTAAGAACGAATTAAAGTTAAGCTCAGATTAGTGGTCATTATAAGACTGGCTGTAAATGATTGATAGTACTATAATTAATTATTAGTGCCATATATTTCTAGGTGTATTATGTGAATCAATAATAAATATTTTGTAAATAATGGCGCAGCAAAAATTGGTTTTATTAAAATTAAAGTCATAGAAAAACTGTTATAATAACTTTTCTAAGCTAAAAGAAAAATGATTAAATTCTTACTTCTGTAATAAACAGCGTAGAAGAAAAAATGTATATAATCAAGTGACCTTTTACTTAAAGATTGTCTTAAGTTCAAATGTTTCTTAAGCGTTACTTAGAAGTGTGTCTGTCGATTGTTACTGAAATCGTTGCAAACCAATATGCATTACGTGAAAACATTCTGAACATAGGAATTGAAAATCCAGTCTTATCGAACGATTCAAAAATATTTGAAAATTTAAATATCAACCGTTGCAAATCTTTCAAACAATTTTCAAGAAAGGCTAACAATAATAAGAAGCCAAATTTGAGTAGAAAATCTGGAGCAGTAAATTATAAGACGAAAAAATGGTGGTAAACCGTTTTATACAAGATCAAAACCTATCGGTAAGAAATTTCGCAAAAAAGGGCACATCATAATTTCCATATAAAAGGTAAAAGTACCGACAAAATTTGAAAATATTTAACGTCCAAAAGGCTCCAAATCAGGAAAAATTCAATTTCACAGCAAAAAACTGGTGCAAGGAAGTATACCAATTTTTTTAACAAAATTTGAATGATATGAGTGGTATAATGCATGATGAAACATGATTAAAAAGTGGCTTTCAACATCTTCCTGGATCAGAATTTTTAATTTGTATAAATACATTCGAAGTCTACGATTAATTTAAAAAAAAACAAATTTGCTTATTAACTGACAATCAATTTGCACCTGTGGCAATCACAGTAAAAGCTTTGTTACAGAAAGCAGCATTAATCAAGAAAATTATTTAGATGAACACTTATTTCTACACTGTTGCTACTGTTTTTTCCCCGAGTTGGCTCAATGTAGTTATTATAATAGTTCTAAGAACTGGTATGACAAATAAGGAATACAAAGATAGTTAATTAGATAATTCCAAGGATAGTGAACGAAAATTTCAAACGCAGTAAGTGCTAGGGATGTCAAGGATCTAATGGTAAACGAAAAGTCAGAAATTTTGCTTGTGGGAAATCTATAATCTAAATGGCAATATATTCATGTGGACAGAAATCAAAATAGGCACACTACGTTTACTTTTATTTCAAATTATGTAAGAAAATATAATTTCTGTATGAAAGCGGCAAAGATAAGCATAATTTCTGATTAACAAGGGGCACTAATTATTATCAATAGCACAATGATACCATAAAAAGCTCACTGCAAATCTTAAGACTTTGACTATTAAAGTTACTTTTATGAATTTAAAAGCCTCCCATCTTGGATTCGCTTCTTTCAAGAGTATCGTCTCATGATTTTTGAGCAGTTTTTCCAAGTAAATTAGTACATAAAGCGAGCTAAATTATACTAGATTGTATTTTCACAGAATAATAATAATAATAATAATAATAATAATAGCAATAATAATAATAACAATAATAATGGTCTATATTTTAACACTCACAAGACATGATTTCAAATACAATTTACCAAGAACTTGAAAATTGAAATTAGTGGAGTTATGGGATTTCAGACAGTCAACCAAAAAGACGTTATTTGTTAATAATGTTAATAATTGTACATAGTTAGATTAAGTTAGCTATAATATGTTAGTTCTGGTTAAATTTTGCATTAATAAAACCTTAAAATATAAAAATTTTGGTTCACATGTCCTATCGTTCATACGAAAGTATACGATTTAAAATTCATCAGCCTAATAACATCGTATTCAGCTAAAACTTCGTTTATATGTAGTATGATTAGTATTTGATATTATATAGCCTAACTATAGGTATAAATAGGTAATGTAATTATTACTGCAGGCCTATCGATGGTTTGTATGGCAAATATTGTAAAATAAAACTGCCTGCCTCTTGTTATATTTGTAGATCACTATATTTCCTATAATTTGAGTTGCAATCCTATGTGTAAAGTTGCTTACAGCTAGAAAATAAACTATATTCAATATTATTATGGAATAACTTTAATTTTTTAAGTGTCTTACATTTATGCGCAAAACCGTCAATATTTTCGAATTCTGGAAAAATTATTTTATAGTTAATTAACTTTTATCTAAATTATTTGCAATTATCAGTTTATAATTCAATTTAAAATGTTGGGAGGTAATTAGCATTGTTTAAGAAATAATCAGGTAATATTTACATGGCCAATTAGATTAATTGTTTATCCATTGCTATAAAAGAGCATAGCCCCCTATATAAACTTTTGAAAGCCATTTGTTCATTGTCTTCTTGCTTATAATAAGATAAGCTGTACAACTGTGTGCTCCAAAAAACAAAATAATTGCATTACCGTTACCAAATACGTTTTTTTGTTTATATCTGAAGGTGACAGTTCTTTTTCAATAAATAGGATTTTAATATTTATTGAGGTTATCCAGCGTTTGAATTTCGGGTTATATGAGTAAATATTAAGCAAGCAGTGGATTCTAATTCTACGGCCAGGCAAATCTATGTTACTACCACAGTTTCAACTGCAATTTCAGAGTGTTAGATGAAGAAGATGAATTTCGCTGGCATTCCAAGGGATAGATAGCTATCCAGTTAGCCTAAATGCAAGTATTTGCAACACTGAGTTTTATTTGGTGGGGTCCTGCAGCAGAGCGGTTTTTTATGATTTGCTCGAGAAGTGAACAGCCATCCTTGTCGTTACATCTGAATTGTGACATGACTACGATAGTGCTCACCGGTACAATAAAAGGTAGGAAATTTCTGTTTTGTTTGCTTAATATACATTTGAGCTTTGTTCACTTATGAGTAATACTTTTCCCGAACATAGCTTGACGAGGCCACAAACGTAGGTACTTAAAGACCCTGAGAAATTAAAATGTTTCTTTAATTTGCGTGGTGCAAGAGCAGCCGAGGAATACCATTTCTGCTTATTAAATTCATATAGTACATTTAGCGTCAATTGATTATATCATTAAGCTAGAACTTAGCATGCGTATTACAAGATAAGGGAAGGAGTTTGTCAGTAAACAGGTAAGGCAATAGAACGGACCAGGGATGGCTTTATTATTTCCGTGTTTTTAGAATATTTAAGCCTAAAATTTTCACACACAGTATTAAAAATTAATTATACAATAAAAATATGATATATTATTTAAACTAGTATGTGAACTATAAATATTAGATAGAATTATTCCTGGAATGCATTAATTGCCTATAATAATTACAATTAATGATTTGTTATTACTTTTCGTATAATGCTTACCTAAAATTATATTACACCGTTGCATTTGTAGTAGGCTACGGCCGCGATTTAAAAACCATTTGAGGATTGTGATAAGAAAGGCAAACATTATAAAATTTAATATTAATAAATATTATTATAGTAACATCTAATGTGTTACTGAATTTGGTTTTATTATGTATACATGCAAATTTAATTCAGTGGAGCCCCACTTCTTCCAGAGAATTTTACTGAATACGTCCATTTACTTTAATATCAAACTTGCTTTCAACCACAATTATGATTCTTATCAGTACTAAGAATCCTAGGTAAGTAGTTAGTTGTAATCCTGCTAACCGTGTTATATGATATTATCTCTGGTTGCTGAATGAACTATACAAAATCTTTCAAAGTATGTCCGGTATTTGATTCGATTACTCATGAAGAAAGTAAATTTACATCAAAATAATAAGTCTGGAGTTTTTATTGTAATACGTATTTATATTTGAGTTTTTTAATTTATGTATTACCTGGTATGAGAAAAATATTTGCGAAGATATAAAACTGTACTATAAAATGTTAAACCAACAATAATTTATATTAAATTTGTTTTTAGTGTATGAAATATAATCTATTGCATGTATGTAATTACCTTAATTTTTGATATATCGACTAAAATTCCTGTTATTTTAGGCTGTAACAGCCTAGAATTTTTAAGTTGAATTTTTGGTAATAAAGACGAAATAAATGTAGAAATAAATTGCATTTCCAATAAATCTCACAATTCTAGTTTAAATGTAAATGTATATGATATAATGATATATGACAAAAAGTCAACAACTTATGCAGTTGTGACGTGGAGAGCAGAAAGAATTTCTGTGTCTGTGTCTTCTAACGCTATATTTATATATACTTGTAATATGCAGCTGTATAGTTTCACACGCATTAATTGTATGAGATTTAGCACTAATTATACTTTTACTTCCTTTTACAATAAAAGAAGTATTGGATTCACTCCTAAAATTCGAAATTGAGTTTTCAAGTGAGTTTTAGAGTACCCTGAACCCAAAAACCATATTTTTGTTCATTGGTTAGTCTGTTTGTGAACAGATAATCACAAAAACAAAAAGAGGTAAGGCGTTGAAACTTCATATATAAGTTTTGTGTACTATCTAGATCCGACAGCAAGTTTTTAAAAAAAATCTCATAATCGAAAGTATGGTGTTTACTCTTGTGATTTTTCAGTTTTTTCGATTTTTTAAAAAACTTCTCTAACGATTTTGTTCAAACTTTACATTTTTAATATGTATTGATGTGACATAGGTGATTTTCAATTTGAATACCTCTAAAATGGGTTTCTTTTATTTTTTTTATTTTTTTTATTAACTCCTATTTTAAATATAACACCGGTATATTATTACATTTTTGAATTCAGCTTAACATTTTAGTAAAAATGTGTCCCTTCAACTAACGCTCTATTTTGTACGGTTTTTTAGTCCATTTTCTAAACGCTAAAAATTCGCCAAAGTTCTAACTTCGTTGACTCAAAACCGATTTCGATCATTTTTTTTTATTATTTCGGAAAAAGTTTATAGAAAAGTTCCCCATAGGTGGGAAAGTGTGCTTTTCATTTTTTCAATTGTTATTAACAAATAAGTGGGTTTTAATATACCCTTAATTAAAAAGAATGTATAACTATTATATTTATTTAAACAATTGCCTGAAATTTGACAACATAAGGTTTTTGGGGTCGCAGATTACGAATCTGGCCTCCAAATGGGTCTAAAAACAAAATGGCATCGAAGGTCTAATTTTCTATTTTATTTTTTTTTAAATTTTTATTAGATGTCTGTGGGGTGTTGGAGCCGCTGATTACGAATTTGACATTAAAACTCAACTAAAATAAAAAATGGCGGATCCAAAATGGCGGAAAGGGGTATTTTTTATTTCTGATACCTATACCTAGGGGTTTGTTGGGTCGCTCATCCCAAATTTTATGTTAAAATTTATCAAAAATGGAAAAAGGTGTCTGAAAAATGGTGGAAACAAATGATAGAAGAGTTAAATCAGTATTAAAGATATTATATTTTAATTGATTTATTAAAATAAACCCAAGATACATTTAAAATCAAGGAAAAAATTATTTAGCTTTAGTTTCTTCTTCCATTGACACTGCCGCTCGTGAATGAAGGTAACTATTTCCGTTACATTCATCGCAAGCCGCCGAGCCTAAAGGCCACTTTTCCTACACCCTCAAGCTGGCCCTCAACTAGTTTTGTAATTGCAAAAAAAAAATGATTTTTATGATGTTTTGTGGAGCTGGTTCTTGTGTCATTAGGATTGGAAAACACTTTCCTGTATCATATTTCCAACCCCAATCTTCCGTTGAAACATCTTGGTTTCACAGGCACAACTGTGTTTGCAAATACACGCGCTTTAAATTTTGTTCTGCTGAATCCATCGTAGGGCACAATGATGCTAAATTAATACTTTTTTTAGTAGACGCCTTAATAAAAGAGTCAAACCTAAAATTCAAAATGTTTTTATTTAAAAAATATATGTATCGTATTGTCTGTAACCTCATTTACCTTGCGGTATAAGAATAATAAAAAACGTTCAATCAATTAAACATTCCTGTAAGAGTAAGCAGTTACTTTTCTTCGCATCATACATTGCAAGCGTACATTTTATACCAGCATTTTTTAATATAAATTTTAGCAGTCTCTTATAAACCACTGCTATTTTCAAATATTTTGGCAAATTTATTCTTTCGTGAACATAGCCATTGCTTCATTTACTAGGACTTATGCATGTGGATCTTTAATAAGGTGCGGGTCCTATTCGTCTTCCTCATCCTTATATAAATTTATCTTCAATATATTAAACTATATTCAAAAGCCATGATCTGCACCTTGACACCAAAACTCGCATGCTAAGATACTACATTTTTCCCATCTTGCTATATGGGGTCGAGTCCTGGACACTTAACGAAACAATCACAAAAAAAATCGAAGCCTTTGAAATGTGGTTATACCGAAAAATATTGTGGATATTATGGAAAGACCGTGTAATAAATATTAACGTTCTGTAGAGAATGAAAAAAAAAATAAAGAGGTCATGGACAACATCAAGGTACGCAAACTCCAATACCTCGGACATATAATGAGGAATGAGAATAAGTGCGTTCTACTACAATCTATTATACAAGGCAAGATATATGGCAAACGTGGAACAGGACGCAGAAGAATATTATCTTGGTTGCAAAACCTAAGGGCGTGGTATGGGAAATCATCCAACGAGTTATCTAGAATTGCAACCAATAAAGTGAAGATGACCGTGTTGAATGCAAACATACGAAATCGGATAAGCACCTGAACAAGAAGAAGAAGATTCTTTCCTCTGTTAAAACATGCTGAAGTTGTGTCACATCCAGTTAAAGCATGTACAGAAAGTACATGCTCACTACACTTGAATGCTTTTAGAAGAAGATATTTTTTTATTGTCTTTATTTTTGGCAGGTTTTAAAAAATATATGTATATCTTTATCAGGAGAAACTGAAGCTGTTAATATAAGTAATACGTCTATATTCTCTGCTACTACGACTATGTTTCCATTTGATGCATTGACAGCTGTTGTAACTATTAACCGATCCGCATCACTTTCATCTTGAGAGCGGGGATATTATTTGCAGCTAAAGTTTATTTTAAAAAATTAATAAAACGACATGAAAGATATTTTCCAGACATTTTTCTTAATGCAACTTTAAAGACCTGTCTCTTTCAAATCGAATATCTGGTGCAGTTTTCGTTTTTAGACTTCGCGTCGGTCTCTTTCATCAGATTTTATTCTATGTTTCTGATAATCGACAAAAAAAATTGCTTTTTTCCATAATTACGAACAATAGAATTAATATATATCTAAAATTGCACCATACTGTTGAACAAGTTGCGATTTGTTTTTATGTAATAACATTCCTCCATCGGTCACAAACAGAAAAATCTTTTAATTCAGTAATATCTTTTGGAAATTGTACAAAGAGGTCGTAGAAAACACATTTTTAGGCGTTGGAAATTATATGTAATCGTATGTTATATTTAAATGTATTTAATCTATTTAAATTTGAGTTAGTTTAACAATTTAAAATTTTATTTGTATATAATGTTTATTAAATAATAATAATAATAATCGTACAGAATAAAAATTTACCGTTTAATGCTATATTTATAATTACTGTGTCCAAAACCCCTCGATATGAGGCAACGCGCGGAATTCAAAAAAGAAGTTATTTTGCCACTTTAAAGACGTTATTTTTCATTTTTGATAAATTTTAACATAAAATTTGAGATCAGCGACCCAAAAAACCCTATTTAGGTAAGAAACAAAGTCAGAAAAAAAATATTTTTTTTGCCATCTTGCATCCGCCATTTTTTATTTTAGTTGAGTTTTAATGTCAAATTCGTAATCAGCGACCCCAAAAAGCCTTAGACATCTAATAAGAATTAAAAAAAAATAAAAGAAAAATTAGACCTTCGACGCCATTTTGGTTTTAGACCAAATTTGAGGCCAGATTCGTAATCTGTGAACCCAAAAACCTTATGTTATCAAATACCAGGCAATGATTTAAATAAATAAAGAAGTTATACATTTTTTTAATTAAGAATATATAAAAAAACACTTCTTTGTAAATAACAATTGAAAAAATAAAAAGCACACCTTCTCACCTACGGGGAACTTTTCTATAAACTTTTTCCGAAATAATAAAAAAAAATGTTCAAAATCGGTTTTGAGTCAACGAAGTTAGAACTTTTTTCCTTTAGTAAATGGACTATCTGTAGAATTTGTAATTTTTTAAAAATGTTGACAAATGCTTAAAAATTGAAAATAATTTTTTTTAACTAATTATAAAATCAGAGTAAAAGGAAGTTGTGTGCTTGTATAACACCAAATTTTTTTTATTGAACATAATAAGCTATTATTCATATTCATATTCATATTATTTATTGATACTTTAGCAGTGTATATACACCATCGTACAAGTCAAAACAGCTGAAACTACACGTATACTCTTACATTCTAAAACAAACAATATATCGAGAGATCCAAAAAAAACTGTTCCTCAGCGGGCTGTGGAAATTCAACCTATGAATAATATGTTGGTGACACTGTACGTCAATGTCAAATTCGAGGTTAGCAGGTTAGGATTTGCGTCATTTTGTGTCAGAACTGACGGAAAACCTAACCTGATAACCTCGAATTTGACACTGACGTACAGTGCCACCAACATATTATTCATACGTTGAATTTCCACAGCCAGCTGAGGAACAGTTTTTTTTGGATCTCTCGATACAAACAAACATAAACTATCTACATTTTAACATACCTTGGTGTCACACATATATGCCCTTATAGAATAGTAGCTCTTACTAAGGAGCACCTGTTTAATTTTTACTTTAAATTGGTCGTACGCAAGATTCTATACATTTTCCGGTAGCTTATTGTAAAGTTTTGAACCCAGATACGATGGAGACCGTTCGAATTTAGCGGTTTTATGTTGTACGGTAGCTATAGTGTTGCAATGTCTTGTATTGTAGCAATGAAAGAATGAATTCTTTGTAAAATAATTTATATTGCTTTTTATAAATAAAATACTTTTAAATATAAAAAGACAAGGAAATGTCAGTATTTTATATTCCCTAAACGAGCTAACACACGATTCATCGTATTTGAGGTCAAATATCAATCTAAGGATTCTTTTTTGCGCTATAAACACTCTCTTACTGTGTACACCAGCTCCCCAAGATACAACATTGTAGGCCATGTAAGAATAGACTAGCGAATAGTAAATGTCAATTAAATAGTTTCTATTAAGACTATATTTTAACGTAAGAATAGCAAAGTAAGCTTTGCTGATTTTCTTACTTACATGGTCAATGTGTGAATCCCACGAAAGATGGCTATCCAAAAATGTGCCCAGAAATTTTACCACATGAGATTGATCGATAGTTGTGTTGTTGACAACAAATTGATGATGGTCTTCTATATTTTGCTTAGAAAACTTTACAATGACAGTTTTTTCAAGATTTAAAATTAGGTTGTTGGCATTACACCAGCAATGAAAACTTTTTATAGCAGTGTTAACCGGACCCACTAATTCTGCAGGAGTCAATGCTGAAACCGCTAACGTTGTGTCGTCAGCAAACATTATTATTTTCTCCGCTGTGACATATTTAGGAAGGTCATTGACATATAATAGAAAAATCAATGGTCCCAGGACTGACCCCTGTGGAACGCCAAGATCGATATCACGACATGATGATGTGTCATTATCTATCTTAACATACATTTTCCTTTGTGTCAAATAAGATGATATCCATGATAACATTTGTCCTCTAATGCCAAGTGCATACAATTTGTCGCAAATGAAAGCATTATTTATGGTGTCGAAAGCTCGGGATAGATCAAAAAAGAGAGCCGCTACACATTTACCAGCATCCAAGTTTTTATTTATAAAGTCCACTAAGTTACAGACAGCGCTCTCAGTTGATCTTCCTTCACGAAATCCGTGTTGCGCAGATGTAAAAATACTATATCTAGTAATAAAATCGAGGATCCTTCGGTAGATTATAGTTTCAATGATTTTAGACACAGTGCTTATTATTGACACAGGGCGGTAGTTTTCTACACATCGTGAATCGTTTTTTTTAAAGATTGGTATCACCGCGGCGATTTTTAGTATTTCGGGAAATTGACCTACTTGTACAGATAAGTTGATAAGGCTTGCTAAAGGAACTTTAATAATGTCGATTATTGATTCTAGAATTTTGGCAGATAACATATCGTTGCCTTTACTGTGCCTGTTTTTAAGATTTTTTACAGCATGTTCGACCTCTGCGATATCAACTGGTATAAAAACAAATGTATTAAGATTCAAACTACAACTGGTGCAAGCAGCAGAACGGATAGGTCCCAGTTTTTTTAGGAGACTACATTCAGCAACCGTAGAGAAGTAGTCTACAAATACTTCCGCAATTTGCTGAGAATGAGTGATAACTATATCATTATAATTCAATGCTGTAATTGCGTTTTTCTCCTTACGACCTAATTTACTATTAACAATACTCCAGATTGTCTTTTGCTTATTGTTGGAATTATTTATCATAGTTTGATAATAATTTTTATTTACGTGAGTCAACAATTTTTTGTATCTACTCCGTTGAGTCCTGTACCAAGTGAAAATGTTGGGGTCATTAGTTATTTTAAATATATTGTACAAATCTTTCAAATTCGAGTGCAGGGTCGTTAAGGTGGCATTTGCCCATTTACTTTGTTCTTGTGAACTTTTTGGTTTAACTTTCACTTTTATCATAGGACAAGTAGTTTGTATCGCCCAGTTAATACTGTTTATAAATTCTTCAAAAGCTGTGTGAATATTGGTATTGATCAAATTAACATTACCCAAATTTTGCCGTTTTAAAGTAGAAAGCAGATTAGTCAAGTTGGACTTTGAGAAATTTCTAGTATAGTAAGTGCTTTTTCCGAAAATCTCTGCGGTAGTATCTTCTGTGTTACAGTCTAATTCGAAAACTAGTGCTAAGTGATCACCTAAATTAGGTTGAAGTACCCTACTTCTATAATTATCCCTATTAGCTAAGTTATATAGAATATAATCAATTTTTGTAGCCGATGTTGCGGTAATTCTAGTAGGCTCTGTGGACGACACTTTAAGATTAAAGTTTGGTATGTGATTAGATGGAATATTTTAATTCTGTTCTGTTCTGTTGTTCTTAACACATGGCCATTTTCTAAATTTAAAAGCGTTCAGATCTACTAGCAATTTATACTTCAGGTGTCAAATTCAGAAAACACCTTCAAGTTTCAGTAGTAACGAGCCTGTGGAGCATTTGGTTTAAACAGCAGGCATTACACGAATATCCGGTGGCTTTCAAAAGCAGCGATACTTTTAATTAGACATTGTTAGGATAATTACATCTGCATTTGATATCTCAATTCTAACACGCATGGCTGCTAACTGTAATCATGAGGAGTATTAGAATTACTTCATTATAGCAGACCCTTCCTTGTAATTTAATGCGCATTCTTAACACGAAAACGAAAAATAATTAATATACGCTTAAGCAGACAAGCAGCAGTTGAAGAGTCATTAATGCAGGCAGTTTTCTACAAATACCGACGTCGGCTCGTTTAACAAAGAAATATCTCCAATTAAAGGTAAGGCTGTATAAAATTCTTTTACGCTTGTCATTTTAAAAATGTACAAATTTATTTAAATCCGGTACATAAATAACTTTAGCCCGCGATACCAAACTGGTTAGATCGTAGTTAGACGAGCAATTTGAACGTGATGCAAAAAGGAGCCGAACACGAACAAGCCAATTCTTCGGTCGGAACGGCCGCTCGCTAATAATTAAAAAACGGGACAGGTTTATATATCGGTCCTTTCAGCCTGCATTATCCCATTACTCTGTTATATAGAGCAATATGTTACTGTTCGCTGGTAGACGATCCCGGTTCGAAAATCAATTTGTTTGATACATAAGCAACGATAAAGTCTGTAAGATGTATGAAAGGTAAAGAAGATAAATCAAGAGCAGCTGCGAAGAATCGAAGAGGGTGGTCAGATCAGATCTTATTACCTATTAAGTGGTTTGTTTGCAAGGTGCCTGGAACAAACAGGCCAACTTGCGTTGTTTTTGCTGTCGAATTATATAAAAAATCTCTGCGCGCGCCCTCTGGGGGCCTCTGCAGACTTAAATTGGAAAATTGCTGAGGTAGAGCTTCGACATTACCGAAGAAGTGATCGTTAAGATTTAATGAATGTTGACTACGAATACAAGCTCTGAATAATGGCGCAAGAAATCGGCAAATTGCCCTTTATTTTCTGTACTATTAATGGTAGACAGAGGGGTGCGTATATGCAAAAAGGCCTTTTGGCTGTGAACATTACAATTATAACGATGATACATGGCTGGCCGCAAAAAACGGCATAACAGACGAGGGTGTAAATAGAGTTTCGTAATGTACGTATCTCCATTGTCCAATGGACACACTTAAATGATTGATTAGCAGATCCATTTGTTATTTTCCTCCCTGTTTGCACGTTTTCAAGAGTGAGCTACCTAATTTAATATGGTCGGGTTAGTTTAAACAGAGTCGGGATGTGCATCTAAATAGATTAAGCTCGAATAGAGCAGGTGTAGTTTGTAATCGAGCGAGCGGTTTTCTAATGCCGCCGTATCAAATTGTGATTGCCCAGAGCAGCCTTTTGTTAAAGCTGTTCTTAGATGCGCTCCATATATTACTATTTACCTGACAATGGGTTCGACTTTTCTTCTTGTTACGCTCTGGATTAAGGCCTCACCTGTCTACGGCCGGCGGATGTTGAAATCTTCCCAGCAACAATCAGTATACAAGGCGCCATCACGAAATATTCACCTAAAGTCAATTTTCCCAATAGTGAGTTTCTTGCAGTTCCTCTCCAGAATGTCGCTTATCAGATGAATTAAATACAAAACCCCGTTATTCTCCAAAATTTACATATTTCGAGAGAAACACGTTTCCGGGATACCATCGAAAAATGAAAATTCAACATTTGAGTTGACAATTCAGCTCAACTATCTTATTTATTTATTTTTTTTGGCTTTCTCAAATATGAATCGCCTAACTGCAAACCTTTTTTAATTTTATGACTCTGAAATACGAACCCATCCTTTATTTTTAAACACGCAGGACATTTTCATAACTACCATAACAAAATATTTATCTACATTGAAAAATTCATATTCCTTAGTAATTCGCAATGAAGAATGAGTAACTCAGTCTTCGAGGGTTTGTCTTAATTCTCTTTAATTTTATATTGTATATCAACATAAAAGAAATTACTTTGAAGTTTCCTCATAATGCGCATGAAACAAGCTAGTCATGATAACAACTGCTGTTTTTAACTCAAACCCCCATTGGAAACGCAGGGAAATAGCCTTGTTTCTCTTTGTTAGAGCTCTAAAAACTGTCACATGATTTCTGTAAGACCCTTCACCTTAAACTATTTATTTGTTCAGCATATTGAAACTGAAATTTAATAATCTTGGAGATTTACGATATTTTGAAGTTCAATCGAATATGAATATCTCGTGCCTAAAAAAACTGTTCTTCTTTTTCAGAGTATTCGAGTACGTAATCAGGGCAAAGAATAATGTATTTATTTCTTAGCATACTTTCAACACACTATCTGGAAATATCACTTTAATGTTTAAAACATTTCCTGGAGTAGACTCTTGCAACACATATCAATGCGGAATTACGTACGTTTTTATTTTTTCAATTGTACTTTTTGTTTTAGTCCTGCAGTGTAAATGCACATTATTTTGAAATTTTAAGCTTTCAGTAACAATGATAGTTATAGCTAGCTGTACTGACTGCTGAAGTAAGCTTGTTAGAAATAACACATTTGCATACTATTTCTCTGGGTATTTTACTGCACTACAAAATGATAATATAGGACATGACGATTTCGAAGGCAAATCTACTACGGCACGGGTTTACTGGAACTTTATGATTTATTTCTGATCATGGAATAATCCTCTTGTAATAGATATCCTATCTCGAGCCCCACTTGAGGTGACAAGTGACAATTGTAATATAACTTCCTTGTTGTCCACGTTGTATAACTAAATGTTATATAACAAACTCGACGCTAAGAGTTAAAATGTAATATTTATTAATTACACTTGTAGTATCAAATGAACGATACCTTTTTAATACTTACTATAAAGAAATCCTATCATTTGTATAAGTACATTTATATACCTACCTTATTTCTTAATAAGATCGGTAGAAATTGGCGTATTTCGTAAATCAATTTAACATTTAAAATTATGTCATCTATTTAATATTGTTTTTCGAATTTT
Organism: Agriotes lineatus; assembly: GCA_940337035.1. Classification (NCBI taxonomy): domain Eukaryota; kingdom Metazoa; phylum Arthropoda; class Insecta; order Coleoptera; family Elateridae; genus Agriotes; species Agriotes lineatus. Next base: position 141,507,421 of record OW679195.1, on the reverse strand, counting down.
GTATAATAATGTGCTATTTTACTAAATTCAAAATCGTATTATAAAGTGGCACTTTGGTGCATAGAAATGTCACTTTACTATATGGTAATGTCACTGTCAAATTCGAGGTTAGCAGGGTAGATTTTGCGTCAGTCTGTGTCAAAACTGACGGAAAACATAACCTGATAACCTCAAATTTGACATAGACTTACAGTGCTATCAACATAAATGCTAATACAAAATGCGAAAAAATCGTATACACACTTCGTAAGAAAAGTAGTTTTGCTAAACTTATATACGAGTAGCTTTTTAAGTTACTCGCTCGCTTCGCTCGCTCGTACTCAATCTAGCTATATGCGTTTTGTAAAACTTTACTTTTCTAAACTTGTTGTGTAATATGCTATAACGCGACGACTATTCAGTTTTATAAGCAATAATACTCCAAACTTCAGCTGAATGAGCTGATCTTCAACTAACAACTTCCTTTATATATTTAATGACTGAATTTCTTTTTAAATATATTAATCATTTGATTTTATTAATCGAAAGCAAATTTCAGGTACTTCATAAACTTAATTTGTATGTTCAGTTTGTTAGCAGCAAATAGCAGTTTCATCCGGCATTACAAAATTAAATGCGGGTTGTCAAAAAGTAATTTAATCAATTGTTAAACTGTTTCCAACTTTGGAACTTCATGAACTAAGATGTTAAAAAATAATGGAGTGCCTCCTACAGCTACGATAAAAGGTATGTTGGTATAAAAAATAAAAAATAAAATAAAAATCAAAGTAGGCCGATTTGTCTGAAAATTGAGAGTCTACCATCACTTTTAATTCTAAACAACTTTTCTCAATACCTTTTTTTTGTTATATTTTGCAATAAAGGTAGTCTACTCTTGGGCATTTTTTAAAAATCGGTTCGAGAAGCACCCTGTATATTAATAAATTTGATTGATTTTCTCAAAATCTTGGTTTGAGAACAAGCAGGAGCAATTCCTAGAATATCTAAGTCGTGGTTCACACGTTGAGTTACCGTGCTCTGCTATCCCTTCCCTTGCAGAGAGTTTCGCCTCTGGCGTGGTTAACACGTTCAGTTACCGTGCTCTTTTGCTTTTTCCTCCTGATGAAGCCCCTTACGAAAGTGGGCGAAACGTTAAGTTCTTCGATCCCAATCATGACACGGTCCAATCCCGGAAGTCGTTTGTTACTTAATGACAATGGCCGTGAAAGCCTCAGAAATCATACAGTTTTACATGCCACTAAAATTAGTATCATACTTAATAATTTTGGAATTCTTAAAATATTTACTGCTAGCTTGCCTGAATACACGTTCTCCATGCAATTTATTTTTTTTAAGTCCAATCCTTCTCAGTATTTCCAATGTTATAATTTTCAACTTTTACACCTTGGTATATACGTGATTACAGTAGCGTGTTCAAGCATCGTCTCATACACAGCAATGAAATAAACGCGTTAGTGTCGTAAAATTATCGTTTTTAGGAAGTGTTAAGCAGCAAATGGATTCGCTTTGACTACAGCAATTGAGGATCGAAAGAAAAAAAATCATATTTCAGCTTAATTTCAACAAAACATTACATCTAAAGGAATGACGATGTTGTTATGTCTATTTGGCTTTGTTCAGTCGGACACAAGGTGTGCATGTAAATCACAGCAATATCCATAACTAATACTCATGATGTTCGTGTATGAAAATTATTTATCTTTTGTTTCTAAAGAAAATTTTGTCTTCCTCGTCAATTATATAAAAATAGTAATAGACCTCAAATAACCGAGATTTAAAAAAATTATTGTATTAATAAGTTTATCGAAGAATTGCTTAAAAGGCTATATTACAATTACAAGTCACGATAGCGATCTTTTGCAAGACAAGGAGGTTTGTAGCTTCCAAGCACTTCTTCTCAGTTTTCGAGTTGTCCTCCGAGTCAGGCTTAGACAATTTCCCGGCGCTTAATTTTTTTCGAAACCCCTTTTTATGAACATTAAAATTTAACGCACAAACAAGTTGTGTTTGGAACAATTGGATTTGCATTTCTCACTAGGGCAAAAACAAAATAAACAGATTTTGAAAGTAAAAAATGACTAGTCGTGAAAAGAACTACCTTTCGGCAGAAAAAGAATCATTAAAGTGAGCACTTTCTTGCCGATTTCGGATTTTTTTTCCTGGAATCGTCAAGAAAGCGTGTCATGCCAAGACTCAGTTTGATCTTGAAAGCGTCACTTTGCAGAACTACGGACTTTTGAGATTTTACTTTACTTTAGCTAGGTGACCGGTCACATTCACCGTGTGCCTTGATGCGATAGAATTTTAAAACTTTTAAAGAGCGATTTTTGAAAAACTGTAATACATTTGCTACACGGGGAATTTCTGTACATAAAAAAAATTGTGTGTAAAAATTAAATAATTTACAACACGGCGGTTCAGGCATTGCCTCGTGGTAAAGCAAATTTTTGCCAGCTAGTACCTAAGCAGGATTGGGGGAGGGGAGTTCTCTGAAAGCGCCACTGGTTCGAGACAGTCCAAACCAGAAAACCTACAGGTGTCCGTGTAAGTTCCTAAACCACTTAGCTGTTTCATAAAAATAATAAATGGAAGAAAATGCCAGAGCTTGAATTAACCTAATTGTTTATTTACAGTATGTACACGTACAAACGCTATACCATACTCAAAGAAGGCAAAACAAATCTGTGATATGATACTTGTTTGGGATTGGAATAGTAGATTTCATTTAGTTTTAAGTATAAAATGTACAGGGTGGTAATTTTTAATAAATTTGAAGTGAAAACCAAAACTCTACGATTTTAACTTGCAATTCGCTCGAGTAGACCTATCTGAACTATGAGTATATAGTGGCTTAAAATCAAGTACGGCGATGTCAATAAACGGGAGTCTCATCAAATCGATTCAACGATCAAGTAATTTTTATAAACGGGAACCAACGCGAATGGTGCCATGTGCCTAGGGAGTTGTTTTTAATGTTCTGGCTCCCGGAGATCCTCGCCTAAGCATTAATTTTAGAACGTTGTCGGGCGTTCAGTTCCCGAGTAGCCAATCTAGGAAATAATACATAGGTACATAAAAAGTGAAACTAAACTATTTCGCACAACTAAGTGCACAAGGTGGGTATATCGCAGCGACGTCAGGTTTTCTCGATTTCTCTGCACCATCGGCTGGAAATTTCGTCAGCATAAATGGTAGGCAAAACGCTTAGAATTTCATAGTAACAGCACTAATGGTATTTTCGGTTTTGGGAAATCAAATGACTAAATACGCTAGCTGTACACCCAGAAGATACCTGGTTATGCATAACAGGGCGGCTTTGTCAGAGTAGCCATGCAGGGGGGTGGACTTGGGGATACTGTTGGTATGCTGTTCAAGCACTTAAAAAATTATGTGTAGTAGGTTTTTCTGCAGTTCTCGCAGTGGGGAAAGACCGTGTGGTCTATACTTCAGAAGAAGCAACATGAATTGAGGGGCTCAGGAGTTGGTCCTCCAGGTGCTTTAGCAAGCGACATCAAAACCGAAAGGGGAGCACGGGGCACGAGTAAAAAGGCCTGAAATGACACCATTTCGAAATCGGTCTTCAAACGAAACGACAAAAACATACCAAAGTTGAAAGGTGGTCATAAGTAAGTAATCTTGCAGAAATAAATTGTTATCCCAGTTAAACTAGATTTATTCCAATAATCTCACACTGGATTTCTTGCGGGTGAACGACGATTTACATAATAATTCTGGAATCGTAGATCTGCATGGAGCAAAATTCCAGGGATCATCAGGCGCATCACCCAAAAACAATCACAGAAAAAATAAGAGGCATAAAATGGCCGCTAGAAATCGTACTCACAATCTATTTTGAAAATTTATTATAATCCCCTAAAACTCAAGGTTTTTCCAAAACATCCCAAAAATAAAAATGAGTTTGCAACCAGATATACACTTAGGAACTGCAGGTCACTCGAAACATTTCCCGAACTGCATCTAAATGATTACAAATCTGTAACGCATTTCACAGCATGAAAGTGTCTCTGCTTGACGCGGAGGCTCAACAAGCCTCCTCATCTGCTAAGTATCACTTTCATGCCTTGTAATGTAATATACTAATATTTTGACACACGGGTATTGTCCGCACCTTCCGACTTGTCAAATCGTTAGATGAATTCTTGAAGTGTATTGAAAACTATAATAATTATTCTAAAAAAGTCACTTCAAATAATAGTTTTCGTGTTTCAAACCTTAATACAAATATGATTTTCTTGTATCAAATCACTAATAGGTTAATTGTTCGAATAGAACTTGTAGCATATAGTAATACAGTTTTTAGTTTTTCCTAGCACTTGTTTTTGGTTTATCCATCGCAATTGGAGTTTAAATAGAAATTATTCGACAGGTTTGAAAAGAGTGTTTCTCTGTTTATGTTGAGTTTTGAACAGTTAATTCACGTTATATTGTTTTTCAATGGTTCTATTTGACTTTCACAAATACTTCTGTTTGAACATTTTATTTTCTTGCTAACAATCTCTAAGAATCTTAAATAAAAAAACCCAGATCTGAATGAAACTTTCCAAGTTTTCCCTATTTAATATTATTATTTCCATCGGTTTTTTAATTGCATTAGATTACAGTAGCTTTATATACAGGTGTACAGTACGGAGACTTTACGGTGTGTTAGTAATTCAAAGATTTAAACTGAGGCAGTATATTTTGCCAAAGTATTTCTATTTAAAATGCATTGTGGTAAGCTATTTCCGTTTGTATGGGACATTATTGAAGAATAATATTTATTGGAAAATATTCAGGTGCGTGTATTTTAAACATAACCACTGCTTGAAAGACAACTATTTGTTCGAAATACTTTTCTAGTGCACCTCGTATGATCTAACTGGGACAATTCAGTTTATTAAGATAGAAAGGCAAAAATACGGTACCAGAGCGACACGTTCGATGACATTTATTACAGAAAGGCCAAATTTCGTCAAACAATTTATGAATACACAGGTATAGCTGCTACCTACAGAAGTCATTTCGTAAGAATGAAATGTGAGTTGTTAATAGAAGGGAATGTTTATGCATCTGCTAGGTGGCAGCACTATATAAATAGCAACCACTTATAAAGGTAAGCAAGACAAGTTTATTATTATTAGAATATAGTAGTAGTAGGTATATTTTCAACACAGCTGCACCCGCTGATAAAGATATAAACGTCAAAATATTAAATAAAATATGAATTTCATTGCGCATATTAAGGATGTCTTCGCGTTTAATGAACATTTTATTTAAATGAAGTTAAATGACCTGTTGGGTAGAGCCTAAAATATGCCACATTAAAAAACTTCACTTGGAGATAATATTTGGCAGAGAAGTCCAACCGACCACTTTGCTAATGAAGGCGTCAGATAGTTAAAAATTTTGGTCTAAAAGTGCATTTGACAGTCAAGCCATTTCAATAATACATAATAATTAGTATTACAACCCTGAGTATTTGCAAAATTAATAATTCATTGTTGTGCAGACAAATTAAACTGTCGAGTAATGGAGTACGACTTTCGTTAAAAAAAGCGAAGTCTTATTTGTTTCTTTGTGGACGCCTACTCTAATTCCATCGAATTCTATTCACTTTTCGGAATTATTTATGAACTTTTCTCTCAGACTTCAAATTACGTAAGTAGCTATGTTTTATATATACCTAAAGAACACATGTCAGATGGTATATAAATCAATCAGTAAATCTAATTCTGTAAAAGCATAAAGAATAAAAGTCGCTTGTGCTATTTCCATTTCCAAATTCTTTGTTTTTGTTAAGTATTTTTATGATTATCATTATAATAACAATGCAATTTTTATTTGTTCGTATGTTACGCTTTATTGAAATTCTGAATTACAGCTATAACCCATAATAGCGCAATGTCTTCTGCAGTAAAGTAATAATTACGTTATAGGATTTATTACTTAAAACATATGTTTTCCCGTTATTTACTCTTAGTCACAGACCCATTCGGTCTTGACTTTCAAGAAACTTGTAAATATCAAGAAAATTAAGAGTGGCACGAAATTGTTGTTAATTATTTTAATTCTACGAAAACTGTTCTACAGGTACCTATTTTTATTTTTTTTCTAGCACGATTGTGGTTATGGAATTATTTTATATTTGAAAAGAAATCATTTTCAGCTTTTTAGAATATTTCAAAAATCCGTTGGTTTAGATCAAATTTAGGCACATCATCAGATTCTCCTAGACCTGCTACTCAACTTTGCTAGCTTAAAAACTCTATGTTTCTGAATAAGAAAGTTGCCAATATGTCAGAGGGAAATAGACAGTTTGCATATACTATACACGATAGGAGAAACAATTATAAACAATTATTTACCAACATGATCGCTCATAATTGGTTGTAAACCTGGTTCTGTAGAAGGTAAGCTACAACTTTTATTTAACTGTGGTTCATTTTGACCTAAAATTTGATTTTATTCTGTGAATTATTAGTAATTTTCTAATAACTTAAATTACAGTCTTTTTTATTAATACTTTTAGAACTTTTCACACTAAAATTGTAGATGCAATGCTATTCACAATTAAAGATGAAAAATAGTAAAGCAATTAAAAATTACTTTCCTATTATATTCTGCACAGTAAATATGTATTTAAATAACAGACTTTTATTTTAATTGCATATTTGTGGTACAAATTAGAAAAATTAATTTTCTATAACAGCTATATCCTATTTGAAATAGGAACGTATTTTTGATTTATTAACTATTACATTTTATTAATACTTGACTGACGGAAGTTTTAAAGCTCGATATAAAGCGATATTGGATTTTATTAAATCTAGAAAATTCTTTATATGGTTGGAGAGAAATTTTAAATAAAATAAAATCGTGCTTGCGAAATTCAAACAAACCTGTCAATTTTCGAGAGCATTTCCACTCTCCGCCGCGATTCGTATGCTGCTCGATTTTAAGATTTAGCAATTCTGACAAGCCATTTGGTGCGACGGTGAAAGATGGGGCATTTTTGTAGCATCTAATATTTTTGTCTGTTAACATCTAAAAGGCTCCTTTCAGCGGTGTTAAGTGAAACTCCTGACACGTTTTACACGCAAAAGAATAAAAGAACGAAGAGTAAGAAAAGTGAATTTCAGGGGTGAACGCCAAAGGTCTCTCTTTTAATAAAGAGCGTACTCAGACTCTTACTTTTTCTCAATTACTTTTAGCCATCTGTTGGAAGCGCGTACATTTTTCTAATAATTAAACGGCATATCTCTCCGTCAGTTGTCATTATTTAATAAAAATAATACAAAATTTCGTCAGTGGGTCATCATCTGTTTTGAAGTTTTAAATGAAGCAGTAATGGTGTTACAATCGCGCTACTACAGACTTAATAACAACTAAGCAACACAAAAGCTTTAACATTATTTACGCCATATAACATGCGCATAACTAAAATGAAAATAAAAGAAATTTGCGTTACTCATATTAAAAATGATTTATGATGATACAGGATGTAGTTACAAAAATTTTCTGCTGACAGTCTTATAACAATTCGTCTTCTTGCAGTTCCTGGAAAATATAAATAGCGCAAGACTTGCACAATGTAATACGAAACAAACTATAATTAACTCAATAAGAAGGTGTAATTAAAACGCTGTTTTACGAGAAATTATGTTGCATTAAGTAATTTTTATCCAAGAAAGGCCATTATGTAAGGCATTCAGGAGATGTACATTTTATTTCAATTCCAACTGTAAAAAGTAGCTAATAAAAATCTATTTCAATTAAAACAAATTCTATAACAATATCCGCCCGTGATTTCGAAGATGTTCATAGCCATTTTCGGTTGTTACATAATCCAAATTACGAATTTCTCAAATATATTTCTAATTATTTCTAATTCACTACAAAGTTTATAAAAAACTCCAAATTTAAAAACCACGCCAATACCTAGGTTTAAATCCTTAAGACTAGTGAACTATCAAACTAAAGACGAATTAGTTATTTCGAGAAGAGAATGTAGCAGGCCATTTTTATATTTTACCGATATGCCACCTGTTGGAGTAGTTTTGGTAAAAAAATGACGAGTTTGCCTGTATATAGGTTCCTTTTCAGTCATATTTTCTCGTATAGCACATCAGCTATTTGTCTCTTAAAGTACTCTGGGCTTTAGTCGTTTTCGTCGCAGCTTCACTTTGTTTCGTCCCGTTTACATCAATTTCAAAACATAGTCAATGGGAGCAAGCGAGATATCTGCCTTGAATAATTTAAACTTCAGTCGCTCTCTCTCTCGTCCGCGGCTTGCCTCGCTGTTGTCACGCGGGGCAAGCTGCGATTCGATTGGCTACAACTTTTGGGGCGAGAATGCGCGTCTAGCGCGAAACTTAGCGTGGCGTCTGTTTTGGGATAAGTCAGTTTCCGGCCGTGACAGCAGACAGTCGTTATAGGGCGAGTTTGTCGCCCCTTGCGCTGTGTGCGTGGGTGAGCGGCCGTGTTCTTGTGCTTTGTTGTTGAGAGTTCTTCAGGGACGGCGAAGGCGAGAGGTGGCGTGTGTGGTTATGTGTGTGCCCTTGGTTTGTTCGTATGACCGCCTTCTTTTTATTGTGTCAATCCATTACTGGATGTCGGCAATCATTCTGGCAATCATGACTTGGTTTGCAGCAGCTCTAAATAGTCCTATTATTGTCTCTGAGAACCATGTTCTGACGTACTTCAGCCAGGGGACGCGCCTCCTACCGGGGCCTCTTCTCCCGTCCACCTTTCGTTGCAGCACCAACTGAAGTAGTCCATATCGTTTTTCGTTCCTCATAACATGCCCCAGGTATTCAAGTTTCCTTCGTTTAACTGTGTTCATAATTTCTATCTTTTTATCTAGTTGTTCCAGTACACTTTTGTTTCTGACATGTTCGGTCCAAGATATTCTTAACATGCGCCTGTATAGCCACATTTCAAATGCTTCTAACTTTTTGCTTGAAGCTTCTGTTGCTGTCCACGATTCTACGCCGTAAAAGAGTACGGGAAAAACATAGCAACGGAGAAGTCTAATCCTGGTTTTCATGTTCAATTCTCGGCTCTTCAATAATTTGGACATCCTTATAAAGGCTGTCCTTGACTTTTCTATCCGGCATCTGATTCCAAATTAGTCGTCCCACTGATTGTTGACTGTACTACCGAAATACGTAAATTTGTCGACTTTCTCAATCGCTTTCTGGTTAACTAAAAGTTGGCCTTGTGATGTAGGGTTTTTACTTATTACCGTCTATTTTGTTTTTGTGACATTCTGTCCATTAGTACCTGTAAGTCTTCAAGGTTTTCTGCGAGTATCATGGTGTCATCGGCAAACCTGATGTTGTTAATTCTTTCTCCGTTTATTCTTATTCCTATTGATGTGTCCTGCAGTGCTTGGTCAAATATTTCTTCTGAATATATATTGAATAACAGTGGCGACAAGACACAGCCTTGGCGCACTCCACGTTGGATATTAATTATTGCTTCTGATACTTCTCCCTTGTGGTTTATAAAAGCTGTTTGTTTCCTATAGATGATTTTTATAATGCGAAGTTCTTTTCGTCTCTCCCAATTGTTTTCAATATCTCTATAAGTTCATGATGTTGTACTCTATCGAATGCTTTCTGATAGTCTATGAAGCATATGTGGACGTCACAGCTCACATCGCTGCATCGCTGTATCAGAACTTGTGCACAGAATAATGCCTCGCGTGTCCCAGTCGCCTCCCGAAAATCAAATTGAGTGGGTCCCATGTGTTCTTCACAAAGTGTATGATTTTCAGGAAAGTTTTCAGAAGGTGACTTATAAGGTTAATAGTACGATAGTCGCTACATTTATTGGAAGTTACACATTCTGATATAGGGAAGTTTGTCCGTTCGTCTTTAAATAATTCTTCTATATGTTCCTGCCACAATTTGATTGATTTCTGTTTATCTGTTATCCAGCAGTCATTCTCATCTATCAGATTACCGGGTGGTCGTGGTTTGTAGAAGCCTGCTGCTTCCTTGACCTTCTTGTGTAAGTTAAAGTTGTCGTGTATCCTTTCTAGGTCTTCTATTTCATCACACTTTAGCCATTTATCTTTTGCATATCTTATTCCCTTCTTATCTCTCTTTAAATGCTGTTGTACTCTGTTGTGTTTGTTTGTTTTGCTTTTCTTCTATTTTCCATCATTAATAATATATGTTCAGTCATCCACGATTTCCTTTGTTGTGTCTTCTCCTTTTTGAGGTACTGGTTTTTGGTTGCGGTCATTGCTCTTTTAAACGTTTCTATTTCTTTTTCAATTTCCTCATTTTCCTCTACTTCTTCCAGTTTTTGGTTCAAACATTGTGTAACGCGTTCTTTAGTACTTTCCTCTTTAAGTTTTTGTATGTCCCAGTACTCGGTCATTCTTCGTTTTATTATTCTCTTCAATTTTAATCTGAAATTTCATATAAGTGGATTATGGTTGGAACTTATGTCCGCTTCAGGATATGCCTTTACTGATAGACAGCTATTTCGCAAGCGTTTATTGATTAGTATAAAATCTATCTGGTTGCGTACAACGTTATCTTGTCCGTCTGCAGGTGCCTTCCAAGTATAGAGCCGTCTTGGGTGCAGTTTAGAGAAAGTGTTTAATATGACTAATTGGCGTTTTTCTGCGAAAATGTTGAGTTTGCCCTACTCCTAATTCATAAAGTCCAACTAATTCACCGTTTCTTACTTTTCCTATTTTGGAGTTGAAATCCCCCATCACAATAATGATCTCATTTTTACTTAATGTCCTCAGTGCTTTAGTTATCTCTCCAGAAAATCGTTCCACCTCTTCGTCGCTCTTGTCTGCGGTAGGTGCATAAACTGGAACTATGTTAAATTGGACTAGACTAGTATTTATTTGTATTAGCAGTATTCTTTCTTATACTGGGACGTAGTTGGTCACAAACTTGGCACAGTGTTCATTGGCGATTATTCCTACTCCGTGGTGATGGTTGTCTTCGTTTCTTCCAGAGTAAAACAATTTGTGGTTTTTTACGTAACATTCGCCGATTGTGGGCCATCTCATCTCGCTGACTCCCATAATTCCAAGCCCTAATCTCGTCAGTTCTTGTATCGCGTTATGGATTTTCCCGGCTTGGTATAGTGTGCGTACATTCCATGTACCTATTTTTATTGCCGATTTGTCTATCTTAAGTGATGTGTTCGTGTTTGTTGTGCAGGGATTTCGCTGGATGACGACCTAGTTAGTCCTACCGGATCTTGGTTTCCGAAGTCCATGATCAGTATGTCTTTTCTGTTCGTCACTTTCCGCTATTTTGATTTTTCTTGGAAGTTTAATGAAGTGGTTTCCCCTTGCCTTCCTCATCGCAGTATTACAATGGGTGAAATCATAATGTAATTGTCGCATGTGAGTGTTTGTTGTCTAGCCTGTTCAGAAGTCATTCTTCAGCAGCCTCGACACAGTAATGGCACAGCAGCTACCCTATGCCATGGAAGGATAGGTAAGGATATGCAGTTTACTAGCTTTATGGGCTTCCAAACAATCAAAACATAGCAACTCCTACCTTTCAAATCTGTCGATTTTCGCCACGGAGGTGGTTGCAGGTAACACCGAGGTCCTAACTCGTTTTAAGTCGCTTCCCTTGCAGTAAATCTTGTTCAGGATGCTCATTCATACCTCCCTGAGCCGTTGGAATAGAGAAACCTGGCTTTGGCAGCTCAACTGGATTTGTGTCGAAGTTTGAAATTCTCAGGTGTCCGCTGCATTTGTTCAGCCGAAGTTGGTTTGAAAAATTTATAATTTTTGTGTCGCAGCTACTTCTGCAAACACTACCACAGATGCCTGGTAATTGGTATAAATAAATGGTACACCTTTTAACTAGGTAAAACACTTTTTATTGTATTAAAACATTAATATGCTGGAGCACAATTAAGCCCCAAACTAGTCAATTTATAGCAATTGTTCTTCTTGTTTGACAAAACAGCATCGCGTTGCTTAGTAACCGCGATCTGTAATTGTTTATAGTTATAATTTTACATCAAGCAATCAAATTTGATAATATGTTTCTTAAATCTAAAAATTGTCTTTATTTCTTATGCCTAAAGATTGTTCTTTCTCGTCACGTAAACGTTTTTATAATCATTAGTCTGCTATAATCACTCAGTTTTTACAATGCAGTAATGCACTGGCACTTGAGTTCAATTTTAAACACGTCACTGGGTTTTTTTCATTTCAGTTGCCCCCGTTCTGCATTGCGCTTTGCAAATCTTATCTTATCTTGCTTCGATTTCCATCTACCTTTCAGATTGCTTTCTTTTCACTGGCCTGTACGATTATTAATAACTATACGCTTATATTATGCACATAACCAACCCTTTGTATCATTTAATTTCTTTTGATCTAGCTTCAAATATGCTCAAACCTATGATATTACTTATATTATATTAGCCATCTTAAATCTTTCTTTAACTTCAAATTCAATCCCTCTGAAATCTGCTCTGCTTATGCTTGCCTTTATCCCTCTAATTATGCTTCTTGCATCTCATTACCAATGCACTTAATAACTTCAACTACTGTTTAAATTAAAATAACATAAAATATTTCAACTCTGTGCTTTAATTGACTTTGTTCAATATTTCTCACTGCATACAGAGCTAAATTGTGAGCTTAAAACCATCTCAATACATATCGCCGAATAGCTGGAAACTCAAGGCAATTCTCGAACAAATAAATTAATGTTAATTACAGCAAAATTTACACGTAACACAACTTTAACACCTCCATCGTGCTATACCTGGGATTCAAACTATAATTTTTAAATCGTAAGAACAATGAACTATAGCCAAAATATATAGTGTAGCTTGAGATTGCCAAAGTATGTAGCCAATGTGCCAGCTGATTTGTAAGCAGGAGGTGGTCGGGAAGCGCAACTGCTTCGAGACAGCCCAAACTAAAAAAGTTACCGGTTGAAACGTTAACCGCAAATTCCGCAAAATTTTAAATATTAAACTCAAACAAAATAATCTTTATTATTCAATAAAGTTAATTATATAAAACAAATGCATCAAATATTCAGTAAAATTAATTACAATAGCACACAGAAGTTCACGGTGAGCATAAAAAGTTAATTACTTAGAAGCGCTCGGAAGCGACTAAGCGAAGTTTAGATGCCTAAACTTAAGATGAGCATAGTCTTATATTAAAAACTGTTAATTAACTCATAATAATCTGCAGTCTTGTTTATGCGGAAAGACATCAACATATGATCGTAGTCAACAAATAACGAAAAGCACTAAAGAAGGCTTTCGTCATAATCCCCGCAGTTACGTGTACAAAATAGTTAGGTACTACTAAAATTTAAATCAGTTTACTATTATAAAATGTATTTGAAGGTAAATGAACTGAATGCAGCAAAGACGATTTTGTTTCCAAATTAAAGCAATTAAAAGATACAAAACTCAGTCAAATTATACAAGTAACAAGTTATTATGTGCTAGACACAAATTATAATAAATTGAAGGAAAACGGTAGGCAACATTGAGTAAAGAGAAAATTCGACCAAGTACCCGTATTTTTTTAATTTTGTATAGGACCCGAATTATTATAATTTTTGAACAATTTTACTAGATGATTCTTTGACGTAATTAAAACAGAAAATGTACCATACCTGAAAAAAAGTGTTTCTATCCACCGCTCGTGAGGGCTGATGTAGGCATAGCCAAGGTTTTAGTACTAAAAGTTTCTACTCAGAATTTTACGAAGAACGTGTTTTTGTTGCCAAAACCATTAGAAGATGCCAATATAAAATAGATAATATTATAACTAAGTGTACTTTGATCTACAATTTTGTGAACTCATTTGGACATCGCCTTTGTCATTTGTTTTGCAAATATCACAAAATCATAATATATTTATTTACCTGTTACCAATATATTTTGAGATGACAATTCAATTCAACATAAAGTGATGAAGAAAATGCTTGCATTTTCGTGCAGTCAATCAATATCCGCCTTTCATTATTTAACTAATATTTACGGCAAATGAAAAGCAGCAACAGAGTAGTATTCTAACTACAGTTTATATCAGATAAACGTCAAAATCAACACTCTTGCTTCATTGAATTATCTTTCGAATACAACTCTTGCTGTGAGTTTTATTTCAATATATATTATTCGTTCTTTACTAGATGCTAGGGGTTTTGGAAAATTTTCGTTACAGCAGCAACTATTCAGAATGACAAATATTGTCGACAAAACTCAGAGTACTTGTTGTATTATATATGGCCGGGCTCTATAACTTAATGGCATTCTGCCTACTAATCTAAGCTGATGTAAAGCCCTGGGTCCAATCTTACTACGATGTGTAGCATGTAAAAGATCCCTTGCTAGGGTTGGAACACCTTAGTCTCGGCAAAATTCTAAGTAGGACTAAGGTACCTGGTACCCTGCATGCTTTGTCCACGCGGTTGGCAAAAAAGGCTATGAAGGCCTACTTGCTTGACATCAGTTTCCCCACAACAAATACTAACTACTAACTAACTGTATTATATATGATAAAAGCTGCTTTGGGCAAGGAAAATATACTCAGTGTTTAAATCCATTCGTTGTTTTGGAAACGGACTCAAAAAGTTAAAACATGGGGGGGGGGATAGAAAATAGAAGTTAAATAAAGTTAAGTTTTTTATTAACCCATTTAAACCCAACGGGTCGATTTATTATTTGTTTTGCCTTCAAAAAACATTAGAGCATGAATACCATATGATAGATGGATGGTTCTAATGAATAAAAATATGCAAGATAAATAGTATATTGTTTTAGTAAGATTAAAAGTGACACTTTGTTTAACAAGCAACAAACAACAAAATATCAAAATTTTAGATTTATTGCTTTTGTCGTTTCTCATTTAAAAATAATTATCACAACTGCATCCATAGGCGACCAGTTAAACTTCTAATGCAGCAAGATGGCCAAACATTTTTTTTCGTTTGTTACGCTTATCTTAAGTTTGAGCTGAAGTATTTTCTTTAAAGGAGAGAAAAAATATAAAACGATTAAACGCTGATGGCAATAAAATGGCTCGATTAAGGAGGTTCAGTTTAGACTGAAATAATTAAAGAAGATCATTACATTTGTCGATAACACCAGACTTTAGAAAAATATAACTATGAAATAACATTTGCAGTACATGGATAACTAGAAACTTGAAAATGACAGGGACACAATCTATATTTAATAGATTACCATTTTCTTTCCAGCTTTTAAATACTTGGTTACGTATCTTAATGGAAGATTAGAGTAGGAAGTATTTCCATTAGAAATCACTTACTATGCGATACCGTGAGCTCATTTTAAAATTATCTCAGCTATACTGAAATTGGAATTATAAACGGCTTCAGGAAATATAAAAGCCCCAGTGCCTTTGATAACCATCTACCAACCTTACCTTTTCAAAGTGTAAACGAAGTGCAAATATCAAATATTACATCAAACTCGAAACAACCATTTCAGGAATAATCCGTACAATCTTTATGAGAAAGGCTTTTGTTTGCCCTGAAATCCGAACTTGCAGCTCCACATTTAATTTCATTATCCGGCTATTATGCTAACAAACCACAATAATAAGCCAGGTTTGGAATTTTAACAATCAACCTGCTAACACCGACAATAGTCGTGTTTGGATTGCATTATTCAAGAGCGAACGGTTTACTCGCAATTGCTAGCGCTGTTGCATTAGCAATATTATTCCGGAAAAAGCTGATGGTGTATGAGCTTCTTTGTATGTATGTTCGTGTTCCAACCACAAACCTTGGTAAGAATACAATGATACGGTAGGTCGGACGTGAGAAGGGTTGCAATGCGCTGCACCAAATACATATAAGATGCTGCATCTGCAATCGAATCTTGAAGCCGTCGCGGGGCTCTGCCTTCGACGTCCGCCCAGAAGTACTTCTTTATATTCCGAATTGGAATTACATTGGATCTGTTACGTTCGTTTTGTGCTGGCAAGGGCGATTCAGGTCGAAAACACCGGTGATTGAATACTAACGCGTCAAACGAATATTTAATAGGAATAGCCCATTGTCCGGTTTTGGCAAGAAAGTCAAAGCCGTCGTGCGAAGGTAAATCTTTAGATGCTGATATTCAAGTCTATATACATTGGAGACGGCTTATGGAAATATTGTGTAGATATATACATACACACCTTTACTATCACTGCATGTTAAATTTTTAAAAATAGAAGATAGAGCAGCTATAAAAGTTTCTGTCAAGTTATTGAGCTTATTATTTAAGAATTGATTTTCATAAAAAATAAACAGTATTAGTCAGTATAATATCATTAAAATGTATTTAAATTTGAACGGTAACGTTACGTTTCGCAGACATTTAGTTCTGCTTCATCAGATATATAAATTAAAATTAAATACGTTTTACATGAGTGCATTGGACCTGTAAATAATTAAAATGGCAAATCAGATTGGTGAATGAATAAAGATCTCACACAATTTTACCTGTTTAAAATCATAAATCTTGTACTTATTACATTATATATTTTGAGTAAAAATTTCCTTGAAAAATTTTTGATAGTAGTAATAAGTTGTTTGATATATTTAAAAAATTTTGTTTTTTTAAGCATCTGTAAAAGAAAAATTAAATATTATTAATCTTATAAGTGTTTGTGGAAGAAAGATCACTTACTTAGATTGATGTTTTGAAGAAGGTAATGGTAGTTAGTATGAAACTTTTCTTCATGGTTTTTATTCGGTTCGGTAGACTCATGTTCCCATATTAATGTTGCTGAACGATTTTTTTAAATTAAAATTATATTAAAGAATTACTGAATATACAGCTAAAATAATAGATATTGATATAATTAACATATTAATTTTAAGTTAAAAGTTTTATTTTTTACCTGAAAGTTTATAGTTTCACAAATTTTTAAGTTACGATATTCTCCAAGATCACTTACTTAGATGGATGGTTTTGAAATAGGTATTAGTAGTAAGTATGGACGTTTCTTCAATGGTTTTATTGGGTTCAGTAAACTCATGTTCCCGTATTAATGTTTTTGAACGAATTTTTTTATTAATATTATATTAACTAATTACTGAATATATAGCTAAAAAATTCACACAAATATCGATTTTAAGGTTTTTACGATACTTCTAACGTTTTTCCCATTTAAAACCTCCAAATTCAAATAAACCGCAAAATTCCCACATTCCAAATTCTCTTAAAAAATACAATCGACCCGTATAAAGTCACCAAATAGCAAATCTCACACAAATATTGATTTTAAGGTTTTTCTGATAGTTATAAGGTTTTCCCCATTTTGCAACCCCCAAATCTACATGGGTCGCAAAATTCCCACATCCCGAATTCTCTTGAAATATTTTTTTTCTTACGCTAAGGTAATTTTTGTGTATAGGTCACATTACCAAAAATTAAGAAAAAAAAATAAATTTAGAAAATACTAAATTTCATTTAAGGAAGTATGATTTTACGCTTTTATCAATGACAGCAATCAATAAAAAACATATCGGTCGTCTTAGTTACTGTCAGGGTGACAACGGTGCACAATTTGTACATTTAATTTAGTCGTTTTTGAAATGACTACATATTGCAACTAAATTTAGTATTTTGCAACTTTAAATTTTTTTCTAAATTTTTGATCATCTGATCTATATTCAAAAATTAGCTTAACGTAAGTAAAACGATGCGTTCTTTCAAATTCCGTAATAAAAAAAGGGGGTTGCCATTTAAAAAAAAACATTGATAACGCCATACCTCATACGCGGCACACCCTGTATGTATGCATTTTATTTCAAAAAATGCCTAAATAAAAATAAAAATCGACATGTCCGAGCGTGTTTTCCAAAAGTTATTCCTTAAATTTTTAACGAATTTATCCACTACTTTACGAAAGCACTGTATAATCGACCTGCAGAAAACCTCCAAACAGCGAATTTAACACAAATATTGATTTTAAGGTTTTTCTGAAAATTACTTTTTCCCCAATTTGCAAATCCCAAATCCACCTGGGTAGCAAAATTCCTACATTCCGAGTTCTCTTAAAAAATACAATGGACCAATAGAAAGTCTCCAGTCTTAGAATTTCTTATAAATGTTAATTTTAAGCTTTTTCGGATAATTATAACGTTTTCCGCATTTTGCAATTCCCAAATCCACCTAGGCCGCAAAATTCCTACATGGCGCGTTCTCTTAAAAAATAGAATCAACCCGTATAAAGTCACCAAACAGCGAATTTCACATAAATATTGATTTTAAGGTTTCCCTGATAATTATACGGTTTTCCACATTTTGCAACTCCCAAATCCAAATGAGTCGCAAAATTCTCACACCTCGAATTCTCTTAGAAATTAAAATCGACCATTGGAAAATCTCCAAACAGCGCATAACAGCGAATTTCACACAACTATTTATTTTAAAGTTTTTCTGATAGTTATGACTAACGGTTTTTCCCATTTTGCAACTCCTGAATCAACCTGGGCCCCAAAAATTCGCACATCTCATGTTTTCTTAAAATACACAATCAACCAGCAGAAAAAACCTCCAACCAGCGAATTTCACACAAATACTGATTTTAAGGTTTTTCTGGCAATTATAACGATTTTCACCATTTTGCAACCACCAAATCCACCTGAGCTGCAAAACTCGCACATCCCGAAGATCTATTCTTAGAAAACTTCCAAACAGCGAATTTCACACAACTATTGATTTTAAGGTTTTTCTGATAGTTATGACTAACGGTTTTTCCCATTTTGCAACTCTTGAATCAACCTGGGCCAAAAAATTCGCACATCCCATGTTTTCTTAAAATACACAATCGACCAGCAGAAAAAACCTCCAAACAGCGAATTTCACACAAATGTAAATTTTCAAGTTTTTCTGATCGTTATAACGGTTTTCCCCATTTTGCAACCACCAAATCCACCTGGGCTGCAAAACTCCCACATCCCGAATATCGATGCTTAGAAATTATCCAAACAGCGAATTTCTCACAAATATTGACTTTAAAGTTTTTCTGATAATTATAACGTTTTCCCCACCAAACCCAACTGGGCTACAAAACTCCCACATCCCGAACATCTATCCTTAGAAAACTTCCAAACAGCAACTTTTACACAAATGTTAGTTTTCAAGTTTTTCTGATAGTTATAACGGTTGTCCCTATCTTGCAACCCCCATATCCAACTGGACCGCAAAATTCCCACGTCCCGGGTTCTCTTAAATAATACAATCGACCCGTAGAAAGTCGCCAACTGCGAATTTCACACAAATATCGACTTTAAGGTTTTTCTGATAATTATAACGTTTTCCCCATTTTGCAACCCCCAAATACACATGGGTCGCAAAATTATCACATCCCGAATTATCTTAAAATATACAATTGACCAATAGAAAGTTTCCAAACAGCGAATTTCTCACAAATGTTAATTCTCAAGTTCTTCTGATAGTTATAACGGTTTTTCCCATTTTGCAACCCCCGAATCCACCTGGGCTGCAAAACTCCCACGTCCTAAATTCTCTTAACGTATACAATCGACCAGCAGAAAGTCTCCAAATGGTACATTTCACAAAAGTATTAATTCTAAATTTGTTCTGATAATTATAACGTTTTCCCCATTTTGCAACCGCCAAATCCACCTGGGTCGCAAAATGCCCACATCCCGAATTTTCATAAAAAATTAAAACACTGGTAGAAAGTCTTCAAACAGATCATTTCACACAAATATTAACTTTAACGTTCTTCTGATAATTATAACAGTTTTCACCATTTTGCAACCACCAAATCCACCTGGGCTGCAAAACCCCCACATCCCGAACATTTATCCTTAGAAAACTTCCAAACAGCGAATTTCACACAAATATTGACTTTAAGGTTTTTCTGATAATTATAACGTTTTCCCCATTTTGCAACACCCAAATTCACCTGGGCCACCAAATTTCCACCTCCCAAATTCCCTTAAAAAATAAAACCGACCCGTAGAAAGTCTCCAAGCAGCGAATTTCACACAAATATTAATTTTACAATTTTTCTGATAGTTATAACGGTTTCCCCATTTTGCAACCCCTAAATCAGCGTGATCCGCAAAATTCTTAAAAACCCACAAATTCACCCACATACTGCTAAAAACAAAATTGGACATTTTTTCTTTCCTCCTGTTTATGCGGACATCCAGTTTGCTACAAATACACCTCAGCTTTCTACCCCTGTAACTTCGCCCCGTGCATCGCAGACCCCAAAAACCAGCCAGTACGATGAGCGTTAGTTCATCCTCTTCCCAACTAGCCCCAAATTACATTTGGATCTTCCAAAAAGTATGGGATGTAACAGCACCGAACGATTTCCAGTTCAAAAAATCGTTTAAACCCCGTATTTTTGCCCCCTCGAATCTTACAACCTCTCCAGAAAGTTCGCCCTTGACGAGATCTTCAAAATGACACCAACAACATTCACCTGCGATACCTACAACTTGTAAAAATTTACGAAAACTGCGCATTTTCCAAGCGTCACACAAATCGGTAAAAGAGCCCCGTGCTAGTGTCACATCTCCAATTCCTTAAACATTTTCAATGTTAATAATAGATATTGTTATAATTAACATATTCATTTTAAGTTAAAAGTTTTATTTTTTACCTGAAACGTTTATCGTTCCACAATGTTTAAGTTAAGATATTCTCCAAGTAATTTATGGAAGACGTGTTGCCTAATCGGACGCAGATGAAGTCGATACAAGTTCCGGATATGTTGGTATTAAAAGTGGACGGAAATCTTTTGTTTTGTTAATCTCCAATGAAACGTTTGACGTTTTGTTGGTTACGTGCTTGTATAATTGTATTTTCTTATTAGGATATTCTGTTATAATGGAATTTTTTTATAATTTTTATATATGTTAGGGCAGTTTTATTTATTTATTTATTTACTTCGCACTCAGCTAACAGTCATTAGGCCAATTATAGGCGTCGCTATGCATTTATGGGGACTTCCAACCCCACTAACGACTGTCATGATGTTTGCGCCGAGAGATGCAACCGTGGAACTCCCATCCAAGTTCTGACCAGAAAGAGCGTTGCTTAACTCTACTGATAGAACGTGGACGCTTGTTCAAGCTACACCACCCGGGACCCGGTTATTCATGTGTTACCTTATTTGCAATGTTTAACCACGTATTGATTAAAATTTTAACAGCTTCATCTTTGTGCGACCTTTTAGATTAAGTATTATTATTCTGTAAAAATTCTAGTATTATTGACTAAATGTACGTTATACTTGAAGAATATATTGAGTCAATAATAGCTAAAATTGAAAATAAAATAATTTATTACATATAATACATAGCGGTCAGCGCTAACAGCCAAAAATATTCTACAAACACACTGTTGAACAGCTTACCAAAAAATTAAGGCATTAGGAGTGGAATTAGATGAACCAACAAAAAACTCCAATCGGTGAAAACTATGCTGATAAAGAAGAACTTCAATGGGAATTATCGAAATATGCGAAAACAAGAAAAGGTAATAAAAGAAAATTCAAAAACTCACCTGAAATTACATTACAGATTGAAGCCCAATCAGATGTAGACGAAAAAAGGAAAAAGATTCGTAGTCCGTCTTTCGTAATATTGGCGAATGTTACAAACTATGAGGTATTGAGTGCCAAAATAGTCAACGATTTGGATACACTCAAAGGTATTGCAAAAAATCAGACTGGGTAGCGGGTGCATGGACGCTTTATACAGTAGAGTGCAGGAAACCTGAAAAGTAAAATCCAGAATTCCTAAACTGTAAAGAAGCGCACTCTGTAAGTAATAGTCTTAACGCCAGAAAACATAAGACTTTTCGTCGCCAGTATAACAAGAAAGTGCAGGTGTTTCTATAATTAAATAAAATAGATATATGTCTGATGTCGGAAACGCATTTTTCTAAAGAGCCATTTCTGAAAATGACTAATATTCACCCTCAAATTGTACTATAATAATTAAATATACTATTTTACGCAACATACAAGTTCTAATTAAATCACATAAAATGCTGCTGACAGCTGAGAAAACTAAAATAAAAGGTAACAGTATATACTGACCGTCAAAGTATCGTATACAGAAAACTGAATATTTAGCAACGCTATGTAAGCTGGAAGAAAGATTTACCGTAGATAATAGAAAGCATACACAGTGTGAGTCAAGTTTGGTCACCCCCAAGGGCAGAAAATTACTCGCAACCCTAAAAGAAAGTGGCTTACACTGCAGGAGGAGGTCCCACCCTACTGACCCACTGACACAAAAATTCCAGACATTTATGTGAATTATATAAAAATAGAAAAAGAAGGTTGTCACTCGGCTATAGCACCCACCTTATGTGATAACAATGTAGCAGTATAAGACTTGTAGATAGCTTTCCCGGTATTGGAAACGTCCTAGTTACTTCTGGGACAACCTTGAAGTTACAAAACTTCAAGGTGGGTAGCGATGGAAGCGGACGACAAATGTATGTCACTAAATTGCGGCTTCAAAGTTGCAACTACTTTGAAGTAATTTTGATAGTCGCCGCGACGTTCTGGACACCTTCACTATCCCTGCAAACGTATGCTATTTGCAAGTAATAATTATTAGTATTAATACCGTTTCCGCTACTTAAACAATGGAGCCTTACTCTGAGCGATCACCTCGTAAATTTGCTATAATTTACCTACACCTTACGACCTCTTATAGAAAAATAAACTTTTCAAGACACTGTAAAACAACATTTTAGTACCATTACCATTCTTTTATGCTTCATTAAAACGTATGCTCAATGTTTTTGTTCATGTTCATGTTCTAGCATTTTTCATTTTTTAGGGGTAAAATACCCTAAAACTAATATTATCTGTACTTCAGGACGTATCCGAAGCCTTCAGTATGACACCATGGATTACTTCAGAAAATACACAGACACAGCAGGGTTAGACAAGAAGAGAAATATTTAGCACTAAAACACATAAAAGCATATGCTCGTGGGCCTGTTCCTATTTTCAACCTTCTTTATACATATTATATTCCCTATGCCAATAGAACAACTTTAGCAACTTTTGCAGATACTGATATACCAGCAATAAGGAAAAGCAAATAAGATGTTATAAACAAGCTGCAAGATGCTGTCAACAGCATCAGTAATTGTGCAAAGAAATAGAAACAAAATTAAATGGGAACAGAACAGCGCATAGCTCAATAGTCACAATGGTCCTTGACACGACCAATCTTAGATGAAAGAAGCATGCTAAAAAGAAATGTGAGGAAATTTCAATACAAGATAAGGTATTAGGTGCTAACGTATGACGCATAAGTTTTGAGAAAATGCTTAATCAGCAAAATAACGACATTTTATTCAAACGAAAATTAATGGTTAATTTTAGATCTTTTAACAACATGACAACTAATCTCAATAACAACAAAACACGATTTGTTTACCGGTTTCACGACAACTAGATCAGACATCAAAATCGAGCAGAAATTACAAGGCCACTTTTTCTCAAAACTTATTACCCATACGTTAGAGCAAAGGTTCAAATTAATACTACACAACAATTTGCTATTATTCTAATATATAAGCAGGTCCTAAAACTCGCATAAATATACGGAGCACAGCTCTGTGTATGTACTAAACCAACGAACATCAATAGCATATATAAAGGTTTGAAAAAAATAATAAAGAGACATACTAAACGCTCTTTGATGTAATAAATAAAGATATCCATCGGGATCTGTAAATAGAGACATTTGAGGCAGAAATCAAACGTGTTTCCCAAATGCATGAATCAATATTACATGACCAAGTTAAATGTTGAAGCCATTCAAATTCAAGACCACTGAGGTCCCCTGAGAAGACTAAAGCAAGCTCTAGTGTAGTGCTTAATGCTTGTGAAACATTCTCAAATTAAATTGACCAAGCAGTTACCGAAACACAAGTTTGAGTTAAATTTTGACGTTTGTCGTGTCATACCCATACGTATTGCCATGGTATTGTACCCAGAGGCTATTCTGTTCAATCGATAATTTTATGTTTAAATAATTAATAACAGGATTGGTTGTGGTTTAATTGTTAAAATGTTGAGACTTGCGAGCAGGTTTTCTCATGAAAAGTTATTAACTGGAAATTAATTTTAATAAATGCTTTTATGCGGCTAAAGTATACTGCAAAATTACTTTAAAAGTAATGCTAAATAATGTTAATACATGCTAAAATAAATAGTAAATTACAATTTATTTGAAAAAGTAAGGTCAGTCACATAAAAGTATGATTACAATTTATTAAATGAGTGTGAGCACTTTAAGGAATGTTTGCGCAAGAATGGACAGTTTGAAATAATAAACAACACGTGTACCTGTGAGCAAGATTAAAAGTGTAAACTGAAAAGAATCATTAAAATGTGTTTATGTGAACAAGTGCTAAATTGTTGACATTTACAAAAATCAAATACAATTTAGTATTAATTGAATGCCATTGTATAAAAATGTAGTTACCTACTACACAAATGGAAATGAATACCGTCATATTGTGTTAATAATAATTTCAATTCGGACGATTGATGTAATTAATCACGAAAGCAAGTCAACACAAAATTTTAGCACTCTTATCAGATAAGGTGCATCACATTTCGCCAATAACATCGATACATTTTAAGAACTCTTTCACCTTTGCGATGGTGGCGAGTAACGAATGACAATTTCTTTTCATATTACAATGATGTCAGTTACTAGACAATAAGAAAGAATTAAAATAACAAGCCGAAAAATAATAGCTCGAACAAGTAAACAGTTTTGGGCTGTAGCTGGTTTTGATATATTAATTGAATTAAACCCAGTAATCAGTTAAATGGTGTTTTAATGGTGAAGGTTATATCAAGAGATATAAATTAACACATGCACCATAAGTAATAAAAGTGGTTCGTGACTGCTTGCAAGCAGGGGCCAGTGGTGGAGCTCGTCTGCGAATGTACGGTGTCGCTGGCAGAAGAAGTGTACTGAGAAAGAGCCGTGCAACTGAGGGTGGTGCTCTTGCAGCCAACAGGGTCAGCAGGTAAGCCTGACTTTAGAGTTCGTTGCGGTTCTTGGTTTCCAGACTGCGTAGCCTAAAAAAGACGATGTCTGGAACGTTTCTGTGGTAAAGTAATACAGGTACCTAAGATAAGTATTATTGTATCTAATGCAAACTAATAAAAACAAAGAGAACTTACCTAATTAAGCAGATTGTAATTAGTTCTTTATTCAGTAAAATGCATTGAGGTTATTTCAAAACAAAGTTTCGCTTGATATAATTAGAAAATGTCACTCCACCAAGTTTGCATTCGATCTAATGGTAATTTAATCATATACTCATTACATCCAAGTGTTATAATCCAACCCCGATTTGAGTTATGTATGTTCTAGCGAGCTAGGCAATTGGAATAAAGATTTAACAAATGAAATAAAGTGCAAAATATTACCTGGCTATTTAATCAAATTTATACCTATTATTTATAGATGCAATTTTTGAGTAGCTACAAAAACATAAATTAACATAAAAAAAGAGTAATATATTCTTTTATCTACGACCACTACTAAAAGTAGGCCCTTTAGCGCTAGCTTGTTTCACTAAAAGTGACTTTTTATAGTTTACCGTGGTTAAAGAAATCAGCTGTTTACTTTTAGCACATGGGCTAAAACTGAAGTGAGGTTATAAAACGCCCGCGCATGACCTACTATTTATTATGACATAAATTAGAAGTGTCGTAGATGCAAACATTTGTTAAATCGATATTTATGGATTAATAACGGTAAAATTAAGGCCGTAGATAAAATATTGTATGCAACTCGTGCTAAAAGTCGTTTATGCACGAGACATGTTATGAAACTCAGCCTTCGGCTTCGTTTCACAATTTTCATGTCTCGTGCATAAACGTCGACTTTTAGCACTTGTTGCATAAATAGCTATTACCCACCTTTTATGAAGATTCTAAAACTAACTATAAAGTATTCTTTATTGCCCTTTAAAACATAATTTTATCAATTTTGAGACTTAATTGTAGTAGTGTATTACGGTATAAGATCGATATGTTCATTTTACATATTTTAGCTTATAGAATGCATATATTGTTCTGATTGCTAAATAAATGGATAATAAAAAAAAAAAAATATTTTACATTACTTACCGTACCTGTTGTGTTATAGAATTTACTTAACGCACGTTATTTTCTCATTTCTATGGAAGACAGTCAGGTGTTGTAAGACCAATTTACCCGACTTTACAACGCTGGTAGGTATATGAACAAACACAATCGTTCGCAAATTATTGTTCGATTATTTTTGATCCTACGACACCTGACTGGTTTCACAGAAATTACAAACTCAGCGTGCGGTGGATAAATCTTATAACACAAGTATGGCAAAAACTACATAATAATAGTTATTTACTATACAAGTAGTGTTATGTGGATATTACCCGCTAGAGAAAAACTTTTACCCACGATTCCGTAAGCCGTGCGGTCTAATTTTCTCGTGTGGGTAAGACCTCGTAACACTACGCCTGCAGTAAATTTTATCCAAACCTCTTAATAAACTAAATATACGTATAAGATGACGGTTTGATCTAAGTAGGTAGAGCTCCTTGAAATTTTGTATAGGGCCAAAATTTTACCG
Organism: Agriotes lineatus; assembly: GCA_940337035.1. Classification (NCBI taxonomy): domain Eukaryota; kingdom Metazoa; phylum Arthropoda; class Insecta; order Coleoptera; family Elateridae; genus Agriotes; species Agriotes lineatus. Next base: position 141,480,773 of record OW679195.1, on the reverse strand, counting down.
TATTATAAACCAAAAGGGTAGTTTACCTGAAAAGAAAATACAATTTATTTGCAAATAAATTTCGCGGATATCTAGGAAACTAAAAATCTTTTATTACAATTATTTTTGCCTGTTAGTCATTATGTGACATGAGGAATAAATCCCCAAGTTTATGCGTATAGGTTGAGAAGCACCCTGTATATTTCGTTCTATATCAAACTTTGACGGCACTAGTATTTAATTAACTAGGTACTAACATTTTATAGAAGCATATTTCGCTTGATATTACCATGCTTACATGTAGAATATAAAGTTCTCGTTAGTACCATACTTCTGAAACACCCTGTACGTATACTTACATTAACAGTGTTTCTGGTTCTCTCTTCATAATATTCCCAAGCTGGTATATGCGTATTATACGTATGTACTTATAGGGCCATTAGGCATTCAAAACTCTGTTAACTGCAGTTTTTAGTATTCCCTAGAACAGTTACAACTTACAACACAAAATGTAACGCAGACGAAGTATGTGGCTAAAGTGGCTAAAAATAATGAAACTGGCAAATCTCGATGTACATAAACCGTGTTTTTTTAAATGGCATTAAAGCAGTCGCAGCCTGGTTGTGTTAATTTTTTGTAGAGGCCTGCAGGGTTTTTCAAACAACTAAAATTGGAAGTGTAATTGCGTAAAGCTACATTGTGTAACTACCAGTTTGCTTTAAATTTTTACAGAATTTGCTACTCGTACAGTCAAATATTTAATACATTTTAACTTATGTGACGTAAATCCAACAACGTCTCATGTTTTAGAATAATCGGAGTTTTATCAAACCAATCGCAACTTCCGTTCTAAAGTTTCCACTTCAATTTCGTAAATGAGAAAATTTTATAGCAAAAACAACGCGTCCCGTAATTTCCTTCACCATTTTATTCTGCACGTTTTGCCGGAATTCGCAAAGCTGCTTAGCGTTGTATGGCCGTTTCAATTGTTAGTCCAATAAAAAGGGCGACACGGTTGAAGAAGTAAACGGTTATCCTCAATTTACCTATCATTAGGCAGGCCAATCAAATGCAGGGCAGCCATTAATGAAAAAGGACGTGTTGACTCGCTTAATAACAGCATGGTTCGTTTGTAGTGCGGATATAACGGCCATTTTGTTTTGTGTTTCCTGTAAATTGAAATTGCTCAGCTGCAATTACAGCATCGAGGCGGTTAAAGCGTAATTTGCTAGTTTGTAACTAGATTCCGTAATCATTCTGCACGCTCGTTAAAACAAATGCTCCAATGCGGGCACAAATTAAAAGAAACACTTAGATCCCATCAAGAAACGATAATGAAAAACTTGTCGGAGGATATATATTAACTAACGACATTTAAATAAATAAAGGTTGTGTGAATTGTAATTAATTTTTTACAAAATTTGGGTATAATAGTAAAGCACCGAATGAAACAGGAAACCGTTCTGTTTATATCACACACTAATTATTCGCTAGACTGCTGCAAAGATTCATATCTTAGTTTGTATGGGTATAAAATCCATCAGAGTGAAACAGATTTAAATGTATTAGGTTAAAAATACTGGTAATTATAATCAAGCTGTTGCCGTAAAGAGTCACTGTATAAAAATGTAGTTACCTACTACACAAATGGAAATTATTTTTAGCATGATGTTTTAATTTGTAATGCCGTCATATTGTGTTAATAATAATTTCAATTCGGACGATTGATGTAATTAATCACGAAAGCAAGTCAACACAAAATTTTAGCAATCTTATCAAATAAGGTGCATCACATTTCGCCAATAACATCGATACATCTTAAGAACTCTTTCACCTTTGCGATGGTGGCGAGTAACGAATGACAATTTCTTTTCTTATTACTTCACGCTCAGGCGATCCATAACGTGATATTTTTGGCGATACCTCCGTTATAGTATCTGATCGATAGAAATTGTTTGGACCGAATGCATTCAAAAAGATGGTCAGTTAATAACCAAAATTCAAATTCAGAATAAACTATTCGCCTTTGGAATCGTATATTTCTGAGATTACTGTTGACCACTGGAGGTACTACGCCAATTAGAGTAGAATAGGATACCAAAAAAGTTTGCAACGCTTCTAATATGGGCCCAACTATTATAAATACTAATATAGTAAAATTTGTTATACGGCTGGATTATTTAAATTTTAAAATTTTTGTTGGGTTATTACAGCAGCCATTAATGTTGATTAAAACTTCCATTTCAAAGTTGCATATACAATAATTTTTAAATAGATGAATTTTTATTTAGATTAACTTATGCAAAAATATTATGCCCTCAATTAAATTATTTACTATTGACTTTACTCGTATTTCTTTTACTAGCTCCGGTACAACATTTACTCTTAAATCAGGTTAGGTTCATATTTTATGAATTATGATTAATTATATGCAATTATTAATCTTTACTATCGTCTTGATTATTAAAATTATTATACTTCATGGTTAATTGGTGGTATGAGAATTATATCAAATGAGACTTCTATAACTGTGAAAGTCAAATAATTCATATGGAAGGTTAGCTGAACTCATATCTTCTACAATTAATATCGTTTTAAATGTTGATAATGATAAGCACTTCTTGTATCTATATATATAAAAATGAATCCCTATTTCCCTTGGTCACGCCATAACTTGAGACTTTACCGATTTTATTCATCTTTTTTTCTTTAAGTTTTCTAATACTGCGTAGAAGGTTCTTACGGAATGAAAAATTAAGAAAATCCAAAGGAAAAGCCGGAAAATTAGAAAATATCGAAAGTGTGTTGTTTCTATTTTCAGTCACACCTGTGCTTAATGGTTTAAAGGATTTTCCCCATAATGTCATAATCCGCATCAGGTAACCGAAAGCGGAAGAGATAAGACACTAATAGTTAATGTAATTCCAAATGCTTTACATAAGTCGTCGCAGTCAGTCAGTCAGACATTCAAATTTGGTTTGTGCACAAGTGATTGTGAAAACAATTCCGTGTCATTTTATAGTGTCCGTTACAATGCCAAAGGCACGACGAGTTAACATAGGTCGTCGAAGACAGTCAGCTGCGCTGGTATCTACTTTAAGTGCGAACCGCAATGATGACCAGCGCGCCACGGATAATGAAATTAGTTGTAGCTATTAGCATGTTTTTAAAATGAAAGAAATCGAAAATTCGAATATCGGAGAAACGTTTGCTGAACCCGCTAATAGCAGGCAAATCAATGTTCGGGCAGGACAACGTCTGTCGGGTTCGCTACCCCTTAGAGGGTGAAATGGGGTAAATAAGCCTAAAAATCGATTTGGGTGTCGTTATTGAGGTTTTTTGGGACGTTGATTCCGAAAATGGCATTTATTTTTAAGTTCAAGACGATGGACATGACATAAAATTAAAACTTTATAGTGGTTAAACGGGGTTTCAGAGACAAATTATTTTTAGACAAAACACAGTTTGCCGGGAGGGGACGGGACGGGACGGGAAGGGACGGGACTGGACTGGACGAGACGGGAAGGGATGAGAAGGGACAGGAAGGGAAGGGGCGCGACGGGACGGGACTGAATTGGACGGGACGGGAAGGGAAAGGATGGGACGGGACGGGACGGGATGGGATGGGATGGTAGGGGAGGAGACGAGAAGGGACGGGACGGTACGGGACGGGACGGTACGGGACGGGACGGGGACGGGGATGGGGTGGGATAAGATGGGATAGGATGACAGAAAATAATTAGTCATTATTTAATACACAAATAATTAACCTCGTGCATACGCAGTCGCGAGTTACAGCTAGAAAATGGCATATATTTTTAAGTCCAAGACGATGGACATGATATAAAATTAAAACTCTATAGTGGTTAAACGGGGTTTCAGAGCCAAATTATTTTTGGGCAGAACAACGTTTGCCGGGCCAGCTAGTTTATTATATTTTATTTGCTCACTATTGAAACTTATTGTTGTTTATTTTTCTTACATATACCTGTAACTGCTTTTCACTTAAGTGCTCCAATCAGATGTTTCCGGTGTCCAGGTATGGCCAAGTACGTAACGCTCCTATTGACCATGTATAACAGCCGCTGCTACTAATTGCTTCATTGGTAGTTTGAATTATTATTTTATATCTGCAATACACTTGCGCTGCAGAAACGACCTTACTGAAATATCCGATAAGGCTCGCTCCAATCAGCAACCCAAACTGCTTAGATGTATAGACGCTGGATCCAACTCGACTCTATGTATTGTTGTTTACTCCACTCCTTATCCAAATCACAATGGTGACCTGCACGGCAGAACTGAAGAACACCTATCCTCCGTGATCTCAAATAGCGACTCCACCTTAGTCCGTTTCTTAAATCACCTTTTATACCTCAGCACCAAACTCTGTTATCGACCAATTGTTCCACCATAGTTAAGTTTCAAACCCATCCAGTTGTTTATGGGCCAAGTACTATTTTGCTGCTCGTAGCTGTTTACCTTCTGGTTCCAACACCATCAGTTGTTATTCTTCCCTTAGTCGTTTTATTAACTTTTAAAAATTATATTTTGTTTAAAATTCCATACTTTGACTTCCTTTATTTATTTATTTATATCACATATACTCATTTATAATATTTAAATTAGAAAAACCTTTTTAATTGCGTTTTATTTTCAATTTTTACTTGTTACAAAATTTATATATACATTTTTTAAAATAAAAAATTCGTTGTTATTTCTTAATTAAAATTTCACCATAGTAATATCTATTCATAAATTTTTTTAAACTAACACTTCTGGATAATTTACATTACAATTTATTTATATTAATTTGACATTTCATGTGATTCTTCAAAATATTTATTCAGCTTAGGCATTTCACATTTATTCAAACTAGAACCTTTTTCGAAGAATATTAATTGCTTTACCGTATTTGAACTGAATCTGTAATATATTGTAACGATCTTGGGGCTAGGCCGTCGCCCCAGAAATATGACTCAGCGTCCCGTGCGACAGCATTGCAGAACGACCTTGCAGCCAGCTGCATGAGACGGCGTGAGTCAGCCTTCCAGAACATACGACCTTGCGGTTGACACGTCAAAGTTGCCAGAAAGGTCGAGCGAACTCGAGACGTTTTTCAGAAGGAACTATCCGGCAATATAAATACACGCCCGCAGGAATAGCGGGCAGTTCTCAGCAAACTCGAAGCGCGTAATATAAATGAGCCCGTGTGTATATAACTCTAGTGAAATAAATAACAAATAAATATAACCATATAAATCATTACTGTTAAGTCGTCCAATAAAAATAAATAAATGTATCGTTGTTAGAAATAGTTCGTTAGTTTAAGTAATCTGTGTTCTGCCTTGATAATTCTTGTGTTTGTAAATAATCGTAATTAATCGTTGTAAATAAATGTTTAATACAAGAAGTGTCGTATAATTTTGTAAATAGTCCGAACGTAAAAACTTAACAATGTTATATAAATTTCAAATAGCTAATGCAGCTCTTTTAATATTTAACTTCACCTTTTATAAAATATAGTGTTTTAACAATTATGTGCTTTATCATTATGTAATTAATCTTTAGGTACGATTAACTTTTCTAAATTAACTATTAGTCTTGAAGTACGATATCATAACAATATATTGAGCTATCATATGAACATTTTTCAGTGTTAAATAGTAAAATATCACATTTTGAAATTAGTATATATTTGAAATAACATGTTAAGATTGTAAGAGTATTTATTTAAAAGTTAGGTTATCTTACTATTATCAATATAAATTATTTAGGTTTTGCTTATGAACAGTTTAGGTGGTGGAATTAAACAACACCACATCTTAATTGTTGAGTTATAATGATGGATTGGTTCTTTCTATTTATTTATTATATTGGTTTTCAGTGTTTTAATTACGTATATGTAACAGTTGATAAAATCGGAAATTGAATACGCATGATACGTGCCAGGAAACATGGGATTCTCATTATTTCCAATAGTGATATTTTCTAAGAGTAGAATCAGTTTCAGATTTAAAACCAAAATTATTATTTTATTTTGATTATTACTTTTAATAGTAGTTTATTTATCTAGAACGAAAAATGGCATTTTAAAGGAGGAGAAAGTTGTTTACGGCCCTAGGCATCAGCCGGGGACGGAATTACTTGCGAGGACGTTTAAAAACACTTTTCGTTCGTGGTGAATACAACAGTTTATTTCATACTGCAAGTTTAAGGAATTTAAGGAATAAAAAGTTGTAAATCATTTCAAATTTCATGTCAACAACTGACGTATAATTTTAATGTACTTGAACTTTAATATTTTACTTTAAAGTACTAGAACTTTAATGTTCCATTTTTTGTACCATAAATAATCCAAAAAATGTTCGTTTTGACATCAGTATGAAATAAATTATGTTATGATAAATCGCATTTAAATTATCACTGTGCGTTGTGTACTTTATTGGATTTTAATTCTTTTTAATGTGCCTCATTTCGTGTTTTAATTTCTTTCTTAAATTATTTTCTTTTTGTAATACAATTGGTGTATTAAAATTATGGTATTTCTCTACTGCGTGATCGGAAAGAGCTGTATTAGGTTTATTATGGGTTGCTATTTTTATTTTGATAGAGTTTTTGTGTTTATTTATTCTTTGTATTGTTTGGCCTATGTATTGTGCATCGCAATTTAATTGATATATTGTATTTATTTCATTTTCAATTTGTGCATTACCTTTCAGTTTACTAAAGGAATTTTGACCTATTGTATTATAATTTTTATAAGGAATTTGGAAATTATGTTTTTTAATTCTTTTTCTAACAATTTGAATAGCTTAGGAATATATGATAAAGTTATTATATTGTTTTCACTATTTTTTGACTAATGTTAATTTTTTTCCGAAAAACATAGGTTGTAAGTTAATGGAATCATCATTATGTTTATTGTTTAATGTCTGTATTCTTCGTGTTATATTTTTATTTATGAAAAGTAATGGGTAGTTATTTTGTTAACTGTTTTTAATTTGTTTTAAATTATCTTTGTGATTTTTTTACGATAGTATAATCGCTCTGTCGGTTAGGCTATTTATTAAGTTTTTTTTGTATTTTAATGTAGTGAGAGAATTGTAATTTAAGTAACGGTCTGTTTTTATTTCATTTCTGTACCAATTTGTTTCTATATTTCCATCTTTCTTATTAGTGTCATGTCGAAAAAGTTTCTTGAATTTTTACTATTTTCTTTTTCTAGTGTGAATTGCAATCTGGGGTGCATGCATATATATAATACACATATATTGCTAGTAGGGCTTCGGAACGCTAGAAAACATTACGGCGCCGACATAGTCTCACTTAGAGTATAACGCGTCTCGTGCGCATGCGTGGGAATTCAAACTCCGCCTTTAGAGGCGAATTTTAAACTTGATCACTTCGCCATTGGGCGGACGACGCCGCCGCCCTTGCGCACCGATCACCGTTATACATTGAAGAGTTGGTTGTCTGTCTCACTTCCTTGGCAAGTTTCCCACTCATAGCCGCTAGCAATATAGTAAGTATTAGATATATGGGTGCATGCTATTAAATATTTTAAAAATATTATTTATACTTGATTTGTCAGTACTTATTATTATATCATCTACAAACCTTTGATAAAATCATATTTCATTTTCATTTCTTAGTATTTTTTATTCTATGTTTTGCATTACCAAATCTGCAATTGTACTAGAAAGTGGCTGGCTCACAGTTACTCCGAATTTTTGTTTGTAAATTTGGTTATTGTATTGAAAATTATTAGATTTGGGGATATTTTGTAAAGCTTTTAAAAATTCATTTTTTGGAATGTTTGTCAGTTTCTTTAAATTTTATTCCAGTATTTTGTTATAGTTTCAATGGCTAAATTAATTGGTATATTATGTGTATAAAGATATTACGTCTAAAGAGAAAAGAGTGTGATTTTTAGATAATTTGGTTCGGTTTATTTTTTTGTTTAAATGTCCATGAATCTTTCACACTATATTTATTTTTTTGTGTTATTTGTATTAATATATTTGATAAATATGTTATTCAGCCAATTTTGTAACATTTTATTATTTTGGTTTTGCATTATACTAGTTGAATATTTTGTTTCTAAAGTTTACGGTTCTGTATCATGTAAAAGGTTTAACAATTTTTTGTTGTAATCTGTTTTGTTGATTGTTATTGTTATCTATGTTTTATCTGCATTAGTAGTTAATAATTCTTTATTTTTATTTAGAAACTTTTCAGTTTGTTTGATTTTTATTAATAAGTCATTATTAGTTTTTCGCTCTGAGATATTTAATACATTTTTTTGCAATTTAATAAGATGTTACATATTGAAGACCATGTTCTATTTTGGTTAGATTTGTTATTCTATCTTCAATATTTACAATTATATTTTCATTTGAAATTTGGTCTTTAGAGTTATAAAAGTTAAAATCGGAACTAATTCTAAAACACTATGTATTTCTTCTGCTATTTTTATGTTACTGAGGTTAGTTATCCAGTTATTATTTTTTTTACTTTAGACGTTTTAAAGTGTGCTGTTTGGATCAGTCATTTCGTTTTCGATTTTATTTGTTTCTGTTAGAAGTTTAATTTATTTAATATATTTTTTGGTAATATATTGTTTTTAATTTATTGTATGAATTATTTATTCCATCATGATAACTTAATAACTAAGATGTGGTGTTGTTTAATTCCACATAAATTGTACATAAACAAAACCTAAATAATTAATTTTCATAATGGTAGGATAACCTAACTTTTAAATAAATACGCTCACAATCCTAACTTAACATTTTATATCAGATTTCAAATGTCAAAATGTGATCTTGTACAATTTAAGACTGATGAATGCTCACATGATAGCCGAATATATATTGTTTATGAAAATTTAAAATAGATTTTGATTAACCAACATTAATGACTGCTGTAATAACCCAACAAACATTTTAAAATAAATACTAATGTAAACAATTCATCAAAGTTATCCGACGTTGATTCTCAGGTAACTAGTCCTCGGCCTCGTTTATTTATTTTGAAGTCCCGTCAGTCCTTATGTTACCTTCCTTAATAAAACCTTTATTTCGAATAATACTGCAAAATCCTTAATTTTTCAAAAAAAAATTCTAATTAGTATTAAAAATATTATAGAAGCCTCGTAGCGCAGTTGGGTAAGCGCCAGGCTTGCATTAAGCAAGTCCTCGGTTGGAATCCCTCTGGGATCGGATTTTTCCGTATCTTTGGCGATTACAATCGGGTTCGGTGAGATCATTCACAGTTGGGCATCAATTTAACTGTGCTGTACTCAGAACCACAGACCTAAGATATAGAGAAACAAGGTCAACACATCATTATGACACGCATCTCATTTCAATGGTTGCTGCACAAGCACAAAAGGAGCGCTCCAACTTTGTATCCCGAATTCGGAGCAAGTTGAGCACTGTCCCGCCAGATGCAAGTTAATAAAGCACCAGCCTCTATATCGCAAGGTAAATGAGGTTATCGCTAATACAAATACATTAAAAATGTTTTATTTAAACATTTGCTCAAACAATGACAAATTTAACTGGTGAAATTATATGCCAAATTCATTCTGATGACCGCTGCCTGTGATCTAAATATAAGTCACGGAAAAAAGTAATGTATAAACTTTACCATATATTAATATTTATGTACGATCAATCAATAAAAGGGGTTTTTAGACCACATTTTCAAGCGCAAAGCTAGTCTCCTTCGCCCTCGGGTGATAAATATCTTTTAGCCAGCTAAATGACGTCAGCGGATGTAAAAGAATTTTTTCTTCAAACGGCAGTAAAATATGGCATTATACTGCTGGATTGATGATGCTAAACTGTCACTTTATTGCCAAGCGGCAGATAATAACTTTATCTGCCGCTGACAACTTTATCTGCCGCTCGTCAGCGGCAGATAATATTATCTGCCGTTGACGAGATCAAGTAACTTTCTTCGAATTTTGTTCAAAAGTTTGTAAATAATTTGTTATAAAAACGTTTTAAGAAAAAATACTATATGTTATTCGGAGCAAAAGTATCTTTATGTGGCTCGGCTGTACTTATCTGCCTCGCAAGCTCGGCAGATAACCCGTCCAGCCTCGCCACATAATATGTATATAACTTTTGCTCCTAATAACATAATATACTATTATCGTCTGCTAACGTCATTTTAGTTGTTATTTACAAACACATATTAAAGAAAACCATACCTAGTACCGGTACTATTCAGCTACAAAAAATTTAAAAATGCCCTGTTTTCATTTTACGTTTTCCATTATCTGAATCTGCCTTTTTAAATTTCGGTCATACATAAAGTTCTGTATGCACGCCAGACGTAATCAGCGTCTTTGATCCTTGTCGTTTTATAGCCTTCGGTGTTCCGCACCTCGTGCTGTAACTTTCAAGTTTCAAATTGAAAATCAAAGTAAGAGTCATAATCTTGCGTAGATGTAAGGAACTGTGTTTATTTCGACTTTGACATTTCAGTAAATCTACGTAATTAAAGAGACATGGAACATATTGTTATGGTATTGGTACAGGGGTCTAAAAATCAAATTAATAAGATTAAAAGAATACAGTAATTAAAAATCATAAAGATGAATTTAGATGTGAAATGGATATTAAAATTATTAAGATGCATTTAGAACAGAAAGAAAATAGAATTTATAATTTAATTAAATGAAGCTAATTGAGAAACAGTAGGGTGCTAACTTACGTTAATATCTGAAATGAAATTGGAAAATAATGACAAATACCTACTTTTTCGAAATATAATATTGAACATAGTTTGTTGGACTGAAAAAAAATGCCAGATCGCTAAGCAGATGGTATTTACTGAAAATAAAAATTTTTTGAAACGAAAATCATGTAATTTGAAATTAGGAAACAAACCATTTTTAAAAGTTTTTTAAAACATATTTGGTGTATAAAAGGGTTAAAATCCGAAATAAAATTAGCGTGGTGTAAAAAGAATAACAAGTAAAATGTTAAAAGGATAGAAGATGTGGAGACTATGTGGATGAAGATAAATAATGTGGTGAGAATACCAAACTAATACAGTTATAATCTACAAAAGCAAATAAAAGGAAAGGACTGCTGAATTGAATTTATTGTAAGATTATATGTGCATCTATTGAATTGGATAGCAAAGTACGATTTACAAGGGAAGAAGATTACATAGAAATCATTAGCAGAGTGAGCATATTTATGGGGCTTGTCAAGTGATATCTGGTGGCTTGTCTCTGGTCAAGATTATTGGTGCTAGGTTGTAGCGGACTTGATATGAATGATTTGGGTTGAACATTGAAGTAACGCAACTACGACTGAGGTCTGTTTGGATCTGTACTGTGGTGAAGCTGTAGATGCTGATTCCTGTGGCAAACTAGGTTCCTGTGTGGATCCTGATTCTAAACATTTTGGCAGTTGGTCGTCGGTTGAGGCCTTCACCGTGGCTTTGCTCCACATTTGTGTGGCGTGGTCAGTTACAGAGTTGGATTAATTGGCTTTAGCAGAGGAGAGTGTTAAGTTCAATAAAAGGTAACAGAATCCAGGTATTAAAAATAAGAACTGAAAGAAAATATAGATTAAAGTGGATTAATTTTAATTAAAGGAATACTTACTATTTGAGATTGTCGTCTGACAAATGTAACGATGAAGTATTTGTAATTGAATTTTCAAAACTAGTTTGAAGTATCATTTGACAGAAGTTTTTGGGTTGTCATAACTAAAATAGGAACATCAACTTTCAGAATATCCGATCTGATTTTCAGTCAAGTGTATTTACTGGGGCTAGCAGAAAATAGTGTTGATTATAAAAAGATTAAAAAAATAAGGCACTTAAATTGATTAAAATTTAATTATAACATAACAAATATTAGGCGCTGCAACGTGGAGCCTTAACAATATTTAGTTATTTCTGAAGAGCCAAATACTTTTTTTACCGTTTTAGTAGTTATTTGTTACACAATGTTGCTCATAACACATTATGATGGTTACGTATTATTTAGTGTTTTTTATCTAAAACAGTTAAAAACAAATTTAATTAGTGTATACGGATACACTGTAGCATCTACTATTTTTGGTACTTTTGTTAGAGCTGCCATCATTTTCCGCATGTTATAGGTGCGTGACAGATTCGCTTGATATGTAAAACAGGTATTGCAAACCAAATCGCCACTGTATGTTTGCGAAGAAAATTCAAATATGGAAAAATGCACGATAAAGCTTAGCCAGGCCCGCTTTGTACAAAAGCTAACAAACGATTTCAGCGAAGTTAAGTAAAGTGTTTGCTTTTAATTAAACTTTTATTTACTTCATAAAGTGTTTTTCGCAACATATAAATGCGTCGCAGCCTTTTTAAGATACCTGCGCGCAATCACGAAGCCTGTCACAAACAATACAGACCGGTGGATACTAGCACCGGTTGGAACTTCAATTCAAACCCTTTCGGCTGGAATTTCATATTTATTGGCTCATAATGCCGGTGGTAGCGATTTAATCAAAATGCAATTTGGAGAGATAACACCAAACAAATAATTTCACAAATGGAAACATAGATAATTAACATCCGGGGGAAATGAGCGAACAATCATGGTCACGACACTGGCAATCAACTTCATTCCACACCTTTGCCACCAACCTAATTTTATCTGCACCCATTCCGTGGCGCGCCCTTAAGTCAGGCATCTTAATTTCCTAGACGACGTTTCTGATATGGCCCAAACCGTATACTTTTAAAGCCATTTGTTTTAGTTTTTAAGCAGCTACCGTCATTTATATTATACAGAATGGTCCCCAAAGTTCGCAACTTCATTAAGAGAGTTTTAGGGGGCAAGTTTTTACAAACTCAGAAACTTAAACGGCAACGCTGAAATCTCAAAAAAAAATTCAGAATGGATAAAATGGATTAATAAATCGAGATCGATTCAAGGGTACACTATATTATAAGCAAGCAAAAGCAACCGTCTGACACTTGATTTATTTATTTTTTTAGTTTTAATATATTTATTAGTCAAAAAGATTGTTGCAGTGGTAATTGTAAACATTCTGTATTGCAAAATATATTTCTAGTTGATAATTGACATCTGAATATTGCAGCAATAATATTACTATTTTTATTTAAAATTTAACCCACTATAGTGCTTTATCTGTTCAGTTGTTCAGAAAGTTCATTACACCATTGAACATTTCTCTCATCTCCCAAGTCTTGGCGCTCTTCTTTTTCTTCCTACTATTTTTATACTCCCTAGGTCTATCACTCTTCTAAGGCCCTTCTCATTTGTTCGTAACAATTTAATCTACTGACTTCAGTGGTGCTACCACCTATAGCGTCAGCTCTGTCCCTAACATAATCATTCCTTATTCTGTTCATTTTCACTATGCCAAATGTTCGTCGCTAATAGTCCATTTCCACTATCTTCCATCTTTCTACATTTTCTCTTCAGATATTTCCTATATTTTTCACACCATAAGTAGCAATACTTTCAAAAATAGATTTATAAAGGCGAGTTTTTACAATTTTAGTAATGTTTTGGTTACATACAAATTAAGAGCTATTTTACCTTTAGTATATATCAAAATTTATCTTTAGAGCTCAGTTAAGATATTCACCGTAGAACTCTAACATCATGTTTTCTCCTATGTTAATTGACATGCTGTAGTATATCCTTCTCCAACCCTTAAATAGTCATTGAAGTATGTTTTAAAGGGCGTTGTTGCTACAAACACCTTTGCTCGAAACCCTTGGACACCTCAACATCAGCTGACAATAAGTTGACAGGTTTCCTTTAATAACCCGTAGTGCCACTGTGTTACCTGTTAAAAGCTTAATTAACATTAGAATTTATTGGGTTTATAATTCTTGGACGTGTGAAAGCTGCTTTATTTGAAAGTCGTCAGACGAACGCAGCTTTAGCGATTAGGTGGTAATCTGCTTTACCGGCAGACTTAGCAGCCGTTTCAAACAAATCGTTTTGGGTTCGTTTGTTTTTTTGCGAAAAATAGCGTCGGCATCATTCTTGTAATTGTGCTAGAAGTTTTAGCTCTTAGCTTCAAGTATTTTAAAATATTATTTGTGGAAGCTTCACTTTGATGCGGTTTATGACCCTTGGACACTTATGTGGAGCAAATACGTCCCCGTCTTTGAGACGGTTTATTCACCATAGAATTGCTAGCCATTCTGGCCAGTTACCTGCATTATAGGGTAAGTGAATTACTTCAATTTCGATTCGGGCAACGTACTGCAAATAGCTGAAGTTTGTCCGGTATTTTTAGCGTCAGCTGTGAGTTGCAAAACATCGGCGCTTTTGCTTGGTTGAGATTTTACTTCAGGCGATCCGAGAGCTGTTAAAACTTTGGCGATTCCTCCTACTTCGGAGGGCCTTCTGCTTTTGGGCCTAGTTCGAATGTGGACCTCATCACCTGAATGCCTTGTATGCTGTGATGTTTTTCAACATCCTCCACAGCCCGTTTGGGGCTAGTTGATTCACCTTCTGGCGAGGTATGACGCTCTCAGATAAGTAGTGTACTGTCTAATGATTTGTGTTAATGATATTGGTATCGCAGGCAATATGAAAGAAACTGAAGCTGTTCTTAATATGCAATTGTATATTTTACTGGTTTAATGTTAAATTGCGAATTGAATTGTGCGAATCACTGTTATGGCAGCGTTAATTTGGAGCGCACCTTTCGAATAAGTAACGTCTAATAACAAGTTATTGAATTTCTGTACTGGTTATTATATGCAGCATTATGTAATAAATCTATTTTCTTCAGTTTCCACTAAAAGAATATTTTCCTTCGTTAGAAGTTAACCGGTTTTCCAACGTATATCTCTTTTGTTTATTTTTTATTTTCAAAGGTTTCTGCATAATAGAATGAAATCAATTTCCTGCGCGTGAAGGCAATATCGCAGCTGTAAGCGATCGGATATTCAAAATATCTTGAGCGAATATGAAAAATTTAAACCATTGATTAACACAAAAATTAAAAGAAAAAAACAACTGTTGCTAAAATGAAAGATTTACTAACAGGCTTACTTTTGGATATAGGTGAACTCGTCTAAATTGATTTGTTTTTACCTCAGACATCTTTTTGTACGAACCTTTTAGACACTCTGTATTATGAAAGTAATAATTGCACATACTTTGTTAGATGTAACAAAACTGGATACTTCTTTGTTTATTTGTATTTGTATACTTATCTGTACTATGAAAATATTAGGCAATAATTATATCGTTGTTTTCAACTAAACTTCTTTTATGAATTTTTATTATTTTAACATCGACACCTTCAGTTAGAAGGGAATACGTCTATGTATTGTACTGACCTTTACAAGGTGTTGTCTTTATTTACCTTTTAATAGGCTTTTAATTTTGATTAAGTATTAATTTGTAACACATTGGGCCGTCATAAATTTGTTAAGATACTCGTTGCAGTGCCTTTAATGTACTATGAACATTCAATTCAAGTTATTTTAATCTATTTTTAAATTAAAAATTTGCCCTATTTTGTATTAGAATGTCAATAATTCTTGTTAGAGATAGCTCCTGGGGTGGATTCCTTTATCTAGTTATCTGATTTCTTGAAAATTTATGTTCTTATATTCCCAATATCATTCCCATAAATCACAATAACTTATGTCAACTAAATGTCAAAACGGATTTGAAATTCAAATGACAAATGCCCAATCGTTACAATGATACACAACAATATTAAATCAGTAGAGTTCACCTCTTTATTGTCTTTATTTCCTTTTATAGTTATGATTTTAATAAGAAATCACTCACCTTTTACTTGGTCCGCACAAATCTCCAAATGCCAACCAAACCGCCCCTCTCTGCTGAGTAATCGACTCTCTCCAGCACCTTCCTGCAATGAATGGTCCACGGAGAGACAAGACGTCCTAATCGTCCCACATCAGCAACTCAACTCTTTTTACAGCACGCAGTCAACAGACTAAACTTGCAGACAGCTACCTGCACCACTGCATTCACCAACCTCCTGAAATGTGCCTCTTTTACCCTGGTGATTCTCCTCTGGAATTGTCCATTATCACCAAACAGTTTGACACAATACCAATTTGATTAATGGACTTTTCCAATAAAATTGACCCATTATTATTCTCCAATGATTCACTTTTGTAGAGTACTTCTGCTATCCATTAGTTTTTACCACATACTTGCAATCTTCATTAGTTTATGTCTTTGCCTATTCTTGTTTATTTTAAATTTCCATATTTCACCTAGTATATTTTGATTACTCCCCTTTTTATTATTCAACACATTTTTATAATAAAAACAGGGTAATTTCCAATATTTTTAATTACCCCAAAATATTTTGCTACATTTTTAAGTTTACTATTTTCAATAATTGAAACAAACTACATAACGGTATCAAATCCCTTTTTATACACTCTAGTTTTAATATATTTGATTTAAACCTACTAAATTTCTATTTTATTTCAATTAAGTATTTGTCATTCGCTTCAAACTGAAAATTTAAAATTATTATATTATTTTCAAATCCATCAGTTTTTCAAATAGCTAGTTTCCATTCAATTATAAATTCTCTTTCACTTTGTAATTACCTAATAACCATTCACATTTCCACCTTATACCTGAATAGATCCAAATTATTTTCAACCATTTTAATCCCTTAATCTTTTCTAAATTTGATTCTAACACACATAAAGGGCTGTATATCATTACAGTATGTACCAATCAACAAAATTCGAATATACAAAAATGGCTTACCAGATTCTTTTACAGAAGATTATTTGAATAAAATTGAGTAGGTACATCATTTATCCTGTTCAGTAAAATATTAGGTAGAATTAATATAAAATTTTCTTTCGAAAAAAATACCTATTTAATTGAAAGTAACAGTGGTTTTTAAATATGTTCCACAAAAGAAGTACTGATGCGTGTAATTACCGTATATCGGTAGCCTACTTAAATACGTATCCAGTAGCGTTCCCTAAATGTACTTCTAATACTTTTATATCGAAAACATATAAGTATATTAACTTATACTTGGCCCACTCTGCAGATTGACTATTAGGAACTCGGCTGCCATCTTTGGTTTGCATCGCGGCAAGGTGTGTGATTAAAAACGCGAAAAAAAGTTCCTAGAAAGGCTCACCAATTAAGTGTGTTATGCGCGGCGTCTAAAGCTAATCTAAGCATGAATTTTTGCCGACAAAAAATAAATTCCTGAGAACCACATTTTCTTGTTTAATATCGCTTTTACACAAAAACTTGTAGCTATTGTGTGAAGCAGCTCATCATGATTAAAGCAAACAACAGACGCTCACTTGGCATTTTCATAATCATTAGATTAATTCTGGAGGTCGGGGCAAAGCACACGGAACTTGTTATAATTGGTCAAACCGGCGGTTCCTGCATACCGGATGTTATTAAACGGTGTGGCTAACAACCGGACCGGAAAGTAACGCCTACTGAATATTAACATTTAAAATTTTTTGTGCGGCCAGCCGGTGCTAGTTATTATGACGTTATGACGTGCGCTATTATTGTAACCACAGAATAAAACTTAGAGAGCCAAGCCGACGAAACGCGGCAAGTTAAAAAGTGTTTTTTGAATATCTCCCGACTTTTTACTCTTTCCGGTGTCGGCTCTAATATATAAAACGGTTTTAGGCTACATCACGTTATTAGTAAATTTACAAGAAAAGGTCCAGCCACAAACAGAATAGTGCGAACATGTGTAAATGTAGTGTATGCAGACATCAAATTGGATCAGCAGTACACAAGTCTATAAACATGACAAAGAAAATATCTATTATATTTACAATTATTTTATATATCTCTTTGAACGTATTAAAGGTTTGCAACAGTCTTAAGTTAGAAACGAGAGCGTTTCTAAATATTGAAATAAAAGATACATTTAAAGTTTTGAATTAACAGCGCACTTCTATTTAATCTCAAATAATCAGATAACACAGTACAATATGTTATCTTCGAAATAGTACATCAGTTACACTCGCTGTAAAAAATGAAGTGATAAATAGAAAATAGAAAATACCCTCACAAAAGTCAATGTATTCATATTTTAGGCATGAACAGTTTTGAAAATTTTTAGCAATTTAGGAAATATTTCATAGTTTTTGGAACTTAGATTCAAAAATCTTTCGAGTAATGTTTTGCAAGTTACTTAAGTCCATGTAAAAGTAATATTTGAAGTTTTTTCTATATAGAATGTGACCGATAAACAATCTAATAGGCGGAACTACAAAAAATAATAGTCCGTAACCAATAGTCTTCAACGGGCCAGCTGAGCTACCCAAAGGAGGGGCAAGTTAACACTACACCAAATAAGGATGCCACCAACGTACTTGTTCAACAACTCGCGAATCTAAGTTGGAAAATTCCTCGGTAATCTGGCATTCGCAACTTACATTGCAGGGAGATATCTCAAAAATAAATTGGTCAGCCGCAGGCTCTTTGATAAGCTGTAACCTATTATAGAAAGAAAGGAAAACATATGTGACGCAATTAATGTGATATTTGTTTCCAGTAAATGCAGGCAAATAATATGATTCGTAATTTTTAACTAAAATAAAATATTGAATCTACCATATCTAAAGGTAAGTTATTACACCCAATACCGTATCCGGGATGTGTACACATATAAATAACTAATAAATAAATACATCAGTAAATGCTAAATCCGGCATAACTAGGAAATTAAATATCGTAAGATCTAAACTTATTCACGCTAACACATTTTAAATTGCAGCAATACATTTATCTAAATCACCGCAAGGTTTTAGCTTATCTGTTTAACCCAGCGTTCTACAAAAACAGACGAAAAAGGTTTAAAATTCAACTAGAAACTCTAATCTAAAAATCCATACTTCTAAACCAGACACCCAAATCCCATAAATTCATAAAACCCAAATACAAAGATCCTTAAATACACAGAACTATAAATGCAAAGAAAACCCTTAAAGAATAAGACGCAATTAGCTCACAGACGCGGAGTGTATCCCAGGAGAGCTTACTTCAGGTGTAAATCGGCTTAGCGATCTCCAGTCTTAGGTCAAGTAATAGAGAGGTACTCACTTATGAAAACCCATCCAAAATTCGATAAAAAAGGAACAACCGGCATATGCTTCATGACGGAACTCAACAGTTTAAGAATCTCATGTGCAGTGGATATACAGCGTGCCATAAAAAATACTCTACAATGGGGAACTTTTTTATTACAAATTTCTCAAAAACATGTATTCTTTGCAAAAATTCCTGCATCAATTTGACTTGAATACTCAAGTAACACTTCTAAAAAAACTGTTAGTATACAGGGAAAATCATAATTACTGAAAAGTAAAGTCTTAACTTACACATGTGCCTCAATATAATCCATCTGCACACATGGTCCCAAATTAAAATTAGAAAAGAAACAACATCTACTGTAGGTAAACTCTGTTCAGTGACTTGTCAATATATTAGTTTGAATTTATTAATTTACGTAATGTAAGTCAAAATGCCGGTGAAATTGAGTCTTGAGGATAAAATTTAAACTGTTTTAATTGTTGGCGATAACTATTTTTTTGAGAAATTAATAATAAAAAACTTCTCCATTTGTAGACTTTCTAGGACACGTATATAAAGTACAAAAGAAGATACAGGATGTTGGACCATTTTAATGTTTAAACCTGTTCTCTTATTGTTTCCTTATTTTCGTTAGCATATTCTCTATTTTTTATTTTAATCTGTAACAGTCTGGCAGTTATTTATTCTACCATTCTGTCAGTATCATTGTACAAACAAAAGTAGCAACATTTCTGCATAGCAACGGTAATTCAATTTACGTTTGGCAGTACTGAAGTGTATTGTTGGTGGCACCGTCAATCTATGTCAAATTCGAGGTTAGCATGTTAGGTTTTGCGTTAGTCTGACAGAAAGTGAACCAAAACATAGCCTCGAATTTAGCATAAACTGGCAGTGCCGCCATCAACAATACACATCAGTGTTGCCAACCGTATAACACGAATCACAGCATTTTGAAACCAAATAATTTGGAATAATTATTTATAATCAAAATTATTCTTGTTCAGTATACAAAACAAGGTATGACACACGACCAATATTCGCGTTTATGGCCTTACTAGTGTACGTGTCTCGCCCCGACGGGCTAGATCGTGATGTACTAGCTCGGCCATAGATGCTTAGCTATCAGTTTAATGTCGTAAATATCTATTTTTGTATACTGATCTAATAGCTTCAACTACCAGCTTAGTAACGTGTCCGGTAGGTACAGTTTTTATGGTGTAGGCCGGTAGCACTTAACGACGATTGTGATTTGTATTATACTTTTAGCAGTACTGAAGTTTATTGCTATTGGCACTGTTAATGTCAAATTCGACGTTAGCAAGTTAGTTTTTGCGTCAATCTGAAAAAAATGTGACACAAAACCTAACCTCGAATATGGCAAAGATTGACAACTCCGCCACCAATAATATACTTCAGTGCTTCCATACGAGTAGCAAGAATCACAGCATTTTGAAACCACATCATCTGAGATAATTATTTATATTCAAAATAATTGTTGTTCTTGCTCAGCATACAAAAACAATTATACGACACACGAGCTCGGTCATAGGTAAATGCTTAGCTACCGGCCTAATGTAACTTAATTTATTCTCTTACAGATCTATACGTCTTTTTTGTTAAAGTTAAATATAGATATTTTTGAATAAGGAAACCAATTCTGATCTTCAGAGAATATTGATTACAAACATATACCAGCTTGGTTTCATTATTACTGTTTTTTTGCGATAAGCATTCTTGTTGCAGGATTATTACAAGTAAATTATCTGAGGTGCACTGAAGAATATTCCTGAACGATGACCGCTGCTAGATGCTACGTGGGAACGCCGCGGGGACCTCAGATACCCTGTAAGTACTATGTTAACGAACAGGTACTGCTAAATGTTGAATGTGTTTAGTCTTGCTTGCATATTTGACTTTGCAACTTGTCTGGCTATGTATTCGTGCACAATTGTGTGTGACACAAGCCTAGTTCCTCCTCAGTGTCATGTTTCTGACCTGCAACACTTAGACCGAAAGAGCGTCATCGAATTGTTGGTAAGTTGCCAGCCCTGTAAGTTTATACATGCGCATCGATCTAAATTCAGAAAATAATAAATTAGCTCGGAACCTCGAAAATATGTGCCTACAATTAAGTATCAAGAATGGTAAGGACATTTTACTCGAATTATTGTCTGATATCGGTAGTTCTTAACTTTCGCGATGCTTATGACGTTTTTTGTGCCATTGAGTTTTATAATAAATACCTAATACCTATGTTGGTGTAATGTCGATTTTTGTATTACATTTCCATTACTACATCAAATGTATTATAATAACTAGTTCACGTTGAATAAATTTACTTACCGTTCTAAAACGTCAAAATACTTACTGCCGCGTTTATGGTTATCAACTAGTAAACATAACTTATTGTCTTGGAAATTGTCGTAGTAAACAATCAAATCAAAAAAAGATTTCACGACATTCTAGATAATCACGTTGAAAACCTTTCCTTAATCAAAATCGAACTGACAGTTATGAGAAGTTAAAACTTAAAACGTCATAGAAATGTAACCATAGATTAAATAAAATCTGAATGAATTATATTTGGTCTTGTTCACTTCACTCTAATGTTTTACAGTAGTGAATGACTTCATTGTCTTTAATTTTCTTTTAGATCTCAGAAGATATAGTTGTATGAAATTATGGCATCCAAAACAATACATGGAAATGCACTCGGCAGAGAATGATGAATAATATTTTGCTGTACTCTCTAGTCTAAAATATAAAATAAAATAATTTATACAGCAACTGGAAATTTGGTTAAGCTTGTTTCTGTAAAATAAACCATTAGTGACCCTTGTTGTATTCCGAGACATCTGAATTAGGTAAAGAAATTAAGTCGACCCCGCGTTAATTATTAATGCGGAAACTAAATCGAATTCGCAGAAAAAGGACGCCCAATCTTATAAAATAAATACTCAAATCTGTCGGGCGTAACTCGGCGACGTGTAAATTTTTTAGCGGATTACAAGGAGCACAAATTGGTTCAACTCCGGCGCAATCAAACACTTGGCAGAACTCTATAATTAAGTTACCGGCGAGACACAATCGCCTGCCGTTAAAAAGAAAGAACCACCAGCAACTCATTTAGTTTTCTATCTGGGTAGTGCGTTGTTAGAGTTTTCTAAAGAGTTGTACTAGCGAGCGATACATATAATTGCATGTTTCAATTGCAGATAACAATTTCATCAGTTACCCCAAAAGGTTGAGGTTAAAAATTAAAATTATATACGAAACTTGCATCATACTTGTTTTTTATAGCTACCTTTGGTATATGTATCATTGTATAAGACAACTATTTGCGGAATAAGTAAGAAAAAATTGAATATTTTAGTACTAAATTTGATATTTTTGATCGAAGCGTAGTCACCTATGGAAAGAGACATTTCAATGTTGTAGAAAGGTATATTGAGAACTAAGTAGAAAACAAACTTATGTGAATTCCAACTGTAACAGCAAGTGCGATTAAATATTTAGAATAAATAGAGTTTTTTGTTATATTAGAAATGTGTTTCATTTTACGCAATTGTACTGATATGAGTAATAAAATCAAAGTTTTCAAATGGTTTCAGGTTTACATTTAACATGAAAGTTGCATATTTTTTTATGACCTTAAAATATTAAAATTCATTTTCTAGTAATGTATGACTAGTTACCTAAATATTTTTGCTGTTTGTCATATTTTTTCATACATTCTTAAAAGCAGTTTTATTTTTTAACAATGCATAAAAGTGTATATAAACTGAAGAATAACATTCCACGACAGGTCAATAATTAAAATGGCAATTGCAATCCTAACAACTAAAATTACTATTTTAAAGCAGTTCGAACAACAGCATACGAAAGTAGCACCATAAATATTTGCAATCTAATAAAACAACATTGTAGCCAAAAATTTATTTTTTATTGTTTTTAAAAATATTCGACCTTAAACTCTATACAGTTACGCACTTGATAAAACCAATTTTCAAAACATAAATTCCACTATTCTTGAGTAACTTAAGAAAAAAGGTTTTTGAAGCATGGTGAACTACCTCGCTTCTTGAGCGCCTATCTATCTTCATCATATTTCTTAAGATTTTTCTTACACCATTCCACACGTTAGTGTTTTGTGCTTCTGTTAAACTGTGTGGTATTCACCAACAGCAGACTTTTCTGACACCTAAATGATTATGTAAAATCTTGTTTATTGCAGTCATGCCAATGCCCAAGCTGCTCCCAATAATTCTATATGTAACTCGATTGTCCTAAATCATTCTTCGCATGGCGTTTACGTTTGTTTCGGTAACTGCAGAAATTGGTCTTTCTTCACGAAAATCGTAGCTGAGTGAAGCTCGTTCAAATTTAAATTCATTAAACCACCTATAAACAGTTCAATGCGATGACGCCTGGTCACCAAATGCAGCATGAAGTCATCCAAAGCTTTCTTTCGGAGATACGAAACTTTCGAGGTCATAGTAAATCATGGCTTTAAAATTGCCTCTCATTAAATTCACTTTTGCTGCATAACACTTATTTCAAAATTAACTTGTATAACAACTGTTGCAGTTATTAAAACTAAATTTGAACTGTCAAACTAAAAACAACAAACATTTGATTCTTGGTAAGTTTGATTTCCACTGTACACTTGATCTATTAGTTTACAGAAATAGTGAGTCCTACCCTACTAATTGTTATTGTCTTTTTATTGTTATTATTACCATTGCTTTTTTTTATTTAAATATGAGTTGATTAACTGTTTTCATAAATATTCATGCCTACAACTCAACCAAAAATGTAATTCCTTAATGTTGAATCAACCATTTATTAAACAGGTTATTGATTGTGATCAGACTAGACCAGATGAGAGTTTATCTCACAAACAAACAAACTTATTAATTTAATATTGTTATTATTTCACAGGAAACTATATTTCAACAGAATAGTAGAAACACCAGAAGCATATTTCAGCATGTAATTATGCATTTAGTTCAGGACAAAATTTCTTTCTAAAACCAACCTCAATATAAAATTAATTCAAATTTTCAGCTCTTTTTAAATTAAAATATTGCTTCAAAAGTACTTGAATTGAAAATTGTAAGTTATCGTTTTCTTACATTAAGGTTTTGTTAGAACAATTCTATTAAAGCAGTTACTTTTGGTACTTTAGCTTCAAATCCTATCATTTTCACGAGTCATGCAAGTTAAATTCGTAATTTAGCGGCAATGTTATCAAAATTTATTTCTATAAACCTTATTTCCGCACGGTTCAATTCAAATATTAACGCTTCACCGTAGTTAAAAATTGCCGATTCAGGTTTATGTTGTCATACGTTATGAATACTGCCGTACAGCCATGTTCGTCGAAATTAGTTATAAATTCACCATTTGTTCTCTTCTGTCCGTAAAGCAGTGTCAGGTTACCGAATTGCTACATTCGAGGTCCCCTGCAAGTTTCGCAAGTGTTGAACCATATTTCGTCATGCTAAAACTTTTCCGTAGCCTTAAGCAGAAGCCCTTAGTCAGCTTTGGTGATTCCAAAATCTTCTGAACAGTTCTACTATAAGAGCAACCAGGACGTATAAGCCGCGTATGCGCCTGGTCATTTTCGCGCCCGCATCTTCAGCAGGAGCGTCACTTGGCGTGGAGCCCGCAAGATGTGAGGGTCACGTTGGGTCCGCGGCCGGCGTCGATCTGCCGAATCGGCGTAAAAGGTTTATTGTCGAAATTCTTGTGTTGTGAAGCCGCCTTGTCGCCGTCAATTCGAGCTTAGTGCATAGTGGTTAGAGGTGAACGTTTAGCCGAGTTTTCCGTATCGTTTGAAGCTGAGCACCTCCGCTAACACTTATCGTGGATTATATTTTGGGAACACTCAACCGTGTGCTAAACTTACCAAGTAGGACGAAGACCCGATTTCTTACCGCCTGCTTGTTACCGGGGTCCGTGCTAGTTAACCCTCGTCTTGGGGATGTTTTACCGCTCGCATTCGCTCGATTTTGGCCTTGTCCTGTGGTTTACAACAGTTTCCTGTCGCTTCCGTTCGTTTGGCACTGACTGAGATGCAACTCGCAGCTGAGGAAAACAACTTAAGTCTGCACATCTATGTTTATATCAAGGTAACAAGTTAACCGTTAAATGTTTATAGTGAAGTCTTTTGCTAAAGTGTAGTTTGGGCCACTTGAGCCTTTTTGGTTGATTTAAATCATAAAATGTTGAACAAGTCCGTCAATATTTATTGTCTTCATGTCGTTTTTGTGTATTAAGCTCACGTAACCGTTGCTGTGCCATTTTTGAAGTGTTTGTTGCTAACTTTTGATACTGTAAAGTAGTTTTTGTGGTAGAACGTACCGACCATATTGTTTGTAATTGTAAACATGTCATTTGTTGCCGTTTGATCATTTGAGTTTAGATTATAAATTGCGTCGTTAACCCAACTAACCTTTTTTGCATATCTTCGGCCGTAATATTTAATCATTGTAACATTCATTGTCATTTGTTTCACATGTTATTTCATCAATAGAGTTTATTGTTAATTGTTTATACGTTTTTCATTTGTGTGTTTGCATGCCTTGTGGCTATGTTTTGTACAGAAACCTAGTTGGTGCAAGTAAGTGTAATCCGATGCCGTTTAAGGTAGGTTTGATCCAACTGTGACGTCGCTACCTCAGGTTGTGCTAAGGTAGAAGTAGGAAGGTGATTTACCCACTTCCATTTTCAAGTAATTCCACCTGTGCTGCCGATGTTGTGTTTGTTCCGATGTAGTCAAGAAAATTGTGGAGCACCTTATTTAACATCATTTAACCCTTTTGTGTCAAAGCACAGCCCTAACTGTTAGATAGTAAAGAACCACGACCTTTCTTCACTGAGTATCCAATATCCGGCGCTCATCGTTGCAGCACATCTCGTAACGAAGGTTGGGGCTGAATATTTGGCGATATTCCCGATTATGTCTTCGCCATTGTGTAGGTAACAGGTTTGGCTCTCACGCGTATGATTTTGTTTTGCACGCTTGAGGGGCTGATTGTTAATGCCGTTAACGCGGTCTCGTCGTGTTACCAAAAGTGGCTAGTTGATTGTTAGTGTCGTAATAAAGTTTTCGTCGTGTAACAGTTTTGCAGTTTAAATTTATTAAAATTTTAAAATTCAGCGCTGTATTTAGCAGAACCCGTGGGCATTTCAAAATAGATCATTTCTATGTTTGTGAGTTTTTAAAGAGACTAAAATGTTGTATGTTACATATTTCTTCAGATCAATTTAAATTCATTGATTATTAGCTCATACAAATTTTCCTTAAAGTTTATATAACTTTCAATATGTCAACCAATGTCAGTTTCTAGTTTAAACATTTTTCATTAGAATTAATAATTACATTTGGAATATTTAGTAAGAAGATGATACAATCTTAATTTATTTTAATGATTGCTTATTAATACTTTCGTTTTAGAATTATTTATATGGTAAAAAAACCAGCCTTTTTGCTTGTGGAGTTTATTTGCGACTTCTACTGCATGGATTTTATCATTCTTTTTTAAATCAAAACTAGTAATATGTAGATATTTTGTCGCACCTTTTTCCGTTTCATCAACCAACTTATTGTAAATTGAAAGTTAATGGTTAATATGTTTACGCTTTGGTTCTCATAAACTTGTTTAACTTCTGAACTAATTTATTATAAATTTGTCGAAGTTTGAAAATTGATACACGACACAGTGAGTAGATGAATTAGATGATAGAATCTTGTATTTTTTAATTTTCGACGTTGCATACTTTTTTTTTATTGAAACTCCATGAGTTACAGCACATGTACGAAGTGTTCCTGTAAACACACACTGCATCAATTAAATCAAATTATTGTTTGAAAGGTTTTTAGATCAGTAATATATTAGACAATTTGTTAAAATCTATCTATCAGGTTCGAGAGTTTGAGCCTCTTAAGTTACGCACTTCACCACTTGGCGCTATTAGTTGTTTGACAATAGAGTCCCTGTATACAGGGTGTTACAAAAGTAACGCCCGTCCACTTGGGGATATATTCAGGAAGATAAAATAATCCGATAATAAAGAGTGACAAAACTTCAGATTGATCTTTCTTACAGAGTTATTGAGCAACAAAGTATTAAAAATGTAGGTTTTACAAAATCAAGTGTGTTTTCAAAAAACAACCTCTTGTCTTTTATTTACATTCTAATGATAATATTAGTCAGTTTTTGTCAGTTTATGGCACTAAAAGTAATAATTGTGAATTTTATTCCTTTGTCATTATGTACAGGGACTATATCTGAATTATTCCAGTGTCAAATGAATGAGAAGGCTATCTTTTCTGTTCTTGTCTTTGGTATATTTGTTGATGACTAAATGCCCAATTTTTGATGAAATAATTCTTTCGAATTTTTTCTTCTTTGTAATTAGCTAGTCTATGTTTGAAGAAAGCACACTTGATTTTGTAAAACATACATTTTTAATACTTTGTTGCTCAATAACTCTGTAAGGAAGAACAATCTGAAGTTTTCTCACTCTTTATTATCGGTTTATTTTATCTTCCCGAATCCCCAAGTGGATAGGCATTACTTTTGTAACACCCTGTATAAAAGAGTTGGAGCATGTAGGGTGACTTGTTTTGGATCCACAAACCATGGAGTACCGGATTTTAAACTTTATGCATACTTCTTTCAACTAAAGCAAATGAAATATATCTTTGCTACATCATATGGTCCTTGATTTGTGAATCCAATGGCTCAACTCTTAGTACATATAGGAACTCTATTTGACAAGTAGATTGGGAAGCACTGTGAGTCTTCCACGATAACTTACACAGCACTCTTCAATTTCCTCCTTGATTGGAGTAATAGGAATGTCACGTTGAATGACTTTGTCCGACATGTCCCATGGTGTGTCCACGATGGCACGAAGCACTTTTTTTGTAATCCTTCAAGTATTTCGAGATTAGAGTTGACAGCCGATCCCCAGTGTTAGATGCCGTATGTTGATATTGGCTTAAAAATGGCTTTATAGAGTAGTACCTTGTTTTCCAAAAGTCTGTTGAGAAACATCCAGTACGTTTGTCTGAATTTTAATCCGAACCTCTTACGTTTTGTATAAATGTGTTGATGCTAAGTAAGTCTTCTATCTAGATGCATGCCGAGATATTAAACATGTTCGGCTTGTGGGAGCAGGCAGTCGTTAAGTTTAACGGATGGGAAAGTATCTCGTTTCATCGTAAATGTCATATGTACTGATTTGGTTTTATTTGCTTTAATTCGCCATTTCTTAAGCCTGCCCTGGATCTTATTTAATCTGATTTGGAGGTTTTTGGATGCTGATGTAACGTCGCTATGGGAGGCAAGAATTGCGGTGTAGTTGGAAAAAGTAGCTACTGTTATACATCTTTATAGGTAGATCGGAGGTATACCTATAATAAATAAAGGATGGGCCTAAGGACGCTTTCTTGTGGTACACCAGAGTTGATAGAGTGTAGTTCGGTGTATTCGTTTTGGAATTTGATTAGAAAGTATCTGCTATCAAAGTAAAATTTCAAGTTTGGGTAAAATTCATGAGAAAGACTTTTTTTTAATTTATATAGAAATCCGTCATGCCAGACCTTGTAAAAAGCCTAACTGATATCGAAAAATGCAGCTGAATTAAAAGCGTTTACTTTCTAGGTCTCTATTTATTTTCTTGACAATACGATGGACTTGTTCTATTGTACCATGTGAGTTGCGGAATCCAAACTGATGGCTGGGGATAAGTTTCCTGTCTTGTATTATTAGCTCTAGTTCTTCTATGAAAATTTTCTCAAACGCTTTGGATAATACAGGAAGGAGACTAATTGACCTGTATGATTTATCATCATCTTGTGTTTTCCAGGATTCAGAATCATTACAATTTCAGAAATCTTCCACTGGCTTGGATAGTGGTGAATTCTGTTGATTGCGTTGATGATCAGAAACTGCTTTGTAGTAACTGAACTGGATCACTGTGGTTTCCACTTATTATTACAATACAGTTTGAATTCTTTAGATAATTAAATTATGTTAGTGGTGTAGTAATTTATTACGTGGAAATAAATATTATTATTATTCTTATTATTGGTCTTATATTTTTTAGACATTTGTTAGATACTCTTGTAATATTTTTCCTGTAATTAGTTGAAATGCAGGAGCTTTCTTTGAGTTAATTTCTTTATGAATGATTTTTTTTATTTCCTCAGTCTTGAGTTTAATTATTGGTAGCTCCATTTGGAAGGGCATTTTCAGATGAGAAACGATACATTTGGTTGGAAGGTGTTCGACAGGTGTTTAGCAGTCTTTGTCGCTCCTAGCCCATTTATTGTTTAAATCTTAAATGGGAAGATTCGAATGTGGCGGTCTTTTTAATTTCCTTGTTACCTTCCACAGAGAATAATCCGAGGTTTCCGATGCGCTTAAAGTTTTGAGATAATCTTCCACTCCTTTGTTTCTAATTTCAGCTAACATTACTCGTAGTTCTTTTCAGGCTTTATTGAGTTTTGTTTTATCCGCGGGGTATTTTGTCACTGCCAGCGTTAGTGAAGAGCTCGTTTCTCACTTTTTCCTTGAGTGTGTGCGATATTTCTTATTATATTTCCTGATTGTATCCATCTGGGGTTGCCCGCCATGCAGCTATCCATTGTTAATGCGTTCACTGATTCTTCTAGCTCACTTACGGTTTTCAAATGAATCTCTATTGAAATTAAAGTTCTTTTCTAAAGAAATCCCAGTCAGTTCGTTTGCTGCATAGTGATGGTTGTTTTTCTATTTTTAGTATTTCTGTAAGCACACTAACAATTAATGATGAACGGTCAGATGATAAGTCGAAGCATGATTCTAATTTCACCCCTTTTGCGTCAATTCTTTTCGTGACACAAATGTCGCATGTGTCCGGTTCACCAGTCGATAAAGTCTTAAAGTTATTCGCTTGCAAGGCTTTGGCTAGCTGCCCTCTGTCGTTATCAACCAAGAGCTCCAGATTGGATGAATGGCATTGTAGTCAC
The DNA here is from genome assembly GCA_940337035.1 of Agriotes lineatus. Classification (NCBI taxonomy): domain Eukaryota; kingdom Metazoa; phylum Arthropoda; class Insecta; order Coleoptera; family Elateridae; genus Agriotes; species Agriotes lineatus. Next base: position 141,450,681 of record OW679195.1, on the reverse strand, counting down.
CACCAGCTATAAATCTGTTACCTAAAGTGTTGAAAAATTGTTCAAAATCTTCTATTTTGGTATTACACTTTGATGGGCAATAAAAAACAGACATAGTACAGTCGCCTAGTTTGTCTTCGAGGACAATACTGGTAGCTTGAAAGTGTTCTTTTTCGTATGCTTCCACTTCGTGATGTTTTTTTGTGAGTGATGATCAAGGCTGTTCTCCCATGGGCTTTTCCCGTTGAATGTTTAGTGTAGTACACTTTGTATTTTACTGTTTTGGTATAGTGTTTATCGGTAATATGAGCTTCTTACATCAACATAATAACGATATCTCTGTTTGTTATAAATGTTTTAATCTCTTGGAGATGTAGATTTAGACCGTTGGCATTCCAGATTGAAATTTTGTATTTACTGTGTAGCGCCACTGCTAAGTTTACTGAAAAGTAAAGTTAAAGGGTTTAACATTGTACTCATGTTTCTCGCATTTTCTTTGTTCTGTTTTATGAGCTTTGTTATTCATTTTCTAAGTTCGCAGATATCGGTTGAGTGTTGGTTTGTAACTGGGTTTACTTGCCATAGATTTCTCTGTTGGATGTTGTTATTACCTGCTTGTGTGTATGGTATGTCTTGGCGGGTGGAGAGTTTAGGAAAAGCAGCATTGTAATTATTTGGTACTTGGTAGGACGATACGCTTGGTTATAATTGTTGGCTTGTTTCACTGATTCTTGATAGTTTTACACCTTTTTCTCCATGGAGTGCTTAATATAGTCATTGTTGCAACTGTTTATGGACAATGCATAATCGGTAGTTGGCTGGATGGTTGCCGTTACAGTTAATGCATTTGACATTATCATCGTTTTCTTTTCGTTGGTATTTTGCAGTTTCATGCTTGTGGGCACATTTGACACAGCTGTATGCAGAAGTTTTTTGTTTGTCCGTATTTTTGACATCGCGTGCACTGAAAAGAACATTGATAAGGGCTGCTTACTCTATGTTTTATGTTGCATATATTTGTATATTGTTTCATGTCCTATTTTTGAAAGGTGTGCTTTTATCTGTTCACTTGGTATAATAGCATATAGTCTCTTAAGGACAACTCTAAAGTTTCTATCTTCTTTGGACTTATATATATAGTATTTGGATCCCTTGTTTAAGGCATCCATAATCGGCTTAAAGTACTCAACTTTGAGTAGTTGCCATTTCCTAACTCTCGCACTCGGTAGTCTTCTTTTATGGCTTCCTGAACTAGCTTATCTAATAGGCTAATACCTTCCACTACTAATATTAGTTTCTTTCTCTTCTTGCAGGAATTTAAATTTGTTTTGTGTTTGCACACTCCTTAGTCCTTTTTTTTTAATTTTGGGCCAACCGAAAATCCTCCTCTGATTGGTTGAATAATAAGAATTGTTGATTTGGTGTGACTAGATGGTTTGATACTGTGACTAGTGTTCCGACGTAATATCATTAGTTCACTGGTTGCATTTCTAAACATAATTTGCTTTGAAGGCATTGTTTGCATATGTTGTAATACTTGACCTTGTTGAGAAAACTGCTGTGTGTTAGGGTCGTAATAATCTTGCGTTATTAACTGTGCCATTGGCACTTGGACATAGGGTTGGGTGCTAGCCATTACGGCCTGAGCACCCTGTATGTGTTACACGTTTTGTTATTCACTTACGTACTTAGCTGAATTTCACTTTTGTTTGCGTTTAGTGTTACAGAGTTATCCTATTGCACACCCACTCTCTTACGTTGTATATTGATTGCAGTATTTTATTCCTACATTAATTCCTTCGATTTTACTAACGTAGATTTATTATTTACTTAAGGTTTAGTTTTAGGGAATCATATGAATTTTTTCGTCGTTTTCAGTTTTTCATATTTTATCCTGGCTTGTATAAGAAATTCGTCTGACTCTAAGGTCTCTATTGAAACGATATGCAGATTTTAGTCATCACAACATTTTAACTGTAATGTTATTTCTGCTCTTAATCCGTGTTCTTATTTTCATCAATTGCGAAGTATTCGCACTATGTCTGTTAATATACTTCCAATATACCATATTTTGTAACATTAACTTAAAATAGTTTGCGCATTTAAATGTTCCGATTTTGCAACTACATAACTATTTTCTTTCTCGATAAAGAAATTATTTTTTAGCATTTTAAACGCAGACTGCTAGCCCAGGACGCAAATTTTAAATGCATGTAACCAATTTATCAGTTAATACCTATAAAGATGAAAGAAAAATATCAGCAACGTACTTACCTTGCTAGTTTCTTAAGTCGCTATACCAGGTCACGTTTTCCATCAATTAGTAATGCTTGCCGTAGCGCCAGTGGAAATGTGAGGAATAAAGTTGTCGTTGTGTAAATTCTTGTCTAGCAGTTCAAGAAATAACTAAATATATTATAGCTATGGAGCACTTGCACAATGACCCAGTTTGGCACAAATGTCAATATTTCAAACAAAACTCCAGTTATATTACAACCTTTCAAATTTTGGTCTGCACATATGCTAACTAGTAAATTGTTTTCATAGACTACTCAAAACAATACACTATGAATATTAATAGTGCTTTTCTTAACTGATCTTGGAAATAGTTTTCTATTGTTACTACTGATTTGTTGTTACATAAATTATTCATTCAATCCACCCTGACTGGTTACTTGCTATAATGTATGCTATGGTTGTCATTCGACCCTGCTGTAATATTTGTAATAATTATTATGCGGAATAAAGAAAAATGTTGATTTTACCAAGTCTTTTGTTAGCAAACATAGTATATAAAACGCTAAAAGTAACACCGTTTGCCTTAAACATTCCACTTAGTTGAGATAAAAATATGTGCAGGAAATCTGTCATTACCCACACTTGAAATTGATTTTATGTCGTCATTGTTATAGAAAGCAATTTTGAGATTTTTGTGTATTGAAACAAGTTGCTAACAATTTGCAAGGTTGCACTTATTTTTTTTTATTTGGAAAGTAGTCAGAGTTGAATGCTAAATATATGGCCATTTTTTAGTAAAAAGGAGGTTCGGGCTACTACATTCTGCTAATAATTTTACATAAAAAATAGTGCAGTATTGCAATTTTAAAATATTGGAAAGTTGTGTATACTAGATGTCCTTAACTTTAACCTAAAATTTTCAGCAACACTTCGCAGTTACAAATCTCTACTAAAATATTGTCCAAGCTTATTTTTTTATTTATTTATTATTTTCCTACAAAAATTGTTACTAATATTTTTTATCTTTAATGCCATACATTTGCTAAATTTCGACAAGCCATTTTTAGATCCTTGCAGTGGTACTTTCTTTAACTGTCAAAATGTAAGAGAAGTGGGTGACTAATTAATAATATCCGTGTTAGGAAATTGTATAATTTCATAATAATTTTTTACTGACCTCTGCAGATATTTAATGATAATAATTTTTTAGATGCATCATTACATATATTCGAAATTTCCTAATCTACGGGGGGAGCCGATAGTGGCTCATTAGCTCATAGCTTCATAACCTCAAACTATTTTCAAATCTGCAGGGTGTCAGTTTTTGCTGGCCAGCACACAGGTACAGTTTTTTAGATAACCGCCTGCATATGTTTAAATATTCTTATCTGATATCTATTTTTCTTTCTGTTGACATTTCCTTGCGGCGTTTATCATAATAACAATGATGTCTTTTCTTATAAGTTGTTAATGTTTTTGTTATAAAAAAGCTAACTAATTACATCTTTTAAAAAGATATTTAATCCAATTAACGAATGAAATTAAGCGTCTTAAATGATCGTAGTAAGCTTCTATCATGTTATAGTGAAAAAGTTGGGCTGAATCACATAATATGTTATTTAGAGGGAACCACTTGGAACCCTTTTAGAAGGATCTAATTTAATTGTTTTATGTAGAACACGCAGTAAGTATATTTCGGGGTATTTACATTGCTTAGTTAGTAGCCTATGATTATTATTAAGTTCAAGTTTGGTTTTCAAAATATTCAGCACATTATTAAGAAAATAAACAATCTAAGATTAAGAATTTTTCAGTATTACTTATGAGAAGGTTATGGAATGTAGGTTATATGAGCAAAAAAATAAAAAAAAAATAACTATTATTTTAGTTACTTTAGATAAAAGAAAAACAGATCAAATCAAATACTTGTGCCTACACGCATTTTTAAAATACAAAAATCAACAGAACCTGATACACACATCAGTAGTGCAGAAGCGAATCATTTACATTTCGTAACATGTTTGCATCTATTGTTAGAAAGACATTTTAAATACTCATTTTCATGTCTTCTTTGGTAGTTGGTTCCGCTTGATAAACCAATTCCTTCATAAGTTCCCACAAGATATCTTGAGAGTTCTTGTAAAATGTTGCTTCATCCATAAATAACACTATGTCAAATAAGTTTGATTAGTGTCGATCTTTATTAATCTCCATTCGCAAAAATGTAATCGATTTTGAAAATCACTCTGGTGTTTTTTTTTAGTAACTGCGTGTAGTAAGAATTTACTATTACGAAAAATTTTTGAGAACGACGTCTGAGCGATGAGTAACTGGAGTTTGAACTATACTTGCGAAAGGTAATAAGTTTTGATCGGCAGTTTTATTTTTGTACGTTATAAGCGAACATTCGATATATCACGGGTTTCCTATATCCAGTAATTTGCACAACTATATTGCCATGAAAGCAAATAAATGGCAGTTAAATATATTTAAAGGAAGGTATACAGTGTATTATCTATAAAAAAATCATTTGTGTGCTGACCAGCGAAAACTCGCCCTGTAGAGTTGAAAATAATTCAAACTATAAATAAGATATGAACTAATGACGAACTACTGAGTCACCCCGTATAGATGACGGTTCAAGCTTCCAAAGTAAAGCTACCTCAATAGCTCTCACTGAAGTTATTATTATAGTAGTTTAAGTAACAAGTTCGGAAAGAGTATCATTACAGGACGCTTAGGCACATTTCAGGCCGATGCTGAGGGCGAGGCATGAAAACCTACAAGTTCAAGTTCTGTAAAGGACATTTCTGGATGAGTTACGTACAACATTTTTAGACACCCCTGTTTGTTCTTAATTTTACCTAAATACTGAAACATTGCAATAACAAACAGGCTTTTAACTTTTCTAAAAATCTAGGGATATTTGTAGTTCGTTTCCTTAGAAACCACAGTAAACAGATATTGCAAACCAATCAATTTAGTGGATTTTCTTAGTAACCACAGTCAACAAATATTGCAAACAAATCAAAACTTGAATTTTTCAAAATATTCCTGTAAAGAAAAATGATTTTCAGAACGGGCTCCTGAGAAATGTTTTTTGAACTACCGCGACGAATAGTTAAAAACTACCGGCTTAAATATGGCTGGAAATTTCATTTAAGGAATAGTATGAATGTTTACATCAAAACACAATGTTTAATCATCGCTTTTACTCCACTCGTGTAAAATAAGGAAGTAGTATAAAGGCGAAAAAAATCACGTCCTGAGATTTCTTCAGATCTTCACGATTTAGAGTTCCTAAATGACGAAAAATATGTTATCTCAATTCCGCGTCTCTGTCTCTTGGCGGTATAGCTCAAAAACTATTTGCTGAAACAAAACAAGATTTTGCACGCGGATTATATGTTTACCAAGCTCAAAACTGGGAAATTTCGGTTAAATATATACAAGGTGAGCACCTTAAAAAATTAAATTCTGACTTTTTTGCTTTAACTGAAGAACTATAAGTTAAAGAAAAATAATATTTTGCCCATAGCTTGACGAAAATAGGCGTATTTTGGACTCAATAGATACAAAGTAAACACTCTGCTTAGTCCTGCCGTGAGCGCGTTGCTCATACTATTGCCGTAAGCCCATAATTTAAGCGAAATTCCGTGGTCGAAACACGAGATCGAATCCCATTTTTTTTATTTACAAATTGGGATAATTAACATTACTCCTGCGAGGGAAGTTTCCCCTAAACCCCTTTACAGATTTTCTTGAAAAACAAATGTGTT
>OW679195.1:141074536-141444585 GCA_940337035.1 Agriotes lineatus | reverse complement strand
AAATCTGTACTTGGTCAGTTGTTCTTACAGTTTAAAATAAATGCATGGCCAGTGTAATTTGCAGTAGTAAATATTATCAGTTTATTAACATAGTAAGTATTAGCAAAACTCATGTGATAAAAAATTGTAAAGATCACTTTACAGTTATTTTTAAAATGCACAGGCCATTTTGCTAGTCGTATCTACTAGTCCAGGCAACAAAAGAAAAATATAAAACTACATAATATTTCCTACAAAAATGATCCGTATCATATTTCTGTAGGATTAATAGTTTCGAAAGTAGGAGGGAATAAAGAATGACATAGTTTTTAGAATTCTCGCAATATTGGTTTTATTTGAACGAAAGCTTGTTTAGATGGGAATAAAAACATGGTTCATGGTAATTATAATTTTACAATGTCAAAATGCAAGTTTTTACAAAAACATAAGTGCTGCAGTTCAATATTACACATAATATTCATTATTAGTGTTGTTGAACATAGAAAAATGGCGTGGTATCAGCGCATGTTACAAAAAACACACACACAGTAATTTAAAATAAATGGGATTGAATGTGGATGTGAATTAGATATTAAAATTATTAAGATGCATTTAATAAAGAAAGGAAATAGAATTTATAATTTAATAAAATGAAGCTGATTGAGAACCAGAAGGATTCTACCTTAATTCAATATCTATAATGAAATTGGAAATTGATGGCAAATACTTTTTCGAAATACAATATTAAACATAGTAGGTATTAATCAAATAATAAAGCTTTGATAGTGTGTTGGATTGAAAAAATAAGCTAAATCGCTAAGCAGATGTATTTATTGATATAGAAAATTTTGAAACGAAAAGCACGTAACCGAGATTTGTAATTAGAAATTAATAAATAAACCCTTTTAAAAAGTTTATAAAACATGTTTGGTGTATGGAAGGGTTGGAGTTTAAAATAAAATTAGCGTGGTGCAAAAGAAATAAAATAAAATGTTAAATGGATAGAAGGTATGCAGACTATATGGAGGAAGATAAAGAGTGTGGTAATACTAAACTAAAACAGTTATAATCTACAAAAGCAAATAAAAGAAAGGGGAATACTGAATAAAGTTTATTGTAAGATTACATTTTATATTTGCATCGATTGAATTGGATAACAAGGGACGATTTACAAAGGAAGAGGCTCGTATGGAAGTTGTTGGGAGAGTGAGCATGTTAGTGGGGCTTGTCAAGTGATGTTTGGTGGCTTGTCTCTATTCAGGATTCTTGGTGCTAAGCTGTAACGTACTTACTTTAAATGAGTAATTTGGATTGAATATTAAAGAAACACAACTACGACCGGGGTCTGTTTGGATCTGTGCTGTAATGGGCCTGTGTGTGCTGATTCATGGGGCGGACTGGTTTCCTGTGTTAATTCGGATCCTAATTCTGGACATTTTGGCAGTTTGGTTGTCGGTTTAGGTCTTCACCGTGGTTTTGAGTGGAGCGGTTGTGGTGTGGTCAGTTGCAGAGTTAGACGAATTGGATTCAACAGAGGAGAGTAGTAAGTTCAATAAAAGGTAAATGAATTCAGGTATTAAATAAGAACTGATAGAAAATAAAAATTAAAGTGAATTAATTTAATTAAGAGAGTGCTTACTATTTGAGATTGTCGTATGACCAATGTAACGATGAAGTATTTCTGATTGAATTTTTCAATAACTAGTTTGACGTACCATTTGACAGAAGTTTAGTATTGTCATAATTAAAATAGGAACATTAAAATTCAGAATAAGCAATCTAGATAAAAAGAATCCGCTCTGATTTTCAGTCAAGTGTATCTACAGCAGCTAGTCGAAAATAATTTCCTATATCCAAAATAAATATATAGGGCAATTTAATTTGTTTAAAATTTAATCTCAAACATAAAATGATAGGCAAAACAATGTGGAGCCTTAACCTTAACAATATGTATTAAAGAATACCTAATTGACATCTTCTGCGTCGTAGCCATCCATTTGAATCTCTTCTTCTTCTTCTGGTGTACTGTTGGTGCACGTACCATAGCACCTTCTACAAACGGATGAGCAACTAATGTCTTCTTTTCGGAATCCACATCGTTCACCGCACGCAGTTGTAGAGCGGCAAAATATGGTGTTCATAATGGTGTCAGGAGTCTCCGGATCTTTTGTTGTTACTAGGAAGAAGGATTGATCCTCTTCGCGGGCCCATCCCCACTGGTCAGGAGGTAAGCTGTTATCGAGCTACTGTTGAACCTGTATGTATACTCTCAACTAGTGTTGCTAGGCTGAGCCTCTGGTTCGAGAGAGCGAGGAGAGATCAGCGTTGGCCTTGGTTGATGAGTTGATAAATGATGAATACCGGTGGTTATTCAAATAATGCTGATTAGCATTGGCAGCATATAAAGCTAGGAACATCTTCTCACCAGCTTGTCACACAGCACCAGGTGTCAATGAGGGGTTAAAAAACTATTTCAGCAATGTCTCCGTGTCTCATCTGACTAGGTTGTTATTTCAACAGTGTGACCATTGTTCCTTTGCTTTGTTTTTAAACTGCTGAAGTCGTATCGCATCCGCTGAAAGCATGAAGAAGGAGGATGGATTGAGAAAAACAAAGTTCTTGCAGCTGTTTCGTTGATAATAATTTAGATTCTACGTTTCCCCTGCCAGCCTTCAAGAAGTAAATGTTACTATCTGGCAGTGCCAAAGCAATCGGTAGCACGACCAAGTTCACATCTTCCCCTATTACAGTAACAGTAGAATTAGTTGTGGTTTTTTCTAGTCCACATCTAACAATGGTAGTATGGGTCAAGGAAAATTCATCGAAAACAATTCATCGAAACACAATTCATCGAATACAATTAATAGAAACGCAATTCATCGAAACAATTCATCGAAAGGACAACTAATCGAAATGTAATTTATCGAAACACAATTCATCGAATCAACAATTCATCAAACAGAAAATTCATCGAAATTTCGTATTATAGGTATTTCATAGACTTTTTTAAGGAGTTTTATTACTTTTTTTTTGGTTTTGACCAACAAACCTAGAAATTGCAGCATGTCGTTAATGTGCTTAAGTTAACATCCATTTATATGTGTTTGTGTGTTTTATGTTTATTTTTAGATAAGTAGTCTTAATTTTTTGTTATATTCAAAGATTATATCAAATTTCGTTGGGCAGCTTGTTTATTTTCACAAGTATAATGAACAGGAATACGAATGGTAAACGATGAGCAGGACAGAAGCACAATAATGGTCATTCTTGAAATACAGGGTCCGGCAGAATGACGTATCCATTTTCAAAGTTAATTCATTTCATAATATAATGCGATATAAATTCAAATCAAGTCGCCATGCTTTCGCGATAAATGTAAATTTAAGAAAGTTGTCAAAGTGTTTACGAGAAATGTCAGTTTAGCTGTGAATATAGAGCATTGGTCAAATATTCAACGTTCTTTTGCGGTTGAACCTTATTTTAAAAATAACAATTCTGTTGTAACCACCCAGCGTTTATTTCGTCGTTACTTTCATTTAAATCCATGCGATGCAGTTTCTAGTCGAATAACAATTAAAAAGTGGGTACACAAGTTTCGCACTACTGCCTCATGTGCCAAAGAAAAAGCAAAAGGAAGAACCTCGTTCTGTACGCATACTTGAAAAAGCTGAAAGGGTAAGAGCAGCTTCAAGAGTGCCAGCAGCGAGAAGGAGGTCACTTGACTGATGTAATGTTTAAAAAATAAAATTTCCGCATTTCCCGAAGAACCTTTTGTTTGATTTTTGAATAAAAATTTAGCCGTTAACAAAAACAACTCAATTTAAAATGGATACTTCATTCTGCCGGACCTTGTATAAGAATTGCTTCCGAACTTCATAAATATTTAAAAAAAAAACACGCCAGCGACATGCTTCAAGTCCTAAGCTTTGATAAAGTATGAATGGAGCTTTGGGTGAATTTGTTTGGTATAATTACACTTAAAACAAATTTAACAAAACTAAATATATTATCTTCGAAAAACCTTATGAAACCCCTACAATGTGAAAGTTCGATGAATTTTCCTTTCGATGAATTGCTGGTTCGATAAATTGCATTTCGATAAATTGTATTTCTATTAAGTGCCCTTTCAATGAATTGTTGTTAGAATGAATTGCGTTTCTATTAATTGTATTTGATGAACTGTGTTTTAATTAATTGTTTTCGATGAATTTTCCGGTAAGCCTGGTTTTATATATTTATATATTCACTTGCCAGAAAATGATCCTGTAGAACGGTTACACTCATGTTCTCATCAAAATTAATAACAGAAGTGTTCGTGGTGCCTTTTCGCCTTTGTTCTGCTCGTTTTGTGCTGTTGACATTTACATAGCTATCAAAAAACGAAGTGCAGTTTTCTCCATAATGCTTGATAACATAGGCTACATACTGACCACAAATTGAATGAAACTTACTCCCAACATTCTATTTTACTCGGTGAAGGAGGAAGCTTCCAGTTACAACATTCTTACTCATTTTGAGGTTCATTGTTGTATCCTTTACTAGTGGAAGTGCATCACAGAGATCTGACTTCTTAGACTTCCTCATTCCTCTTTCATTGTTGAGAGTCAATGGGAATGGGGATAATTCGTAACATAACAGATTCGCAACATCCTCATAATTCTTTCTTGCAATGTTGGTTCTTTAAAAGAGCAGCGAGTGGGGAAAGCAAGTATCTCGCAAACACTATTCCGCTGTTGGCGTCTTTCACATCACTTGACTCTGACGCGAATTTCACTGCTTACCGAATGTATTGCCCTCATGTTACAGTGTTGTTTGGGTAAGAAATATTTTACTTCTACTAAATATTTCAATACTAGTTCACTATGTTTTATTTTAAATAAAACCAATTTCATACGAATTTTTAGAACAATGTCATTCTCTATTCCCCCTACTTTCGAAACTATTAATCCTACAGGAATATGATACCGACCATTTTTGTAGGAAATTTTATGTAGTTTATTTTGTACATAAAGTGTTTTTTTTTCTAAAACTCATAGTTTTCGAGATATTTATGAAAAACTGATAAAAACGACATTTAAACCTTCCTCCCCCCCTCAGCACACCCCCACCCCCGAGGACTTTTAGTATGTTGTACAGGACACTCCCCCCCAACAAATACGCCAAATTTCAAAACTACACGACTTATTTTGTCTAATCCGTGTTTTTGGCCTTTATTGCCTGGAATATACTACAAACTTTGATAGATGGTGTACTTTTGCAATTTCGAGAAAAATGTTATACATGGTGTTTAGAAAAGGTGGTGTAGTACTCATCAAAATAAGACAAAATGTTTCCAAGAACATTGGTTGAAAGATACGTTTTAAGTAAGCTACGGCCCTTTGGAAGGTAATACACTTTTTTTATTAAATTAAAATAGTACATATAAAGAAAATACGCTGTAATTTGGAATATTTTTTATGTTGAATTAGACGATGTGAAAAAAATTGGTATAATGTTCAGAAGGGGTAGTTTATGCTAGTGTGGAGGGATGCACCTAAAGATTGAAAATCGCTACTTCAGGTGCGTACTACACGCCCTTTTCGGAGCTGCAGCTCCCTTAAGACGCATTTTCAAACCTGTTCATGGGAGGTTTTTGTTTTATTTTTAAGAGAATTATCACCCCAAATGATAGTTCTCATCAAAATAAGAACAAAAGTTCCTATGAACATGAGATTCGGCATGTTCGGATATGCGTCTTAAGGGAGCTACAGCTTAGAGAAAGGTAAAGCATTACTCTCTTGAATTGCCAAATTTCAATTGTCAGGTTTGCGCTGCTCTTGGCGATTCCAAACAAAAGTCTAAACTACTGTTAAACCAGTTGAATGGTAGAAAATAGACGAAAGCTTTGGTGGAGTTTTGATATTTGGTTCCTATATGTTTTTTGGGTCGCTGTACACTAATATCAGGTTTGTCAACAAAAATTTTGACCGGAAACATGTTTTTTTAAGCAAAAACGGTTTAAAAACCCGTTTTTTAAAAAGTTTTTCTAAAATTACCCGAAAGCTATTAATTTTTCGGAAATGTTGAACCTATATGAAATGAAAGATGATAATATTTCCTACATTTTATGTAGGTACTTGAGGTTTTTTCTCCGATCAATCGTTGAGCCGCGAGTTTTGGTGGAGAACCGGAAACACGTGTTTTTAAGCAAAAACGGTGTAAAAAACGAGATTTTTTAAAGTTTTTCTAAAATTACCCGAAAGCTATTAATTTTTCGGAAATGTTGAACCTATATGAAATGAAAGATGATAACATTTCCTACATTTTACGTACTTGAGGTTTTTTCTCCGACCAATCGTTGAGCCGCGAGTTTTGGTGGAGAACCGGAAACACGTGTTTTTAAGCAAAAACGGTGTAAAAAACGAGATTTTTTAAAGTTTTTCTAAAATTACCCGAAAGCTATTACTTTTTCGGAAATGTTGAACCTATATGAAATGAAAGATGTTAACATTTCCTACATTTTATGTACTTGAGGTTTTTTCTCCGACCCATCGTTGAGCCGCGAGTTTTGGTGGAGAACCGGAAACACGTGTTTTTAAGCAAAAACGGTGTAAAAAACGAGATTTTTTAAAGTTTTTCTAAAATTACCCGAAAGCTATTACTTTTTCGGAAATGTTGAACCTATATGAAATGAAAGATGTTAACATTTCCTACATTTTATGTACTTGAGGTTTTTTCTCCGACCCATCGTTGAGCCGCGAGTTTTGGTGGAGAACCGGAAACACGTGTTTTTAAGCAAAAACGGTGTAAAAAACGAGATTTTTAAAGTTTTTCTAAAATTACCCGAAAGCTATTACTTTTTCGGAAATGTTGAACCTATATGAAATGAAAGATGTTAACATTTCCTACATTTTATGTACTTGAGGTTTTTTCTCCGACCCATCGTTGAGCCGCGAGTTTTGGTGGAGAACCGGAAACACGTGTTTTTAAGCAAAAACGGTGTAATAAACGAGATTTTTTTAAGTTTTTCTGAAATTACCCGAAAGCTATTACTTTTTCGGAAATGTTGAACCTATATGAAATGAAAGATGATAACATTTCCTACATTTTATGTACTTGAGGTTTTTTCTCCGACCAATCGTTGAGCCGCGAGTTTTGGTGGAGAACCGGAAACACGTGTTTTTAAGCAAAAACGGTGTAAAAAACGAGATTTTTTTAAGTTTTTCTAAAATTACCCGAAAGCTATTCATTTTTCGAAAATGTTGAACCTATATGAAATGAAAGAGGATACAATTGCTTACATTTCATGTAGGTGAGGTTTTTTCTCCGATCAATCGTTCAGCCGCGAGAGCACCGCGAAGTTAAAAGCAAAAAAAGGAGAATTATCCCAGTTTATTTCAAAGTAACTCGAAAACTATCCATTTTACATAAATCAAAAATGGTATATAAAATGAATCTTCATAAATGATATGTTGGCAAATCTGATATTTGCGTACAACGACCCAAAAACATATAGCAACCAAATATCAAAACTCCAAAACTTTCCCCTATTTTCTACCATTTGACTGGACTATAATTTTGAGGCGCTCTCGCGGCTGAAGCATTGATCGGAGAAAAAAACCTCACCTACATAAAATGTAGTAAATTTTATCATATTTCATTTCATATAGGTTCAACATTTCCAAAAAAATCGATAGCTTTCGGGTAATTTTAGAAAAACTAAAAAAATCGGGTTTTTACAACGTTTTTGCTTAAAAAAACATGTTTCCGGTCAACATTTTTGTTGGCCAACCTGATATGCGTGTACAGCGACCCAAAAACATATAGGAACCAAATATCAAAACTCCGCCAAAACTTTCCACTAGTCGCCCTTTTTGAGCACCATTTGAGTGGACCAAGTGATTTTAGTCCAATAGAAATAGCACACATCGTTGTAGTGTATGGCGTTTGCAACGGAAGCGCCTTAGCAGCCGTTACGGAATACCACTGTAGATTCCCTAACAGAAGAATCCCAAATAATCAGGTCTTTACTCCAGCCTTTCGAAAGCTGGGCGAGGTTGGTCGTCGGCGAGCCCGAGGGGCTGGTGCACAGCAACGGGAAAATATAATGCGAGAAGAAGCTGTAATTAGTTCGGTTTTAGACAATTCTACTACAAGTAGCAGTCAGGACTTTCACAAAGTTCTGTTTTGCGACCTCTGCGTAGGGAAGAATTACACCCTTACTATTAAACGGGCGTTCAAGCTCCGCCTCCTGGGGATGCCGAGCAACGTGTAGTTTTTTGTCGGTCGCTTCTTGAAAGAATAAATAACGACCCCAATTTTATTCCATCTATTTTATGGACCGATGAAGCCATTTTTATCACGGACGGGATTACAAACTTTCGAAACCTGCACCATTATTCGTTAAAGAACTCCCATGTAACAAGGAGCAGAAGGGTACAGCAACGATTTTCTGTCAATGTATGGAATGGAATCTGCCATGGCTCTTTACTGGAGCTGCAAGAACTCGATAACCCCATCAATGCGAATGGTTATCAGGACTTTTTTGAACACCACCTGCATGATATATTTAAAAACATCCCGTTAAACAATAGACAACAGATGTTCTTTCAACAAGACTTTCCCACAATGGCAGAAGCGTTACAGGATGGTTAAATCACTATTTCAACGGTAGATGGATTAGCCGGTTTAGTCCTGTGAGATGGCTACCTGCCACCAAGGAGTCTCGACTTCAATCCGCTGGATTTCTCTCTATGTGTTTTTTAAACAGCTTGTTTACCGTGAGGTAATTACGGCGAGGAAATAGTTGCAACAAACAATTTTCGAGGCTGCTTATGAAATTTGTGAAAACTATAACATTCAGCAACTGTATAAATTGCTAGTACGACGGTGCCATGCTTGTATTTCGGCTGGAAAATACTCCCCATTTTGAACATTTGCTATAGTTTTACTATTTCTGTCATTGTTTTGTTATTTTTTTTGTTTATTATAATGTATATTCAAATGAGTCTGATAATTACTTTCCAAGTTAGTCAGAAACAAAAATAAAAAAAATATTAACACCCCGTATCTTTTTAAGGGAGCGTTTTGGTGCTAAAGTGTATTAAGTTGATTGCTTATTTTTTGTCCTAAAGAAGCTTTGGTACATTTTTTACACCAAATCATGACTCACCCTGTATAAGCCAACACATGCTTCTTAATTTCTCCACAGGGCAAAATAATGAAGCAAAACAAATCGATCTGAAACCTATCGAGTATTCCAAATATTTATTACAAAACGAAGCTTTTGTAGACTAATTCTAGTACTTTTATTAAATAACTAAAAAATAAATACAAACAAAACATTTTTTCTTCAAACGTTAGTAAAATGTGACATTACCATGGAGGTAGTATAGTTGAGGAGAAGACATTAGCATTGGAATCTTATTGTGGAGTGTGGTACCACTAGGCTTGGTTTATTGGTAGATCAATATGTCCGACTGGCCAGGTCTTGATTAAAATATGTTGCGGCTCAATAATGGAGTATTATACTATGAAAAAATATTTTTCTTTTCTTCGGAAACTGAAACTACAGTGAAAAATAATGGACCCGTATTTTTTTTATTCAGTCAAAAATCGTATCATTTGGGCGCAATAAATTAACGAAATTGCCCCATTCTGACGTCATTTGCACAGGCAGCATAGGCGGTGACGTTTCGTAGCAACTTTACCATGTGGCTCGGATCTAGAAACACTACTACATCGTCATCAGTTGAAGTAGAGCCCTTTAATTATAGAGGTGCTTTAAGTTGAAGGATGCTTGAAGAATGACTTCAAGGAATGGTGTTACAGATCACATCCTAAAAGCTTGGCCATGGTTATATTTGTTGGATGTTCATCGAAGGTCAGACTGAACAGTTATTCCCACTGCATGACATTTTTCAAGACACTGGAGAACCAAACCTTTTTTCTGTTCACCAGTGATTTCACTAATTAGGAAATATCCAACTGGTATCTTCCAACTTTCATTGATCGCTACTAGTTGAAATACTAGCGCATCTTCCGCAACCACTTGTTCTTCTATGTTAGTTCCCATGTTGACATAACCAAAACATTTGTTTTGAGTGGGAACCCATTCTTCATGCTGCCTAATCGACAATGCATCGAAAATGAGGCCACATAGAACTTGTTTATTCGCAGTTTTCATCTTGAGAGTATTAAGTGCCTCCATAGTAAATCCCTGTTCACCATTAACGCGTTGATACCTTTGAATATAAAACCTCAGGAAAGAGTGTCCTCAAATTGTAGCATATGATAGAACTACGACGGAACTCGCCATTTGTAAAACCCATTGATGACTCATTACTGTGAGTTACGCCGGTTTCGCTGTAAACAAACTTGTGGTGAAAAATGGTTAGTTGTGTTTCTTGTGCGTGTTCTCAAACACCTACAGCTACAAGTAAATGAATAACGTTCCTTCAGTAATTAATAATTACATGCAATCAGTACAATGTAAACAATGTACATAACCTAACAAACTTTCACCAGTGGCGTGGTAAGTATGTTTGAAAAAGGGTTTATTCTCTACTTAAACTTAACAGTTTTGCTACCCCTTTGTCTCATGACGCCACTGGTCAATGTAAGCGGAAACACCTATCCGCCATATTGAAGACCCAACTTGTTCCATATTTTTATACGAAACGCTCTTTCCTGAGGTTTTATATTCAAAGGTTGATACCAATGACTCAGTGTTCGAGGATATGATAAGCAAGTATCTAAATTTCGCCTCAGATAATTGTAAGCCACAGGTGAGTAGAAGTGCAATGTCAGAGCGAAAGTCTCCAGCTGAGTCGAATAAGACTTTGGACTTTCGATATTAATCAAATAAATAACAACTTGGAAACAAAACAGACATGTACCGTTGCGTTTACGCAGCTGACGCATGAAAAACTTTTGGTGTTGACCTTCAATTTTTGAAATCATATCCGGTGTTTCTAAATTTTCCTCTTGCAGAAGGTTCTTTTTCTTCAAATTAGTCAAGATATTCTGCAAATATATTATTACCTTCTTTTGTCGACAATACTTTCTTCTTAAAAGAATCAATTTTCTTCTCCTTTCATTACTAATTTGGATAGAGCGGTCCAATTTCTTTTTAATTTTTAGTGTCCTCGGTGGGAAATCAGCTGTAGTCGTACACTGCGCTTTGAATCTTGACGTACTTTTTTCGCATGATGATTCAGTCTGCATTACAGAAATCTCAGATGGCACACTGCTTGTATTGACAGGCCTCACGATATTAATTCGGTTTTGGTTGTTCTCGGTGTTCTATAAAAATTGGAAGCCCGTTAGATCAATAACTATCATTGTATATTTGCTTCGTTACTGTTATTTTCCGTAATGAAAACATTCAGTGTAGGAGCAGCATTGTTCCTCAAGCGAATACTGTATAACGAAGTTTTATTGAAGATTTTTTCTTCAAACTTTGGCTCCTAATAAGAATAACATAATATAGGTACTATATTCAGCCGTTTTTCATCTACTGCTGGATATAGACTGTGCCATCTGAACAGTCTAATAAGCGGACGTACAAAAATAAACTAATGATAATCTTGCAACACTTTACTACAAGCAGGATAGCTGGCTGTGAAAATAGTTCGTAACCAATAGCGTTCCATGGGCTAGCTGAGTTTTCCCGGAGGAGTGGTGGGTTAACATTCAAATACTCTAATTCAAACAAGGGCGCCATTAACTTAATTGTCCAACAATTTTCGAATCTAAGTTGAAATATTGTCCGGTGGTTGGGTAATCGGAACTCACATTGAAGGGAGATCTCAAAAATAAATTTATCAGACGCAGGCTTTTTGATAAGCTGATATCTATTTCCAATAAATGCAGACAAATAAAAAAAGAGCGTAGTTTCTTGTATCGCAATAATATTGACTCGATGATATTTAAAAATAAAGTATGAAAGTAATTGAAGCGAACTTATATTTAGTTAATAAGAAGTAACTTTTTTTCAAACTCCACACTTAATATAGTTACCTACGCACAAACTTGTTTTTTTATTCAAAATTAAATAAGTATACATAAAAAATGAACTTAAGATTCTTGAAACTTGACGTTTGCGTAGCAAACAAGATGTTTTTCCAATTTTTCGGAAGTAAAACTGGTTCTTTGTTCTGTTAAAATAACTTTATAAGAAGAAAATGATCCCTCCATATCGCAAGATGTAATCTGACAAAATTTATACATAGAACCAGTCAACATTACTATAGTCAGTTTTACTGTCTTCCCTATTTAACAGTATGACAAAACCTTGCAGGTTTGTGGCTCCGGGATTTTTTGAAATTACGTTTTTAAACTTTTCGTAGCCCAACGTTCCAACAACCCCTGGACTGTTTTTTAGAGCCGCTTCTACTTCGTCAATGATTTTATATCACTCGGTTAAAGGTAAACCAAATGTGTTCAATTTTGTAATATTTTCTGTCAACATTTAAAAATGAGCTTTGATATATTGCAGATTATTTTTTATATTTGTAGCACACAATATTTCTGAGCATTTTCAATTGATTTAGCACTAATTTTGTCAAATTCCGTAACAACCTGAAATATGGAATATTATTTACTACTTGTAATTTATGCTCAAGACATATGCCTACACTTTTTATACCATCAAAATTTTCGGAATAAAATACAGCGGTTTCAATTTAGGTTCCCAAGCGAGTTAGAATTGGTTCAGGGGGAAGTGGTACTCCTGGCAAATTCTACGGTCATACTTAAACACGTAAAGGAGCTTTTTAAAAAGCTTTCTTTACACTGGAAATTAATCCATTTACATTCTCATATTGATTGCGGATGCATTCGCATATCAAATTTAAACCATGTGCAAAGCAAGTAAGGTGTATAACATTTTTGTAAAAAAAAATTACGTTTATGCCACATTTAAGCATGTAAGGGGCACCATCTGTTACGAAAAATTTTACTTTATCATTTTGCATGTCAATGGGCCACAGTATATTGTTATAGGCATTTCGTTTAATTAAAAACAATTCATTCACAAATCTTGCCATTGTTTCACTATTAGTTTTTTCTAATGTTTTTGAGGCAAGTAAGTATGGAGTTCCTGCATCCTCTAGAGATAATTTGCCCACAATTGTATTGTATATAAAACTATCCATAATACCAGTCGTTTCATATACAGACACCCATATGTGATTGTTGCCTAGGCCTTTTTGGATAGCACCAATTGTCTAAACATGCAAGTAAAAATTAAAATCATACAACAGGCTGCACGTGGAGAAACAGATTGATTAACTGTTAATAATTCCGTTTGTTAATGTAATGTTATTTTACGTTTTCGTAGTATCTTTTTACAACAGATTTCTTGATTGTGGAATCACTTGATCATTTTCTGTTACAATTTTTTCTTAAAACAGCTGATCATTTGGGATTTTTTAATTTTTGCATAGCTCGAAAATTCTAATTAAGACATGTGCCTATTTTAGGCACACTAATTTTGGTTTCAGGCTCAACAAATATGTTTTAGGCATTTAGGCAAAATCAAATAGTGCTCAAAATGTTCAGTCTCTTAAAAAAGCATTTATATTTATATATCTTTGAGTTGTCTAAATATAGAACAAAAATGCATCTTGTCTAGAATCCACGCTCTGATAATAAGCTGTTTCACCACAGCAGTGGGGCGAAATAACCTTAGAAAGCCTGACCGCAAAAGAAAGTTTCTAAGCGAGCATGCTAGAACTCGCAGCGGCAAAACGGTTTAGAGTGGATACCAAAATCCAACAGAAAACGCCTAAGAAGCCAAGGCAGTACCAGATATTAAGTTAAAGAATGTAATAAAGGAAGTAACCTAGAAAACAAACTCACACATATGTGGGACAGGAGGCACTGGTCACTATTGTAATTCCGGTTCGATAAATTTATTCTAAATCCCAAACCTGTACCTAGCCTCTAAATCTTAAAAGAAACACTTCTTTCACAAAACAGGTAAATATTAGATAGCTCGAGCTAATTAATCACTATAATGTTTTCATACGAGCCTAAAAATACCAGGAAACATCACATTATTCGTGAAGGGGGAATGTGAGAATCCCAAACCCAACGCATAACTACGTACAATTACATTCAACGTTAAGCGTGGCAGATAACATTATCTATATCATATAAATTTACATCGCAATGAAATGGCTTTTAGGTAAATTACAGGTGAGATAAATCACTAGGGCTAACATTAGGAAATAATGCAAAAATATATGAATTCGTCAAAATGAAGGCAACAAAAACTATTTTGTCTTTGCTATTTTGATACCAAGTATTATCACACTCTTTATGTTGTCTATCTATTATTCTGCTGTTTACTTACATTTTTCTCGTTTTTTTTTTTTGGTTACCAATGTACTCTTCTATTTCACCATATGTTTTCACCTTTGGGCTAAATTAATGATTTCTAGCCTATAATTTAGCACTTCCTTTTTATACACATTGGAATTAGGGAGTGTTCTTAATTTTGCAAAAGCACTCTAGCGTAGCCTTATGTGTCTTAATATCTTAGCTGTCTGATTATCTTTGATATACTGTTTGAAGCTTTCGCGGTTACTCGAATTATTCTTGTTAATATAAAATTTCGGCTTAGACCACGTAGACTTTGTGGATAAACCCCCGCCATAGAATGCATAATGTGCCTTGCACCTTGTGATCTCGAGAAAGGATCCACGTGATGGATATTCTCTTTGGTGACTCGTGTTGTTTGAGTACCTTGAAAACGAGGATATTTAGGCAGATTTGGCTTTGTTGCTATTTCGTTTCGCAAAACCTTGCAGCTTGCATCATCAGAGTGGAAGTCGCACTAAGAACTGAAAGTCGGTGTGGAGATATTTACAGTCCTCTGTGCTAGCCACTCGGAGCGACGTAACGCTAATTGGTCGTTCAAGTGCAGCGTAATCCGTGGGACGTGGCCGCATGATGCACAGTGCTTGTAATGCTTTAGATCGTGTACGTATTACAGGAGTCCACGTTTTACTAAGCTTAAAACCATCTGTCCTGTTTATATTATTTGGATGGCTTTCTATTTCTATGGCTTCACGTATCGCTCGTGGGAAGTTGTGAGGTATTCTGGCAAGTACTCTGACATGCTCAAATTCTAAGGTGTGCCCGATTTCTAAATGTATGATGAAATAACATATCAAAAATACTAAAATGTTTCAACTATTACAAGCTGTGTTGAGTTTTCCAATGCATTAATTTAGTTTTCAAGTAATTTTGAAATTGCATTTGTTTTTTCAGCTCCAATTTGGAATTAACTTTTATGGCGCTTCCCACTAGTTTATGATCAATGTTCATATGAAAGTTTGTTAATATAGATACTTCGGTTCCACTGTTATAAGAATAATATACTTAATGTTTTATATTGTTTGAGTTTTTTGCAGCTACTTGAATTGTTAATTTCGGCTTAGATTGCTTTTTCTAAATAAACACTCAGCATTTTTTGGGATTGGTGTGTTTTATATCTTGTGAACCCAATCAAGGATTTCTATAATTATGTTCGTTGGCTTTACAAGCCACTCATGTTTCAGTCTGTACTGTTAAATTGTGTACTTTGTGAACCAAGGTAGTCAGGCGTGTTTGGCCTTTTTGCTGTTTGTGCACTCATGTAGGCTAACGTTTTGCAAGGCATTGCAGCTTGCATAATGAGTCAAACCTGCTCTTAGAGTTTAAGCCGAAATTATTTTTTAATAGAGCTATCCGAACTTTTTTGATAAATACAAAATAAATTACAAAATAAATCTTTGTCTCTATAGATTTATAGTCCTCTGCGGAAAATAAAACAATACAACTATTATGTCACTTTGTTTGTTACTATTTGGCAGGTCTCAAAAAAACTGAATTATTACTACTTCAAAATTTAATTAAATTACTAAACAGTTAACCATTATGGAGATACAAAACAAATTAGACGAAGACTTCCTTTTCTATTTAAGTTTCACGAGTAGTTTTATTGATCAGCTACAGGATAAAGCAGATGCTGATCGTTGTAAGGTAGGTATTTCTTTAGCGTTCTTAAAGGACAGCAAAACTAATTTCGATTATGTAGGCCTGGTTAGAAATGCTGTGTGGAACAGAATGCACAAGTGTAGAGCAAAAACGAAACCGCAACATATATTTATCAAATCTTGTGCTGTGTATGCAGGAAGGCCAATTAAGTTGTGCATTTCGAAAACCACCAAATGAAGCTGATTTGTCGGATGCAATGCAAGTATTTGGACACGTTTCACCAAACGTTGTGGTAACCATAGAATGTAGTACATCTATTAAGTCCTTTAGTTACGTTAAAATCCATTGGTAGCCGCCCGACTGGTTACAGCAAGTTGTTGAAGGACCTGATGAGGATGATGGAAATGGCCGTGATGGTAGAACGTATTTGGCCACTCGGACACTGCCTGGAGGGGAAGGCGCTTTTGCATATCTTGCAGTAACATTGGCTAGTGATGAACCGAGGTGGCTAGGTGGTGGCGAAGGGTAGAGTATTTTTACGTATTATTATACAATCTACTAACTTTACTGCTCCCATCACAAATTTTATCGCATCTAGTATTCCTGGTGAAAGTTTGTATAGAAAGATAAATGGGATGTTTGTTTTTATAAAATCAAATTAGATTTAACTTAAACTGATATTTACACTCACCGGCACGAAAAACGGAGCACTTGCATTTTTTTTTTATTAGATTTAAAATTGTATTCCTTTGTGATGTTTTATTATTACATTTATTATTATACATTTTTTATACATTTAACATTATAACATGTGCGAGTTAAAAAAGGTAACTCGAGACGTTGAAATTTTATCAGCCTCGAGTTGCATATACTATTTTTTCTACAAATTTTCACAAATTTTAACAAATTAATGCACTTTAGAAAAACTTAAACATAAAGTGACGTTTCTCTTGTCAACAATTGATTGTCAAACAGTTTGAAATACCAGTAGTCCGAACATTTCCATCTCTAGTGGTTGAAATGCAATTTCAACCACCGGAATCCATGTCAAAATGACTGATTTCAATGTCATGAGTAGAAAAACACGTTATTCTACAAGTAGTCATTTCTTTTAACACTGACAGTGCGAAAATCAAGTTAAAGGAATAGGTAGGATCTGTTTTGGATGATTTTCGATTTGACCATGTATAGTGATTCACATTTTTCTAATTAAATTTCGAAAACTGTCAAAGAAGCTATAGCCTAGCAATACTCGATATCTTATTTCATTATCTTTTAAACAATTTCTGCAGCAACTAACCGTAATTTAGTTAATAGTTTACTGAAAAGTTTAAGTATTTTCAGTATAAGTAGACAGTTTAGTACAGTTGGAACATCTGGAGTACTCATAAAACTACTTAAAGTCTCACTACTAGAATACGATGAAAACGGAATTTACCATAGAGCTATTAAATGTATAGGTACAGTTGTCGCCAACAAAATCGAGCACACCTAAATAGATCTAGTGACAATATTTGTATATTTTGTTAATGCATAAATGGTTCCCATGCTCTTAAGTTACAGTTACCTGTAATTTTGCTACGTCATGCAAACTATATAAAAAAATTAAATTTACAAATTGGGAATGTATAATAACATAATACATACATAATACATCACGGTCGAATATTTTGTTGTATATTGAATAACAACAAGAAACATTTTGGTTTTATTAAAGAACTATCCCAAACTATTTGCTTTAAAAATACTGTGATTCTTGTTGTTCATTTAGCAGTACTGAAGTGTGTTGTTGGTGACGTGTCTGTATCAAATTCAAGATTCGGTTTTGCGTCAGTTTGTGTTAGACTGACGAAAAATGTAACCTGCTAACCTCGAATGTAGTAGTCAGTACTGTCAAATGTATACCACGAATCATTGGCGTTGCGAAGTGCTACTGCTCTATAGATCGTTCCATACTTCAAATTCAGTACAGAGGCTTATGCAGAACGACGTTGCCACATTTCAGCACCTTTCTCCTTGGAAGTTAATACGCACCTGTCAATTATAAATGAATCCGGCTTATTTAGGGGCATTTAACAACTACTAATAGCTTGCTTCGTCTTATATAACATTACTTCAAGCAAACTTAGATCTTCGGTCGCTGCCGAGAAGTGGCAACGTCGTCCACAAAACTTCCATAAGAGTTACATTGTTCTATACTTGCGTCTAGAGACAGGACGGTCACAAATTATCAGCACGTGCACATGCGCAAATATTACAACTTACAGCTTCAGCGGCTTTAGACTTCAGCTATTTAGTAATTTAGTATCACCAGCGTGCACAGCGTTAGCCGTCAGCTATCATTTATTTACTTATATTGTACGTTATACGGTACACATAACCTCTTAAACCTTAAACACTCCGGCACTTTATTAATTAAAGTGAAAAGTTTTCATGAAGAAAACTTGAATGAATTTGCTCTCGTTCATTACAAGAATAGTTCGAACTTTAAAAATTTCAATCATAAAAAACATTTATGATTTCACCTCAAAACTCATAATAGTTGTGATAATGTCGATGATAGAATTGCTAAAAACTGTAATAAGAAGAAAAAATGCCCAATGTGTATGTGTGACGTTGAAACAAGAAACATCTATCAACATTTTCAAACGTCTCATGACATTTCGGTTTCGGATGTTTCGTTTCTAAAGGGCAAGGCCAACGTCATCTTAAACTATTGGGAAGCAACAAAATTAATGCTTTTTGCCTAGTTCATATTAAACTGAATGTGGATAAAAACGGTAACCATAAAGTTGAATACCTTATGTCACATATTGGGCATCTGAACGATCTAGGCCACCTTACATTAAGTTCATCAGAGCGACAAGTGTTAGCGAAAAAAATTGCGTCCAAAGTTCCATTCAGCATTCAGTGATATTCTTGATGAAGTAGCTGATTCCATTCCTGATTCAGATCCTAAAAAGCAAAATCTGCTAACCAGAAAAGATCTTCACAATATTGAGAGGTTTTAATTTGTCGTCGGTTGCTGTTATGCACTCAAATCATGCCATAAGTGTTGAAGCATGGGTGATGGAAATGAAACAAAAAAGTGACTGTGTAATGTTTTATAAACTTCAAGGCGTCACAGAAGAAGAGAGATTAATGTAAAGACTTTGTTTTAATTATAATGACATCAGCGCAATGCGAGTTTCTTACCAAATATGGAACTGATTGTGTATGTTTAGACTCTACGCATGGTTTGAATAGCTACGACTTTGAACTCAGCACTCTACTGGTACTAGATGAACTACGTGAGGGGTTTGCATGTGCATTTTTAATATCCAACAGAACGAGACAAACAAATTTTAAAAATGTTTTTTTCAAAACTTAAAAGTATTTCTGGAGAAATAAAAGCGAAAGTTTTTATGTCTGATTTGGCAGACAATTTCTTCAACGCTTGGGAGGAAGAAATGGGAAAAATGTAGGCATTGAAACTTTATCATTTTCTGGTATAAGATTGCAGTTTTTTCAGGCTATTTGCACCTGGCATGTTGAAAGAGCATGGAGAAAAAAATTATCTAAAATTAAGTCTCATGAGAAACAAGTAATGGTGTGATCCCATATTTATACATAAACCATATTTTACATTTAAACCATTGCAGGCCGAGATATATCAGAAACTCAGAGCATTGCTTGAAGAAAGAGATACATTAGCTTTGAAAGGACGATGGCAAATTTCTGCAACACGTTTGATTCAGAATCAACAGAATTTCTTAATTATTTCAAACATTATTACTTGGAACATCGATGTTGCTGGACCTACTGCTACAGATTACACTCGGGATTGAATACAAATATGCATCTCGAGAGGATGCATGGTACATTAAAGTACATTTATCTAAATGGAAAAAGTTAAAAGATTGGATAAGGCTATTATGATCATTATGAAATTTGTTCGAGATAAGCTTATTAACAGACTAATTGCTACACATAGAAGTAAACTTTGTAATAAAATTTAAGAAATACGCAATCGTCATAAAAATATGGAATAATTGAATATTAATTTAGTTATTAAAACTAGTCATGGTTGGGAAGTAGCTTCCGAAAGAACTAACGAAATATATTCGTTCAAGAATCAGACCAGGAATGCACTTGCAATTTAGTATGTTCCAAATGTGCAATTTGTATTCATGTTTAGATTCCGCTATAAAATTTAACATGTGCAAACATCCACATTTAATTGCGAAATATAGAAAAGAAACAGGAGGTCTTTCTCTAGAGCAAGTACATCAGTTGTTGAAAGTATGATGTTCTTTATATGTAATTATATCACAGAATACTTTAAAATTTGTTATAACTATTTTCTTAAAATGCCTGATTAATTAAATAAAGTTGAATTATTTTAGTATTTAGATCAGAACCGTTTCTAGGAACTGATTCATCAAAAGTAGTCAAAATAAAACTGTATTTTTAAGTTGCTATTGATCTTGCTTTCACTTAGTTCTACATTTAAAAAATATGAATTTGGATACCTGTTAGAGATCAAAATAAAGAATATTAAAATGGAGACGACTCCCTGCATATTCATTGTACTTCAAAGGAAGATGAAACGCAGATTCTTCTTGCTGAATTGAGTAAAAATAATCAAAAATCTCAAAGCTCGTTGCAGTTTGCAAAAGAAAAAGGTTATGGAAAATCTCCGAAAACAATTAGTTAAGATAAATTCACCGTCAAGCTACGTATTGTTAAAAAGATCATGCCCCCTTATCTCCCACCCTCAATGCTGCTATGGACAACACTTGCTTCCCAGAAGCAAATATAAAGTTTACTTACAACGCTAAAATTCCAGCACAACGAAGACTTTGGTCCACGAAAAAAAAACGCAAAAAGAACTACTTTATTTAAAAAACCGGAAACTGTGACCACTACAATTCAACTTTGAATACCGCTTGTCATAAATATTCCAATAAATTACTTCTAGAAGTTTTTATATGTACCTATCTATTAATAGATACTCAAGAGAACGCATGATTCATGGTGATTATTGTACTATACACTAAGGTGTATCTTTCATGAAGCTGACAATCGATTTTTTATGCATTCAGTTCTTAGTTTAGCTAATAGTATATTATGATACGAGTTTTACAAGAAGCATTTTGTAGCACTCACGGTTTAGGTTACGATGAACGAAGCGAGGAGTGCCCTAAAGGAGTAAGTGCAACAAAATGCCTTATAAACCAGGTATCATACAGTATTTGATCTACTTTGCCACTTTTTAAACAAAAATTACTCTGCTTTAGTATTTTTATTATAGCGTTGCTTTTTGTCTACTACGATACGGAAACGAGTAATAGCCTCAGTCAAACGCAAAGTAGATAAAGTTTATTTTTGATTTATATATTATTATTTTAACTTTTGATACAACGGAAATCTTAGCATTACAATTTTATTAACACCAGTTACGTAGTAGGATGAAGTTAATATACTACTGATTTCTAATTTTCTAATGGTTTTATGGTGTTTCCGCTCAAGACTTCTATTTTCGCTGCATTACTTTTGTCCGTTAGTGACGCAAGCGCTTACTGATGATCATTTGTGACCGTCCTGTCTGTAGACGTAAGTTGTTCTATGAATGGGAGCCGTTAGAAATCTTCTGAGGGAGGGGCAATATTTTTTCAATATTGAGATAATACAATTAATTTCACAGACGGTCTAAAAAAACACTTGATGCGCACCTAAAAAATGCTATTTGATAAAAAAAAAACATAAAAGCCGAGTGCTATAAGGTTTGGAAAAAATACTTGTATCATCAACACGTTTTGCGTATCTAAATCAAAAATAGTGGGCATTTTATTTGTAAAAAATTGCACACGCAATGTACATTCAGATATCAGAAATAATAAAATCATTATGTATTTTACTACATCTTTACCTTATGGTTTCGGCATCGAAGCGCACAAAATAGTGAAGCGTTCGTAATAGCAATAGATTCACAATACTACAGACATAAAATTAATTAACAAATAAAATGATACATGCAAAAAAAAGCATACCGTATAGATCGGATTGAAGTCACAAATAAAAAACAATGTAAACCAGGATACACAATAATCTAACAGTAGTAACTCAACCAGGAAGTGAATAAGACTAACTTCAGATACGTAATGTATTTATTTTAAATATTTGCAAACATTTTGTGCAGGTACACTGGGATTTGGCAAGCCACTCAATTTATTACTTGAACGTGTCTATACACAAGAAAAGCCAAAATCGTCGGCCCTTAAAAGCGTTAAGAAACGGAAATCTAAACATTATTTTGTATCTCGCTGAGTAACAAATTCATAGCCGCCTCTCATTTCGATACTTAGGGTGGACAAAAGCATAAATAAATCGTAGCTGTTACTACGCACACTATCTAATATTATTACACCCTATGAAAATAATTTCTGTGCGGTGACTTCTGATTGCTCGGGGGTCAGCGCGTAGCGCGCGTACTAGGCATTACTAAGCTTTTACTTAGAATGTTATTAATTTTAATGTAGAAACTAATCCAAGCAATCAATAAAGGCAGATTAAAATATTTGTTTAGGATGGGTAGTGCAGAGTGGAGAGGGAAAGAGCCCGAGAAGCAGGAGCGCCACCCAGTCTATAATATAGGCTTAAAATGATAGGAGAAGAAAGTTAAATGTGGTAGAAGAAGAAAGACTGATTGTAGTCAGAAATCTCTTAAGGTTGACACAGTTTTAGATAATTTTGAGAATAAAAATGGAATGCGATATACAGTTGAAAAGCGAAACATTTATTAAGAATGCCGTACCATGTATGCTTTCTATTAGAAAAAAATATGTAAATTTATGTTATCCTCTAATACCTTTTAAGATAAGGTAAAACTGAATAAAATGTCCATTGCTCTTTGCAGTGCTGTCTGCGTTATCGAAGAGTTGCAATCTGTGTTTAATCTTGGAATAATGTTACAATTATTGAGTGTTGCGGATGATCTCTTTCCAGCGTTGTCTATTCTCTGTAGCCGTTGCGTTATTTTGTAAGCCTTTTCCTGTTATTTCTTTGACTTGGTCAACTTAGCGTTTGGGGGATCTCCCTCTGGTGCCTTCAATTTTTCTTTGAACGATTAGTTCCTCTATGTTATCATGTCCTCTGACGCGATATGCCCAAAATATTTGCAACATGCGGCGTTTTATTATGATGGAAGTTCTCAAATTTTAATATTCTTTGATAATTGAATTGTTCGAGGGCATAGTAGTCCATGAAATTCTAAGCATTCGTCGCCAGCACCATATTTCGAAGGAGTCAAATCTGCAGTTGGTGATCGGTCTTTTCCCGGGAGAATTTTAGCATTCTTGGTCGATGATCTCCATCTATTGTTAACAAGAATGTTTCTATGGATTTTTTTGTTAGGACATATCCTTCTAATGTGATTTTGAAACAAGGTGTTTGCTATTGAAAATTATTTTCGATACAATGGTTGCATCTACTTGTCTTATTCTGCTTATTGATGCCGTATTGGCCGTACGTCATTAGTTACGTCCTTATCATATTTTATTTTGTCTATTTTCTTGGATAATATTGCAAGTTCGTTGGTTGGTATTCGCTTTACTATTGTTTCAAGTTACTAATAAAAGCCGTAGATTTTATCTTCACTCACAGAGGCGGTAGGAGCGTAAATTTGAATGATATTCAGTACGGTGAGACTATGCTGATCAGGAGGGATCGAATAGAAACGATAAGTCGAGAGAACTGGCCCAAGACTAGTTGAAGAGTCCAGTTTAAAGTATAAAATATTGTTTGTGATTTAATTTGACACATACATGTTATTTCGGTCTTAAGTAATAGAAATATAGTTTATTGTAAATATCTAGCGAACTATGATTTATATTAAAATAGATATGGGACCTTTTATGTAAATTATTTCCCAATATAACTTGATTTGTATCGTTAGTTGCTAAGTTTCCTGGATCACAATAATATGAAACTCTTCCATTATACCGTATGATCAAAAACTTCCATCCTCTAGGGGGCTGTAAAATTGTTTTCTCTAGATGATAAAAGTTTTCGATCATACCTTACATCCCGTAAATAAGATTAAAATTGCAATGGCGATATCTTCGTAGTTCTCTTCGTCCCGGCGCGCTGCGGCATAAAGAATCTAATAAAGTCAAAATAGTTAAGTGTTGCAAGTTAAAGATAATAGTATATTAAAGTATGAGTGGATAACAAGGTCTTTAAAACACGCGTGAGTTTTCGAGCACGACGGCGTAGCCGGAGTGCTCGAAATAGAGCAAGTGTTTTAAAGACCAGTTATCCACGAATACTTTACGCTATTTTTTATTATACCTCCAATACTGGAAATAAATTACGCACTAAAAACTTAGAAATAATTTTTGTCGTGATAAATCGAGAGGGCATAATAATATTGCTACTATAGTTACGAGAATTGTTTACGTTTTTGTCGCGTCCATGTCCGTTGTTGCATTCAGTCGTTTCCTTGACAACCTTTAAAGCTCGGCGAGCTTTAATCGCCTGTATTCGCACGCTCAGGCGTGCTTTAAACGGCGATTCTGATGCAGGTATAATAAAAAATATTGTTTACAACTATGCAATTTAAACAAAAATTGCAATGCTTTCTTATGTTGGCTGAACGAGTTTGGGATTTTATTTTTTAAAAGTTGACACTAAATTAACATGTAAACTTCAAACCATGACGTGTAGATATGATCATTTGGCCATTGAATATCTTAGTAAATGATACATCTACAGATAAAATACCACTAAGTTTGAAACAAAAACCGAGTTAAATTCTACTTTACATGTGTGCGCAAGTGAAAGGCCAAATAAATTAATTTATCATGGAGGATGAGAGCCGTACCCATTTAACAGGCATTTCCAAAACTTTCGAATAAAAATTCTCCTTCGTAAGATGTCTTCAGACAGGTGACCAACAAATATATTCTCATGTTATTTATTATATACAAATTGGAAAATGCGAATAAGCTCCTGCAGATAAAATATTACAGTTTTTATTAAATCGTTACCTAACTTTTGTGTCATACTTTCACAACATATTGTATAATGCGCAATTTCTTATCTGAAAAGCGTTATTATTCACTATATTATAATAAATGTCAAATGGTAATGATTCATTTTTATTTTTATTTCTTTCAGAATGATGGACAGAGCTATGGAAGAAAAGTTTCCAGAATATGTGCCTCCTATTTCGGAAATGGAACGGATTCTTTTGCGTAGAAAAGATCCGGAAGAGAGGGAAAAAGTTTTGGCATTTTATGAAGCAATTATAACTAATATTAACAGTGAGCTTGAAGGTAATGTATGAAGCAGTCATGCTGTTTACTACTTCTTTATTATTATTTATATAATAGGCCATGAAGGTACTTTCCTTGTTTTCCATTCTATTTTTTCTTTAGATTTGGTTTTCCAGTCCGTTATTCCCATTCTGTTTAATCTTTTTGAACGCCTTCCATTCATTTAGTTTTTGCGTTACCTCTTCGTCTGCTCCCACCTGATTTCTCCAGCATGATCCTATTTGTTAGTCTTTCCTCCCACATTTTGAGTACATGATCCAACAATCCTATTCTCTGCTTGCCAATACTAGTTATTACATCTGTTTCTCTATACAGTTCTTTTATTTCCACATTGGTTTTCAATATCCTTCTTTTACCGATTGTCTTGGGTAATTTCTGTACCAAGAAAAGTAAAACTGTCGCACATTTCAAAATTGTTTCGGGGTTTTATTTCGAGATGCGATTCTCTTCTTATTCTATATTTTCCTGTGACTGTATTTTGTTTTGGACTCATTAATATTAACACATATTTCTTCTTCTATATCGCCATTACCATGACTGTTACCTCTTTCAGTTCTTCTCTTGTTCTAGGTGTAAATTTCTTAAAATTGTGTCTTTTATATTTTAGTATGGATTCCAACACTAGGTTAAAAATCAAAGCCGCCTGTAGTAAATCATTATTTATTTCAACATGTTCTTATAGGGCCTCTTCAACTATTACTTGACTTATGATTTCTTTGTGCCATTTTCCTTAGTTGGGCAGCATTTCCAGAACCTCTAGCTTTTGTCTTATCTACTTGACTCCTTATTATATATTATATACAACCATTGTACTTTTTCATTGGTGTTCTCTATTTGTCTTATTCGAAAAATTTGATTCGTTCCTGCCCTGTTCTTCCTAGAACTGCACTGGAACTCTTTCGGCATATTCACAGAGTTTATGTTCAATTTATTTGCCACAAGTTTGGTCAAAATTCTGTAGGTTGTTACGCAATGCTATTCCTCTATAATTTCTGTAGTCAAGGCTATCCACTGTTTGTATATTGTACAGATTGCTGCTTGTCTTCATTTAACTGGCATTTCTTTTTGTAGTCAAACTGTCAATATTTTTCTATAGAATGTCTTTTCTCCATATTGTAGTTGTTCGGCAGAATAAATTAATTTCTTCCGATTATATCTATAAGCTTGACTTCGGT
Source organism: Agriotes lineatus (assembly GCA_940337035.1). Classification (NCBI taxonomy): domain Eukaryota; kingdom Metazoa; phylum Arthropoda; class Insecta; order Coleoptera; family Elateridae; genus Agriotes; species Agriotes lineatus. The sequence continues at coordinate 141,418,148 of OW679195.1, read as the reverse complement.
TGTACGTATATAAACTCACACTAACAATTATTGTGTGGGAATTAATAAAATTCTTAAATCAACACAACGATCTGCTTGGCTGCTGCATGGGTTTATGCTAAGATGATCTACCTCTACAATATCTAACCTTCTATTTAATTTAGATCCACTGGATAAATTAGAGACCGTAAATGTGATGTATTTACACTTTGAAAAGGTTTTTGAAGGGTGGCAATAGAAAGGCTCTGGTTGAACATATAGAAATCAGACGTTCCCAAAAAGACATTTCTGTGTGATAATTAGTAACAGTCGTTTGGAATTCAGGGTCAGTTTTTGGACCGATCGTGTATCGCAGATGACACCAACTTATTCAGCAGGATCTCAAAGTATTGGAAACAGTGTAGTGAGTAGCTATTAACACTAAATGTCAGAAAGTGTACCGTTCTACATTTGGGTAGAATCAACCCGTATTTTTAATACCATCTTGGTGCAGATATGCTGTGTTCAACGAGATCGCAGGAACACTTAGGTGTAACGGTATCTTCTGACTTCAAGTGGCAAGATCACATTGTAAAAGAAGACAAACTCAATAACGTATTTCATTGCCATGACATTTTAAAACCTTAGTCCTTTAAACACAGCAAATATTTTTAAAACGTATGTGCAACCGATAATTCATTATGTATCGGTTTATGGTGCCCGTGATTTGTGAAAGGAGTAGATATCTTTGAACGAGTACAAAGAAGATTTACAAAGATTTGTCCATCTTTGAAGCGTCACAGTTATGAAGATTGTTTAGAAAACTAAATCTTCAAACGCTATGTGCAATACGACCGCGTGGTGATGCGATGGAAGTGTTCAAAATGCTAAACAATTATTACAACTGTATTTTTAATATGTTGGTGCTAAGCCATAATATCACCATCGGAGGACACGACTTCAAATTGTAAAACTAATATTTTACTTCGGCAGATCTTTTTCACAAATCGTCTACAAAACTGGTAGAACTCTCTACATACGGAAATTATTACAAGACAAAACGGCAATTAAAACACAAGCAGTGTTTATATTAGAAACATATTGCTCTGCACTGAAGCACTGGTATTAATAATCTAATTTAATTTAAATTGCAAATGCGGGTTCACAAGGGAGTCGTTTTTTAAGACAACACAAAATTAAGGAGTGTAATAAAAGACGTGATCCAGCCAGTTACAGTCGAGAAATGGGCGTGATCATTAAAGATAAGATTGTGGGTGTGATAACGTGTACCGGGTGTATTAATAGTATATTATTATATGAGCGATTATGACAGCCATTATTCACGAAGATGACATTTGCGCCACAAGCCGAAGGCGCGTGGCGCAAGTCTTCTGAGTGAATAATGGCCATAATCGCGAATATAATACGATATTTTATTTACTCCTATGCAATAGGAGACGTGTGTTCATATTTCCGAATTTTGACATTTGTGACAGCTGTTAACTTCAAAAGTCATTGAATAATAAAAATGAATGCTGTGATTGGCTACAACCTATTGAATAATGAAAATAGAATTTTCTGATTGGTTACAACTTGCAAACTATTGAATAATGAAAATAGAATTTTATGATTGGCTGCAAACTGTAAATTATGAATCATAATTAATGGTCATTGTACAGTAGGAGTAGATAAAAAGAATTACATATGTGCCTGTCTGTGATTGTTATTGTATTGCATCATGGAAAATTCAAAACATACTAGATGTAAGTCATTTTAAGACATCCGGTACTTCATGTTGAACGGTGCCAAGCAGTCTACACTTATGCAAAGGCAAATTTTCCAAACTGCGAAATAAAACCGTTGACATCATTTGAGGGTGTACTTCATAGGCCCTTTTCTAGCTTGAAATTTATCTTTGATATATAAGTTTTCTGTAATACTTGATAATCCTGGGTTTAATTATTTTCAACTCTAAATCTTTCGAATTGCTTTACAATGTAAAAGAAGGTACGCAATAAAATACACACGGGAATAGGTTTAACCAATTCTATTATTACTAGTGCCGGCTCATAATAAAACCAGCAATCCCACATTTACAAACAAAATTTAAATTAGCAATCTCCTAAGTGACGTCAGTGTATCTTGCAGTATAACTCGAAAATTAGTATTTTTACCAGCAAGAATCGGCTTGAACTTTATTTGATAAACAAAGATCCTGAAGGGGTTTCACTTTAATTAAACTAACACGGTAGCATGCAAAACATAATGCGTTCTTAACGCTTTAGTCGCAAGACGCAAGTCAATAAATAGTTTCACTTGATAATAACTCTAACGTACTGTTGTTGAATGCAATTACAATGTAAGTTCTACCTGATAGCATCTTGCAGAGCCTTAAAGCGCAATTGGGCGTCCCTGACTGTCAGCTACTTCTGCTAGCACTCGAAGGAAGATAAACAGCCCTTGGGGAAGATGTCCACGTTGTATTCGGCAAGTGAATAGTTTGATTGTGGTCCTACCATGGCTATGTTACCACCATGTTACCTTAAACATGCAAGAAAAGTCAAACCTCTTATGCGGTTTCGACCGTAATGATGTAACACCCTTGATTAATGACAACGACTGTCTCTACTTCTCGCTTCACATTTCCGCTTCAAGTCAACAAAACGTCGCTTTTGTTTCGCCTTCACCATTTTCTCCATAACATACGTGAACCTAAGCTAGGAGAAGCGGTAGCACAAAGCGCTGGCTTGGATGTTAAGCTCCAACTGAAGAGTGCATGTCAACCTTCACTTCAATACAAAACCAGCGTACATACAACGATACAGCGTACATAAATCAAACACTCACTGTCGGCTCCTTTGATGTCAAAATACCGATTTTGATGACCTTGAACGGCTCCTGGGGGGTACTTTCCGATGGAACCAACAGATGGCGCCACTACTTTATCACATACATAGATATATAAGTACAAGATACGGCGTGCCGTTGATATAGTTGAACAAGACGTACCATCTATTTCTGTCACTCTCAATGCGTGAATTACGTATAGCGCTATCCTTTAGAGAGGTACTTGGACTCGCCATTGAGAGAAATTCTGATAAAATACATTTAACTCGTGTTACATGGTGCCAGAAATAGTGTTTTTGGTCTCAAGATGCTACAAAATGTAGAAAATAAGTAATCGTATAAATAAACACAAATTAGAAAACATAACCTCAACAGGTAACACTTGATAACCTCACTCGATGAGGTGTGGGGGTGTGCAAGATATTCACTCGCTAACGCCTTTGAGTTTTACGGTTGATAATAATAGCCAAAGAGGATATATCCTCTTTGATAATAGCAATCAAAACCATTGCTAAAGCTCAATTTTCGAAGAATAAACTGTGAAATTGTATGACACTTCTGACGTTTTCATTTTAAAACTTCAAAATTAAGCGTACGAAACATTGTATGAAATACGTCTAAAGGGAGAGAGAAATAAAGTGATATAGGTTAGAATGAAATGGGGAAGGTACCGAACTCCGTGATATGTTATTTTAAGATTCGACGTACGTTTACATGTAGTGAACGTATCCTGTACTAATATATCCATGATCACATATGATTGGTAGCAGAACCAGTAACTGGCTCTGATTGGTAGAATTTTGTGCTGCCATCTGATAGTCAAGCTTAGAAATACCCCCCGAGTTACTGGCCCTGGAACTCTAGACAGGTTTCAACATTTGACATGAGTGTCTCTACTTGTATGATATATGTACGCTGGTACAGAGACACTTAAGCTAAATGATGATACCTGTCTAGAGTGCCAGGAACAGTAACTCGGGGGTATTTCTAAGCTTGACTATCAGATGGCAGCACAAAATTCTACCAATCAGAGCCAGTTACTAGCTCTGCTACCAATCATATGTGACTAGAGACCCTTAAATGAGAGACTGGACAATTTGTCGCCAAATTTTGATTGGTGCCGCCATTTTATATCACATTTTTAAAGTTGATGGTTTTAACAATAACAGAGTGGTCTGTGATAATAATGAAATGTCAAACATGTCATTCACATACTGCTGAATAAACAAGACATATTAGTGGTTTTACAGATAATTATTAAACACAATGACGGGTTCTTGTGTACCTGGGTGTCATAATTCTACCAGAAAAGGTATTAAAATGAGAGCATTCCCTCGAGATGCAAATAGAAGAAAATAATGGTCAGATAACATTGGGAAAACGAATTGGACCCTTAAAGATAGTTCAAAAATGTGTGAAGTACCTTCATGGAATTATTTCCGTATTAGGTAATGTTAATCAAATACATTTTTACACACATTTTGCTCCTAACATGTGGGAAAAACCAAGAGTAGATGGTAAATTGGAGTTAAAATGTAATGAGGTTCTTACAATTTTTGGAGAGCCCGATGTACAGAATCAGGAGTCACCGGTTGAATTAACTGGAAACTCTAAACATAAATCTGATATTAACCAACACGTACAAAAAGAAATACCTACTACATGAGGTAGAAAATGTTTTTGATATATTTATTCATATGAAACCGGAAGTTTTTATCATTTTAGATACCTCCAGGTGATAATATTCCTAGTATGTACTAGCACCATGATAAGTATTAGGGAACAGCATAATATAAATTCACCAAGTCCTGAATCCGAAAAATTAGAAAAGTTACTCAAAATTGTATGAAAACATTGTATGATTGAAACAATGAGGAAAAAATTTACAGCAGCGAAGTACCTACAGGGAAAAAGAACTGTTGAAGAGACTTGAGGAATAAACCGGAAGAGACTTAAAGACATTGCTATGCGGTTTTAATAAAGATCATATTCGTGTTTTGCAAGGATATTGTAGCAATAAATTGCCATAATTTAAAGGACAAAATAATTAAAAGGTTTGTTCGGTTTAGATTAAAAATGTTTTGTAAGAAAAAAAACAGTTTAAAAACCACACGGGAGTAAAAGTATTGCAATGGATATGTTAATAAAGTAATTGTTTCTAACACGTTTGTTTTTGTTTTGCTGTCTTTTTAGTAAAAAGTTATGTTGTATTTCACTATTTTGTTTATCAAACACCAATCATTTTGTTAAATAAAAAACCTGAAATAGACAGTAGGTCATAATTTCAAATTTCGCGCTTTTATTGTGATATAAAATGGCCGCCTTGTCCAGTCTCTTATTCAAGGGTCTCTATATGTGACAAAGTAGTGGCGCCATCTGTTAGTACTATCGGAAAGTACCCCCCCCAGGAGCCGTTCAAGGTCATCCAAATCGGAATATTGACATCAAAGGAACCGACAGTGAGTGTCTCTACTTGTTTGATATATGTACGCTGACAAAACTATCATGAGCGGATAGATAGAAAATTCAACCACGGCGGTCTTAAAATGTGAAATCCCACTAAGGTGACATTAAAATGTAAAATATCTTAACATTTTTAACGCTAAATCCTTAAATGAGTTAAAAATGCATACAACAATTTTAGAGATTCACAACTATAATTAACAATTATTGTAATAAAATAACTTATGCCTAAATATGTAGTGCTGTCATACTGCATACGCTACGCCGATTACTACTAGTAATACTAATAATAACATTTTCTGTTTCACTTTTTTCTTTCTTTTATTGTTTATGTGCATTTGCTATCAAACCACCCCTTGCCTTGTCTTTTTCTCTTCCTTATCAATACTTTCTTGTATTTTACTGTAATTTTCAGTATGGTCAGAGTCGAAGTGCGCTCCTTTGTAAGTTCTTGCATTTTAACAGATTTTCCGGGCTTGTTCGTTACAAGTGCAGAGTCGATTTGATTGACTACTTCTTTATGAATAGGTTTTGATAAGCTTTGCTTTCAGAGGATGTGCAACCAGAAAATAATGAAACTGTAAATGGTTTAATTGACCAACTAATAGAAGACCTTAAAAGCAAATTGATGTATGAACCATATGCCGCTATGGATGAAAAACAAAGACGAACTGAATTATTGCTTATGCTGCATGACAAAGTATACGCAAGGAGGCAGAAGGTAAGTTTTAGTAATAGCACTATGTAATAAGAGAACCTTAAATATTTTATACAGTGTTAATGTGTAGATTTCTTAGTGATAATCATAAGTAGTTCTTTTGCTCTTAATGTAATTTAGTAGGTGGAATGTTAAATATTGAATATTTGACCAATAAGTTTTTTTGAAATTGGGAGTGATGAAAATTATATTGCTAATTTTTATTTATCATTCCTCTGGTAATCATTTCCTCTTATTGCTGTTGTTAGATTGCTCAGCGAGAAGAAGTTTTAGATGATCTAGAGCATAAGACGCTGCCTCCTTCATTTTTCGACGTATCCGTAGAAGCCCAAGACAAAATTGAATTGCCTGCCGCTATGTGGGAGCAAGCTATTAACAAAGTTCCGAATAAAAGAAATATGGATTCTCTGTTTGATAATTATCCACACATTGTTATTGAAAAGTAAGTAAGAAACACCATGCAAAATAAGCGCAGTCTAATTAATTCAACTAAATATCTGAACCTTTTGTTAGTGCTATTAAAATTAATTTTATATAAGATATTAGAAAAACATTAGTTATGGAATATCAACCAATGATTAATTTAAATAATTAATTTTTTCAGAAGTTTAGAACCAAAGGTTGTACTTTGGAAACTTTTCCCTTATAGTTTAAAAGTCCATTTGTGACAATGGTATAATTAACAATGGTATAATTAACTGCTTAGCGGAAAATATGCGAACGTTTCAGAAAAAAGTCTATTCCAGTTTTGCACTAATATTTTTTTATAGAAAAAAATATTAGTTTTGGAAAGGACATTATGAAATTAATACGAAATTATATTTACTTTTAAAACTAGATCTAGTTTTGTAAACGATTATTTTAGCCACTTGAAAAATGGCACATCTAAAGCTCTATATTTTGAAAAACTGAATAGCCATCAACGTGTAACTAAATTTAATAGGTAAGGCAGTTACATATCAAACATAATTTTTCGACAATACTCTGGCCAGCTACTGTAATCCCTATACTATAATTGTTAATATTTTTCAAAAAGTTATAATAATTTCTTCTGACAAAACTCTATTTCCTTTGGATAAGTCAATAGTTTTTTTAATAACGTGAAACGTAAAATAGTTTATAGTTTGAGTACGAAAAAGTTTACGAAATTCTTTATAATAAGCAACATAATAAAATTATTGTAGGCCAAACGATACTTAAAACAGAAAACAGCTCCTCAGAAAAGGGCAACAGGTCGTTACTTAACTTGCCTTCAATAATAAGCCTTTCAAAGGGATGTCAACTCTAATCTACGATTACTTTTAATTTTCCTAGCACGGAAATGTTTAGCCCTGCATCAGGTTACCCAGGTTAGTAGGCCAACCGAGACATAGGGTCGGTTTGTTCGATCATAAGCTGGGGCTAGATAAACCCCAAAAGATGATTACTTTGGCCCCACGAATTCTTTACTATGCTTTACGATTCTTTCTCCCCTGAATCCGGGACAGGAAAAATCGCTTCTTTCGACAGATGCCTGCGACAGCGCTTGCCACTAGGAGTTATATTTGATGATATTTTTACTCTGTATGCTAACTGCTTTGCAATTCTTAATAAAGTATTAGAAAAATACAGTAAAATAGACGCGAAATATGACAAAACATCTATCGAATATTTCAAATATTAAATGGGGCTACATAAGCATAAACAATCTTAAAAGGGTATCTTTGGAGACGACGCCATAATACAAGCTAACTTTACAAGCTACTCCAGCCAATGCCGGTGTATTGGTTAAGACAGAAAAGCCCTTAGGGCTAATGACTTAATTATAGCTTAGCGTACAACAGGCTACCACCAGCAGCTTGAGTAAGCTGCTGTCGAATTTACACTGCCGCATAAATAAACGACAGGGCAGGACTTCACCCGAAATGCCGGAAATTACAGGGCCGAGTGGCGTTAGATTTTTCAAATAAAGTAGCAGGGTGTACGGGAAGTCAAGTCTTATTTTTAAATTTAGCAAAATGTTATTGCATACATTACCGAACAAATAATATTTTAAATATTTTAAAATATAAACATTAACTTATGGTCATTAAACTTTGCAAGCGGGCTCCATAGTTGTTTTTTACTTTTCGGCAAAAGTTTTACTTATGGTGGTTCTTATTCTTCTTTCGAGACTTTTAATATTCCGCCATTTGCATCTCTTGCCCGTATGTTCATTTTCACATTTAAAAGCAAGAGCAAATTTGTATTTTTGTTTTATTATTGTAATTACATTTAAAACTGTATGTTACGCAAGCAAATGTTCGCAAAGCCAGTCCTCTCAATTAACACATTGTTGTGAAATAATATTTTAATTTGATAAATGCACGTCCAATCCTGTCCACGAGATGAAGGGTGATTTCAACTTCGAAACATCGTTCGTTGGCGTTTTCAAGTTCAGCTGCAGTCGCGAGCCGCCCAAGATTGAGAGCGGATACGTTTGCGACTCCGAAGTGCATTGTGCAAGTCGCCTTGAGGTGAAATAATTAGAAGCGGCTTAAATGCGCCTAGCAGTATTTAAATTGCTGTCACAGTTTTAAGGCGCAGCAAACAAGCGTTTACGAATTAAGTGAAAGTATCTTCACCGTGTAGAAAGTGAGCATACAAATTGTGCAAAACCCAAAGGGTTTCTTTGAAGTGTTCTGAAGTTTTCGTGACGCCAATCAGACGAGCGGCGCCCAAGACAGCAATCGGGGGATTTTCCAGCGTTGTACTGCTCAGAGTCAATGACGCATTCTAAGACGCAAAATTGAAAGGCACCTAGCAAGTCTAAATATGGAATTTCAGGTAAAATGTTTGCATTACGAGTTGCGTTCAGATGCGATATTTTTTGCGAGTGTGAGAATGTGCCTCGGGTGTAATTCGTGCCCGATTTGAATAGATGCAAGCGAGATCAGGGCCGGCGTTAAGCCAAGATCGTATTTAGACATTTTCACATTTGCGTATTTTTAAAAGACAATTATTTCACGTTATTATTTATTGATGTTTCATATAATAGTAATTTACGATACAAGTGCGTAAAGCTACTCTTTAGGCATGAGTGGGGTAGAGTTAAAACGCGAGTGAGCAAGCGTTTTAAGCCCCGCGAGTGACTAAAGATGCTTTACGCATGTGTATCGTACAATATTTTATCTACGATAGAATCTAGAAAACATGGTAAATATAATTTTTTTTTATTGTAAATTAGGATTACCAGCAACCGGTCGTAATTTTGCGTGTTTTAAAAATTTTAAAACACGTTGCTACTATCAACGTGCCTAATAAAATCTTTTAAACATGTTACTACTGACGACATAAACTAATGAAAACATGTTATTAAACAGTCGTTTTACAAACTTAAAACTGCCAAATAAAAGGCAATTTTACACGCTGTCATAGATAAATAACTGTTATTTCTTCCTCACTTGTAAACATCAATTTATCAAGTCACTGTATTCACCTTGAAAATGTTTCTTAACTGGCTAGCCAGTAAATTTTTTACTGGCTAGCAAGTTATATTTTACAAGCGTGCTCATAGATAAATGATAGCTTGCAAAGCCAGAGTTGTCTTCATTAGTATGTGTCATATTGATGAATTTAGTTGCTTGTCAGTTTGACATTTTGAACAAATGTGCTCATATATTTTATATTATTATAATTTTAAATGACAGCCAAAGTCTTTAACAGTTATTTAATTGTTATTAACATTGGAAAATTGTGTCTTATTACTATCGTATACATTAAATATCATAGTACAATTGTTATTTCCATTAATACTAAAGTTTCCAGACGAAGTTAAGTCACTTGTATTTGCACGTGTATATTCCATAGAAGTGAATGGCATGGATTCTTTAAGTGGAAACATTCTTTTTGACATGTCTATCTTGTTACGTAGCACTCTGCAATTCGTGTTGATTTCCATCCCCCTGCACGTTTCAAAGTTAAAGTATCGCCACCCGCATTAAGAGCGGGACCGTAGTAGTGGGGACTTGATTGTAATTTTAATTTCCACACGAATTACGGAATAATAGCACAAGAGGGCGGTAGTATAAGAAATACCTCTAATAAATGAATTTGGGTAGCAGATGTATCGTTCACGCCTCTATCAAAGAGAGGGCGCTAAAGTTTTAGACAGAGGCTACCTGCATGCATTTCCAAGAACTGTTATCCTTATCGCTTTGCAGCCGCCCACACGTGTTTACTGGTTTCGTTTTTCGTGCTGCGATCGCATCTTTGGCTATTCCCGGACTTCGGCCGTTGGCCCACTCGTTATTTAAAATTGTTTGCACTTGCTATCGAATTTGACAAAGAGAAAGCTTCTGCAACGCCCAATTTCATTTTTCGAGATGACACGGGCTATGTATGTGCATACGCACTTTGAAGGATTTTTTAAAAAGTTGCCCTGAACCGGCTTCGAACTCGCTATTTACCTAACGCTCGTAGGAGCATTTCTTTCTCTGTCGATCGCGCACGCAAATCTCGTGTTCGTTTTTACTGCCTCTAACCCGCGCCTAGTGCTTGCGTCGGCTGCTCCTTGCTACTTGACCAAAACCGTTCGATCTTTCTCTCTCTCTCTCTTGAATTGAACTGTTCGGTCGAATATCTGATGTGCTTCTGTTTTTCGGATCCGTTGTTCGTTCTCTACTTATTTTATTTTTTACTTAAAACCCTTTCTATTTTCTTCTTAACACAGTACTTCTTAATACAGTACTTCTTACGTACAAGTCCATCGTTTTTATATGTATCTTTATATTAATTCCATGCTTAAATACTTTTAATATCAATCTTTCACTTGTTCATGTCTTGTTTTACGTTAACCTTTTGTTTTTTAAATCTTTTCTTACGTTTTAGTTAAAAACCGCTTTTTCAAATTAACCTTTTGTTTTTTAAATCTTTTCTTGCGTTTTAGTTTTAAAAAACCCTTTTTTCATATGGACCTTCTGTTTTTTAAATTTTTTCTTACATTTTTCTTGTAAAAAAATCAGTCTCAGGTTTTCCTTAAAAAAAACACGCTTTTCATGTTAATCTTTTGTGTTTTAAATCTTTTCTTACGTTTTAGTTTAATTAAACGCTTTTTTCATATGGATCTTTCGTTTTTTAAATCTTTTCTTGCATTTTAGTTTTAAAAAACTCTTTTTTATATAGATCGTATGTTTTTTAAATCTTGTCGTACGTTTTTCTTTAAAAAAAACTCTTTTTTCACGTGCATCTTTCGTTTTTATATTTTTTCTTACGTTTTAGTTTTAAAAAACTCTTATAATCTAGAAAGTATTATCATCAGAAACTACCATAAATAGAACGAGCATTTTTTTCTTTAGAATTCATAGCTTATGTTAAAGTTTGTAGCATTTTTATGTACTTATTATTAATTACTATTTTTGTTCAATAGAGATGACGAAAACGACGATGTATTGAAAATAAATAGTTTAATAATAGATACTCTATGTTTTTGTCATTTTCTCTGCGTTATAGTGCGACTATAAAGTCTCTTATTATGTTCCATTAATAGTATGTTATAGATATCAACGATACAAGTTTGATTATGAGCATCTTCACGATACTAGTTTGATTGCCAAAACGAGGCGGTGAGCCGAGTTTTGTGGCAACCAAACGAGTCTATTTAAGATGCTGATAAGCAAACGTGTATTTTTCAATATTTTATCTTTATCAATAAATTCAGGCATTTGTCTGTACATTGCAAAGTTTAAATTTCCCGCCATCGTGCTCTACATGTCCCATTGCTTCATCCAGTGAAATGTAACATTTCACTGGCTTCATCATAAGCCAAACGCATTTCAGTTTTACCGCTGTTTCAATTCAAAACTTTGCCGCTAAAACTGCATTCCATTTACATAACCAAAATCGCAATTCACAAATCACCAGTCATGTCATGTGACGTCACAGAATACAGTGCCTTTATATAGACAGTGGCGACAATACAACTAAGCCACACCCCCGCCGCCATATTTAGGCAAATTTCTAACGGGTGTTTATTTAAATCCGTGATCAGAGTCGACTGTGATACGTGTTTTACGTTTGGCAGTACTGAAAACATTTGAGATTTGCAGGTTAAGATTTGCGTCAGTTTGTGTCAAAACTGACGCAAAACCGAACCTGCTAACCTCGAATTTGACATAGACTGACAATACACTTCAGTACTGCCAAAAGTATAACACGAATCACAGGTGATTTAGCATAAACATGGCGGCTAAAACCACGTGATCTTGAGAGCCAATCAAAAATAGGACACCCCATTGTCGCCACTGTCTATATAAAGGCACTGTAGTCACAGAATAGAGACCCTAGAAATGAGAGACTGGCCATTTACCGGAAGTAACTAGATTCCCCTAGCGAAATGTTGGTGGCAGTGGTCCCGAAAATGGCGACCGTGTCAACTCAGCTGTTTTACAAGATTTGAGCGTTTCAATTATAGTCCATTTACTTGACATCTGCACTGTCAAACTGACATTATGTTGGCACCACTGCTATTTTTCACATTTTAACAATTAAATTACTGTACAGTCTATTAAAAAACACATTATTTTTGAGGTATAGTCAAGAATTTTTTTTAAATTTTGACACTGACAGTGCAGATGTCAAGTAAATGGATTATAGGTATTGTTTTGTGATTTCAATCAATGTGAGTTGTGTGAGTAACTACTTACTAAATAATAATAATTTGTATTTGTACTGGATATGGACAACATGGTTCATTTCTAAGAACCGCTCGCTCACTAGAATGAACTAGTTCTTTTTTTATAGCTCACCAGCTTTCCTGCACCCCTTTGGAATTTTTCACCGCGATTCTGTATCCCGCTCCCGCATACAGTATCCACGTTTGAAAGGGGCCTAATAGAAGATATATTCAAAATTACAGATTTCCTAACCTTACTCCACATAGTAAATAAACAAGTTAGTACTCATATTTAGCTGGAAAATTGTAAATAACAGTAAATATATAATGTGGAAGTAATCAATAATTCACGTTTGTATTTTAGAAAATGCCACCTTGCTACTGAGCTGGTTAAATGAAATAAATTAGATAGCATAAATAAAAACAGCAGTCTAAAGGGGGATATAGCATGTTAAATAAAAAGACGCCGCAACGTGGAGCTATAACAATATTAATTTGTAGTCAAGTTACCCCAATACCATGCACAGTATCCCCCTCAAAAGCAATAACAGCGTTGGAACAGAGAATTGAAGCATTTTGAATAATTATTCAATGTAGAATGATTGCCGTTGATACTACTGGACTATTTGTACTCTTAGGTCAATGGCTCACAACGGTTGAGGTTGAGTGAACCGTGACCTTTACGACATATCTTACAAAATTATATTTAAAATTAGAGGCCCTGCATACCTTATAGATAGGTATTAAGAAATGCCATAGTAGTAAACAGAAAATGAAGTGTACCAGTCTGATCTGATTGATAAAACCATTTAAATGGGTAAAATATCATTCTCATTACCCCAGAAGAATTTAAAGTATGAAAAATTCATGCAGAGATACGCACATTTATATGAATCAACACACAATTTCGATTTTACCAAAACTGTCAACGCCAGATCGTCTCCTTGCTACGGCCTCTAAACTACTCTCTAATGTTCGTGAATCTCCAGTTGCAGTTATTGCAGTGAACATTCAAGTAATGTATTAAATATAACTGATTAATATGCAGTTTGCAGTGATTTGGATTAGTATAACTGAACGCGTTAAGTGGGAAGTCGTCCAAAGTATGTGGAAGTATCTTACTGATGTAACTACGAAGATAGAGAATGAGCAAGCACCATGCGATGGCATCCCACCATATATCAGGTCCTTGCTGTAATCGACTATAATCAACTAATCCTTTGAGGAGAAACTTTACTCCATAATAGCGTTGTTTGATGACAACCAGGGATATAATAAAGTGTGGCATGATAGTCTCCCATACTACATTGCTCTCAAATCATACCTAGAAGAACCGCACTTCCATATGAAACACGATCAACTGCAAAGAAAACAGCTTTAGCTTTTATCAATAATGTACCATTGTCAGAAGTGGAAAAAGTTAAATATCTCGATATAAAGTTGAACAAGGACTCAAGGTCTCAAGTGGAAAACAGATATATGGTGTAAAAGGAAAAAACGTGTTACCAACTGTCCATTCCAGTAGCAACAACGTAGGCTTCCCAGTTGGACTTAAACAGCTCAAAACTTTGGCGAATCTCACCTGTATCCACCTGCAATGGCTTTGGCCATGGCACATTCGAAGAACGAAGAACTACCTGCGGTACTTTCTGCTGCTTTCTTCTGCTACCAACTGCATTTTTTGCATCTGCAGAGCTAAGAATTGTTCCAAACCTTCCATCTCGAATTATGTAAACTACGTACAATTTTAACCTAATTTTGCAATTGTATTTAACCTCTAAATTAGGTTGTCGGAAATTTCAAGTTTCTACAGCCTACACACAAGTAAAGTATTTTTGTTGAATATAAAATTTTGTTTAGTCAACACACATTTTGTCTATGCAACTTTGCAAGCGTGATGTCTCAATTTATGAAAAAATTCATGTAAATCTACCAAAGGATGTCTGCTAAATTTCGACCATTTGATAATATGTACTTATCTGCCTCGCAAGCTCGGCAGATAACCCGTCCAGCCTCGCCACATAAAGTATAACTTTTGCTCCTAATAACATAATATACTATTTTAAGAGTCACTTCCTTTATACATTTAAGTTTGAAATTCCCGCCATATTTGAGAGCACACCATTGGCGCCGCCATTTTAGGGACCAGGATCGCGTCAACCAATCAGGCCAGCGACGGCCAATGGCCAGTCTCTCATTTCTAGGGTCTCTATCACAGAATACAGTCGCTTTATATACACTAACGTTAACAGTCTGGCCATATATGGTCACGATTCCTATTGGTGCCGCCATTTTATGTCTTGCGTCATTTTGACAATAAGATTTAAATTTCATAAATGTCAAAGTCACATTTATTCAGATAAAATAAGTTGACATTCAATCAACAAAAATCGTTCAAAATGCGAGTACAGAGTTAAAAACTGATCATAATTTTTAGAAACAACTAGAACTATAATTTATTAACGGTAAGCTGACAAGGTTTAAAGAAATTTATCAATTTCTAAAATTTTCTTTAGATATAAGGTATTGCTGTGCAGTCGGATGCAAGAGCAAATCTGAAAAATGTGTGCTAACTGAAACTTGGGAATAGGGACAGACGAAACTTATGGACAAAAAAATTAATAGAGAAAATTGAAGAATTTGTGAAAAGCATTTTGCAGATTGCATGTGTGAAAAAGCACGAGTTGGTGACAACAATGACTTAAGGATAATGCTGTTCTAACATTGTTTACTTTCTCATCGTCTGCTTCGGAGCCTACAGCTATTGAAAATACCAATAACATTAGCCGTCCAAAAACTGATTTTATCGACGTTTAAATTTTAGGTATGGAGTCTTGCGCATTTTAATGCAAAAATAGGTAATGAACATGGTATTAAGATGAAAAGCTTCCCTAGAAATAAAAAACCGGGGCTTGTGGTCAAACAGGTTAATCGAGTATATTAGAATAACATAAAAGGTCAGAATAGAATCTAAATGTAAAAGCATTTTATATAAATAAAATGCATATTGTTGATGTAAAGCATATTTTTCTACTCCTTTATTAGTAAATTGCTCATTAAGCACTGTTTACTTGATTAGTACAAGAAACGTACCTACACAATTCTTATAGAAATCGTTTTATAATTTCCAAACCAAAATATTACACGAGTATTTTGTTTTACACAAATAACAACAACAACAATAATAAACTATCAAAATCGTTGCCAACTCTACACATCCTCAAAATTCCTAATAATTGTAATAAGGGTTCTCAACATTCTCCCACCTAGAGTTGGCAATAAATACAAAACGTATAGCGGTACTATTCTAAAAGTTTTATTGGTTTCTTCACCACTCGTCCTGTTCTTGTGATTTCTGGTAGATTTTTTTCTCTCTTCTTTATCTTCACTTCTTTCTTCCGAGATCCAGTCGGCAATTTCACACCTGCTAAATGTTCTCGATCTTCACAGGTTACTTCTAATGGGTATATTCTTTGCACTGGTCTAAGGAATTCACCTTTCGCTGTTCTTAATCTCGCCAAACGACTACCACCATCTTTTCCAGGTATTATTTCTATTACCTTTGCAAGCGGCCAGTCGATTCGCTTGGTATCGTCGCTTCCTATTAAAACTATTTCGCCTACTATAAGCGGCCTTGTGTTTTTATTGTGCCGATTGACTTTCTGTAAAAGCTGACCAAGATATTCGCTTCGGAAACGATTTCTGAGATCAAGTCTGAGTTTATGAATATACTGCAAACGTTTATTTAAACTTCTACTGTCGATTGTATCAAGATCTGGTACTCCAATCTCTTTTACTTCTTGTATAAACATATTGGGAGATAAAGGTAAAATGCTGGTATCACTGTCAGACAAGTAAGTAATTGGCCTCGAATTTATAATTGATTCACAATCATAAAGTACAGTCATCATTTCTTCATATGACAGACAAGCTCTTCCGAGAGTTCTTCTCAATAAATTTTTCATGACACGTATCAATCGTTCCCACCACCCGCCCCACCAAGCAGCACTAGGTGGATTGAATTTCCATTGTATTTTCTGGGCGGTAGCATATTCTTCTATCTTACCCCAGTCAAGTGCCATCAGGGTATTTTCAGCACCAACAAAATTTGTACCGTTGTCACTGTAAATAGTTGCGGGCCTCCCTCTTCTAGCGATGAATCGTCTCAAAGCTTGTATGAAAACCTGTGTCGATAACGAGGTCGTTAATTCTAAGTGTACAGCTCGATATACTGCACAAGTGAATATACATATCCATGCTTTATTGTTTCCCGTTAAATATACGGGGCCACAGTAATCTATACCAACTATTTCAAACACGGCTGCATCTTTTACACGATCTTTCGGTAAAGCACAAGGTACAGCTTCCAAACATTTTGCTTCATACCTTTTACATACTATGCACTTCTTTAAAACCGAACGCACTGTTTTTCGACCTCTTATAATCCAGTAATCTTCGCGTAGAATATTCAACAGTATCTGAACTCCAGCATGTCCTGTTTTCTCATGTCGATCTTTTATTATTAAGCTGACAACTTGGTGTCGATCAGGTAAAACCACAGGATATCTAAAATTTTCCGTATCCTTTCGCAGTGTAAGTTTTGTCTTTATCCGAAGAACACCCTCTGTATCCATAAAGGCATTTAGAGATGATAGATCCCTAGATTTATCAACAAATGCATCTGCCTGAATGAATTTAATAATCTGCTTTTCAGCATTTTCTAATTCTTCAACCGTAAAATGCGATTTTATACGAGCTGCTTGGTTTAAGCAATTGCTTACAAAACGTTTCACCCATGCAATTACTCGTACAACTTTCCGATAACTATCAAAATAATTATAATACCAGTCTATCTTACTTGTATTTGATGTACTGTTGATAGCAGCTGTGGTCGTCTTCTTCTTTTCTCTTACAATCTCTGTTTCATCACAAATAAAATTAGATTCTGGCCATTCTTGCGGACTACATTTTAGCCAAGCGGGTCCCTCCCACCATTGCAGCTGCAATAATTTTCTAACTCCACAGCCCCTCGAAGGTAGATCTGCTGGGTTATTTTCGCCATGGATATGTCTCCAGCTTTCAGGATTTGTTACCTGTCGAATTTCTTGAATTCTATTTCTTACAAATGTTTGCCATTGTTCATCACGTTTGATCCATGCCAATACTGTGGTTGAGTCACTCCAGTATGTGATGGAGAATTCTTCTATGCCCTTTAAATTTTTGGTTACCTCAGCTGTCAAGCGGGCTCCTATCGTGGCTGCCATTAACTCGAGTCGTGGAATAGTGAGCTTTTTAAGTGGTGCTACTCTTGATTTGGCTTGAACAAGCTGCACCGTAACTCCTGTAGATGACTCGACTCTAATGAAGATCGCTGCTGCATAAGCCACTTTACTGGCGTCACAAAAGGTATGGATACTGTAGATCTTCCCTTCATCTGCTATTCCGAACAGCCACCTGGGAATTCTTGCCTCTAATAAGAACGGTAAATTCTTGAGCCAACCTAAAAATGCAATTCTGATTTCTTCATTCACCTCCGTGTCCCAACTAAGATGTGTTGACCATGCTTGCTGCAACAGTAATTTAGGAAATAGAGTTATAGGGCTTAAAAAACCGATTGGATCAAACAGCCTATGCGCTACAGATAAGATCAGTCTTTTTGTAATACATTTTACATCTAAATATTTTAAAAAGTCTGTGTTGATCTGCAACGTATCTGTCCTTTTATTCCATTTTAGTCCTAACACTAACGATACTTCATTGGACTCCTTTGTATCGTATAACCACGAATGTTCCCAACCACGTAGGTCAAATTTTGCGCAAGACATAACACTTCGCGATTCACGCATAAAACGTTCAAGTTCTTCGCGGTTTCTTACACTAGTAACACAATTGTCCACGTAAAAACTGTTCAGTAATTTCTCTATTATTTCTTTTGAATACAGCAAATCGCCTCCGTTATTTTCGTTTATATTGTTCAAAACTGATCTTAGATGAAAATCAATTACCGACGCTAATAGAAATGGGCTACTGATCACTCCGAATACTACGCGAGTGTGTCTATATACTACAAGTTCGTTATTTTCATTCCACCACAGAAAACGCAAGTAGTTCCGATCTGATTCACAAACGCTGATCTGCAAGAATGCACGTTTAATGTCTGCTGTAACTCCAATTTTATGCATACGAAAACGTAGCAGTATTGCTGGTAGCAGCTCGATCATATTTGGTCCCTTCTCGAGGCACTGGTTCAGTGATGGCCAGTTCTTCTGTCTTGCCGATGCATCGAATACGGGCCTGATTTTAGTGGTGCTATTTTCCTTAACTACATGTCTATGTGGTAGATAGTGTCCAACTTCTTTGCCATCATCTGTTGACACCGCTTCAATCACACCATCTTGTAACCACTCCTTCAGAACACTGTCATATTCATTGAAATAACTTTCTGCCTTCAATTTTCGTGTGACGGTTTGCAATCTTTTTTCGGCTATTTCAAAATTTGACGGGAGCTCTGGTTTATTGTCGATCCAAGGTAATTGAATCTCATACCGATCATCTTCATTAATTTTTAGTGTCTTTTCAAATAACTCTTTGACTTCTATATCCTTTTCTTGTTTCAATTTAATTTCTGATGGATCCTTTATTCCTAAAATATCTAAATCCCATAACTCACATACTTTGGCATCTCTAACAATCATTGAAATGACATTCATAGCTACACAGCTCTCTGTTTTTTCTTCAAATGGAATTTTACCTAACAAAGTCCACCCTAGCCGGGTTTTCATAGCAACTAATCCACAATTTAATTCCTTGCGTTCACCGGTAAAAAGCTTTCCTGCAATATCGGCTCCGATGAGCACCTCTATCGGTCCTTTTACATTACCAATGTCACTTAATTTTATGTTCAATGCATTTAGTTCAGTCATCCACTTTCCACCCTTAATATGCGTGATGCCATCCACAATAATTTTCTGATTTAATGCATCAAACTGACACGCATATTCATCGTTCAAGCTACTCAGACGGATTCGGTAACGTTTGTGTTCTTGTTGAACAGTTTTCATGCCTCCAAACAGTGAATGTATTAACGGTTCTTTACCAACACATTGATAACCCATGTTTTCAGCTGTTGTATCCAGAATATACGATCTCTGTGAGCCCGTATCAATAATTGCTCTCACAAGCCTTACCTTATTATTACATTTCATTTTTACAACTAACGTCTGCAGAAAGACCTCAGGAAGCGTTGAATGATTAGCCAATGTAGTGTCAACCCTTGTGTTATCACTTGCTTCAGTTTTCGCTTGACTAGCACCTGTTTCTTGATAACCCGGCAGTTTTGGACACATTAATATGACATGTCGACCTTCGCATATTGCACATTTTATAAACGTCTTACATCTTTTAGCAAAATGGCTCTTTTTTAAGCAAAAATAGCAACATCTTTTCTCATTTACCATTTTTCGTTTTTCGTCCAAAGTCATTTTCTTGGCCATGAAGCATTCTGCACTGTTGTGCCTTTTTTCACAAAAAATACAATTATTGTTGTTTGGCTTTACATCTTTTATATTAATAAAACCAGCTGCTGTCGGCACATCCTCTTTGAATGTCTGCATTTTCTTCTGTCGTGTCTTCGTTTCATTAGTCAAACTGAATCCTGATGAGGCTAGTTTTATTCTTTCTTCATTTTCAACCTCGGAACGAAGAAAGGACATTACATTTTTCAGTCGAATTCCTGTGAGGGTCTCCGATGACTCTACGCTTCTGAGTTGTAGGTTGTTCTCCGATGATGTTGACGTTCGCTGCCACGTTCTTAGCAATTCTTCTGGCATGCTCGATTCAACTAATGGGAACAGCATAGCGGCATACTTGTCACTGGTGACACCAAGTGATTCTAAAGCTCTCAACTGCGATTCTAATTTGTCATATAATGAGCAAAGAGACTGTTTGATTCACACAGATGCGTGCATCAAAACCTTTTTGATTATAATTAATCACGTAATTCAAGTCATAACTGTTTTATCTCATTCAAAGGTCGTGGTAAAGCCAAATTTGCATCTTGCCGTATTTGTTTGCCTCTGTTAATGTTGGAAAGGAATTTGTAAGCTTCCCTTAATGGCTTTAAAGCGGATGGATACATTTTCTACTAGAACTTAAGCCGACTTAGCATATTTGGGAATCATGGGTTTATGGATTTCGTTCAATTGCCTCATTGAGAGAGCTTAGCATTAAGGTTTCTTAGAATAAGCATTTTTCCTAAATAACGTGCGATGCTCCGATTGGCTACGCAGGATCGCCTCAGCCAATAGTGTTTGAGCTTGCCCCTCCTTGAATTGGCGAGTTCGTCTCGCTGTAAATTCAGAGTTAGTTAGATTCAGAGCCTCGAGGAAGCAAGTTCAGCTATGCTTTGTGCTAGTTTGCGTTTCGGTCTAACTCCCTGGTAAAGTCGTTTCCAGGTTGTTTTGTGTTACGGTTACGCGCAATTCGCTATTTTCGCGTGGCCAATCCAAGCGTGTCACAACAGTTGAAGCTTTTGTAAAATACCATCGGTCCATCAGTGACGTTTGTAATCGTTGTTACTCAATATACTCGTGTTTGTTAAGTCTTGTTTCACTCCAACAACTAACTGAACCCAAGTTAGGGTTATTAAGTGGCAGTTCCCGGCAATCCCATTGAACCGGAACTCGCAGTGGATTAATTGGGGGCCCCATTCGTGGAAGCCTCTTATCAAGTTAATCGTACAAAAAACATTGGTCCTTCGAGCCGGATGTGGAAGAAGCTAAAAAACGCGAGTATACAAGTTTCCAGTAGCTGGTGGATGCAATCGCTCCAACATCATTTCGTCGGAGAGCGTCAAGAAGCTTCGCCAACACCAGGAAATTCAACCATCGAGAGCTTACACCGAGTCCAGGTCCCACGTCAAGCGGCAGCGATCGGCAGCGGGTTGGTTTTCTGTTCGTCAAGAAGTTACTACGTTCTCAAATCAAAAGTAAGTCCTTTTCCATTACACCTTCGTTTAGTGTTGTTTTTTGCTTGTGTCAGTCATGGTGGAAACTCGTTCGACATCAGCGGTCATGTCGGAAACTCGCGCTTTAACCACTCGTTGCAAATTCATAAAAGCCCAAGTAGATCGTTTCAAAACTCTATTTCATAGAATTTCTTCGTCCAGCCCCGTGAAGGCTCACGAGGTCGGCAACTTGTCAGAAGAGTTTAGTTGTTTCCAAAATTTGTTGGATGAGTATAAGAAGTCAATGGAGGGCCTAATGGAGGCCGACGCTGAACACTTTGATGAACTTTTCAATGAATTTGACTCTTTTATGACTCATTTTAGCGAGATTAGTAGCGCAGTAAAGGAATTCTTATCAAAAAATAAGATCAGTTCGGGTATAAAACCGAATGTAGGTCAAAATTCTTCGCAAAGTGGCCCTTCAGGAGAGCTCGCTGGATTAAGATTACCACCCTTAGATTTGCCTTCCTTTTCGGGGAAATTCGAGAATTGGGTTCAATTTCATGACTCCTTTACGTCGCTTATTCATAACAACGTTAATTTGACCAACGTTCAGAAATTTTACTATTTGATTTCTTCCCTTAAGGCAGAAGCTGCTAGTTCAATCTCGTCGTTAAAAGTTACCAACGATAACTATACCATTGCTTGGGACATTCTAGTCAAGCGATTTGAAAATAAGAAACTGATCGTAAAATCAAACATAAATGCGTTATTCAGTTTAGAGAACGTAAAAAAGGATTCACATTCGTCTGTTCAAAGGCTGCTCGATAGTGTAGTTAGAATTTTGGAAATTTTAAAGGCGTACGGGGAACCCACAGTCGACACCATACTAATACATATCATAGTTTCGAAGCTCAGCTCAGCAATGCAGACTGACTGGGAATTATGCAAACATGCCGGACAATTTCCTACTTTGCGAGAGTTGTTAGATTTTTTAGAGAGCAAAAGTCACTTATTAGGTTCGCTGGAAGCTGCGAAAATAGGTTCGAGTTTGGGAAATCAGGGATCCGAGCAAAAAAGTCATGCACGCGCTCATGTAGCCAGAGAGCAAGGTAATCACTCTTGTGATTTTTGCAAAAATAGTAATCATTCGATTAGCGCTTGCGAATCATTCTCAAAATTGTCGGTAAACGCTCGTATCGAAGAGGCGCGTCGTTTGAAATTATGCAACAATTGTCTCAAGCCCGGACATTTCGTGGTAAAATGCACATCGTCGAGATGCCGCGTATGCAGAAAAAAGCACCATACTTTACTGTGTTTGCGTCCAAAGCGCGACGCGCACGAAAATACTTCGTCGCCGCGTCCTGGACCGCCAGAATCCAGCAGTGACGCACGGGAGGTCGGGGCCGTCTCCCCGAGCGAGGCACCCGTCGCATCCGTTTCAGCAGCTTGTAGCCGTCCTGCAATCGCGGCGCCAGCGCAAGTTTTATTGTCCACGGTTAGCGTATTCGTAGAAGGATCCTCCGGGTCATTTTCCCGGGCAAAAGCTCTTTTGGACCCCGGATCCCAACTTAACTTAGTTAGCGCCGACTTGTGTCAAAATTTGAAAATTGAGAAACGAGGTAATATCACCTCACTGTCGGGTGTTGGTGCCAGGGCTCTGAACGCTGAATTCAGAGCAAACGTTCGAATCCGCTCCCGTAACGGGAAATACGAGGACATTTTGAGCTGTATTGTGTTAGACAAAATTACGGACCCTCTGCCGGCCCTTTCTTTCTCGTTGAGGGATTTGAAGATCCCACCAAACATTGTGCTAGCCGATTCAGATTGTAATACACCGGGAAAGATTGATCTTTTATTAGGCGCGAATGTCTTTTGGCAAGTGCTCTGTCAGGGACAGGTGAAATTGGGCCCAGAGAAGCCATTCTTAACAAAAACTCTTTTTGGTTGGGTTTTAGGCGGAAACATGAACATCGAAAATCGAGCGCTCATGCTTTCAAATAGAGTTCATTTAAGTGTAGCCGGCATCGAGCACGGCATTCAGAGATTTTGGGAAATCGAGGGGGCTTATGGTTCATCAGGCCGACTCTCTGCTGATGACAAATTTTGCGAAGACCATTTTCAATCGACTACGAAACGGGCGTCGTCGGAGCCGCGTAGGTTCATCGTGAGCATACCTTTCAGGAAAGATGCTCCATCGCTGGGAGACTCGCGCGGTATAGCGTTAAAGCGTTTCTATTCATTAGAAAACAAATTGTCAAAAAATCCCGAGTTGAAAACCGCGTATTCCGCATTTCTCAAAGAATACGAGTCGCTTGGTCACTTGAGCAAGGTGGACGACGAAGCGAGCCTTCCTCATCCTAGGTTTTATTTACCACATTTGCCAGTCATAAAGGAGGACAGTTCAACGACCAAACATCGCGTTGTTTTTGACGGCAGTTGTGCGTCCTCCTCCGGAGTATCGCTTAACGACCTTCAACATAAGGGCCCAGTGGTCCAGCAGTCGTTGTTTGCAATTCTTTGTCGCTTTAGGCAATTCAAGTACGTGCTGAAAGCAGATTGCGCCAAAATGTATAGGCAAATTCTCGTGGACCCCTCGCAGACGCAATACCAATTAATTTTATGGCGTGACGACAAAACCTCAGCGGTAAAATGCTTCAAATTATTAACGGTCACCTACGGTACTAAATCAGCCTCGTACCTAGCAACTAGGTGCTTGATACAAATCAACCAGGAAATCGAAGCATCGCTTCCAGAGGCCTCATTAAGAATTAGCCGGGATTTTTATGTAGATGACCTACTGACTGGTTTTGAAAATAGGGCGGAAGCCATAAAAACGCAATTCGAAATTAGTAGCGCTTTGTCGGGGTACGGGTTTGAATTGCGAAAGTGGGCATCCAACGACAGTGAAGTAGCTAGCGCCATTGGTGTAGATCGCGGCAGCATGGAGCCCATTTCTTTGACGGAAGACGCCACGGAGAAAACTCTCGGCATTTTTTGGGATACTCGGCGGGACGTGCTAAGTTACAGAGTAAACCCTAGCTGTTGCAAATCAGTTACCAAGCGGGCTATACTCTCTAGTATGGCTCAAATATTCGATCCCTTGGGACTACTTGGTCCAAGCGTTCTAACTTTGAAACTTCTCGTGCAACGGCTTTGGCAGTTGAAGTTGTCATGGGACGAAACGGTGCCCATGAAGATGCGCTCCAGATACGACGAACTCCATTCTTCATTACGCTCTTTGGGCTCGTTGGCAATTCCGAGACGGGTAATTTGCGATGACATAAATTCGATAGATCTCCACGGATTTGCGGACGCGAGTTCTGTAGCCTACGGGTGCGCCGTGTATATACGTTGCGTTGACGCGCGCGGTAATGTCACCACCAATTTGCTTTGTGCTAAGTCAAGGGTCGCTCCATTAAAAACAATATCCTTGCCTCGTTTGGAGCTTTGCGCAGCCTTACTGTTGGCTCGTTTGATTAAAACTATACTCGATTCCTCCGCATTTAAATTTGACCGCGTGTACTATTGGTCGGACTCCACCATAACTCTGCACTGGATAAATAAGGATGCGAGTAATTGGAAGACGTTCGTCGCGAACCGGGTGTCCGAGATTCACGAACTAAGCAATAGGGAAGAATGGTTTCACGTGCGTACAAATTGCAACCCGTCCGATATAATTAGCAGGGGAATGTTACCCCAGGAGTTACTCAACTCACGCTTGTGGTGGCACGGGCCAGAATTTTTGTCACAGGCGGACTTAAAACCCCAGCCCGTTAAAATTGATTCGGGTGAGCTAGCAGCTCAAGAGTCGCGCCCAGTAGTGGCCACTCTTCACCATCGCGTCCCAGAATTTGAACTTTTCAGGCGCTATTCCAGTTTTACAAAATTACAGCGCGTAGTCGCGTACTGCCTGCGTCTCGCGAGAAACAGAAACACCGAAACGCGCTGGTCGGGACCTCCAGCCATTGACGAATTGGAGGACGCGACTCGCCGCCTGATCAAAATTGCCCAGGCGGAAGTCTTTTCCGGAGAAATAGCAGTTTTGTCTAAAAAAGCGCCATTGCCGAAAAATAGTGCGCTGCTTTCTCTAAACCCATTTCTGGACGATCAGGGCCTACTGCGCGTGGGCGGCCGTCTAGAAAACTCCAATCTAAGCTTTGATCAGAAACATCCCCTTTTGTTACCAGCTAGTCACCCTTTGTCGTTGCTAATCGTGAAGCAAGAGCATTTGCGGCTCTTGCATTGTGGACACTCGGTGTTACTGGCCTTATTGCGGGATAAGTTTTGGATCGTGAGAGCCAAAGACCTAATACGTAAAGTAATACACAATTGCGTGATATGCTTCCGGGCCAAGCCTAAGATGAATGAACACTTGATGGGATCACTACCCGAAGCTCGTGTCACACCCTCTCCCCCTTTCAGTAATTGCGGGATAGATTACGCGGGTCCCGTGTTTATAAAAAACAAATCCGGGCGAGGCGCGAAAGAAGTAAAGGCTTACGTAGCCCTATTTGTGTGTTTAGCCACGAAGGCTATTCATCTTGAACTCGTGGAAGACCTCACGACGGAGGCTTTCATCGCATCATTGAGGAGATTCATCTCCAGACGCGGTTTACCCTCCAACATATTTTCTGACAATGCTACCTGTTTCACCGGTGCCAGAAATCAGCTATCGGAATTAAAAAATATCCTGTCAGGCTCTAGTGAGCAATGCATAAGGGAAGAATTGTCGAAACATAACATTAAGTGGAATTTTATTCCGGCACGCTCTCCGCACTTTGGCGGCATTTGGGAAGCGGGGGTAAAGTCATTGAAATATTATTTAAGGCGAATATCTTGCAATGCAAAGTTAACTTTCGTTGAGTATTACACCATGCTGACTCAAGTGGAGGCGATACTAAATTCCCGTCCACTCTGTGTTCTCCCTACCGACGCCTCATTCCCCGAAGTCCTTACTCCTGCCCACTTCTTGATCGGTCGGAAGCTGACTTCGTTTCCGGAAGCCCAACTCCAGGGCATACCGGAAAATCGTCTCAGCCGCTATGGGCTGGTCCAGCGGCTGTCCCAGCAGTTTTGGGATCGCTGGTCCCGGGACTACCTCCACCTCCTGCAGCGCCGGCCTAAGTGGAAGTCCTCCAGCACGTCTCTAGCCCCCCAGGTGGGCGACGTGGTACTCGTCCACGACGAGGCATCTCCAAGCTACCGTTGGCCACTGGCAATCATTTCGGCCACATATCCAGGAGCGGATGGTGTTGTGCGTGTGGTGCAAGTGCGCGATTCCCGATGGAATCTCCTGAAACGCTCGGTGCGTAAAGTGTACATCCTACCCAAAGACGATCATTGCGATCAAGGGCAATAAACATTGACTTTGCTCTTAGTTGGTAGTTTTCGCTAATTGAACATTTTGCTAGGTTTAGTTGTTTCTTTGCTTGTATTCATGCTAGTTGTAAGTTATCTGTAAGACTCTTGGATTATCATCTGTCATTAGTTCTTGTTATGCATTTGATTATTTTGTAGTGTTAGATTTCAGTTTAATTTTGGGATTTAATCACGTCGTGCCATAGTCGGCACTTCGGGGGCGACATGTTTGATTCACACAGATGCGTGCATCAAAACCTTTTTGATTATAATTAATCACGTAATTCAAGTCATAACTGTTTTATCTCATTCAAAGGTCGTGGTAAAGCCAAATTTGCATCTTGCCGTATTTGTTTGCCTCTGTTAATGTTGGAAAGGAATTTGTAAGCTTCCCTTAATGGCTTTAAAGCGGATGGATACATTTTCTACTAGAACTTAAGCCGACTTAGCATATTTGGGAATCATGGGTTTATGGATTTCGTTCAATTGCCTCATTGAGAGAGCTTAGCATTAAGGTTTCTTAGAATAAGCATTTTTCCTAAATAACGTGCGATGCTCCGATTGGCTACGCAGGATCGCCTCAGCCAATAGTGTTTGAGCTTGCCCCTCCTTGAATTGGCGAGTTCGTCTCGCTGTAAATTCAGAGTTAGTTAGATTCAGAGCCTCGAGGAAGCAAGTTCAGCTATGCTTTGTGCTAGTTTGCGTTTCGGTCTAACTCCCTGGTAAAGTCGTTTCCAGGTTGTTTTGTGTTACGGTTACGCGCAATTCGCTATTTTCGCGTGGCCAATCCAAGCGTGTCACAACAGTTGAAGCTTTTGTAAAATACCATCGGTCCATCAGTGACGTTTGTAATCGTTGTTACTCAATATACTCGTGTTTGTTAAGTCTTGTTTCACTCCAACAACTAACTGAACCCAAGTTAGGGTTATTAAGTGGCAGTTCCCGGCAATCCCATTGAACCGGAACTCGCAGTGGATTAATTGGGGGCCCCATTCGTGGAAGCCTCTTATCAAGTTAATCGTACAAAAAACAGAGACATCTGTTCATTTTTATCAACTACCTTTTTCAGCACTAATGTCAATAATTCTCTAACATAAACCTCAACGAGCATATCTTCTCTTCCAAAACGTGACTTCAGTCCTTCAACAGCCTTTGCATAATTTTCTTCTGTTGGTGGAAAACTGTTTACAAGCTCACGTGCTCTGCTACCTTCTACGGTGACTTGTATCAGGTACTGGAATTTATCTTCCGCTGCAATTTCATCATCCTCGTCGATCTTTCGGAATTGGCTCCAGAATGGAAGCCATTCTTTGATGTCCCCTCCAAACTTCTTTAACTCGATTTTGGGTAACTTGAACTTACGTCGTGTCCTTTGGGCTGAATGTAATGACTTGATATCGTCGCATGTGACAGCAGTGACATTTCGCACATCTATCTGCAAGCGTTCGTACTTACGTTGATATTCTTCTGCGGCTGCCATTTCTTGTTCAAAATCAGCCTCGTTTCTATCTTCGTCCAGCATTTGCTCAATAATAGCTTTATCTAATTCCAGGAGTTCATTGACCTTTCGGTCCAGCAATAATAAATTAGCTTGAACTTCCTTCGTATCTGGATCTTCAGAATTCAAATCTGCCGCCACTTTATCATGTAATCTCGTAAATGCGCTTCTTATAACTCCTCGTGCCTTCTTAATTCTTTCCATTTTTACCGATGTGTACAAACTACTTTCTCCTAACCTTACTTATTTTCACGACGTCCTGTCACGGTCGCCAAATGTTACATTTGTAACTTTTTATTATTCACGTCGTGATTTAGGAGTAGCTAACATCACAAGAAACGTACCTACACAATTCTTATAGAAATCGTTTTATAATTTCCAAACCAAAATATTACACGAGTATTTTGTTTTACACAAATAACAACAACAACAATAATAAACTATCAAAATCGTTGCCAACTCTACACATCCTCAAAATTCCTAATAATTGTAATAAGGGTTCTCAACACATATTGCAACTTTTAATGAATTAGAAAAGTTTATTATATCCAAAGTTATCGGTGTTTGTTTAAGAATAGCTGAAACGAAAACGAAAAAGCAAAATACACAACGAAGCAAATACAGTTGTACTTCTGTGGCAATGCACAATGTAGGCTATATAAATTAAGTGGAAAGTTATGAAAAGTAATTTTAAGCGTATTAGACTGTATACTCACTGTCTTATTAGTTTTGGGATCATTTTAAGGTCTGTAGATTTATTATTATTTATGTGAGCACTAACTGTAAATAAAATTTATAATATCTCATTGATACGACATTGTTTGTTTTACTATTTAGTCATATATTTACTTATACTAAGCATTTATTTAATTAAACTATTTTCCAACACCAATCCAGCCACTGCTTTTGACCCGCCACTGGAGGCGGCCATATTCTGTCTTATGTCATAAGTGACATTTCATATGGCCAGACTGTTGTATATAAAGGGACTGTATCACAGAACAGTTGACGGCGCCATCTATCAAACAGTTGCCCAAGTTTAGGGCAGCTATTATGGCGAACGCATATTCCAGTGTCACAATTCTCGCACTAAAATCTGTCGTTTAGGTTTATTTGTCTAGCAATGTGGTTTATATTCCACAATTAGTTTTATAATAACATTATCTAGGGAATAAGCTATTAACATGTCAAGTTTGGACCAAAAAGAAATTCAAATATATATATTTTATTTATTTAATATTTCTGTTATTTGACTTCACATCCAGGTGAAATTTGATCACACCCTTGAACGTGTTGTTTTCTAACAATATATATGAAAATAATTGGTTAATTTTAACTGTGAAGACGTCTAACAGATTTTAAAATACCGTGTTGTTTCTATGGTGCTGCCATCTTATAGGAAAAAGTGCAGCGGTCCCCGTCTTAACAACCATTAGTGCTCCAGTCAGTCTAAATGAGCGACCCGTATACAGTGCAGGCTCTTGTAATCCTAAATATTCAGCAATTTTTTAGGTATTGTGCTAACAGTATGCTGACCTGCATTTAAGGCGACACATTTTCCATTCCGGTACGTCTTGACTTTTTTGAGGCCGTAGAGCCACATATTTTCGATAAATAGCACAAGGCTTACAACTGCACCCATCGTCCGTTATTGTAAACCTTCTAGTTGTTAAATTTTTGGTCTCGTGTAAGGTGACAACAATATATTTGTCCAAATCCTCCACGTCATTTAAAGTGAGGGATAGAAGCTCATCGCACCGACAACAACCAAATATACCAAAAATGGCAATGACTTTGGCAAGCAAGCACTTCTCGTCAGGAACTTCAAGTATAAATTTTTCCACTTGCTACTTCGTCAGAACTTTAGCTTTCTTGGGAACATACCGTTCATTACGTCTTTTCAAAAACGCAATCACTTTATGAAATCTAGAAATGACAAATAACAACCCGACTTAATTTTTTTAATAAAAGTAAAACCTGCGAACATCAATGTTTTTTCTAACTGCCAAACAACTCTTAACCATTGACCACTTCCACCATAAAGAATTCGGGCTTAATTTATTGGACAAAGTATTCATACATGCTATGTCTCTTTTGCCAATTTTTCAAGTCAGCGTACTCGTGCTCGTATCTTGCTGCAGATTTTTTGGGCAACAAACTTGCAGCCACACTTGCTGCTTCATCAATGATAACTTGCGGCACACTCATTTCAATAAATCTGACTAGAAAAATTTAATCTGTACACACCAGCAAAAATACAGCCCAACAATAAATCGAAACAAAATAACTAAACAAGAAAATAAGTGAGATGCGTTTCCAAAGCAATACGGCTAAAGTTCATACGATTTGTTTTCAAATATCGGAATTTCTAGAATTTTTGATAATTTGTAATAGTTATTTACAAGTGAGGAACAAATAAAACATTCAACAATACACGCACGGTAACAGGTTCTACTGGCTCAAGAATGTGACTGGCTCGCCTTTGGCTCGCCAGTCATATCCTTCTATTCGCCAGTAAAAACCCTCTTACCAAGCTAGTAATGTGAAATACTATAAGGAGCACAACCACTTGATTTCTAGTTGCTCTTCTTAAACATTCCGAATGATTATCTCGGACATTTTCAAATGCAACGTCTGCTTTATTATGTATCTGAACTTACATACAAATTAGAGCTTCCATTAATATAATCTAGATCACACCATTAAGTACTATATTATCACATAATCTAGAATTTACTACTGTAGCACGAAATGCTATTTTTACTCTTACGTTCACAGTATTTTATTTCGCAAAATACATTTAATAGCTATTTAAAAGGAATATTTATTTAGGTTCTTGGATTTACTATCCAATGAAAAAGAAGAAATAGCAATGCGCATGCAAAGACGCCATGAAAATATTGTTGCTCAGATGCGAAAAGAATTGCGCAGGGAAGGAGAGAAAGGACGGCTGAAAGTTGAAGTATATTATTTTATAATTTCTATAATAATTCTAGTACATATCAATAAGTTTTTATTTCAAAAAAACCTTTTAGGAGGCTGAACGTGCTGCTAAACAAGCTCAACCTGTACTGGTTGCTGTTAAAGAAGCATACAAGAAACAACAGGATGCACTTAGAAGGACCGAAGAGCAAAAGAAATCTCAAATCTCAGACCAACAGCAACTATATGAACAGCTGAGGTCCGCATTATATGAAACACAGAGAAGTGTTGAGGTAACCAGCTTAATACAACTTAATAATAAGTTTAATGCCTATAAAATTAAATCAGTTTTGTTTTTTCGTTTTGAAATTATATATGGCTTAAATTCAAATAGGAACTGCTCAATTTTAATTATCCAGGGTGATATTTAGACTGACGACATTAATTTGAGATATAACGTCCTATTTTCTTTATCAGATATTATTAAATTTATATGTATATCATAATTCAGAATTTTTGAAATTTAATTAAATATTTTTTGAACCATCTCAAATTCTACAAATCAATTCAGAAGGTCTAGTAAGAGCATCTTCATTCCGATAATTTGAAATTTTTATAATCTAGTATAAATTATTTGTTTTTTGCCACTTAAAACAATCTGCAATTAACGAAATTCATTACTAAAAAGCATCATAACATTCGATTTATTGACTTAATTATATTTTTCTGGATACGCTTCCCATGCTAATATAGTATTTAACATTACTAGCTTGGTAATAGGGTTTTTACTGGCGAATAGAGCCAGTACAACCTGTTACCTTGCATGTGGAATATTTTATTTGTTCCTCACTTGTAAATAACTAGAAATTTACCATTTATTCCAAATATGAAACTGACAAGCAACTAAATTCATCAATATGACACATACTAAGGAAGAAAACTCTGGCTTTGCACGCTATCAAAATCTATGAGCACGCTTGTAAAATTTTACTGGCTAGCCAGTAAAAAATTTACTGGCTAGCCAGTAAAAAAATTACTGGCTAGCCAGTTAAGAAACATTTTCAAGGTGAATACAGTGACTTGATAAATTGATGTTTACAAGTGAGGAACAAATAATAGTATTTAACATTACTAGCTTGGTAAGAGGGTTTTACTGGCGATTAGAAGGATATGACTGGCGAGCCAGTCACCTTCTTGAGCCAGTAAAACCTCTTACCTTGCGTGTATTGTTGAACATTTTATTTATTCCTTACTTGTAAATAACTAGAAATTTACCATTTATTCAAAATGTCAAACAATACGACACATACTACGGAAGACAACTCTGGCTTTGCACGCTATTTATCTACGAGCAAGCTTGTAGAACTGACTGTTAACTTGTAAATATTTTACAAGTTAGTAACTTGTTAAAATAAACTTTCTTGATTAATACAGTGACTTGATAAATTGATGTTTACAAGTGAGGAACAAATAAATATTTTTAAATAGGCAGTTAGGAATAAATGTAGTCACCTAATCCACAGTTTTAATAAAATTGGATGTACTTTTGCTAATAGGAAGAAGCTGAAAGAGGACGTTTGTTGACCGAACAAATAAATTCTGTAAATGTCCAAACCGATATATACCAGCAAGTTAATGAGGACAGCATTAGAAAAACTGAAGCAGCTAATATCGCTATAATGAGAAATATTAAGAGATTAAGGCATGCCGTTAAACAACATGAGTTAAGAATAACACAAATTAGAGCAATGGCTAGCGGCCATGGAGGTTCTTCTACAGGCCAGTTCTATTTCTTCTAACTTTTACAAACACAGTTGATTTACAATTAAGATATCTACTATGTAAAGAAAATTAATAAAAACCGACTTTAAATGTAAAATTTGTTTTTTGACGCTTTTGTAGATGGTGTACTACTAGATAAGTATAATAAAACAACAGTTTTGTAGTAGTAGTAGTATTTTTGGGGAGACTCGTGTCTAGCAAGTAGGCCTTCATAGGCCCTTTTTTCCAAACCCGTGGACAAAGTCTAGGCATGCAGAGTACCAGGTACCTTAGTCCTACTTAGAATTTTGCCGAGACAAAGGAGTTCCAACCTTAGCAAAGGATCTTTTACATGCTACACATCGTAGTAACATGAGACCCACGGCTTTACATCACTTCCGAATGGTGGCATTCTGTAGGGGTTTTCATCCGCATTTTTGACTTTTTAAAAACCTCACCGGGATCGGGGATCGAACTCTCGACCCTTAGATCAGTAGCCAGAATGCTTACCACTGAGCTATGTAACCCGGCCAACAGTTTTGTAACCTGTGATAAAATCCAAGTAACTATAGAAGGCGAAGAACAACAAACAAAACATGAATTACAAATAATTCAAAATGAATTACATCTTGTATTGTAAAGAAAATGTATCATAATAGCAATAATGAATAATGATGATTTTCTAGTCGCCTTATGTCTTCAATTGCAAAAAAGATGCCACCTCATGTAACCAATACTAAGTCATATTACACAGGCAACTGTGGATGTAATACTTTCATATTCAGGATCTTGTCACTGAAAATGTACATCTACCACGAAAGAGAAGCTCCTAGAATCTAAACATCCATAGGATGTCATGAAATTGCAGAATGTCTCCTACAATTTATCGAGATGCTTCCCTTACATGTCATGCACATAACAGCTTTCAGCGATTATTATACGCAGCTGTCACATGACTGATATCGTCTAATGAAAACCATGCAGTTTTTGAAAATTGACCAATCCCGAACTGATTACCTGATAAGCGCCCTAGGGAAACTTATCAACCGCGAAGCTTCCTAGTGCTAATTATCAACCCCGTAGATGGTGTCATAATCTATAATATAATTTTCCTTAATGTGTGTTTGTCTGTGTGTCTGTGGCACAAAATAAAATCTCACGTTCCGGATTCACAGATGTTTATACTTGTTTAGGTTTTGTTTTTCTTATCTTAGTGCTCGGTTCGGAGCTTGACCTTTCGCGTATCCTATTTCACGTACGCGCCGATTCAAGAATCGTAGCGCGTAGCGCGCGGTTTGCTTGTTAGAAATAAAAATTAAAGAAACAAGCAATTTGAGTTTTTTAGCATTATTAGATCAATTTTAAATCATAATTCATACACGGGTTTTGTGTAATAGTCTGCAAAATGCCCCTCTTGCATGCCAAATTGATTCTAATTTTGTCTCGTGCACTTCGTGCACTCAACAAAATTATCGACAATTTGGCATGCACCAGGGATATTACTATTGATAATTGTGGTTGGTGGAATAAGAGTCACATTGTGAAGCTTTTCCTGTACATTGTAAGTAATACATCGAAAGTGTATACCACTGGATTTTAATATCTGGACACGCATATATTGAGTGTGATCAAGACTTTGGTCTAATGGAAATCAAAGACATAAAATAAAAGCAACTTTTATATTCCAATACAATGGCCAGAATTCAAAGCATTGCTTTTCCACAGCTCATAGTTGTGCAGACTTTGTTAACTTCAGCTGTCTTACATCGTACTTTAGAAATCTACCAGAAATCCCACAAACGCAATCGTTGCATTTTGAGCTTCAGACAAAGCTCACTCGGGCTAGAAAGAATATAATTGCTCTACCTGAACTTCCCGGTCGAAAACCTATAGTAGACAGTGGAAAAAGTCCGATACAACATCTCATAAAAGACCACTGTCAAAAATGACATCATTCAGAAAACACCTATAGTATTTATCTAACGATTAAACTTCATACATTTGTTGCATTGTCTTTCTCCGATCTATGACGATTTTTATAAAAGTTTTCCTCATCTTGATCTATAAGTAGCAAGCATACTGCCCCATCTAGCCTATTACATCAGTAAGATTAGGAAGATTCGGATGATAATATCTATTGCACGGAGGATTGAAATACATTTTTGTGTGATTGGAGCTTTTCTGTATCATTTTAACAAAACGCGTTTTTTGCCTATTTTTTCCTCGTTTTTTAATGATTTAAAATTTTGTCGAGCAAAAGGGTATAACTGCCAATTGGTTCTAAAAAAATTGCCATAAGATTATAGTGTTTTTTCAAATATAAAATATTCTCCGCAGAAGATAAAAATAAAGATAATGCTCAACTAACAATTATAAAAAATGTGGTAATTGCTTTTATTGTATTTCATATGATAATGTACTACATTTAAAATTGTTGAGTAAAGTGGTATTTTACACCATAGCAACCATTATATCATAGCAATGGCGATTTGTTTTACATTTGGCAATACTGAAGTATATTGCTGGTGGCACAGTCAGTCTATGTTATATTCGAAGTTAACAGGTAAGCTTTTGCGTCAGTCTGTGTGAAGAGTGGGGTCAAACCTAACCTGCGAACTTCAAATTTGATATTGACTTACAATGCCACCAGCAATACACTTCACTACTGCCAAACGCATAACATTAACTGGAGCTGTTTATTGCGTTTCAGTACAAAAAAAAAAACAAGTTCGGCTCTGTTTGGTTATGTTCTGACATTTTATATGACTTTTATATAAAAATGTAACATTGCACATTTTTATATGAAATGCGATAATAGTTATTTTCCCGCTGCTGATCATGTAAGTCAGTGATACAGCCTTAGTAACAAAACGTGTAAGTCGGTGATTATATTTATTTGCTGCTTTCCCTTGACAACGGAACTTAATATTATTATTAAGTTCCTAGGATAATAAAATTAGCAACGCAAGATGCAGACTTACACGTTTTATTTATAATTGCAAGTGTTCACGTGACATGTGATACTCACAGGTAACACGACTCACGAAAATTAATCCTGGTGACAGGAGACAAACCAAACGATTTTTTCAAAAATCTAGGAAAATGTCTATAAGCAGCGGGAAAACTATAATAAAATAACTCGGAATGTATCGCCTATTAACATTTTCGGCAGGCAACAAGCCGCGGCTTCGCGTTGGCTTGTACTTGCCTACCTCAAATGTTAATACTTAATAGGTCCTTACATTCCCTGTTAATTAAATAGCTATTATACGAGTAGCTAAAGTGTCACTTTTTTGCACAAGTGCAAAAAGGAAGCTTTAGATACGAGTTGTATACATAATGTTTTCGACTACCACATATTCATGCTAAAAGAGATTACAAAACGTCAACCTCATTTCAAATTGAAAATTCATTAAAAATCATGTTAGGCATGCTGTAACTGTTTTAAATTGAATACTTATCACATTTAATACACAGTTTTGACAGAAGTGTGCAATAAAGTGACAGATGTGTGTAATAATATTTTTATTTGAAATCGGCATTAAAGTACCTCGAAATAGTCAGTTGTAATATCACAAGAGCATCGAAAATAATAATTATTTTCGATTGCTCGAGTGGTATTTGTTACGATTATACAACTCATTATAAATTTGGCCAATAGTAATTGAGAATTTTACTTAGTTACAAGGTATAGATAAACGGATATACCCTTGACGACGTGGTATAATCACTTCGGTGTTTCGGTGGGTCCAACAAAGCAAAAATAATAGATAATAATTTAAATCTAGAGCCATGATGTAATAACTGTCTCAAATTCGTGCTTATCAGGTTAGGTTTTGCGTTCGTTTGTGTCAAAACTGACGCAAAACCTAACCTGATAACCTCGAATTTGACATAGACTTACAGTGCCACCAACATAAACAGTGCCACTAACACAAACAGTACCAACCTAAGAAATAAAATAATTTATTATTATCGGTCTATTTATTATATAATCGTAACGAATACCACTCGAGCAATCGAAATAGTAGATTATGCAATGAGGGAGAGAAATGCGTTATTTTGCTGAGGTACAATTTCTGACTCGAGGGCGAAGCCCGAGAGTCAGAAATTGCACTGAAGCAAAATAGCATTCTCTCCGAGTTGCATATACTATTTTTTTCACGTTGCAGGAAGATTTAAAACGAAAACCCGTTTTTTTAAACGTCATTTATTGACATTTTAGTTACAATGATTTTAAAATTAGTAGCCTTTGGTAAATTTTAAAGTTGGTGGCACTGTAAGTCATTATGACAAGAGCTCACAATTATGTCAAATTCGAGGTTAGTAGATTAGGTTTTGCGTCAGTTTATGTCAAAACTGACGCGAAACCTAACCTGTTAACCCCGAATTTACCATAGATTACCATAGATACGGTAACATTTTTTACTTTAGTCCCTAGGGGCTAAAGTAATTACTTCTGTCCCTAGAGATTAAATGAGCTACTTTAGTTCCTAAAATAAGTGACAAAAGTGCCAACTTTAGTCCCGCAAGTGCAAAAATAATGATTATTTTTCACTCGTAACTCGACGTAATCCTTAAAATACCACTCGAGCTGCGCTCTCGTGGTTTTTCGCAGATTACGTCTCGTTACTCGGAAAATAATCGATTATTTTCGATGCTCTTGTGATATTATAACTGACTATTCAACACTATAACATATAAGCCAATCACATTGCAGACATTTGCTTTTTTCAACCAATAACAGCAGTATATCACTGAATATTGGGCACCATGCAAAATATTCACAAAACAATGTACGTACTCAAAAAATAAATAGTCTTGTTGCGAAGTATCGCTTAGCAACGATGTTCTGTCCTTAGTGATATCGCTAGGTTACGTAACACTAAACCCCAACAAACTGTGTGGCTTGTTTTAAAAATTTTAAAATGCTGTGTTTTGGAAGTATTCCGCTGAATTTAATTGAGAATGAATAATTATATTAATTGTTGGATTATTTTTCAATAAAGTTAATCATTATGTTTTAATATTGTTAAATAGTCGTCCCAAATTCCACTCGAAGTGGATATATTTTTTTAAAATATTTTGCCATTTCCATAAAAATTATTGCAAAATTTCACTCAACAAAATCACATTTAAATGTCACTCGCCTTCGGCTCGTGACATTTTTTATGTGATTTCGTATGGTGAAATTTAAACGCAATAATTTACATGGAAACGACAAAATATTTGTCAAAAATATATCCACTGCTTGTGGTATTACCCTTGATTATATAATGAATAGACCCATAATAATAAATTATTTTATCTTACAGTAGCGCCTGTTACCATACACTATACAACTGTTTTCAGTGACTAAAGTTTTCTTCACAAGTGAGTTTTCATTATTTATACTACTGCATTGTTGGTAGCACTGTCAAGCTATGTCAAATTCGTAATTTTTAGGTTAAGTTTTGTGGCAGTCTGTGTCCAATAACAAACAAAACCTAACCTTCGAACCTCAAATTTGACATAGACTTACAATACACTTCAGTACTGCCAATACACTTCAGTACTGTCAAACGTATATCACAAATCATAGGCGACTAAGTATAAATTTATTTCGCGACATATTCTGACTGCGCAAACTATTTAGGCACAAGAATTGCTACTGTAAGATAAAACGTTGTATTACACGTGAGCGAAATGCCATTATAAGCTCGTGAGAAATTGTATCGCTCGTGCTGGGGCACTCGCGATTCAAAATTCTCACTCGCAAATAATGATGCATTTTTCTCACTTATAATATAATCTACTATTATTTCTTAGGTTGGCACTGTTTAAGTTGGTGGCACTGTTTATGTTGGTGCACTGTAAGTCTATGTCAAATCGAGGTTATCAGGTTAGGTTTTGCGTCAGTTTTGACACAAACTGACGCAAAACCTAACCTGATAACCTCGATTTGAGACCGTTATTACATAGCTCTAGATTTAAATTATTATCTATTATTTTTGCTTTGTTAGACCCACCGAAACCCGAAGTGATTATACCACGTCGTCAAGGGTATATCAGTTTATCTATACCTGGTACTCTAAGGTTTTCTAAGGTTTTTAGCAGATTTGATGGTTAGTGCCATAGTTTCCATTGCATAAGTCATTACCGGTAAAACGCAAGTATTAAACACCTTTTTCTTTAAATTTATTGGTATGCTTTGATTTTTCATTACATGCCCTAGTTTTCCGACTGCTGCCCAGGTCATTCTTATGCGTCTACTTATTTCTGCGGTTGTGATTTGCTTTGCCGAGTGTGATCTTGTGTCCAAGGTAGATGTATTCGTCTGTTCTGTTTATTATATTGTTGTTCACTGAGATGATTACATCTTCTGGGGTCATTATTTTGGTCTTATTGAGATTCATCTGTAAGCCACAATCACCTGATCTCGCCTCAAGTTCGCATAACATTTCCTGCAGTTCCTCGATGTCTTGGCTAAAGAGTACGATATCGTCGGCAAAGCGGAGATGGCTTAAATATCTGCCGTCGATTTTTATTCCCTTTTGTTCCCAGTTGAGTGTTTTAAATATATCTTCCAAGACAAGGGGTGAATAATTTAGGAGAGATAGTGTCACCCTGCCTCACTCCTCGTTCCATTGATATTTTATTAGTTTTGGAAGTTTCTGTGATATGAACTTCCATTGTCGCTTTATTATATATATTTTGGAGTAAGTTTCTGTACCTGGAGTCTATTCTGGCATTGTTCATGCCCTGAAGATTGCTCAAAGTTCTATGGAGTCAAAAGCCTTGTAGTCAACAAACGCAAGATGGATTGGAACGTTGTATTCATTGCATTTTTCTACGAGTAATCGTACCGATTGTATGTGATCAATAGTGCTGTGACCCTTCCGAAAACCGCTTGTTCTGACGGTTGGTAGTCGTCAAATTTATTTGCGAGTCTGTTGGTGATAATTTTAGTGAGCAGTTTGTACGGGTGGGGGTAGTATACTTATAGGGCGGTAGTTATCTAATTTCAATTTATCGCCTTTTTTGTGCAATAAGACAACTTGAGCGTTTGCCATGTGTCTGGGATCGTTCCCTCTTCAATGCATTTATTGAGCAATATTCTCATCGATTCTATAGTGCCAATCCGCCGTGTATTATCATTTCGATAGAGATACCATCTTCACCTGGGTGTTTTGCCTTTTTTCATATGGGAAGAGCAAAGGTAGAAGACGTCGTCGAATATATTGCAAAGCAGAAATGGAACTGGGCCGGGCATATCGCACGACAAGACGACTCCAGATGGTCAAAATGCATCCTACAATGGAGGCCACGCTTAAACAAACGCAGCGTGGGCGGACCACCAAGACGCTGGCGCGATGATTTAAAAGAAACAGCAGGCAGTAAATGGTTACAGCTGGTGCAAGACAGAGAGCAATGGAAAAAGAAAGGGGAGGCCTATACCCAGGAGTGGGTGGTAAAAGGCTGTTAAAGAAGAAGAGAAAGAAGATACCTGGTAACTAAGTAAAATTCTCAATTACTATTGGCCAAATTTAGGATGAGCTATATAATCAGCCATAATACCACAAGTGTATGATTATCACCGATTACTAATCATACAGCGAGTTGTATTTAGTGAGAGAATACAATGAATGAAAAACTGGTAATGTTGGTTACCCTGCTGTCAATTTTAAGTCTATGTCAAATTCGAGGCTAGCAGGTTAGGTTTTGTGTCAGTCTGTGTCAAAACTGACGGGAAATCTAACCTGCTAACCTCGAATTTGACATAGACTTAAAATTGACAGCAGGGTAACCAACATTTTCACACTTTTGCGTGGCAACAGACCACAATAAGGTGATACGAATTTTTGTTTTGTATCAACAGCTATGGTACACATGTATCCAAGGGTTTTTATGCTTCCAATTGGTTTAAAAAGGGTCACGTGATTAATTAATTGTATTCTCAGAAGTAATACTATAAGTACTTCGATATTATCGGGTTATATGTCGATAACTTGTCGCACAATAATAAAAGAGTGTCAGTTTGTCAGTCCGACCGCGTCAGCTTTGTCGACGTTTCCAGCGCCTCTGGTGTTTGGAAGCACAACTAAACCAACGAGAGACAAATTTGAAATTATAAAGAACAAAGTGCTGTGTGCTGATACTTAATACTATGGTCAAATTCAAAAAAATCTGTATTCGATGAAAATATAGATGTTTAAATTTGCTGATGACAGGAAATAATTTCTAAATAATCATTAAAAATACAGCAATTAGAAAATATCGAAAAACATGAATATCTAACATTTTATTAATACATGTAGGTACATATATAATATATCCATGTTTATATATAATCGTATGAAGTTACAGGTTAAACGTCAAATGCTAAATGTTACAAGATAAATAATGCTATCATGTAGTAGTAGTCTTCCGTTCCATTTCAGAAAAATATAGTAAAAGCCCTTCCATTTAGCTGAAACATTTATAAGGTTTGGTGATTTGTGGCTGTAACTACAGTTGTGATCTTTACAGATGACACGGCGGTTCTTGCTTAACATCTAAATACAGTATCTGCTTCCAAAAACTTAGAAACCTAGATACAATTCTAATATGATTAAAGACTTGAACAATGAAAGCTAATGAAACAGAATCGACATAACCTTTATATTGCGAAAGGAGACTTGTCCTCCAATGATTCTAAATGGCACACCACTAATTAGAAAGCCAAATTTCGCTCTATAAAGTTATATAAAACCTCTTAGTTTTCCAGTCCGTATCCGTTACGGATGTTGGCGATCATATTGGCAATTTGGCTATTTTAACTTTTCTTGGGAATATAATGAGGTAGTACTTGTTTGTTTTTCTCATCGTAGTATTATACCTGGGCAATCATAATGTGATGACCGCCTGTAAGTACGTGATGCCAAGCTTGTTAAAAAGTCCTTCTGCAGCCTTGGATCACTTAATTACGTGCTGCTTTCCCATGTCATGCTAGTTTTGGTCCATTTCATCTTAATCGTAGAGGTCATTGTGTTTCCCCTGCATTGTCTTCCTCAGAACGAAGCTCAGAGTTCAAAGAACTGTATCTA
Source organism: Agriotes lineatus (assembly GCA_940337035.1). Lineage (NCBI taxonomy): Eukaryota > Metazoa > Arthropoda > Insecta > Coleoptera > Elateridae > Agriotes > Agriotes lineatus. Next base: position 141,375,980 of record OW679195.1, on the reverse strand, counting down.
CATGGTACCGTGCGAGTGTGGAAGACAATATGTATGGGAAACACAACGACCCCTACGAGTTAGATTATCGGAATACCGCAAGGATATTAAAAAGGGGCGAAACCATCAAATCCAAGATCGTAGAACACGCCTGGAACGAAGACCACCAGATTCAATGGGATATCGCATCGATTGTAGCTCAAAAAGAGAACAGGTTCCGTAGGAAGCTGAAAGAAGCTACATACATAGCGTAGGTATAGTCAAATTTATACCCATTCGGAGTCACGTGATAATCTAGTAATTTTACGTATGTCGATTCTTAAAAATGCAATTTTAGGGAAATAAATGACATTCCGTTTTGTAGGTTATCCTGACATATGCCAATTTCTAAAACAAGGTTGCTACGGGTTTATTCTCTTATATGAAATCAAACTGAATTTACAGGTTAAAGAAACATAACATGTCGTAAAATGTAAATATAATAAAGATATGTCAGCTGCTACATTAAAAACCTGCTGCGTATAGCAAATTTTAAGTCAATTTCTGTGCATGCATATTCTGTTATAGAACATTGCCATTTGAAGCCTATTTCCTTGCACAATCTATTTAGGGAAGAAACTGAATGTGAAAAATCTCCAGATTCTTCAACCAAGCATTTTTAGATTTTTTATGGTTACAAATTCTTTAGCTACATACATTTTATATACAGTGTCTTGACTGCTTCGTCGACTTCCGTTTTTGCATTCTTCACTTTCTGGCTCATATTTTCGGTAAATTGTGCTCTCCGAGATATTTAACGCAAGAGAAGCACGGCGAACAGCGTTGGAGGGTGAAACTGTTGATTTACTATTATTAATATTGTACTCTTCATAAAAAACAACGCATAATATTCAAATTAATTGTTGTGACTGCTCGTTATACCGCATGTCCGATGGTTTCTTTTAATTTCCAGTTTTCGGCTCAACAATTTTAGGTTTTATTACCCTTATCTCAATAACTTACACGAAAATATAATCTGACAGATTAGAAACGTCAAATTTTTAAAATTAATTTTATGAATCGACATGCCTTTTTTTCAAATTTCTTCCATTTCATCTATTTTACTAAAGAAGACAGAGACAGACAAAAGTCACGTGACTCCGAATGGGTATAATTTTGACTATAGAAGAACCGATTCGCCAGGCTAGGGCAGAAATACAGCCTATATAGATGCCATTACCGCGTAGAGAATTACAAAAGCAATGAACTCTATACACGTTAGTATACAGTTCATTGTACAAAAGTAGTTACTGCGCATACACCGGTAAGATATACAGTGTGTCCGCAATTGAGTTCACATAAGGTGTAAATAATAAAAAATATTCGACTTAGAAGCTGATATTTAGGATTCGCTCTTGCTTGTTCTCAAACCAAGATTTTGAGAAAATCAATCAAATTAATTAGTATACAAGGTGTTTTTCGAATCGATTTAAAAAATACCTTTATTAGAAGAGATAACAAAAAAAGTATTAAGAAATTTGTTTAGAATTAGGAGAGATGCCAATTTTCAGACAAATCAGCCTACTTTAATTTTTTTATACCAACGTACCTTTTATCGTATCTGTACTAGGCACTCAATTATTTTTTTAACATCGTAGTTCATGAACCAGTTAGAGTGCCTCCTACAGCCACGATAAAAGGTATGTTGGTATATAAAAAACCAAAAAATATTTTAAAAAAACAAAGTAGGCCGATTTGTCTGAAAATTGAGAGTCTAACATCACTCTTAATTCTAAACAACTTTTCTTAATATTTTTTTTGTTATCTCTTCTAATAAAGGTAGTTTACTCTTGATTGATTTCTCAAAATCTTGGTTTGAGAATAAGCAGGAACGAAACCTAGAATATCAGCTTCTAAGTCGAATATTTTTTATATTTACACCTTATGTGAACTCAATCCGCGGACACACTGTACATATATCGTTGTGGTAGCATCTCGTGACTGGTAGTTTTTTTTGTGAAAGTTAATCATACCTAGGAATTCATTATGGAATGATAAAGCACTTAATTATTAAAACGTACAAAGGTGACTTTACGTAGTAAAAGAACAGTATAACTATTCAAAATTTATTTAATAAATTACAGATTAAATTCAAATTCGATTAATGCAATTAATATTTTAACAGAACATATTAGATAATATAATCAGAATAAGCTATAAGTTAGGTTTGAATAAAAGTGAAAGGCAAAAGTCGAATTATTATTTGAAAAAGTCACTTAAAATGTGAAATTAATATAAATAAACTGTATTGAAATGTAATCCAGGAATGTTAATTTAAAAAAATGGTGAATAGATATTACTATGATGAATTGTAATTTTTAAAATAACAACAAAAATGTTGATCCTAAAATGTACATGTATTTGCGATAAAAGCAAAATTTAAAAATAAAAACACGTTAATCTACCTTAGACACCGACTGCTTTGGTCATATGGTCAAAGTCCTACTTAGAATTTTGCCGACTTTATTATTTAATTGGTATATAAAAGTGGGTAATAAAGATTAAATTAACGAGATGAAGAAAAAGTGAATATTTAAACAAACTGTATAATGGACTAACGGAGAAGGAATTGAATGGTGGTGGTACAAGAATAAGTTGGGAATCTACAAAATAGTCTTTTTTGGAATTGGTAATATGAAGTCTGCATTTTTATCTGCACCTGAATTAGATATGAGGATACTGCATTCAGCTGTTTGTTGGTTGGTTGCATCTACACCTGAGTTGGATTTTGAGGTGGACTGCATCGAACTTCTTGTTTGAGGTGGACCGCATTGAACTTAGTGTTGTAGGTCAGAAATAAGTTGTAGAACTGTCATTTTTGAAATAATTCTCATAATACTAACAAGCACTATCAAGTGTAACAATTTTGATAAGCAACACAATAGCAATTAGTAATTACTTGAGGATAATTTGTCATATTTTATAAAGCAAGAGCCGAATATGATTTGAGAGTGATATGTTCTACCGGAGCTAGAAAAAGAAATAAAACTCATAGTAAACAAATTTGAATAGGGACATATGTTCTATCGGAGGTATTTTAAAGTAAATAAACTAGATAGCATATCGGCATTGAGGTGCATCGCAATATATAACTTTATAACTAAAATATATGGCCAAGCTGGTGGCCTAGTGGTAAGAGTGACAGACTCGTAATCACAGCGACCAGTGGTCCCGGGTTCAAAACCCCGGGTAGACACGAGTCTTTGTAAAAAGACGAACAAAAATCAGTCATTCTCAGGACTAATCAGTAGTTCATTCACCTGAGGACGAGAGTAGGATCCAAAACTCTCGAAACGTCGTGTGATAAACACCCGAGACAGTGGAAAAAGTCCGATATAACATTTCAGAACAATTTTAGACCAACAAAGTGGCCCGTAACTCGCTAGTGAAATAAACCATAAGCTACTGGTCAGATAAAAACCATAAGTCTCCAGTGTATTGTGGTGGCACTGTCAGTCTATGTCAATTCGAGATTATCAGGTTAAATTTTGTTTGTTATTTAACACAGACTGCCGCAAAACCTAACTGGCTTATCTCGAAGTTAGTAGGTTTGTTATTTGACACAGGTTGACGCAAAACCTTCTCTAATCTCAAATTGAACACAGACTGACAGTTTCAACAATATACACCAACACTATCTTTCTACATTCTTTCACTAGCGACTTCTCTATATCAAATTACTCATAAAAAATTGGCATATAGTTCTTCTAAGAAATTGTCCGTTGCACGTCATCAATTTTTATGACGTCATATCTCTGCGGTATGTTAGTAAATTTTAACAACACTTTGTTAGAAATCAAGGAGTAAATAAAGAACAAGTTTCAGTATAGTATATTAAAATACAAGTTGCAGAAGGCATCTATTCAAGCACGAATTTGAAATTCCGAAACGAGCCGCATAGCCTAAACAAACCGTTGCTACACAAACGAAAACACACTCGGAAGGCTACTTACACCATTGTTACACAACCAAATTGCTTTGTCGTAGTATGACACCGATACTCTAGGTATATTAACAATTGACATTTAGGAAAAGCGTGTGTTAAGGGCCAATTTTTGTAGGTATCACGAAAAGTATAGAACGCCACACGGCCGATATGCAAACTAACGAACTTTGTTTATTATAAATCTCGGTTATCGCTTCGATTTACAATCTTCAACAGCGTCCATCATTTGCTATATATCGGTCTTTTGGCGTTAAATACATATAAGTCACTTGTGGGTTATTTATTATAAATTATAACCCACGGTGTTAAGGGTAACGTGGGTTTTGATGTAAATAAGTTAGTTCACCTGTTTAAAACGAACTAGTAAACACCATATTACTATTGAGGGTGTCCGGAGTTTAATCCACAGATGATTCGTCCAGGATGATCATCCCCGGTTGATTCGTTTCAGAATGATTCATCAACGAACTGCTCATCTAGACGACTGTTCATCCATGGGCGGTTCATCAAAAGACACTTCATCCAATGGGTTAGGTTAGGTTAGGTTAGGCTAGGTTAGGAGTTAGCGGACGATGATTCTAAAACTATGAGAATTACGTAAATATCGTTTATATAAAAGTTGTAAGTTACATTGTATGGAACAGATCCCCTATTGTTTAAAACTGCTTACCTTGCAACCTTGAGAACAAGTAAGCTATTGTATAAGTGCTGACTTTGTAACCTTGTATGCACGCTCATCCTTTCACGTGCATCCTCGGACAATAAGCTTATCTTAGTTGATTAAAAATGCTATATAAGCTAGTGCATGATTTTTATCTTCAGCTCTTAGAATACTAGCTCTTAGTGACTTAGGCTCTTAGCGACCAGCTCTTGGCTCTTAGTCGCCTAGCTACTAGTTACCTAGTTCCTAGTTCACATGTTAGGTGTAAGAAATTGTCTGACTGTGGGCCGGTTGCAGAAAGCAATGTTAAGTCTGGTGTTAGCTAACATCGCGTCAAAGTGAACAAAATCGCATCAAATTTGTTTACTAATGTATTAGTTGCCATAAGCATTTGAGATTGATTCGTTTTTGTTCACTTTGACGTCGCGTTAGCTAACACAGACTTAACATTGCTTTTCTGCAACCGGCCCTGTGTCTTTGGACGCTAACGTGTAGCATTGCCGTTGTAAAATAGAAGTGTTTTATAAAAAGTCGTTTCGACGGCCCTTTTTAATTAACATGTAGGTATTCAATAAAATAGTTTCAATCATACAGGGTGGCTCAAAAAAGTGTGGCTAATCAAACTTACTTTTTTTAAATGGAATGCCCTATATTTAGGTATAGCTTAAAAGTTTTGCATTGAAGCACTATTCGCACCTGAATTGTTTTTGGAGATTAACGATTTTATGCAAAAAAAAATACTGAACTTTAGGCGGCTGCTGTAACAGAAAACAATTGAATGAAGGAATACGTTACCAAAAGTAAATTTACGTGAATTATATATCGTGTGTTCCAAAAAACTCATTTGCAGCGTGCCGTGATCAAATTGAAGTTTGCCGTAACTTGAGATATTTCTATTGATGCAAATGAACTACCAAGTCAGAGAGAACTAAATTACATCTTGAACTTGAACTATTTTCCTAAAAGTATACAAAACACTTAAAAACAATTTTTATTGGCCGTTATGATTATTACACTCGTTGTTGTTGTGTATAATCCATATTATTTTCCTTTTTGCTTGATACAATTAAAATTAATGCAGTGTTAACTTTTGCCTGTCACAGTGACAGATGTGTTCATAAACAAATTGCAATCTGACATTCACCTACAGACTTAAGTTAAGACATGACTAGATTTTCTATCTTTCTTTCCAAGGCCTAACCTACATGAGATTTTTTAACACGCGATATATTTCGAGTGTAAAATAGTAGATATGGTTATTAATGCTATACAGGGTGCTCAAAATTTGGAAATTTAATAATTTCTTGGGCACCCTCTTCTTCTTGTTGTATAGTTTTCGAATACAGACTGGTAATCAATGGTATGGGGTCCATTCTCTCAATGTGTCCTAGCCCTCTTATCCGTTGTGCAGATACATACTGTGTTCTTAGTTTATCTCCATAAAGCTGAAGTGCCCCACCTGAGTTTCATTCGTTTAAATTTTCTACGAATTTGGAAAATAATTCCGGTGCTGGGAGTCATTTCCACTAAAAGTAAAAAAAACATCGGAATTGCTAAATATTGCAAAAATAATTTAGTTTAATTGAGGGGATTATACAGGTAGCTGGATAATTAGCCCTCGTTTGAAAAGGAATAGTTTGAATTTGAATAGGTGTAAGAATTCATTGTTTTAGCGATTTTATTTATTCCAAATTATACGTACATAGGTATCTGAATAGCACTCCTGCTATATTGTGATATTTTTCGGGGCCCTTCCTCAGCAGCGTTTTATAGTGATTGCTCCCAGTTTAATTTGAATAAGTGGAGTACTAGAAGAGAGGTTTTCTTACAATTTATATGCTGGTTTTAAGCAATTATTAGCATTGCCTGTAATATTTACAAATCCTACTTGTTAGTGCCGTAATAGTGATAGTTATTATCATTGTATTATACTTAACTTGTGTTTTATTTGAGTTTTGCTACGATTGAGTTGCCTAGTACTTGGTTGTCCCAAAAAATTAGCAGGGAACGTGCCAGTTGCAACCACTCGGCGCCCTCTAATTTAGTTATTGTGTTTTCCAAGGTAAGTTGACTCTGATCCATGTTCCATAGCTACTAGGCGGCAAAATATAGGGCAACACTATAACTATAACGGTTCGGGCAGTTTTTAAACAACATACTTTCGGATTATTATTAACCAAAATTGTTTCGAAATGATCCGGCCCTTGGTAAACTATAGCTGATAATTAAGAGTATGATGTCGAAAAAAGTTATCTATAGAACTAGTTACTAAACGGTGATTTTTTCACTTCTGAACTTTATAGGGTCCTCTTTAGTTAAATGTTATATAGATTGCCCAGTTTATCGTATAAAAACTAGGTAGGCAACACATTTAACACGCTCATGATTTTTACAAACCATCCTTTATTTTGTTTGTTTATGTAGTATGGACAAAATTTCGAAAATTATTTTAAAGTTAAGAGCGATCTTTGAAAATTATGACTTTGTTAAACCTAGTTGTTACATGATAAAATGGGCACCTATATAAAATACTGTTATAACATTATAAGGTTTCTAAAACTAAATTAGCGTAAACTTAAATTCTTCCTTAAAGTACTTAAGCATGCATTCATTATTCTTAACCTTTAGCTTCTTTTATCTTTTGGTGTTGACGACAATTCATGCCGCGTGAAAAGCGGCATGTAGGTAAGGGTCGTATGCCCAGTATACAGGGTTATTCACGTAAGATGACGAGCCTGACCAGGTAAAAATGCAACCCAAAATACGATTTATAAAGCTAACTGGATCCCTATTGCATTAGCACCTCGAATTTAGCATAGACTGTTTACATGTCATTGGTGGCACTGTAAATCTATGTCAACTTCGAGGTTAGCAGGTTAAATTTTGTATCAGTTTGTGTCAAAACACACATCCACAAATCCATTTGTTTTTCTTGAAAATGTCCACATACAAGTGTTTTGTAAAATTGCGAGTTCCAACTTTATTTTGCAAGTTGAAATTTAATACCGGCTTCGGCGTTCAAGTTTTTTATTTTAACCTTTTCAGCTAACGGTAGCTTTTGAAATTAATGTTGAGAATGTTAGTTAGTTATGCTAATCTTTGCCATTTTTGTATAAAACTGCATGATGCAACCGAAATCATTACAGATAAATAAAGACGTTCCATCTGAAACCGGTATTATATCCAAATGTGACGCTTGCTCCTGTATTACATTTTTATTATACATAAAATATATTTAAATTTATTACATCGCCTAATCAAGCGCTGCATCAATTCGATGCGTGAATTGGCTATAAGAAATCCCATCCGCGATGCGCAAAGTTACGCTGAAGGGCCGATCCCGTCGTTCCCCACTTCAGTAGTAGCTAGGGCATGTACCCCGATAACGCGGCAGAAAAGGTATAAAAGAAGACGGGACTTGAGAATATCGGAACTTGAGTCCAACGGTCCTGACCAGCAACACACCAGCCCCAGCCCTGAACTTTCCGCTTCCTTTCCTGATCCCGAATCCGTTCCTACCTGGGTCCTCCGAGCTGGCAAGCTGAACTGTCTAACGGAGCAGACCTGCAACCCCTACCAGTCCAGGTTTAATGGGAAATGGCAAGCTTCATATCGCCTTGAGCGACGTCGCCGGCAGGCGCGATAGGTTCAACGTAGAGGTCACGCTCCAGGGACAGACTACAGACCACCACCTTCGCACAGTACGTGTTAAATGAGTTACGGAAGAACCAAGAATAACGAAATACATCCCCAGAGGAGTTCATTTAGTTGTATTAATGTACAAATCACTTATTTACGAATTTCGTCTTATTTTGTAACTAAAAACAATATATGTATCGTAATTACAAGGTGTTTTTCCTGATCTTATAAATATATATTTAAGTTTGAGCGAACCCTGTCTCCGATTTGAGCTAACCGAGGTAGAAATCCTGAACGCCCTATACAGGGATCTAAAGAAAAATTTAACTTAACCTAGAGCGCCCTTTGCAGGGACTTATCGTAACGTTACACAAATACGGTCTACAATCCCAAAAAACGTCGTTCTTACATTGTCATTCATTTTCATTGTGAAAGCTTGTATCACATCTGCTATCGCCGCGGCGCCGGCGGTTGCTTTTACCCTCGGATTGCATTATTTATAAATATGACAGGATACGCCCGCGAGTTTATAGCGGTCTCGGCTGCAACATTGGTAGCCTTCGCCGATACTGCAGCAACAGCCCCTAATTCCCATATAAGTTTGGAGCACATTTGAGAGCGCCCTCAGCGTCTGGCAGCTGCTAGGTGCATATTAAACGAGCGAGTGTGTCGACACAAATTCATGTTATGTTGACAAACTTCTAGAATATTGTTTTACATGTTTCAAGCGGTATCGAATGGCGATCTCCGGATCTCATTGCTTAAACCTTGTTATATTATAACAGTAGGATAGATGATAAAATATAATATTTTCTATTTTAAAATAGTTAGTTTTCTCTAATGACATATAGGCTGTTGCCGGTTGGGAGGTTTGAGCCCTTGAGCCTTTAGGAAGCAGTCGCCAATCGACTGAAGCAGTATATGCAGCAGATTTTTTTAAATGCTGCTTCAATATTCTATCATCACCGAAAACGAAGTAAAGCTCAAAAAGTTCACTCATCTGGTCTTTACAGGAGAGTATAATTTTAAATATTTACTGTATTTTGAATAGCATCCGTTTCTAAACTTTACCTTCGCCTTCGCCTACACATACACAGGTAAATAATACACCGAAGTTACTAAGTAAACAATACATTGTCCCTGCTCTTCTGTGTAAGCGATCCAAAGAAATCTAATCACCTGCTGTCGTTTAAACTTAAGATTTCTATTTTCTAAAAATCTGAGTATTATAAGCAGATAAATATCAAACACAATATAGTGTTTATTATTGGAAAATAGTTATTTAAGCATCAAGGGAAGTAAGTAGCTTTTACCAGTCGAGAACGAGTTTGCCAGCCCGAGCGAGCGAGGGCTGGCAAAGTTCGAGACTGGTTATAGATAGTTACTTCCCGAGCATGCTTATAACATTTTTCTCCATGCCCAACAAAAATTTGAATAAAATATCCTATTCAATTTACCACCATCTTTAGGCCCATTACGTTGGGCCATTCTGTTCTGTTACACATCCCGCACCTGTCTTCCCCTGCCGCCGCCTGACCAATGAAGGGGGCCCTCGGGGCTCCGCCCCTCTCTAAGCTTTGCCCTAGGGCTCCGCCCCTCTCGAAGGGGTCCCTCGATGCTCCTCCCCTCTACAAGGGGGCCCTGGGGGCTCCGCCGTTCTACAAGGGGGCCATCGGAACTCCGTCCCTCTCCAAGAGGGCCATCGGGGCTCCGCCCCTTTCCGAGGGGGCCTCGGGGCTTCGCTCCTCTCCAAGGGGGCCCTCGGGACTCCGCTTCTCCCCAAAGGGGCCTTCGGGGCTTCGCCCCCTCCAAGGAGGCCTCGGGGCTCCGCCCCTCTCCAAGGGGGCCCTCGGGGCTCCGTCCCTCTCCAAGGGGGCCATCGGGGCTCCGGCCCTCTCCAAGGAGACCCTCGTGGCTCCGCTCCTCTCCAAGGGGGCCGTCGATGCTCCGCCACTTTCCAAGGGGGCCCTCGGGGCTTCGCCCCTCTCCAAGGGGGCCCCCGAGGCTTCGCCCATCTCCAAGGGGGCCCTTGGGGCTCCCCCCTCTCTGAACAAGTTTTTACATTTCAAATAGGTTAGGATCAGTTAAGTTCAAATCCGTTCAGATCACTTATGGAACTAAAATTACTGTAATACACGCAATTCACTTACTTCCCTTGGGGAGTAGGTACTTACTTCCCTAATGTCATGACAACCAGTAAACAAACAGTAAAATCAGCTTACCTGCAATGGATATGTCAAAGTAAGTGTGACTTACTAGATGGGCATGGAGAAAATATATTTTCATCAGCAATCCATGGAGACGTAATTGACTTGTATTTCAAAGCTTCATCGATAGCTTATTTATTTATATAATTAGATGTGGCAACAGTTTTCTAGAAATATTTACTGTAAGTTGAGAATATCAAGCACGAAGCAAATAAAATAGAATGTCTCTTTATTCTTGGAGCAGATAAAAGTGGAAGGGAAAACTAATGCATCAAGGTTTATTTTGGCGCTCTTGAAAGACGTCGCGGCGCGGCAAGTTTGTAGGTGCTACTTGTTGCGTCAGCTTGTTTTGGTTTTGGCGTAATCAGAAACAATAATTACATTCAATTTTGTAAAATATATGCTCTACTACACAGTATAAAAGCATGCAAATTCAATCATTTATAAAATAAATATCAAAACATTTAAAAACCGTAATCTTGTTGGCATTTCGGAGCAAGTTTGACTCCCTTGACCCTCCTTCTTAAGTACAACTTTGTCGTTTTCTATTTCCTATGGTATTGTGTACGATAATAATTTGTTAGACCTATTGAACGAAAATCAATGTAAGTAGTTCAAAAAGAATTACTTTGGTGCAGTTCCCTGCAAATAGTTCACGGTTTGCCTATCAGATGGCGCAATAATGAATAAATTCATTTTTAATCAGAAAGTATCTTGTTTAACATTTCCAAATTAAAATACGGAAATTAAACATTCTACCAGCACGTGACATAGAAGTAGGTATTTTTTAAATTTACATCTGTTGTTTCATTTTCAATACATTTAGTTATAAAACTTTACAACTTTAACGGCCGGTCTTATAAAAATCACTAATCTCCGGTTAACTTTAATTCGTTGTTAAAATAAACGAAAGCGCATCAAAACTTTAGTGCTTATGACATTTTATTCATCAGTAAACAAGTTTTGATGCGCTTTTGTTTGTTTTAACAAGGAATTAAAGTTAACCTCAGATTAGTGGTCTTTAAAGACTGGCTGTAAGTATACTAAAGATCGCGCGTTCGATAAAATACCTTATTTTGGTATTTGGTATTTTGATGGTGTATTGAATTGCTACCTTTGTACTTTTACGTTTACATATTTGTTACAGCCAATTTGTATAATTCAGTCATTATATACTAGGTGATTCACGATTAGTGTCAGATTTAGCGCCTTTATTCCTGCAACAAAAATGACTTTATCATGGAATACTTCTCTGTTTTTTAATTTGAATACAATTTTGTGATCATGATTTCAGAAAAATGAAGCAAAAGTGTGAATCAAATGTGTCAATCAAATTGTGTTGCAGAAAAAACGGTGCTATATCAGACACTATTCGTGAATCATTTTGTATAATCCCTAGGCATGATATAAAATGCCTAGTGATTATATACAGTATGTCCCCGGATTGGGTTACAAAGAGGGAAAAAAAGTTTATTTCTGACTTCTTAAAAAAATCAATCTTTATAAAAAACCCTGCTTGTTCTCAAACTAAAAATGCACTTGCCAAAATTTAAATATCCCCTTTCATATACGGGGGAGGTTCGAAAATATGAAAATGGTTCAAGAATAAAGTACCCTTATTTTTCAAAATACACAATAATGTTAATTAGAAATATTTGTTATAACATTTCTATTAAAAATTATAATTGCTTTGAATTACTATTAATGTTTGGATCGCGTATTATTAATTTTTTTAAGATACCTGTGGTTTTGTTGACACAAATATGAGATTTTTAACGTCAACTTCGGATCAAATAAATTTTAGGTTAAGTGAACAAAACTGAAATTCGACAATACACTCTTATCATATCCATCAATAAATTAACTTTGAAGTATCGCGTTAGGTAATTCGCAGGGTATTGGAAGAATAAGAAAAACCACTGAAAATTCTTTTTTAGAGCAGGTGGCTGTGGCTTTATATTTGACACCTACTTTTAATTCTAAGCAACTTTTTCAAACAACATTTTATTATTTTTTTTTGACAAATAACGGTACTTTATTCTTGAGCCATTTTCATATTTTCGAACCTCCTCCGTATACGAATAGAGATATTTAAATGTTGGAAAGTGCATTTTTAGTTTGAGAACAAGCAGGGTTTATTACAAAAAGTTTTTTTTTGAGAAGTTAAAAATAAACTTTTTTTCCTCTTTGTAACCCAATCCGGGGACATATTGTATAATGACTATACGGTTGCAAGCAATATGTATAATTGGAAGTGATGTTAAATAAACCGGAATCACTGATTCTCATTTCTAGGTTCTGTGTCGTTCTAGCCTGTTTAGATTAGTTGGAGCGTTTGATTGTGTGTGTGTTATATGCATCCTTACATGAGTTGGCCTGTCTCCAGTGATGTTCACCGGTAGCTGCCTGATGCCGGTGATGACCTCGCCTGCCATTGATACCTACAAAATTTGCTAGGGTGATGAGTTAGCATTAAACCCATTGGCTAATGAATGTCAACGTTTACTTTAAAACACACCTTTTACAAGTGTATGACGATGTTATCTCATCGCGCAACAAAAAACATGTAGGTTAACTACACGTAGAATGACAAAGATTCACTTTTGTGGATCGTATAGATAACATTTAAAATATATCTCCATTTTCTTGCTTCTCAGTTAATAATAATAAAATGCTAGTTTTATTTTTTGCATTCCTTCGGTTATGGAAAATGAAAAATGGTTAGCAACAGTATGAATAGATGCAGTATTTTTTTTTCTCTACAAAAAATGTATTTACACTTTAGCTCTAAAATAATTAGGGGAGCCAATAATTGGACATTAAGAATTTAACACGAAATGAAAAAAAAATTGACCGGAAGTCGACCTCGGAAAAGAAATCCGATTTCCGGTTTCTATATATTTTTGGAATCTACTCTGCAAGCTGAGTCGAATGATATATATCTCGTCCTCCTAAAATATATCTCCATTTTCTTGCTTCTCAGTTTTAAAAAATTTAAATTTCGTCTAGCAAATTACAGAAAATCGTTTTTATACTTTTTTTTCTCGATAACGGTTGCAGATACAAAAAAACTGCAAGAGAACAAAAAGATTCTAAACAAAACAAAAAACTGAATTTGTATTTTAGAATCTAACAGCGGCGCACCGCAAAAAAGTTCAGGGGGAGAAAAGGAAGCATGACCCCTGAAAAAATATCTCCCTGTAGATTCTCTCAACCATTTGATATGCTCAATGATGTAAGCCCTGCAGCGTAACCTGTATTCCAAATTTGAGCTAAATATCTCAAAAACTGCAGGAGCTATAAAGGAAAAAGTTAAAAGTTAAAAAAAAATTGACCGGAAGTCGACCTCGGAAAAGAAATCCGATTTCCGGTTTCTATATATTTTTGGAATCTACTCTGCAAGCTGAGTCAAATGATATATATCTCGTCCTCCTAAAATATATCTCCATTTTCTTGCTTCTCAGTTTTAAAAAATTTAAATTTCGTCTAGCAAATTACAGAAAATCGTTTTTATACTTTTTTTTCTCGATAACGGTTGCAGATACAAAAAAACTGCAAGAGAACAAAAAGATTCTAAACAAAACAAAAAACTGAATTTGTATTTTAGAATCTAACAGCGGCGCACCGCAAAAAAGTTCAGGGGGAGAAAAGGAAGCATGACCCCTGAAAAAATATCTCCCTGTAGATTCTCTCAACCATTTGATATGCTCAATGATGTAAGCCCTGCAGCGTAACCTGTATTCCAAATTTGAGCTAAATATCTCAAAAACTGCAGGAGCTATAAAGGAAAAAGTTAAAAGTTAAAAAAAAATTGACCGGAAGTCGACCTCGGAAAAGAAATCCGATTTCCGGTTTCTATATATTTTTGGAATCTACTCTTCAAGCTGAGTCGAATGATATATATCTCGTCCTCCTAAAATATATCTCCATTTTCTTGCTTCTCAGGTAATAATAACAAGTTAATAAAATACCTACAGCCCATTAGGGATTATGTACGTATAATACCTAGTCGTTATATAAAATACCTGAATTATACAAGTTGCCTGTAACATATTTATATTATTATATCTTCAACATAACTTTAGAATTCATCATTAATTAAAGCTGAAGTGAATGGCGTTGGCACTGACTGCTTAATTGCTTATTCATTTTTGTGAAACTGAAAATGTAAGCAGATAAAATTAAAGTTAGTAACTACGTTTAAAGTAGATTCGTGGTGCTCACATTTTGAAGAAATGTAGAGCAAACATAACTATTAAACAGTTAAAAGGTGCCATAATGCGTTAATATTATATATAATTATATACAGGGCATCCCAACAATGTCAATAAAACGCCAGGTAGTCATGCAACCTGATTAATTCTGAGTGAAAAAATCTAATAAATTATTTCTATTCGATGCTTAGTATTCGCGTACAAGCGGTTCCCTATCTTACCGTCTTTGGTACTAACCAATTATTAAAATGTAGTAATTTGTCAATGAATACGTCTTTTATACATAACGCAACAATTAAAACAAGTTAACAGTGCAGATTTAGCTTTTAAATGTTTGTTGAAAACAATAATTTTATATTTATAAAGAATATGGCGACAATGGGAATTTGAGTTTGTGATTTCCAAAATTTCCGTCATTTATTTCGCCGGTTATGTCAATCCGTAGTTAATCAAGCAGTAGTACTGCAGTTTTGCTGGTTACGTAGCTCTTCTTTTATTATCTATTGGATAGCCCATGCTTTAATAGTGTTGTCACATTTAAATTTCTTCTTTTAATTCATGCGAGCAAACTAAGCACCATGCAACGTTTTCTTTCCATTACAAATTTCATTCAAAATGAAGCAGGGTGTAAGAAAATAATATGCTCATAAAGGTGCCCATTTTTACTTCCCTCGTCTGCAAGACGAAGGAAGTATTGTAATCGCGAAAAAATCACCTTCCGAGATTACTTCAGATCTTCACGTTTCAGAGTGCCTAGATGAAGAAAAACAGGTTTTCTCAATTCCGTCTGTCTGTCTGTCTGTTGGCAGTATAGCTCAAAAACTATTTGTCGGAGGAAGACGTTATTTTGCATACATATTATATACCTCGCATTTTTTTTAATATGTGTATTTTAGCAGCTCGGCATTATAATGCTATGGTATGAAACCGGTACAATTTCATACAAATATATACAAGGTGAGTACCTTAAAAAATAAAATGTTGTTTATTTTTGGGTTAATTTTAAAATAAAAGGAAGTAATAACTTTCACATAGGTCAGGCTTTACATTTGCCGAAAATAAGACTCAACCGATACAGGATAATGTCACAAAAGAGTAAACATGTTTCACCCATAAACCCCGTTCTGTTCAGGACAGGCGCGCTCTGGACTTATCTTGAAGAGACGCGGTAGTGCAGTTGGAATTTCCTTGCAGTTAGATCCGCTGCGGAGATGCTGCGGTTTGAAACCCCAGCGGGATACATTTCTTTTATTGAAAATGTATTTATTTTTCATTCAACTTAGTAATAGATACAAGTATAATTTGTACATAGTGCAGGCTTTATTCTTACCGAAAACGGAAACCAATAGATACAGAATAATTTTTTTACAATACAAAAACGAGGCACAAATTAGCCATTACTAAATATAGCTGCGACGGAGAAGTTGGATAGCCGGTCCTCCGTGGCTTAGGTAGAAATTGTCGAGTCCCTTATGATATCGCATTAAACGTTGGGCTGCACACGCGGTCCGCCTGCAGTTCGAATTCAACCACGGGTAACGTCTTTTTTATATTTGAAAATGTATTTATTTCATACTGTCCGGAAATATGATTTTGCGTCATTAATTTGAGGCCGGAAAGTGGAACATTACATCATATTTTACGAAAAATCTCATACAATTTTCATAACACGCCCCACGCCCCCTGCCGTCCACCTGACCAAAGAAGGGGCCCTCGGGGCTCCGTCCTGCTCCAAGGCGGCCCTCGGGGCTCCGCCCCGCTCCAAGGGACCCTTGGGGCTTCCGCTCCCCTTAAAGGGGGCTCTCGGGGCTCCGCTTCTCTCCAAGGGGGCCCCGAGGCTCCGCCCCTCTCCAAGGGGGCTTTTGGGGCTCCGCCCCTTTTTAAAGGGGGCCCTTGGGGCTCCGCCCCTTTCCAAGGTAGCCCTTGGGATTCCGCCCCTCTCCAAGGATGCCTTCGGGGCTCCGCCCTTTTTCGAGGGGGTCCTTGGGGCTCCGCCCCTTTTCAAGGTAGCCCTTGGGATTCCGCCCCTCTCCAAGGATGCCTTCGGGGCTCCGCCCCTTTTCGAGGGGGTCCTTGGGGCTCCGCCCCTTTCCAAGGTAGCCCTTGGGATTCCGCCCTTCTACAAGAGGGCGTTCGGAACTCCGCCCTTCTCTAAGGGGCCCTTGGGGCTCCGCCCCTCTCCAAGGGGGCCTTTGGGGTTTTGCCCCTCTCCAAGGAGGTCCTCGGGGCTCCGCTCCTCTCCAAGGGGCATTAGGACGATAAGTTCTTACATATATTGCAGGCCAATCCAATTTGATTATTTTTAATCATGTGACTCAGTTTGACAAATCAGACCACACTTGAAGTGAAAACGACCCTAGGGTGATTTTCAATCACTATGGAAACTACCTAATTAAATTTCAGTAGTATCCTATCACAAGTTGGTGGCACTGTAAATCTAAGTCAAATTCGAGGTTAGCAGGTTAGCTTTTCCGTCAGTCTGTGTCAAAACTGACGCAAAAGCTAACCTGATAACCTCAAATTTGACATAGGCCTACAGTGCCACCAACATAATATTATTATAATGAAGTGTCAAATTAATTTGTCAGAAAATGGCTAATTTATTTAAGAACTTATCTTTCCGAATTCACCGCGGCCAGTGATAAATCCTTATAATTTTGACAAATAATATCCCTCAAGTGCGTTGCCTTTAAGAAATAACCCTCGGCTTCGCCTCGGGTTATTTCTAGGCAAGCACTTTCGGGTTGTTATTTGTCTAAATTATTGCGGGTGATTATCACTGCCCTTGGTAAATTATAGCTGATAATATAAAACAATATGAAATAAAAAATTGTACGATACACGGCCGTAAAATATTAAAATACTCGTTTAGAAATTCCAGACTCGGCTCGTTCCTCTCCTGGTCCGTAAACATCTAAATTCGTACTTTAATAAGCCATTTTCGGGCCTTGTAATGTAATAGCATATTGTATGTTAAGAGCTGAAAGTGCATTCTTGCCGCTTGCGCATGAATATAGCCGAAACCAGCAATAATGCAAAAGCGGCAAGCGCACTTTTAGCTCGAAACATACATACTATTTTTTCGACGACTGAGCATATTATTAATGGAAAATATCATATTTTATTTTATTGCAAATATTCATTGACAATGAAGTTAACATTACTCGCGCAGTCTATTAGACATGTGACGCGATTATTTCGACAAATGACGGGCATTGTCAAGGAAACATTCGGACGTGGCTACCTATTTTGCTCATGCGGAAACCCAAAACGCTCGGCGAGCGGCAAAGTGATAAAAACGCACGCTCAGCGGCAAATGTCAACTTTCTGTTGTCGAATGACAGTGAGAAAAACCTACTTTCGATGTCAGTCGTCGAAAAATTACTATTAATTTATTAGAACGTGAAAATAGTTTTACTCCTAACTTAATTTGATTTTTAAAATTATTTGGTGTCACAATGTCGACGAGGGAAGTTCTGCGTAAAGCCTTTTACAGATTTTTTATAAAGGAAGTATTGGATTCACCCCAAAAATTCGAAATTGAGTTTTCAACAGATCTTCACGTTTTAGAGTCCCCTGAACCCAAAAAACATATTTTTTTTCATTGGTCTGTCTGTGTGTGTGTCTGTCTGTCTGTGAACAGAATATCTCAAAAACTAAAAGAGGTGTGACGTTGAAACTTCATATATAAGTTTTGTGTACTATGTAGATGTGACAGCAAACTTTTGAAGAAAATCGCATAACCGGAAGTAGGTGTTTACTCTTGTGATTTTTCAGTTTTTTCGATTTTTTCAAAAACGGCTCTAACGATTTTTTTAAACATTTTTATTACATGAATGTGTATTGATGTGAGATAGGTGATTTTCCATTTGAATACTTCTAAAATGGGTTTCTTTTGTTTTTTTTTTCTATTTTTTTTGTTAACTTCCGTTTTAAATAGAACACCCGGTATATTATTACATTTTTGAATTCAACTTAAAATTATAGAGAAAATTTGTCTCTTCAACTAACGCTCTATTTTGTACCGTTTTGGCAGAATTTGTAATTTTCGAAAATTTTTGAGAAATGCTTACAAATTTAAAATCAAATTTTTGGCTAATTATAAGATCACTGTAAAAGGAAGTTGTGTGCGTGTATCACACCAGATTTTATTTATTGTATTGGCAACTTTTTTATTGGGAAACAGTGGATTGGTTGAATTAGCAACGTCGAGCGGAATTTCCAGTTTAAATTTGACCCAAGTCTCCTCCTTTTTAAAATATCCTGAAAGATCTGAAAATGGGCAAATGTTTAATTGGATACTCGTTAGAAGCTTATTTTAAGATTTTATATACTTTCTAATTACGTTTGCAAGTTTGTATTATAGACGATCTAGACAATTTGAGAAAAGACCGGCAAGCACTACATCAGAAATGACTACAAACGACTAGACGACTATATTGTATACAAACGTGCTAGAGCAAAACTTAGAAGAAAACAATAGAGGAGAAGAAGTGAAAAAGTCTCAAGAGTTAGACAGGTGGAAGAAGAACAGCGGAAGCCTGGAGCCAACCATAGCTCTTTTTGGAAACCTTGGATTGTATACTAAAATTTTATGGTCAAACAAGGCAACAGATTGAAGGGTTAGAGAAGTTTGTGCCTAAAGGAAAGGTGGAATCTAAAAGATTCTGCTGTCGCCCCGCAATTAGGTGGACTCTAACTGCCTTACGATTTACTGACAGCTCGCCCCAACATTCATCAAGCAGCGGCGACAAGAACTCGACAAATAATATTGTTACATGATAACCAAGACGTGCAGACTAAGCGGAAGAGCAATTTGCATAGATAAAAGATAAGTCAGCATTAGGTCCTGAAATGGTTATTTGATGTTTAGGGCGTATTGCAATAGAAAAACCTTCACTCAAGAGTAATTAAAGTAAATATCAACTCAATTCAAATTGTAGAACAATAATAAATGTAAGTGGAGAATTGCTCGAAGAAGAACCAGTTCTATCTGAAATAAGATCGCAATGTTTAATATAATACTGGACAAGTTTATTAAAAAAAGGCAAACGTTGCTAACGTTGAGTATAGAATAGACAACACCATTAAAATAATCTATTACGCTGATGATGCAGTAATCGTAGCTGAAAATCAAGCCGATCTCCATTGCCGGTTGCAGGTATTTAAGAAAAATGTGAAACATATCTAAACTGTTTGAGTCGACATATCAGGTGACAAGAATATACAGCAGAAAGTGCTCATTTAGCTGACAAAGGCAGTTACAGTATCAGGCTATTTCGGAGATATTATCTATGATAAAATGTATAAAATCTAGGTGAGACACACATAGCTTATATGGGAGACATGGACGAAAAGAACAGTAAGAATAATAAGAAAGTGCAAAAGCAAGAATGCCGTACGATGTATAAAAACAAGACATTGTTAGTAGGGGAACCATGTAGAAAGAATGGATGGAAATAGGCTGGTTATTACGGGTGAAAACAAATTTACGACCCCGCAACAAAACCAAAGGTACTTTCGTCAACTGAGTAAAGCAGGAGGATGGGGGGAGGGGGTAGAATGGAAAAATGCGCTCCTACATGGATCGAAACAAATTGTGCACAAGAGTGGAGTAGAGTTAAAACGCGAGTGAGCGAGCGTTTTAAGCCCCGCGAGTGACTAAAGATGCTTTACGCATGTGTATCGTACAATATTTTATCTACGATAGAATCTAAAAAATGCGGTAAATATAAAAAATATTTTACATGTAAATTAGAATTACTAGCAACCGGTCCTAATTTTGAGTGTTTAAAAAATTTTAAAACACGTTGCTACTAACTACGTGCCTAATGAAATTTTTTAAGCACGTTGCTATTAACGACGTAAACTAATGAAAACATATTATTAAACAGTCGTTTTACAAACTTAAAACTGCCAACTAAAAGTCAATTTTACACACTGTCGAAGATAAAGATATAGTCTGTTTTTTTGCTTTATGATTCAGAGCAGGCTTTGCATTTGCATTTTTGTAACAGTGTAGGTAGTTAGTGACAAAGGAAAAAACACTAGTTATGTCAAAAACCATTAGAACTGTCAATGTGTTAACTTATATGCACTATTATACTCAATAAGAGCTAAAATTACTGAACCATTGACATTAAATAAGGTATTGCTTTATTTTAAGTACGTTTATTTAAGCTTGATTGATATCTAACTGTACAGAATAGTATTTTACAGTAGAAGTCCGTTAGGGTAGCCTTTACTGCCGAGCCAGAGAATTTGTGAGACGAGCTCGAAGAGCGAGTCGAATAATACTGGCGAGGCAGTAAAGGCCCTAACGGACGTGTATTGTACAATAGTTTTTGTAATACCTACATACAATTCGGTCATATCTATATTTTTCTAATTTATTTTCATCAAAACGCTAGGTTTGTGTAATGACGTTTTAGAATGATTGAGAGTGCGTAGAACGTTGCAACTGTTGTTTATAAATGTCATTTATTTCCAATTTCGTGTATGGCTATAAGCAGTTTTAAGTTGTAACCAGCTCGTAACTTATAACATCTGTAGAAAATGATGAAGATATTCCTAAAGACGTTAAGATTGTGAATGAGCAAGTTATTTTAGCGTATGTTCAGGAGTTATAGCAGTCTTTTGCGCCTTCTTCTATGTGGAGTTGAAGGCTAGCTTGCTGCTGGATTTGTGTGACAAACGTCACTTTGACGTTCGGCATACAATTTAGCAGGCCGTGGTCTTTACGGACACTTTTTACGGCCGGGCCGTAAAGAGGTTGCTTACGCAGTAGTAAACAGTCCTTAAAGAAATATTTAACAAGTAGGTATTACAAAAACGTCATAAAATTTCTAGACATCTATCTTTTATGTACTAATGTAGAAATAAATATATTATTAATAATTTGCTGATGATTTTTGTTTGTAGAACTGTGTTGTACAAGTTATTATTTATGCTACACATATAACAGGCATTTCAAAATAAAGAGATAATACAAAATACTCTGATAGAACCATTTTCAGAGATATAATTTACCAGAATTTAGGTGGATACACTTCAGGATAATCATCCAGAATCTGATTCAGAAGAGGAATGCAACTCATCTTCCGATTCTGTATCAGATTCGTCCAACCTAATAACAGGAGGTATATCATCCACACCAATTTAACAATGTGCTTTGCCCAGTCACTTTATATTAGTAGTTCACAGTGTTCAACGTTTTTTCCATATGTTTGCTGTACACAGTGATAGAGATTTAAGCCATAAATTAGCAATTATGTCTTTTGAGGGAGGCTGAGAATTTATGTCCTTATTATAATAGTTCTTACATAAACTCCATGCCAATTTAATTGGGTTGTATGGACAGTGGTATGGAGGTAATCTAAGAATTTCATGCCCATGTCGTTTTTTGTCAATTAGTATTGCTCTTGGTCAATATGTAAAGTAAAATTAAACTCCCATAATTGGGTGGTTTATCGATAAGAACCGAATTATATGGTGCATTATCCATAATTAACACACATTTTCCATTCAATTTGGCCAAAGCAGGGATTAACTGTTTTTCAACATTGACTAAAAATGTCACCATTGATACATTTATGATAGCCCCTGTCATTATTGTCCGAGTCCAACAGTAAGTCACATCCTGGTAAAGTTTCATCCAAAAACATGAATATACATTTTTCATTATAATTTCGAAATTGTAAATATTTCCTTTAAAAGGCAATCCGCCGAAATGATATGACTCTTCTCACACAATTTTCTTCCATTCACAATTTTGTATTTATATCTCATATTTGTTAATGTGTAGTATAATTTTAAACGACTCTCAGTATAATTCAGTTCCTCCCTTGCACACAGCAATAAATTATCGAAAGTAAAAAATTCCAAATATTCTTCTTCCTTTTCTTTATTCATGTTATCATTCCGTTATTGCTGGAGTTGTGATTTTGCTTCGTTTCGATTTTTGTGTTGCAATCGAAATCTAGCATTATAAGAAATTGTTAGAAATGTTATATCTGTTTAATTCTTAATACTTACATCGAAGATTTGGCCAATTCTTCCAATGATGGCTGTTTTACTTAAGTTACCATTGATATCTTTTATATTAGTAGAACGGTGTTTTATAGCCTCTTTGGTTTTACTATTACCTAATATTGCTTTTTCGTGGCATTTTATTAAGATTTGCTGAAGTGTCAACTTGACAATCCCGGCGATCTGGATTTTGACATTAGTTATATTTTGTAACTAAACTGTTGTACACTGCTAAAATAATATAAATGCAAAGCCTGCTCTAAATCATAAAGCAAAAAAATAGACTATAGTTTGATAAATTCGTGCAATTGTTATTAGGCGTCACAGTTTGTGTCCGTCGAAAAATAACGCGAGACGCTGTACAACAGGAAATTAAGAGTTACCTTGGCTATATGAGTGTGCTCAGCTATGACTTACTTTTCCTCGTATCTAAAATTCTTATCTTATTTAAAATATTTGCAACTTGGTTAAGAAATCTTCGAGAGTTGTATGGGATAAACAGTTAACAAGCCTACGTCTATGCTCAGCGGTAGGGTTACTGCAATGGCGTCGGCGTACGAAGGGGTGTAGGCGTTACCCTCAGCTAGACACTGGATTTGATTGGAACAAAGTTTATTATATTTACACATACAAATAAGCTTATAACTAGGTAACATTTATATACAGAAAAAGAAAAGAAAATGGCGGATTGGCATCCGCGATTGGAAGCGGGTGTGGTCCTTCGGAGGCGGGGCCGGCGGCTTCCTCCTGCGGTTGCAGCGGCGGCGGTGGCGACTGGCGACGGGGCGGCGAGCTGAGAGCAGCGGCGGCGGCAACGTCGGCGGCAGTGCGGATCTCCTTGGCGGAGGCGGCGGCTGGCGGCTTCCTTCGGCGGTTGCAGCGGCGGCGGTGGCGACTGGCGACGGGGCGGCGGGCTGTGAGCAGCGGCGGCGGCAACGTCGGCGGCAGTGCGGATCTCCTGGGCGGAGGCGGCGGCTGGCGGCTTCCTTCTGCGGTGGCAGCGGCGGCGGTGGCGACTGGCGACGGGGCGGCGGGCTGTGAGCAGCGGCGGCGGCAACGTCGGCGGCAGTGCTGATCTCCTGGGCGGAGGCGGCGGCTGGCGACTTCCTTCTACGGTGGCAGCGGCGGCGGTGGCGACTGGCGACGGGGCGGCGGGCTGTGAGCAGCGGCGGCGGCAACGTCGGCGGCAGTGCTGATCTCCTTTGGCGGAGGCGGCGGCTGGCGGCTTCCTTCTGCGGTGGCAGCGGCGGCGGTGGCGACTGGCGACGGGGCGGCGGGCTGTGAGCAGCGGCGGCGGCAACGTCGGCGGCAGTGCGGATCTCCTTGGCGGAGGCGGCGGCTGGCTAAAGTGGCTTTCCAAAGACGGCAGGCAGCAGAGTCCAATGCGTAGGATTGGCTCTAAGTCCACGAGGGGGATAGGCTCTGGAGAGGCTGGAGCTGCTAGCTGGTCCTGGAAGCTGAAGTGGCTCGAATCCCAAGTCCCACGAAGACGGCAGACAGCTAAGTCCAGTGAAATGGATCGGCTCTAAGTCCACGAAGATGCGGCAGACAGCTAAGTCCAGTGAAATGGATCGGCTCTAAGTCCACGAAGATGCGGCAGACAGCTAAGTCCAGTGAAATGGATCGACTCTAAGTCCACGAAGATGCGGCAGACAGCTAAGTCCAGTGAAATGGATCGGCTCTAAGTCCACGAAGATGCGGCAGACAGCTAAGTCCAGTGAAATGGATCGGCTCTAAGTCCACGAAGATGCGGCAGACAGCTAAGTCCAGTGAAATGGATCGGCTCTAAGTCCACGAAGATGCGGCAGACAGCTAAGTCCAGTGAAATGGATCGGCTCTAAGTCCACGAAGATGCGGCAGACAGCTAAGTCCAGTAGATGAAACGGCTGGTGGTCCTGGAGCTGAAGTGGCTGCTGGTAGTCCTGGAAGCTGAAGTGGCGGCTGGTGGACTCTCCTTGGCTGAGTCGGCGATGGAAGGCTGAATGGTTCCTGGTAGCGAAAGTGGCTCGAACTCCAAGTCCCACGAAGGCGGCAGACAGCTAAGTCCAGTGAAACGGCTGTTGGTCCTGGAGCTGAAGTGGCTGCTGGTAGTCCTGGAAGCTGAAGTGGCTGCTGGTAGTCCTGGAAGCTGAAGTGGCGGCTGGTGGACTCTCCTTGGCTGAGTCGGCGATGGAAGGCTGAATGGTTCCTGGTAGCGAAAGTGGCTCGAACTCCAAGTCCCACGAAGGCGGCAGACAGCTAAGTCCAGTGAAACGGCTGTTGGTCCTGGAGCTGAAGTGGCTGCTGGTAGTCCTGGAAGCTGAAGTGGCTGCTGGTAGTCCTGGAAGCTGAAGTGGCGGCTGGTGGACTCTCCTTGGCTGAGTGATTTCTTACTGCCAGCGTCTGACTATTTAAAGGAGCCAGTCCTTTGTCCAACGCGATCTCGACGCTCATTGGTCGAAGTAGAAGGGATGTTTTGCCCGATTTCGATATATTTTGAAATTATAGCATTTAATTGAGCGGCGTGATCAATTATCGACTTGGATTGAGTCGCAATCAATAGTTGATGAAATGCCGATTCTAACGACACCCAATTTGCTATGTTTTGAGTAAAAATTAGCTCAACTTGGAATTTTTAATGCAATGTTCCGCGTAAAGCTTAATTAAGTATTATTCTTATGGCGTGTGTTAAAAAGTTTATTATGCTTTGATCGGTTGCGCGCTATTTTTATAAGATTTTTGAGACCAATTTCGCTTTTCTGGGACGCTTCCTTCCGTTAATTAAAATTTAATTTGTAATCTGCATCTTTGCCCGCTGTACTCGGTCGTGGCCCCTGATTTCTTCGTTACAATATGCCTTTCCTCGGGCCGCTGAACTCTCGGCCGCTCTCCCGGGCGCGTGTTTGGCTGCCTGATGGAAAAATTGCTTTTTCTCCACCTGTATATGTGCTAGCGCTCTGTGGTTTGTTTTAATAGGTAGCGGTTAATTTTTCCTATCTTCTGGTATCCTTTATGTGTGATTAAAACAGAGCGCACTCTGTTTTAAGGGCGTTTTAGTGAAAAATTCTTAATTTAATCTGCAAACATTCGTGAGGCGTATTTCGCTGGCTGTCACCTTTCTTGGCCGGCCGGCTCCAATAAAGTTTATGGTTGCAATCTTGCTGCACTTTAGAAATTCGTTGTAAGGACACTTATTTTTATGATTTTAGGGTTTTGAAAGATACTTCTGCGTAGGATCGCGGCGGTTTGTTAAACAGATGTAATATTCTTTGTTCTTCGGGCGCCTTTCGGGCGGCGTACGTTTCCTTTGTTTTTATTCGATCTGTTTAACGGTTCATATCAATTCCCCCCTCCTTTGGCGTCCGCGATCCGGGCAAAAAAGATTAGGGAGAGAAGGGGCGGAGTTGGTCTGCGTGAATTTTGAGGGCCTGTTGTCCTCTTTGGACCCTATAGATGCTTGGGCCAAGTTGGTCCAAGATTTGGTGGGGTCCACTCCATTTTGGTTGGAACCCTGCATGGATCCCGGCGATGGCGTCTGAGAGAGGGTGATTTTTCACCATGACCCACTGCTGGGGTTGAAACGTGGGGTTGTCGGCGTCCGGTGCTTCTTGGCGCTGGTCGATGGCTCGGTTTCGGATGCCTGTGTCCCGTGCTCCGCGGTTGTGGGTCCGTGGTTCGTGGGGCGTTTCGGGCAGCAGCGTGGGGTGTCGGAACCTCCATTCCCCGGGGCGGTCTAATTCCTTTCCGAACATGGCGTATGCTGGGGAACACCCTAGGGCGGTGTTATGGCGATTCCGTAAGTTAAATAGGGTCGCGGGAAGATGCTTGTCCCACTCGCGATGGTTTCCTCCTTGTAGGTGCAGGCGGAGCCCCTTTTTTATTTCTTGATTCCTTCGCTCCGTTGGGTTGGCTCGGGGGTGATAGATGGTGGTCGTCCATGGCTGGATATCCCACTCCTGGCAGGCTCTCATCCATTGTTCACTGATGAACTGACGCCCGTTATCGGTCAGCATGGCGCTCGGGTACCCAAAGCGGGGAAAGACTTCATTTCGCAAGGTGCGGATGATGATGGGGGCGGTGGCTTTGGCTAAAGCGAAGGCTTCAGTCCACCGGGTGAAGAGGTCGGTTATTACCAGGATGAACTTCTTCCCGGTGGCTGACGAGGGGTAGGGCCCCATGAGGTCGAGCGCAATCGTGTCCCACGCTCGGTTGGGTTGGTGAGGCCTCAGGGTGGCTTTGGCTTGGTGGCGGCCCTTCTTGCATCTCAAGCAGAGCAGGCATTGGCGGACGTAGTTCCGGACATCTTCTCGTAAACGCGTCCAATGAAAATGTGAGCGGATGGCTCGTGTTGTTTCGGCGATGCCGGGATGTCCAGCTAAGTCTTGATCATGGTATTGGTAAATGACCCTGGGTCGGCTTCTCTCCGGGACAAACAGTCTTGGGCCTTGATCCGTCTGGTGGTAAAGCAACCCATCCTCTATTCGATAATTCTCCTGGACGGCTACGAGATCCGGGGTTGGGTCCTCGACGAAGTAGCTTTGGTGCCATGAGTTGACTAAATCTTGACAGTAATTATCCTGCCTTTGGTCCTGTGCAATGGTCTCCCATAACGTTTCTTCGACTGCGTCCAGCAGGCTTAGGGATGGCTTGCCTGGTGGCTCCGTGACGGTAGCACGGCTGCTTGCCCGTTGATACCTCGGTGAGTCCTCACCGTGTGGTGTTTGGCTGCTGGCCGCCTGATTTCCTGTAGCGGGTTCCTGGAACCTGGGAAATCCTTTCTTAGCGGGTTGGCTGGCCGTTACACGTTTTTGGGCGAAGCGCTTGTTGTGAATGGGAGGTAGCAGTACTGTCGGGTCATCCCACACTGCTTCGGCCGGCTGTCCAGTCGGCTGTCGAGATAGCGCGTCCGGCAACTCGTTGTGCTTTCCGGGGCAATGCTCGATTGTGAAGTGGAACTCCTGTAGCAGGAGAGCCCAACGCGTGAGTTTAGCTCGCTGGTCCTTCAAGGTGTTGAGCCAGGTGAGGGCGCGGTGATCGGTCCGGAGGGTGAACTGCCTGCCTTCTAAGTAGGGCCGATATTTTTTTATCGCCCATACGGCGGCTAGGCACTCTTGTTCGTTGGAGTGATAACGTTGTTCGGCTGGCAGGAACCGGGTGCTGGCGTAGGAGATGACGTCTCGACCTCCATCGGGACGTTCCTGGTAGAGCACGGCGGCGATGCCAAATTTGCTGGCGTCTGTTTGTAAAATGAAGGGGCGAGAAGCATCGGGTCGGGCTAACTTCAGCGGTGTCTGAAACAATTGTTTCACTTGGTGAAATGCTTGCTGAACGTCTGGGGTCCAAGTCCAGCGCTTTTTAGTGCTTAGTAGGTCGGTGAGAGGGGCCGCAACGTCGGCGAATCGGGGAATGTACTCGCGTAGCCAATTGCATATGCCTAGGAACTGTCGTAACCCCTTTCGGTTAGTAGGGGGCGGGGCGTTGATGACCTGCTGCACGTGACCTGGTTGAGGTTCGTTTCCCTCTGGGCCAACGATATGCCCTAGGTAGTGCAGTGTGGATTTCCCGAAGTGGCATTTTTCTGGCGAGCATATGAGCCCATGTTCCTGTAGTCGTTCGAATACCTTTCGGAGGTGTTGAAGGTGCTGCTCCCATGATTCCGAGTAAATGATGATGTCATCTAAATACACGAGGCAGAATTTGTGGAGGTACCCTACCAGTACTTCCCGGGCCATCAGCCTCTGAAAGGTCATTGGTGCCGTCTTGAGCCCGAATGGCATGACTCGAAACTGATAGGCTGCGCCATCCGGAGTCGTGAACGCGGTGTAGGGTTTGGCTTGGGGGTGTAAACTTATCTGCCAGTACCCCGACTTTAAGTCAAGTGAGGAGAAGATGCTCGCTGAACCTAGATCTTTGATGGTTTCGTGGATCAAGGGTAGTACCGCCGGCTCATTGATGGTGGCTTCGTTTAGCCTACGAAAGTCCAAGCAGAACCGGGGTGTAGAATCCTTTTTCTCCACGATGACGATTGGCGAGTTATGTGGTGACTGGCTAGGCTCGATGAAACCGCGTGCCAGCATCTCTTCTACTTGCTCGGCGATGATCTTCTTTTTTGTTTCGGAATATCGGTAATTTGGGCTGCGTATAGGGGCATCGGTTTTCACATGAATCTCGTGCTGCAGGGTGCGCGTAGGTGGCGCCGAGGGCCTCCAAATTTCGGGGAAGTCTTCTAGTAGCTGATAGAGGTTGTGTTCCTGCTCGCGAGGGAAGTCATGCTTCAACTGGGGAAGTTCCATCGGGTCATTCGCTGGACGCGGGTCGTGTTGCTCGACCAGGCAATGAGTGGTTTCTCGGGTCCTCATGCCGTGGTGTATGCAACGCCGTGCGAAATCAAAGGTAGCCTCGTGTTCCGTAAGCCACGGTAGTCCGAGAATGATGTCCTCCCTTAATTCCTCTGCTATGATGCACTGTATGACGTAGTTATTTCTACCGATCTGCATTTCCAAGCTTGTTTCTCCTCGTAGGGTCAGGGTTGCCTGTTCTTTGGCCATTTTGGCCGTTCTTTGTGCGTAGCTACCCGTCTCAGGATGCTGCACTAGCTTGGCGCTAATGAAATTATGCGTGGCTGCTGAATCGATCAGGGCACGCATCTCCCGCTGTGGTGATCCGAGGTTCACCATGATATACGGGAGGTTGTGGCAGTTGGCCGTACTTATCGTGGAGCATTGGGTTGGGCCCTGGGCGGTGCTTCGGCCTCGACGTGCCCGGGCCTCCGCCAGTTTTCCGGCGGTGGTAGTTGTCTTGCTTCGGGGGCGTTCACGGGAGCTTCTCCTGTTGCCTGTGGTGCTGGCCGGTGGCGTCGTGGGCAATCCTTATTGAAGTGGCGTCCTGGGCAAAAATAGCAGCGGGGTAGATTTGGCTCGGCTGGCTCTCGTGGGCGTGTCTCGCGGTTTGGCGTTGGTGCGCGGTCGTCCATGTCTTTCTCAATTGCAGCCACCTTGTCCAATAGTTCCTCAATTGTTTCCGGCACTGCGACACGTAGGTAAGGCCGAAGGGCCGGTTTTAACAGTTCTATCATTACGGGAATGCTGGCTCCCACTGACTGTTCGTTGTCCAATCGGCGTATCAGTTGTATCTTCCGAAGAAGAAAGAGTTCGCCATTTTCTTTCAGTCCCTGTTTTTGCCCGTAGAGCTGTGTTTTCAAGGAGGCTCGTACATCTGCGCTATCGAATTTCTTTAACAGCCTTTCTTCAAATTCATTCCAGGAGAGCGGGAGTGAAGCGTATGGTTTCCACCATTGGCTAGCCTTCCCCTGGAGACAGTTTGTGGCTACTTTCATTAGTTCTGTTGTAGTACATCCGCTTTGCGCATGGTAGCGGGCGCACTCTGCGATGAACTCTTGGGGGTGGTCTAACTCCTCGCCCTTAAATGTTGGTGGGAGATCGACTTTTTTGGGCACAGCCATTCGTCCCAAAAGTGCCTGGAATTGTTCGTCCGTTAATGTGATCGTTGGTGCTGCTGGAGCTTGTTCTGGGCGCCACTGGGTGTTTTCTACCACTCCCAGAAGTGGTGCTGGTTGATTGGTTCCTGCTGCTGTAGCTGCTAGGTTCGCAAGGTGGTGTGCCATTTGCTGTTGGTTGTCTTCGTTGACTTCCTGTCGCACTGGGCTGGGACTTGGAGGCGGTGTCCTTTGTCCACACGGAAATGAGGGTGCGCTGTCTTCTATTATTTCCGAACTGTTCAGACTTCCTCCTTGTCGCGGTGTCCGCTGAGGTTCTTCGTTGATCCTTGGCGGAGTTGTCTCCATGTTTCCCTTCCTTCTTGACTTCACCATTGTAGTGGGCGTGACTTCCCTCTGGTGTCCACCACAGGTTTGCCCCACGTTCCGGGCGACAATTAACAAGCCTTCGTCTATGCTCAGCGGTAGGGTTACTGCAATGGCGTCGGCGTACGAAGGGGTGTAGGCGTTACCCTCAGCTAGACACTGGATTTGATTGGAACAAAGTTTATTATATTTACACATACAAATAAGCTTATAACTAGGTAACATTTATATACAGAAAAAGAAAAGAAAATGGCGGATTGGCATCCGCGATTGGAAGCGGGTGTGGTCCTTCGGAGGCGGGGCCGGCGGCTTCCTCCTGCGGTTGCAGCGGCGGCGGTGGCGACTGGCGACGGGGCGGCGAGCTGAGAGCAGCGGCGGCGGCAACGTCGGCGGCAGTGCGGATCTCCTTGGCGGAGGCGGCGGCTGGCGGCTTCCTTCGGCGGTTGCAGCGGCGGCGGTGGCGACTGGCGACGGGGCGGCGGGCTGTGAGCAGCGGCGGCGGCAACGTCGGCGGCAGTGCGGATCTCCTGGGCGGAGGCGGCGGCTGGCGGCTTCCTTCTGCGGTGGCAGCGGCGGCGGTGGCGACTGGCGACGGGGCGGCGGGCTGTGAGCAGCGGCGGCGGCAACGTCGGCGGCAGTGCTGATCTCCTGGGCGGAGGCGGCGGCTGGCGACTTCCTTCTACGGTGGCAGCGGCGGCGGTGGCGACTGGCGACGGGGCGGCGGGCTGTGAGCAGCGGCGGCGGCAACGTCGGCGGCAGTGCTGATCTCCTTTGGCGGAGGCGGCGGCTGGCGGCTTCCTTCTGCGGTGGCAGCGGCGGCGGTGGCGACTGGCGACGGGGCGGCGGGCTGTGAGCAGCGGCGGCGGCAACGTCGGCGGCAGTGCGGATCTCCTTGGCGGAGGCGGCGGCTGGCTAAAGTGGCTTTCCAAAGACGGCAGGCAGCAGAGTCCAATGCGTAGGATTGGCTCTAAGTCCACGAGGGGGATAGGCTCTGGAGAGGCTGGAGCTGCTAGCTGGTCCTGGAAGCTGAAGTGGCTCGAATCCCAAGTCCCACGAAGACGGCAGACAGCTAAGTCCAGTGAAATGGATCGGCTCTAAGTCCACGAAGATGCGGCAGACAGCTAAGTCCAGTGAAATGGATCGGCTCTAAGTCCACGAAGATGCGGCAGACAGCTAAGTCCAGTGAAATGGATCGACTCTAAGTCCACGAAGATGCGGCAGACAGCTAAGTCCAGTGAAATGGATCGGCTCTAAGTCCACGAAGATGCGTCAGACAGCTAAGTCCAGTGAAATGGATCGGCTCTAAGTCCACGAAGATGCGGCAGACAGCTAAGTCCAGTGAAATGGATCGGATCTAAGTCCACGAAGATGCGGCAGACAGCTAAGTCCAGTGAAATGGATCGGCTCTAAGTCCACGAAGATGCGGCAGACAGCTAAGTCCAGTAGATGAAACGGCTGGTGGTCCTGGAGCTGAAGTGGCTGCTGGTAGTCCTGGAAGCTGAAGTGGCGGCTGGTGGACTCTCCTTGGCTGAGTCGGCGATGGAAGGCTGAATGGTTCCTGGTAGCGAAAGTGGCTCGAACTCCAAGTCCCACGAAGGCGGCAGACAGCTAAGTCCAGTGAAACGGCTGTTGGTCCTGGAGCTGAAGTGGCTGCTGGTAGTCCTGGAAGCTGAAGTGGCTGCTGGTAGTCCTGGAAGCTGAAGTGGCGGCTGGTGGACTCTCCTTGGCTGAGTCGGCGATGGAAGGCTGAATGGTTCCTGGTAGCGAAAGTGGCTCGAACTCCAAGTCCCACGAAGGCGGCAGACAGCTAAGTCCAGTGAAACGGCTGTTGGTCCTGGAGCTGAAGTGGCTGCTGGTAGTCCTGGAAGCTGAAGTGGCTGCTGGTAGTCCTGGAAGCTGAAGTGGCGGCTGGTGGACTCTCCTTGGCTGAGTGATTTCTTACTGCCAGCGTCTGACTATTTAAAGGAGCCAGTCCTTTGTCCAACGCGATCTCGACGCTCATTGGTCGAAGTAGAAGGGATGTTTTGCCCGATTTCGATATATTTTGAAATTATAGCATTTAATTGAGCGGCGTGATCAATTATCGACTTGGATTGAGTCGCAATCAATAGTTGATGAAATGCCGATTCTAACGACACCCAATTTGCTATGTTTTGAGTAAAAATTAGCTCAACTTGGAATTTTTAATGCAATGTTCCGCGTAAAGCTTAATTAAGTATTATTCTTATGGCGTGTGTTAAAAAGTTTATTATGCTTTGATCGGTTGCGCGCTATTTTTATAAGATTTTTGAGACCAATTTCGCTTTTCTGGGACGCTTCCTTTCGTTAATTAAAATTTAATTTGTAATCTGCATCTTTGCCCGCTGTACTCGGTCGTGGCCCCTGATTTCTTCGTTACAATATGCCTTTCCTCGGGCCGCTGAACTCTCGGCCGCTCTCCCGGGCGCGTGTTTGGCTGCCTGATGGAAAAATTGCTTTTTCTCCACCTGTATATGTGCTAGCGCTCTGTGGTTTGTTTTAATAGGTAGCGGTTAATTTTTCCTATCTTCTGGTATCCTTTATGTGTGATTAAAACAGAGCGCACTCTGTTTTAAGGGCGTTTTAGTGAAAAATTCTTAATTTAATCTGCAAACATTCGTGAGGCGTATTTCGCTGGCTGTCACCTTTCTTGGCCGGCCGGCTCCAATAAAGTTTATGGTTGCAATCTTGCTGCACTTTAGAAATTCGTTGTAAGGACACTTATTTTTATGATTTTAGGGTTTTGAAAGATACTTCTGCGTAGGATCGCGGCGGTTTGTTAAACAGATGTAATATTCTTTGTTCTTCGGGCGCCTTTCGGGCGGCGTACGTTTCCTTTGTTTTTATTCGATCTGTTTAACGGTTCATATCACAGTACATCACTGTTTAGGACATCTATTGACAAAGTAAAGGTTGCATTGATGATCGTCAACCTCAGTCACGAGAGGCACTAAAAGAAGAAAAAGAACTGCATTCCGCTTACAAATAAATTACAAGCAGTAAAATTTAAGAACGACTTGTTACATTTCCAAATTAGGCAAATTTCAAGGCCTTGTAGTTAGACAATTTAGCTTACCTCATTGCAGTCAAGCTGGTACACTTTCGTGTTTCATTTTAATACCGTTAGGTGGCGCTTGAATTCAGCTGCGTTTTAAGGTCACTATATCAATAAGGTACCGCCATTACATTCCTCGCGTGAGAATGTGAGAAAATTGTGAGATAAGGATAACAAATACAAATTTCCCAAGTGCAATAGGGAAGACACTACTTTTTGGGGATTTTCTTTTTGGTGTAATGGCACTTGTAAAGGGAGGAATCTGTTAGGTTATGTGTTTTTATCCCCAGTTGGAGAAAATTGTGCGACAAGGATAGATATAAAAAATCACTAATGGCGGTACCTTATTGATATAGTGACCTTAGCTGCGTTTAAGGTCACTATATCAATAAGGTACCGCCATTAGTGATTTTTTATATCTATCCTTGTTGCACAATTTTCTCCAACTGGGGATAAAAACACATAACCTAACAGATTCCTGACTTTACAAGTGCCATTACACCAAAAAGAAAATCCCCAAAAACTAGTGTCTTCCCTATTGCACTTGGGAAATTTGTATTTGTTATCCTTATCTCACAATTTTCTCACAGTCTCAAGCGAGGAATGTAATGGCGGTACCTTATTGATAGTGACCTTAGCTGCGTTTCTCTGCAGCAAACAGGGATTTCATTGTCACTGGTTAATTTTGACGTACAATTTGGCTACTAGTTTGTCATTTGTTCATTTTGACTTACATCTTGTGTTGTATTGGGTAGCAGTGTTTGGAAAACATCTGGTCGCTTTGATTTTTCGATAAACAGAAATTCGTTCGGCATCAACCTTAATGTTGTCTTGTTGAAAGTGACGCTTTGTGAAAAATCTCCAGCCATCCCATGGAGTTTGGGGCTTAGATTGTTAATGCAATCGCCTTTCGTCGTGACCCCACGTATTGGCTTAATGTGATGACTAAAGCTGATAATTATGTGCACTCAAATGTAGGAAAATATGCGCATATATATGCATACATTTTGTTGAGTATATGCACCCAAAGTTATAATATATGCACATAATATACTCTATTGTTTTTGAAAATAACTAGGAGTTTTCTAAATAATGTAAACATTTTAATTATTTTGTATAAGAATATTTATTTTTCTAATTTTTAGTCAAAGACGTTATTTATTTTAATGTTTGACTATATAAACATGGACTACCAACGCCAACTTTACGTTGTAAGCCACATAAAAATGAAATTTCCGCTAACGCCGCCAGACTATTATTCACCCAACACTCGTGAAATGAATTCTATGTTGGTTGATTCCTTATACATTGTATCTACAGGAAAAGTGGGGTTGCTGGCAGTCTATGTTTATATAGTCAAAGATTTTAACAGAGACTTCCCCTTTCCTCTGCTTATTTCGATACGCGCACTGCATTCCAGCTGCAGGAAGTAAAAGTATATATCTCAGTTGCACATAAAAATTTTATTAATAATTTATGACATAGTAAATTTTACAAAAAAATCTCATTCATACATTACAAATTATTGCTAAATATAACCAAATATGCAAAAATCCAGAAAGTATGCTCAAAATCGTATATATATGCAAAATATGCAAAATGAAACTTTGCTTAAACGATTTGTTTTCACATAATTAGTATACATATGCAAAAAGTTTCGCCGGCATATCAATTATACAAAATATGTATTTGCATATAATATCAGCTTTAGTGATGACTGGTATGTGATCAATTTTTTCTTTTGGATGCATTTTTAAATTGTGAAAATTAATAGATTTTCTCTGGGGCTTGCTTTGCTCTGCCTTGAACCAGCTAATTTATGCCGCCGGCTCTGCCTCGTGCTCATACAGTCTTTGTGGAATTCAGTTTGTTTTCCTTCTCTGGGCCCACTGCTTGCCATTGGAGCGAGCTCCTATGACTTCGTCAGTTCACTTTGAAGAAGTGGCTGCAATACAAGAGAAGGGTGTTTAATTAATTATTATTATTCATGGATCACTATAGTTAGTACATTTAAAAATTTGTTACGTTTGTTGTGAATTTGAACGGGTTTCAAGTTGTCACACGTCCCGTCTCAGACTTTGAGCTTTTGGATCTACTGGTAACCACCCAATTATACAGATCTGTATAATACGGTTCACCCGGTATTGTACGTATTCATATAGTAGCAAATGAGACTACTCGTGTATTCAACAGCCGTGTGCCTCGCTATAATGTTCGGGTATAATATTTGCTCTTCGTTTTAAATGCTACAATTTGTATGTAAATTATATTGTTAATTATTTAAACACTTATTGAATTTATACTTAAATCGGGGATCACTCCTACTTTAATTTCATATTTGCCTTTAAATAAAATTACATGTACTTAATGCATTAAACTTAAATCTACTAAAGCAGTTATATTTGTGATAATAACCTCTGGTATTTTATTATTATTTCTGTGTGCTGTGTACTACGTGTACTTCGTTATTTTTTGCCTTACCTAGGTTTGTCATTACATATTTAATCTGGGAGTAGTAATTTCAAAGCTGGACAGCGGCGTGGGGCCCTTTAGAGATTATCACTTGCAGGTAATCGTATTTATTTTGTCGGAACCCACTCCCGACTTTGACTTGAGCTGTTGCGATTGTATACTCCCTTGTTACCGTAATAGACAACGGATAATTTTCGTAACAGGTGCCCAGCAATGCGTAACACAAAGGTAAATTTCTAGCTTTTGTATTGTTGTGTAGAAAGTGGTAACAGACTATATTAAGATTACACATGCATCGCGAGTCGCAGCTGTAGGATCAAGTGCAACAAACAATATTAAGGATTATATCTGGTTTGTGACGTAACTTTGCGCGATGTAAAGGAATGTGAACGTAGGTGTTCCCATAGTGCATACTACGAAAAATAAGTATTTATAGCTTAATAACCAGCTAGCAACAGATTTCAATAAGCATTTTCAGTAGCTCAACGGGAATGAGCACAACACTTTGTTCCGCATAATGCAGCTAATTTTCTAATACACCGCGGAAATTCATAACATGAATTACTTAACTAACATATGTATTCAATTTTGCGTGGAATGCAGTACTTGGGCTGGCGGAGTGAGTATAAAATTCAGAAGTAATCGCTCAGGGTGTTTCTAAAAATTGTTGATAGCGGAACCTGAGCTTAAAGAACGAATAAACCGGTCTTGAATAGACATCGGTAATTAGAGCGTCAGTATATGGGTGGCATGAACACACGTTTTTCTTAATTGTCGGGTCTACTTTGGCCACAGAGTTGCTGTACGGGTTGGTTCCGGAAAGTATGTATGCGCGACGTTAGCATATTTCCAAATATATTCGACCAGAAGTCAAAACAACCAAACTTCAAACTTGTAGGCTGTGCCCTGGGAATGTCAAATTCGACCAGTTGAAAAATGTCAATAATGGCCGATAATGTACATGACGCGGAACTACCATACTCAACCACAGCCTGCTTCTAGGGCTGGGCGATATATCGATAAATATCGATATTATTTCCATATCGATATATCGATATATGGAAATATCGGATATCGATATATCGAATATCGAAATATCGAATATCGATATTTACCGAATATCGATATATCGATATTTATCGAATATGGTTGTACCGAAATACCGAATATCGATATTTATCGAATATTAATATATCGATATTGACTGAATATCGATATATCGAAATATCGAATATCCATATGTATCGAATATGCAAATATCTGATATCGATATTTATGGAATATCGTTATTTATCGATATCCCCATAATTATTGATATCGCCATAATTATCGATATCTCCATATTATCGATACATACATATATATCGAGATTTATGGAATAGCTGTCAAATTGGTAGTTTCCACTTGTCTAATCCAACTGTTGTCAGAAACTGGTCACTATGTAAATGTGCGGATTGGTTTACGATAACTTTTTGTATGTATACCGTATACCTTGTATCTGCGCATGTACAACATTCGCTTAATTTAAAGTGCCATAAACTCAATTTGTTTTAATAATCCTAATAATAATACTTCATGATCTAAAATGATCTACTATGTTATTTTACATATTGATGTATTGTAACCACGCAGAACAAAATTCTACATTTATAAATTGTCTTTTCAAAAATAGATATGAATGTGGGCGCACTAAAAACGACATTTCTGTTAACTATTAGGTAATCTTTAAAACATTCGAGTGCTGTATAACCATTTTCGAACCTAATTTTTTGCGTTGCCACTTTTCATCTAAATTGAATTTGGCTATTCAGAAACTAAAGTTATAATTACGCATTGATTTTGGTGTGCAGGTGTACATACATACACATCTCATGTTACAGTAGAATAAATACCTAATATTTGTTAATGCTTTAGTTTTGTAACACATATAATTAGCAAAATAGAAATATATTTTAATTATTCACATTCTTAACACACATTGTAATAAGTACAATTTATTTTCTTAAAATAATGCTATACCATATAATAACATTTATAACAATATAAAGTATATTCGTACTCCTTAATTTAAATTTGTTTTAAATTAATTTTTTTTTTAAATTTAATTCGCACTCAGCCGTTAGACCAATTATAGGCGTCGCTGTGCAGTTATGAAGACTTCCAACCCCACTAACGACTGTCGTGATGTTGTTATGACCGCCGGAACCAACTTTTTTCCGTGATAGCCGTACCACGAGGCGCCGAGAGATGCAGCCGTGGAACTCCCATCCAAGTTCTGACCAGAGACAGCGTTGCTTAACTCTGCTGATCGAACGGACGCTTGTTCAAGCTACACCACTCGGGACCCTATAAGTCCGTACTCCGAATTTAACACGTATTGCATTTTGCAACTTTTAGATAAGAACTTCTTGTAGAGTCCCTAAATTTAAAAATATTATGCAAGTCTACAGATTTAATTTGGGTGGATAAATTCTCTTCGGGCGTTTTTTTGTTTATCCTACACTTTTTTCACATCGGGGAATTCTACATAATTTGATAGTCAGCACTAAGCAGTAGGGCTGGGCGATATATCTATAAATATCGATATTATTTCCATATCGATATATCGATATATGGAAATATCGGATGTCGACATATCGATATATCGATATACCGATATATCGAATATCGATATTTATCGATATATCTGTATTTTTAAGATATTGATCGATATATTGATAAATATGGATATAATTCTGATATCGAATAACGATATGTAAATTTTAATATCGCCTACCCCTACCTGCTTCTAGCTTCTATGGCAGCCGCTGACTGTGATGTTCGTACGGGAACGTAGACATCGTCCGATCGCTCCCATCGAGAATAAAAATGTAGCGACGGCGGCTAGACATTTTTAAATTTACACAAGATTATCAAGTTGCCATGAAAGTTGGATATCGGTATCTGTAGACAACTGAAGACAGTTGCAGCACTATAGAGGTATAATTTGGAATTAACAGAACTTAACCTTACATTATGAAAATGAAGAAGAAGAAACAAATAATATTTAATATCTTTTACATTTGCGTGTATAGGAGCAAATGTAGAAAATGGTTGTTTGGAATGTTAATTAATATTTAGAAAAATAGTTAAAAATATGTGCGTCTTACTTTGTTATTATGAATCGAACAACATATTCTCTGTCGATTCAACGAAACAGAGATACACATAAGTAAATTACTTATTGCAGCAAGAAAGCGCAGTAACAATAATTTAAAAAAACACAATGAATTTTAACTGCGGCATGCAATAAAATCCTAGTACTTTTAGCAACTTAGAAAAAAGTTTACAAGAAATTATCAACTCAGGAAATATAAGAGAGGACAGTAATATATGTGTTAACTGCGTTCTAGTTTATCTTTGATAATGTGTTCTGCTGTTATTGTCGACATTCGCGTAAATATTTAAAAAATCAGCTTCACATTGTGGTTGCTAATCAATATCCTATTTGGTTTGTACATTAAAGTGTTACAGCGGGCAGGCAAATTTAAATACTGAATAACCAAATCGATATTAATGACGAACGATGTGCTGGACTATTAATAATAATTTATAAAGGTTTATCATATTAACATACACATAGAAAAATTAATTTATATAAACTTATTTACGACGATGTATTTTTATATTCTACTGTTTTACTCCATAACAAAAAAAGTGTTATTTTACATGTAAATAATTACTATAAATCAATATATTGCTGTTAAATTAATTATTTTCTAATGAAAATGGGAGCTCATGACATTGTAAATTATATAGGTATATAGTTGTGTCAAATGTCTCATAAAGGCAGTTCCCAAATTAAAGAATGCGTATATTAAGATGAATCCAACAATATACAGGGTGCTGAAAAAATGGCGTAATATCTCGATTGTACGTTGTTAAGGGACACTTTCTGAGTATGAGAAAAATAAGCAAAACATTTTCTGTGTTATATTTCTGAAAATATGATATCCCAAAGTTTGATTCTTAATTCCTTTAATATTCAGTATTAGGATAGAAAAATATTATCCACATAAAGGTAATAGTATGGATGTCAAACAGAAACTCAATAAACTTTAAAATTAAAAATTTAAAAATCTTCAAAAATACATATAACACAGAATTTTTTTCTATTTTTTCTCATACTCAGGGAGTATCCCTTAACAAAGTACCATAAAGTTAATACGCCATTTTCCAGCACCCTGTATAAGATATGGATTTGTAATTTAAATATATGTGTATGTAATATATTGCTATGGTGTATGGTCCTTTATGACTTTAGTTTAATTTAATTGAAATTAATTATTTATCCTCATGATTTTATCACTTTATATTCTATCTTACCTTTTTTGGTCCACAGCACAAATTCAATTGTTCGACTGTCAATCTCGTTCGGTAGAAACTTAACTAGGACATACACAAATAAAACATAACACTTATGAGACAAATAAACATTTATTGATTATAAATCGGTATTTTTAAATAATTATGGGTTTATTGTTAGTAAATTTAGTATTAAATTCAATAAAAAAATTACTTTGGAAATATTGGTAAAACCTGAGGGATTTTCTCAGTTGGTATGCACTCAAACCTTTATTGAAAAATTAGCTACAGAACATATTTCTAAAGATTTCAGGAATTTTTTCAGGTACTTGTTAAATTTCTACTGAAAATATTTCAAACCTTTTCGTACATTTTCAGCATCCAATCATGCAAATAAAGTTTTTAATCATCAAATTAAGATTAATTTATTATGTCAAGTCTTTATCTAAAAGGTAATAGTAGGAGAGCTGGTGACATTTTTTAGTGGAAATCGTACGACACTCATTAATAACCAATAGAAAAATTAGTTCACGAGCCGTAACCAAGACAACAACAAAATTTCTTAGAATTTTTTTGTAGGTAGACCAACCTAACTGTGAGGGTTTGTGTCGTTACGATTTTCTTACCGAATCTGCATTCGAGCTTTAATTCATATCCGGAAATTATTTTTCGTGCATTCCAACAACGTCCTAATTTGGCCTCGCGTCCTGCTCGGGTAAATTAATACGACGTTGTTGGAACGCACTCAAAAACATTTTCGGAAAGAATTAATGCTCGTATGAGATTATATGTGATTATTTAGTAAAGGCCTATTTTTTGAGAGAATGTTGCAGTAGGCATGTATAAGTGTCATCTGCAAGAATTATCTTTGATAGCGGTATCGGAAAGAGGCAGAACACCCCCAGTTTGCACTATCTCAAAAAATAGGCCTTAACTAAATAGTCACATATAATCTCATAAGAGCATTAATTCTTTCCGGACTTTTTTTGAGTGCATCCCAACAACGTCCTAATTTGGCCTCGCGTCCCGCTCGGGCAAATTAATTCTTAAGAGATTATATGTGATTATTTAGTTAAGACCTAGTTTTTGAGAGAATGTTGCGGGAGTCATGTATAAGTGTCATCTGCAAGGATTATCCTTGATAGCGGTATCGGAGGGAGGCAGAACACCACCATACTGTAAGTATATGTCAAATTTGAGGTTAGCAGTCTGTGTCAAAACTGATGGAAAACCTAAGCTGATAATCTCGAATTTGACATAGACTTACAGTCCATAAGGGGGCAGCTGTGGAAATTCAAACGTATGAATCACGGCCTGCTGAATTGTGTGACAAATGTCACTTGACGTTTGCCAAACAATTCAGCAGGTCGTGGTATGAATAATATGTTGGTGGCGCACATCATCAAGCTGGCTTTTTTTGTCTAAGGGTTCTCGTTTCACAATTTATGACAGCTAAACATTAAACATGTCTAAATTTTGGTAATTTTAAAAAATTCAAAATGGAGCAGGTATAGGTCACGCTAAAGTTTAAATAATCAATATCCAGTAATTCACGTTTTGCAATTTTTAGTCTCAGCGAAATGGTGCAAATTCCGTATTACCATCACAGAACGTAAATATCGATGCAAATACTGCAACGACGTCTGACCTTGCAGAAAACCGACCATCTCGAAAACGAACAGCCAGCAGCGATAACAGTATCAACCAAACCCAAAGCAAGGAACATGTAGGTCTGTCATATATCAATTTTCTTTGTTGCTGTTAATCAGCTTTATAGGAGCAGAATGGCTTAAATATTGACGTTGCCAATGCCGATGGTGTTCCCAGTAAGAAAACCAGGAAAGTTGAAGTTACACAATCACGATCAATAGTAAATTAGTAGTAAAATTGCCATTTATCAATTTTTGAAAATATTTTTTGAAGGAATACTCAAACAAAACTGGAAAAATGAACATGACAATGTGCTGTCGGCATGATATTGTGACGTCAACACCCAAAGCAAATCCATATGCACTACCATTCTACAGTGTTAATCACGCAATAACAACTCAACTAAGCCCCATACAGAAGCCATTATCAGGCTTTCCACGTAATCCATTTACAAATTTTGTAAAAGTGGCAGAAGATATACAAGAATTAGTATTACGCTATGTTAAGTAAGTTACTTGAAGTTACTGTGCCTTTTGCATTATTTTTTGTGATGTTGTGAAAAGTGATAATTGCAACAAAAGGGACTTACATAATCTCTAGCCTTTTTACTGTTCGGTAGCGAGGCACAAGAAAAGATTACAAATTCAGTACAAATATTAGAGCAGTCGCTTTGTGATGCCGAGGGAAGGAACGGGGGTGTTCCAGTAGCAGAAAATGTCATCGTAATAAGGGATGGCAATAATCGCGATATAGAGATTATTCCCGGGCCTTCTGCACGTACAAATATAGAAAGAGAAGCAACAAATAATAATCAGGTAAATCTGCTAACTACATTAATGAATTCAAATCCAGAAATTGCTATTCCAGATAAAACGGCATCAACAACAGAAAACTAAAGATCTCAAAAAAGAGATACCTATATTAATAGTAATTCTAACATTAACATTCTCATTACTTTACAGAAAGAGCAGGTACCAACTTCTAGTATTCATCTGCAGAATTGTCCCATATGCTTACAGGCTCTCGACAACAACCCGATCAGCAGTACCATTTGTGGTCATATTTTTTGTACTCCTTGCATCACGAATATTGTAAAGTCTAAAAAGGAATGCCCCACTTGCCGCACTCGACTGACAAACAATAAGATACACCCTCTTTTTATTTAATTATTGTGATGTGTAATTTTAAATATGAAACTAAACGAAATGCTTGTAAAATGTAGTGAAAATGTGTGTGATCTAATTTTAAAATACTTAAATTCTATATGATTTAATTACTAACCACCGAAAAATTAAATTGTTTTCAAATTCAGACTTTGTATAAATAGTTATTTGTGCAATTGATGATGAAAACGATACTTTTTTAGGAGTTTGAAGGTAAAAACAGTTTCTTTCATACGAGTTGTATACTTTCTTTTTTTTCATAGTGTTAAGTTTTTAACGTTCGGGCTATTTAAAAATTATAACGACGCTTCTTGCATTAAACATTTATTTGCAACGATTAATTATTATTATTTACAAGCACACGAGAATTATCAAGCAGATTACAAATTACTAAAACTACGAACTATTTCTATCGATACATTTATTTATTATCACACCGGTTAAACAGCAATTAATTATTTCACTCTTAACACTAACGATTATATATGGTTATTTATTTCTATTATTTATATGTTCACGCGTTTTTATTTATCTGGGAGCTCGGCG
This sequence comes from Agriotes lineatus, assembly GCA_940337035.1. Lineage (NCBI taxonomy): Eukaryota > Metazoa > Arthropoda > Insecta > Coleoptera > Elateridae > Agriotes > Agriotes lineatus. The sequence continues at coordinate 141,332,218 of OW679195.1, read as the reverse complement.
CTCTGATGCTGAATTCGAAACTGAACCCCAGGTCTGAAGGCCGTGCATTTATATTCCACTGGGGAGATTCCAGAATCCTCGCGAATGCATTCCGGCATTCGCAGGTGTTGATCTCGTAAGCGAGGGTGAGTCATTCAGTACACCTGGTTCTAGATCGATCCGGAAGCCTCAAACGCGGTGACGTGTCCCTTCAGGGTCGCTCTAGCATCGACTGGAAAAAGAATTCACCCGCGCACATCTTCTTTCAAGGCTGTCTCGGTTGCTGATGCGTTCGGATTCGTTACAATAGTATATGTATGTATAATCTGTAACCTCATTCACCTTGCGGCGTAGAGGCTTGTGCTTTATGCGCTGTGAGGTGTGTGTCTTGGTGATGTGTTGACCTTGTTACTCTATCTCTTAGGTCTGTGAGAGAGCACAGTTAATTCTGTGGCTTGGTACAAGAAGGGCCAATGTCAAAAAATCAAGTTTTCCACAAATGTTAAAAACATATATGTGCATTTCTTAAGCATGGCATTACTCGTATCTAAGTCATGTCTTAAAGTTGCCGTTTTCTGGATTGGTACATTTTTATATCTTAATCACTGTAATCATATCTTGACATTTTTATTTTAAAAATTTTCAGAAATGCAGCTGACATTGGCCCTTTTTGGTTTTCAAAATTAATTGCACTAAAAGACATTGGCCAATAAAGTTTGTTTTAAAAAAATGTAAATCATTAAACTTTTATTGAAAACGTATGAAAATTCAAATAAAGAAATTTTTCACTTAATAAAATTACAAAAAACAGTAAAATACTGGTATTACTTAACTACTAATAACACTACAAACCAGAATACGAATATGAACACTGTGATTACACAGATGAATATGAGCTACACTTCATATTCATCTTCTGATTTTTCGTCGGGCAAAAAGTTTTCAACTTCTACATTACTTGTCAGGTTCTCTAGAAGTTTTTCATAAAATGGTCTGCTGGTCTTTGTAATATACGGCAGCAGACTCTTCAAGTCATTCAGTTTTTCGTTGCTCAATGGTAGTGGGTTTTCATTCTGTGGTTTTATGTTTTGTACCCTAGAATATCTACTTGAATTTCTTCTTGATAAATCTAAAATCTTGAAATCTTCTTCAAGAGAGAAGGATTCATTGTATAAAATCGATGCATGATTTTCTGGTCTGTATTGCATCAGTTTGATACGTAACCAGTTAACTGAATGTCCATCAGAATTCTTCTTTCTATGAACAAAGGATGTATCCAACAATGATTTAAAATTTAGAAAATCTTGCTGTTCCATTTCGACAACATTTATAGGCGATTTTCTTGGGACTAATCTAATTAAGTTTGCCCAATCTCTAGGTAAGTCAATTTTGGCGGTATTATTTTTTTTTTGTTTTCTCAATTGCGGCATGTATGGTGTCAGCTTCCATATGGGTGTGGCCGGCTTCAAGAAATTTATGATTAATTATAACATTTCGACCACATAATTTCAGATATTGTACTGCATATAAAAGCATTAAACAAAAGTAAATATTTCTGTTCTGCCCTGAACATGAATCACTATACAAATTCACTTCGCTTACTTCAGGAGGCAAAGATTTTAGGTATCGAAAAATGCAAGCACCAATTTCTTGCCCACCTCTTTTCGCTATGGTTTCATCCCAGATATAGCAATAACATGATCAGTTTTTCTTGTTTGGTAAACTGTTAAATTTAATGTCCATAACTGACGTTTGTAGAACGCTATTCCACTTGTAAGGTACGGAGTGGGTAGGCACTTTTGTAAATCAAATGAAGCAGTAACTATGGACTCGTTCTCTTTACTCCTATTTTTATCAATTCTTTTTTCCTCGTAAGATGCTTTTGCTAAATCCAAATGATTATTTTTTTCATTCTCAATAAATTGTCGTTCTTCCAAATTTTCAGAACATTTTAATCGCATTTCAAATTTGTCACACTTTCCACATGTATCCAGATGTGGTTTGTGGAACGACAAATTGAATTCTTCTACAAACGTCCGTCTGTAAACAGATTCTTTACGAACTGTCAAATTGTTTTCTTGACAGTATTGAATATACAGACGGTACATTTTGGAGATTGATAAGTCCGACGACAAGTACTTTTTTCCAGAATGTGCTCTGGCATAGTGGCTTTTGTAGGCAGGAAATAGTTTTATGTGAGTTCTGATTGTTTCCTTGTCAGGTTCAGGAATTTTAAACTGGTTGCCATGCTTTCCTCTTTTATCTTCTGGACATATTCCCGTATTACCAGACCTTTTCTTTTCAATAATTACTCGAACATTCTTCAAAGTAACAGATAAGGTGTTTAAGAACATAATCTGGCACACTTTAATTCTTTCATCGGCCTTCTGTAAAAAATACTGTCTAGAAAATGTACGCCTACTACTTGTATCCTTGTTATTTCTTAACCGCTCAACCTTCTTTGTATGCTCTTCTACTAAACCAGCTATAAATTGATTTTGAGCTTCACTAGAAATCTGATAAAAGTTGTCGAAAATCGCTTGTCTTTCTTCCAATTTGAACTTTTGAAAACACTTCAGTTTATAAGCACAGGGATCTCTTAAAACTTTAGCTGGAATTATTTTATTTGAAGAAGATATGTATTGCTTTGTCTTTCATCATTTTTTTTACATTTCTATTCCACTCATTTGGATTTCTTTTTCTTTTTCTTGTATTTTCTGTACTTTTCTTTCTTCCGCCCATCTTGTTTATATTTGGCTGCTTTCTAGCACGTTTTTTTGCGGTAACTTTAAGATTTTCCTTTGTAGGAACTAACAATATCATCTGCAGGTGTTGAGTCGCTACCAGATTCTATATCTGGAACATAGTCGTCTGAACTTCCAATACTAAAATCACTGTCACTAGCTAGTAGAGAATTTTCTAAAAAAATTTCTGCTTGCTGATTGTCAACTTCAAGATTTAGAATTGCACTTTGTGATACGGCAGGTTGTGGTGTGTCTAAGTTCTCAACATACTCTAATCTTTCTGTGTTATTTCCACATTCGGATAAATACGTTTCATTACTATGGATATTATAAGAATCGTCTAAAATGTTTTCCAAAGCATTAGCAATACCTTCACTAACAGAAGGCTTAGGAGAAGAGCTATGTGCCACGCTCTCATTGTATGTGGCCAACACTAGATCTGTAATTTAAAAAAAATCTGTTGATTTTGTAAAATTCTTTGTAACATAACCTCAAAGGTTGAAGGTAGGGTTTTTAACGATTTAATTATGATTTACTCACCATCTGTATTGTTACAACACATTTCTAATATCCTTTTAGTTCTGGACTCCATTTTGAACGAAATTTTACTATTTATTTTATTAACAGCCGCACACACACTTTCACGTTCTATGGCCAATGTCAACTGACAACTGATAAATGTCTTAAAATCTATAGCGTAGAACAGCCACAGTCGACATTGGCCTTTCTTGCATTTAAAGGTCAGTTTTTATTTATTTGTAAGTTTACTTTGGCCCTTTTTACATAAAGCAGCTGAGGTTATCGTACGACATTGGCTATCCATAGTAAATATTTCTAGGTACTTCTATACGGTTTTTGACAATGGCCGTTTTTGCATTAAGGAGAATAGAGTCAATGTATACACATGCGCTATCAATAGTAATTTATTATACAAGACGATAAAGTAAAATTTTTTCCACGAGTGAATCGTTTAACGTCGACACGAAGTCGAGACGTTAATGATTCAAGAGTGGATAGAAATGACTTTATCGTCGTGTATAATACGATTTTTTTTTCTATAGCAAGAACTTGAACAATTTCAAAAGAAAATAAGGGCAGTCAATCACATTTCAAACTGTCAGTAGCTAGATTGGGTTGCTACGATAATACGAAGCTGTCATATTTGATTTAAACAAAAGTTAGAAAATTAAATTACTTTATCTATCCTTGATGTTAAAGTGCTACTTTATCTACCCTTGTTGTTAAAGTAAAACTTTTGAGTTGATAAAAGCACACTTTAACATGTGCTATAGAAAAAACTCATTTTGGCAAAAAATTGACATTGGCCCTTCTTGTACCAAGCCACAGAATTTGGTGTGCAACTGTGAATGGTCTCACCGAGCTCGATTCCGCACGCCAAAGTTACGGAAAAATTCCGGCCCCCGCGGGATTCGAACCGAGGACTTGCTTAATGCAAGCCTGGCGCTTACCCAACTGCGCCACACGGGTTCTTCTTTTTTCATAATGATATCTAGTAATTCATTTCGAGCTGGGCGAGGTAGCTCAGTGGTTATGTTTGTATTCTGACTACTGATCTAAGAGTTGCAAGATCGATTCCCGGTGCCGGTGAGGCTTTTAAAAATTAAAAATGCGGATGAAAGCTTCTACAGAATCCCATCATTAGAAAGTAATGTACAACCGTGGGTCCCATGTTACTACGATGTGTAGCATGTAAAAGATCCATATGCGATGATAATTCCAAATATAGATCTTCTGCAGTTTCTCCAGTTAACATATACATTTTACTAAACTGTTCTTAAATGTAAAAACAAAAGATCACTTTTGTCTCTCAAATACCTGTTTATGTTGGACTTCTTCCTAGGACAATATACTATTTAAATATAAAATCTATAAAGGGTTTTACTCGGTATTTTCCTGGCAAGTGAAAGTTTTGAAACAAAAAAAATCTGAAAATATTAAGGAAAAAAATTAATTACTTCCTATTACATTAAAGGAAGTACTGGATTTACCTCAAAATTTTGAAATTGAGTTTTCAACAGATCTTCACGTTTTATAGTCCCCTGAACAAAAAAAACATGTTGTTGTTCATTGGTCTGTCTGTCTGTCTGTGTGTAAACAGAATATCAAAAAACGAAAAGGGATATGACGTTGTATAAGTTTTGTGTATCTAGATGCGACAGCAAGACAGCAAGCCTTTGAAGAAAAATGTATAACCGGAAGTATGATGTATATTCTTGTGATTTTTCAGTTTTCTCGATTTTCTCAAAAACGGTTTTACTTTTTTCTCAAACGTTACATTTTTATTGCATTTTTGATGTGTATATGTGAGATATGTGATTTTCTAGTTGAATACCTCTAAAATGAGTTGCTTTTTTGGTTTTTATATTATGTACCAGGGAAGCTAAAAGTTTTTGACTAATTAAATCTTCTTAAAGAAAGGAAGTCCAGCAATACAAGATCAGAGGGCAATAAACGAAAATATAGTGGAAAGAAACAGAATATCACAAATCACAACAAATGCAGACGAGTGGTACGATAAACAATTCATGGGCATAGCAGACATCAATAATGAAGCAAAACGATGGTTACCATCGAAAGATCGTAAGAAACAGACTAGCAACGATACAATGAAGTAAGAAATGAATTAACGAGAATGGCTAGAAGGAATCTGTTCTTTAGACAAAATCTTTGTGTTATACCAAAGCATTTTATAATTGTTGTACCAGGCATGTTCTACAACTTAACATTTTTCATTCTGTTACCATTTAATTAAATAACTTTATTTATTACACACACTTACAGCCAGTCTTATAAAGGCCACTAATCTGACGTTAACTTTAATTCGCTGTTAAAATAAACAAAAGCGCATCAAAATTTGTTTACTAATGAATAAAATGTCATAAGCACAAACGTTTTGATGTGCTTTTGTTTATTTCAACAGCGAATTAAAGTTAACGTCAGATTAGTGGCCTTTATAAGACTGGCTGTTAAAGTAAGGTTTTATTCCTCAGTTTCTTGTTGGTAAAGTTGCTAAAATAACTTTCTTTTCTAGGGATTAAAGAAGAGTTTGGAGTAGGCGACATGTATGCCTTGTTTGAAAATTAAAGCGTATTAAAGTTATAACTAAAGGTTAGTTAGTGTAATAAATAAAACATTGCATAGAGTTGCTCTTATATCTATAGGATTTGCAGTAGGCCGTGTTTTAACTACTTTTTAACAGTGTAAAAGTTAAAAAAATTCAAATCGCGTTTGTCGATTTCATAGGTTAGAGCTGTTGAAAGGACAGGTATACCTTGCAGTTTTGTTGTTTATTTAGTACATATCTGACACTTTCTAGTTAATAAACAAATAAAACGCCGTTGTAGTTAATTTAACCTATTTAAATAGACGTTTAAATTTTCTTAGTAAATTCTCAAATTTAAATAGGTGGTCTACACTGTTAAGAAAAAAACTAAATCAAGGCCTATCGCAAGTTCTATAGAAATTAAATAAATTATACATGGGATTAATCTGACCTTTATTATAATCCTTGCTATATAAACAACGATATTTCTTTATCCCTAATATTGCTGTAATAAAAGTATGACAGAATTACAATAGTATATTACATACCGAGGTGGGAAGTGTTTCATTACTGTCGAGAGATTAGGTAGTTTACCGAGACGCGTAGCGTCGAGGTTAACTTTATCTCGAGACAGGGATGAAACTTTCCACCGTGGTATGTATACTATTTTATTTGCAATCATCTAATTTTAAAAATAACTACAATTGAATTCTGAATAATAGATATCTTGATGTAGCTAATATTTTTGTTACCATGAAAACAACCCACTCAATGTTTTGTTACCATGGAAACACCCCACTCTTCAGGTATGTAATATTTTTCGGGGTATGTAATAATTTCCTGGTTAGTTTCAAGTAATCATCTAGTTCCCAGCTGTTTGTCATGTCATGAAATTGACACATTACAATGTGATTGCGAATAAACATAAAAATACAATAGTGATGTAGCTTAAAGAAACATTTCAGGGCCACCTAGATCTAAAGGTTGAATTAAATGTAATGAATTATTGAGCATTATATATTTTTTGTTGTTAGCCTTAACAGCAGAACATGTCTTTAGAGATCTAGTTTAGGAGCTAGCACATGTCACGTACGAACTTTTGTCTCTTCTAAATTTGATTGCTGTGACATATTATACAGTACATACCTACAGGAGTGTAAAAAAATTCACATGCTTCAGATTATGGTCGTTTCGCCTCGAAAAGAATACTAAATTACCAACGGAAACTACATTTCATTTAATCAAAATGCGTTGCCACCTATCAAAAGACACATTATTCTCTAGAGCTGTTAAATTCTGTCGGATTGTGTTGAAAAATAGGATTAGCATAGTTTATTTTTTATTTTTATTTAAATTTAATTGGAAGGATAACTTAAGTAATTTAGTTTTTCACAATATAAACGTTTACGTTTACAGAATTTTACAGAAAAATACTATTAAAATCATCTACAAACATATCACTATATAAATAATTATGGAAAACAAGTAGATGTGTACAGGGTGTACAAAATAGTGTTACAAGATTCTGAGCTACGATTTTATACAGATTGCGGCAGGTCACTAGGACCATAGCAAAAGCAAGGGGACTTTACATGTGGCAGTAATTGTATTTAAAAAATTAAAAAATCGAATATATACCTTGTATTTATAATGATCCTAACAACCTACCGCTATCATACATTGATTATTCGTTTGTTAAACACCACAACGGCCACATGCATATTCTCCTTGCTTTTGCAATGGTCCTAGTAGCCTATCGCATTCTGTATAATGTTATTTAGATGTATTGGTATATTGCGATTGACTGCTGCTTTTGTATTTACGAGTTCTCGTTTTTATCTGAGCATATTTTTTGTAGAAAGACTCGTAGGTGCCCTTAGGATTTAGTTGTATTTTAGTAATCTTGTAAAGAACTGCACTTCGTCTTCACTGTCTAACTAGCCGGCCCCTTAAATTTGTCTATGTAGTATCGTGTGTTACGCCTAATTTGTAATTTATTGCATGCAATATTAGAATTAGCTAAATAGGTTTTATTTTAAGGTGTTTATTGAATAAATTTACCCTTGGACTATAGGCAACCCTAGTTGCATCTTTAACATTTGGAAGGTTTCTATCTGCTATCTGTTGCCACTCAATAGTTCAATAGTTTTTTGCGTCATATTCTTTTTGAGTCTTGCTGACAGGAGAGTGTAAACAGCGTTCTTCATTGATTCTTTCGTATTGTTCCATCCTGGTTTCGAACAAGAGAGGTTGAGTTAAGCATAAGTGCTTTCGATGTTTCGCTAGGGTTTAGAATAGTTAGCTATGAATAGAGAATTTCTTCTTTTTCTGCTGAAAGTGTGTATCCTCTTTGGATGTTGGCGATCACACTAGCCCATTTTATTTTGTTTGCAGCCGAGTGGAAAAGTTTTGTGGATAACAATCTGGATCACTGCCTTAAGTTCTTAAGCCAAGATATTCGTCGGCGTCCTGGTTCTCTTTTACTATCAATCTTGCCTTGCAGAATTAGTTGTAGGAAGCGGTATTTACCATTACGCATGATGTGTCCGAAGTAAGACAGCTATCTTTGTTTTACAGTGGCCATGGCTTCCGATTCTTTTTGCAAGCGACATAGACTGTATGGTTGGAGACATGGTATGTATATGAAATGCGTATCATTCTACGGTAGCACCACATCTCGAATGCTTCTAGGAGCTTGTAGGAGGCAATTGTAAGTGTTCATGCCTCTGCCCCTTATAACACTATGGAGAACAGGTAACACCTAAGAACACGAAGACGAAGATCGATATTCAGCGAAAGGTTGCAAAGTACCTTATTCAGTCTTTTGAAAGCGTTTCTGGTATTTTCAATGCGGCATTTAACGTCTATTGAGTGATCCCAACTATCGCTGATACTGGTTCCCAAGTATGTAATGCTCTCTGTTCGTTTTAAAGGTGTATCTTCTGTTGAGAATTGTGTGTCAATATTATTATTTTTACTGACTACTAATACTTGTGTTTTCTTGCAGTTGAGCTTCAATCCGTATTTTTCGCTTGCTATGATTACCCGGTCTATTAATCTCTGGAGGCTGTCTGCACTGTCTGCAAGAAGAACAGTGTCGTCAGCACACCTGAGATTGTTTATCACTTCTCTCCATTTATTTTTATTCCATCATCGGTCTTTTCAAGGGCTTCCTGGAACAATTTTTCGGAGTAGGTATTGAAAAGAGCAGGAGATAATATACAGCCCTTTCGTACTCCTTTTCTCATATTGAATTCCTCAGATGTTTGACCGTCTATGCGAACAATAGCTTTCTGGTGTTTGTATAAGTTGGAAATAATTCTTATGTGTTTATCGTAGACGTTTGATGTGGGCAAGGGAATTTCAAGGCATAGTTATCCTTTGAACTGATTTTCTGGTAATTTTAGGTTTATGTTACCCCCGTTCGCCTCGCCTTTCGGTGGATTTAATGATACTATTTTGAGAAACACATGGCATTCTTGAAGGCTGCACTCCATCTTTAAGGTTAGTCGTTAACTTCATCCTCCTGCACCTTTGTACACCTAGTAACTTAAATTGTAGCTTTTTTTTATTTGGGATACGCAAACGCTTAGCTTATTTGTGTTTGGAAAATACTAGTTGCGATAGCACATGTTAGGATAGCAAACGCATGAACAAGCCCTATTTGTAGCAGATATCCCTGTTGATTGCAGTCGATCCCATCTGGTTTCGCAGCGCTTGAACGAGCCATTCCATCAGCTCGCTACGTGTCCTCAATCCTGACACACCTTTCAGGAAGGTTACGTCGCAGTTACCTGGTGAACTCCGAAGAAACCGCATTTACTTGGTGGTTGCATCTCAGGCCGAAACGCTGACTATGTAACTTTTGTCTCTGCAAGGTTATGTAACTGTTTAGAATGAATAGATGGATGTATATAGCATATATATTTTTGGATAGTTGCACTTTTATGGAATATTTTAAATGGCTGCGTTTTGTGGATTCTTTATGCAATAACTGCGTTAAACACGCACTGAATTGATTCGTGTACTTACCTGTTTGATTTATGAACTACTTTTCTGGCGCATAATAACTTGGTTTCGTTAACATTCGTGTTATTTGAAAAGTTGAAGCTTATCCATTAAGTATTTGGGCTGTGGCCCTACTATAGTTCACGGGAAGCTAATCGTTTTTAATAATTTGCCACTCGGTTTGATTTCCTTGCAGTTACGGTTTTCAAGCGCTTGCAAGTGAGTTTCTATTAGGGAATAGCGGAATCCCGTAAAGCCTTACTACACTGATATACCCCGCACTGTCAAAATTTTGAATATTAATTTCTCGAGTTCTAGCTAACTTCCGGGGTCGACAGTTAGACTTTTTAATCATTTGCCCCCTTCTTACTACATGCCACTCTTAGGTGAATATTTACTTCACATAGTGTGAGCTATTTCTGGATGTAAATTTATTTATTCTCTAAATACAAGATTTGGGTCTCTGCTTCACACAGTACGTAATTATAGATGAGTGATTTGCACTTACAAAACTAGTCAGTGACTAAAGCTTTAAAATCACATACAATCAAGTTACGCGTTCAGAACGTGAGACAGTGGTTAGATAATTTTTGGTAGATTAAAACTCAGTATTTTAACTTGTCGTATTTATCGTATTTGTGATATTTAGTCTATGCTATTTGTTGGAATATCTAAGTTATATTAATACGCAGTGTTTTTAACGTCATATTTATTATATTTTGGCTGCACTATAGAACCTCATTTGTAGATGTTGTGATTAATAAATCTCGTTATTAGCTTGAGTTGGTGGTGTTATTTTTGTAAGTTTGGTGTATTTCAACCTTGGGGACGTTTGACCCAAGGATTTATACTGTGTCGAGAAGCTGACGCCCTTTTTCCTCGATAGCATCTCTTCCAGCTTATTGTCTTGGCTGCAACCCCGACCCTCGCGGCGAGTTAGCCGAACTAGGCCGATATTTATTAGCTGACAAAGCACCTAATACAACTTTCGTCAACAGGTAAGGCTCACGCTTCGATCCTTTCCTCACACCTGGTTATTTAGAAGTATAATATACGAGTCAAAATTTGGTATCAAGTTTTTCTCTTCTGTTTTTCGCATTGCTGTGATTTTTTGTCTTCTCTCGTCTGGACTATGCGTCTGAATCATCTTTATTTTTGTCACTATTTGTAACCCTTTGCTTATTTTCTCAGTTATTATTTCATCTATTTTGGAAATGCCTTCTCTGTTCCTTAGAAGAATCCCTATTCAAAAAATATATATGTGGTCTAAAACCTATTCTTTCCGAGTTATAGCCACCTTGATGTTTAACAAGTCAGATGCGAATACATTAAATCAAATAAAACAATGAACAAAAAAGTCACTTAGAAGAGAAGTTCAAAAGTGACCTCCATGAACAGCAATGCATTCTTGAGATCATCTAGTTATATACGTTAAAAAATTCCAGTTTTCTGACACCCTTCTTCTACTTTCTGCCGCAGCATTGCGACTTTGTGACATTGTGACTTTTCGTAGAGTATATAGTATCTGCAGACAATGAATTAGAGCGGATTTAAGTCAGGCAACCTCTCGGTTCATGTAATAGAACCCTCACAGTCAATCAAGATTTTAGCAAAGAACGATTTCGGCAGATTTAATGAATCGGATTTTAAATTTTAAATAGCTCTAACTCACTTGACTATGTGGTCTATATGAGGAATTTTTTATTGGCTTTAGTAAGTACTATAGAACTATGCATAGCCAGCTTACTATTTTTGTTATACCTTGTATAAGTATGGGCACGTATTGTTTCATAGATTTTAATTTACATCTTTCTTATTAAAGCAGGTGTTCGACAAAGCTCTGTCTAGTTCCACGGTGTTACTGCCCTCGTTCTGCATTGCCTTTTGCAAATTCTATCTTATCTTGCTTTGATTTCCATATACCTTTCGGCTTGCTTGTTTTTCACTGGCCTGTACGTTTATCAATAACTCTACGCTCATATTCATTATGCACATAACCAACCTTTTGCATTATTTACTTCAAATATGCTCAAACATATCATCTATCTGTTGAGATGGTATAAGGCCCACAACTTGGCTCTGTTTGCAGTGCAGGATAATTGAACGATTCAATAAGCACAGAGTTAGGATGTTTTATGCAATTGCGATGTTAAACTAAAGTAAAATATTAAATGCATTGACAATGAGATGCGAGAAACAGTAAAGTAGTCGAGAAAGGAACGCAAAGGCAAAGCTGATTTTCACAGGGTTTGAAATTGACTTTTAAATAAATAAAAATAATAAAATAATAGGTTTGTGCATAATGTAAAGCCAGACCGAAAGAAATTAATAGACACAAAAAGTTTGTTATGTGTATTTTAAAAGGAGCGTAGTTTTCAATAAAGCCAAGCATAGTGAAAATTGTGAGGAATATGAAAGGTGGATTAAGCAAGATGAAAGATAACAGAACATTGCAAAGAGCAGGCAACAGGAAAGGAAGTAAACGAAGGAAAATGGTGGAACTCTAATATGCTAGTGCGTTAATAATTAATTAAAATAATGCAAAGCAGTGCAGTGACCAAATAATAAAAAAACGTTTGTGTGTGTGACGCAATAGAACAATTTTAGTTATAAGAAAAAAACAATAATCTAGGTTTTAAGAAAAATGTTAACTCTAATTTATGCACTCAAATTTATTTCCTTTTATGTTCATTAATTATCAAACCTGATTTCCATTAAGATAAGCATGATACCATATCCTAGCAACTAGGTGCTATATTGTTAAACGAAGAGAACAATTGAATTAAAATTATTACATGTCTGTTTTGTGCTCCACCTGGAAATACATTTTTATAGTAGTAAACAAGCATTTTAGGATTTAAAAAGTGTTGCATTTTATTACCAAAGTGCCCAAGTGCATGTACCAGCGTTGGTGGAAGGTTCCGCCACACAAAAATTAAAAATTCTCCGATCCTATCTACGACGACATCGGGAGCGAGCGCTTCCAAATTTCGAAGCCCATCTACGAGCAAATAAGGAAGTGGAAACCAGAGAACCGCAGCCTAGGGGATAGTACGAGTCTGCAAGAACGTCCCAAACACCTTCTGCAGCCAGATGGGCAGGAAACCCGAGCAGCATTGCCGCAAGCAGCTCCGAAGCCAGCAAACGAGGTACGGTTATGCCTGCGATTTAAGTGTTAAAGTTTGGGGAAAAGCAGCAAAATACGAGATCAAACCTTGTTGAAGAGGATTGGTTCGTTTTCAAGGCTTCAGCTACGCCGTAATTTGCGTAATAAGCAAGGCGTCATCAAATTTTGCAAAGTTAGCGAGTGTCCCAAGCGACCAGAACAATTGAGCAGACGGCCAATGTACGTCATTAGTAAAACAAAACAGTGTTAATTGTTGTCAAGGGTGAACATTTGAATAATTACCTGATGTTTTCTCATATTTTCACGAGTTTAAACGTTCAAAGAATCGCTGTTGCACTGGGCGAACATTTTGTGGTTTGACAGATTGTGAATATTTGAACTAACGTTGCGTATTTAAACTACTGATTTAGAATTAATAGCTATAGTAAAATTCAGATCAAAAATATAGTCAACTTCGGAACCTAACCTGACTTAGAGGTTTTGTTTTCCCATTGAGCTAGCGTAATAAATAATTGCAATTGAATAAAATAGAAAGAGGGGTATGCAATCATTTATTTGAGTCATTGAGGGTTACATTTCATTTTTAACCAGCCTAAATTTACTCACAGATAAAAACTTTGAGTAGGCCATAAAATATTAGCTTATTAAATATTACAATTATTGGCATCCAAAACGTAGAGCTTAGAGAGCTTACTTTGTACTATATACAGGGTGCTTTAGAACTATGAGATCAAACTACTAGGGGGTATTCAGTGCGACGGTAGAAGACATTTGAGTATAGAAACCCATGTCCGGAAATGTCTCTCTGGGGCACTGGGACTCTATGACAGGTTTATTTATTTATTTATTTATTTATTTAAAGAATATCACATGGTCAACCAACAGGTAAGAACCCAATTACAGGTTGACACGAATTACAAGATATTATTATTATTATTCTGCCGCACTTAGCCAAACAGCAGCATCTCCAATGTTCACCAATGGAAACACTACTCTCTAGCCAAGCACGGCAGCATTGTGGTACTAGTAGTACAATAATATGAAAATAAAAAACTATAAGTAATGAAAACAAAAAACAAAACAAATTTAAAGATTTTGCATAAGCATATTTTTGAATTTTGGAAAAGACATGCAGAAAATATTGATACACCCAGCATACTGATTATAAGATCGCATAATTCTCCAAAACGGTGAGTTTAAAATAACATTGGTACTAGCAAATTCAGATTTGAACAGTTGAAAATGTCTGGTATTGAACTGAGGCACATTAAAAGTAATACATGAAATTAAATCCGGACAGTTGAACATATTATTTACAATCTTATAAAGAACAGTAACATCATTACACTTCCTACGATTTTCCAAAGTCACTAAGCCGACAGTCGCCAATCTACAGCCATAGCTAGGTAAGTCAATATTCAGTCGCTTACAAGTAATTCTTACAAATTTTCTTTGGATTTTTTCGATTCTATTACAATGAATTGCATAACAAGGCTTCTAGATCACGCTTGCGTATTCAAGATTTGATCTAACGTAAGCAGAATACAACAGTTTATATGTATTAATATTTTTAAAAGAATTTGTAATTCTTAAAATAAATCCTAGCATAGAATTTGCTTTATTTGTAATGTTTTCAATATGCTTGATAAAAGTTAATTTAGAATCAAAAGTAACACCAAGATCTTTCATAAAATTTACTTCATGGATACTTTCTTGTGCGATCGTGTAGTCATATTTTAAACAATTTAAATTTCTTGTAAATCTAATGTAACAGCATTTATTTGTATTCAGTGGCAAGCAATTAAGAAGACTCCAAGTCGACAACGTGTCAAGATCTACTTGTAATTTATTTGTGTCGTTTTGGTTTTTTATGGCTTGATATATTTTAAGATCATCTGCAAAGAACAAATGACCACATGACAGTATAACTGATAAATCAATAATAAAGATTAAAAATAAAGTTGGTCCGAGATGGGAGCCCTGAGGCACACCAGACGTAACGTAATGAAGATTAGAATTAAAACCGTTTACTACAACCATCTGTGTTCTGTTAGTGAGATACGATGTAAACCACTGCAGTAAATTTCCTGTAACGCCGTAATATAAAAGTTTTTGAACAAGTAATGAGTGGTTGACCTTGTCGAAGGCTTTGCTAAAATCTGTATACACCGTGTCGACCTGAAGCCCTTCCCCGAAGCTCTCAGCAAGATAATTTGAAAAGATAAGTAAATTGCTTACTGTTGATTTTTTGGCTAAAAATCCATGTTGCTTGGGAGTTATATAAGCTTCCATAAAATACATTAAGTACTTGTTTATTATGCTTTCAAATACCTTTCCAAATACCGAGAGCTTCGAAATAGGTCGATAATTAGTTACCACTGATTTATCGCCTGATTTAAAAATAGGCGTAATATAAGCTAACTTTAACAGTTTAAAAAGAAAATGTGTTTCAATTACTCAAATGTCAACGTACAGCAAGTTTATAACAATTCATCCGTTCTTATGAACTTCACCAATCAAGAATTGGCGGATATGCATCTGGCATATAGAGCAACAAACTGCAATGCATTCAAATGTTTTAAACTGTCTTAATGTGTCATAGAGTCCCAGTGTCCCAGGGAGACATTTATGGACACAGGTTCCTATACTCAAATTTCTTCTACCGTCGCACTGAATACCCCCTAGTAGTTTAATCCCATAGTTCTGAAACACCCTGTATATATAAAAGAAAGTCACAACCCCGACTAATCAACGCAGAGCCGAAACCACTGGTACTAGGTACTTGAAATTTGGGTGGAAGGTTCAATTTGTTACGTAAGGTAGTGCTAAGAAGATATTTTTTTAAATTCGATTCCTAAGGGGGTGAAAAAGGGTACAATGTGTTTTCACGAATTCTTCAATATCTCTTACACCCGATAAAATATCAATTTGGTGTTTACTTGCAAAGATTATCAATGCAAATACCTAGAAACTCATTTTACGATTTTGCCCTAATCAATCCCTAAAGGTGCAAATCTCGATTGGGGGTCAATTAAAGAACCCTACATATCGCCTATGTTTATTGAGTTAAAACATTTTTCTTGCATATAGATGTATTTTTAAAATATTTTGAAAGAGGTATAAGAGAATTTTAAAATTTAAACCCTAAAAGGGTAAAAGAAAGAAAAACTGAAAAGGGGAGGGGGGTTAGAATTATTATTTTTTTTCGCTGTGAGTTCCAATTCACAATAAAATGGGTTAAAGGGATTTTTTCAAATTCTACCCCTACGGGGGTGAAGAGAGGTAAAATGTATTTTCACGAATTCTTCAATATCTCTTACACCCGATAATATATCGATTTGGTGTTTGCTTGCAAAGATTATCAATGCAAATACCTAGAAATGTATTTTAGGATTTTGCCCTAATCAACCCCTAAAGGTGCAAATCTGGATTGGGGGTGAATTAAAGAATCGTACGTATCTCCTATGTTTATTGAATTAAAACATTCTTTTTGTTGCATATACAGTCTGTTCAACAAAAAAGGCCCCGCCTTCTAGCTACTTTATTATTTATTTTAGACCAAATAAACCTTATATCAAATCAAATGACACATAAAAACCTACATTTTAACACAATCAACAAATTTTTATCTTCAATTGTTTCAGAGTGGTGACGTCACATGCAATTTTTTTAAATGACAGTGTATATATTTTTTGATATTTTCTGGTAGAGGTTTTTTTTCTCTTTTCAACAATATAAATATTTCAAGCACTTGCATAAAAAAATTTTCGTAAAAAATTACAAAAACTTTTTCACAGTGGGAGGCTATGATACAATATTGTAAACAAAAGTGTAACTCAGAAAAACAAAACAAATGGTAGCCAAACGCTTTAACTATCAGATTTCAGAATAATCTAAAGTGTTTATTGTTTTGTTACACTTTTGTTTATAGTTTTGTATCGTGGCCTCCCACCGATAAAAAAGTTTTTTAATTTTTCTCGAAAATTTTCTTATGTAAGGGCATAAAATATTTATATTGTTGAAAAGAGAAAAAAACCTCTACCAGAAAATGTAAAAAAATATATACAGTGTCATTTAAAAAAATTGCGTGTGACGTCACCACTCTGAAACAATTGAAGATAAAAATCTTTTGATAGTGTAAAAATGTAGGTTTTTATGTGCCATTTGATTTGATATAAGGTTTATTGGGTCTAAAATAAATAATAAAGTAGCTAGAAGGCGGGGCCTTTTTTGTTGAACAGACTGTATATGAAAGGGGAGTAAGGGAATTTGAAAATTTTAACCCTAAAGGGGCAAAAGAAGGAAACACTGAAAAGGGGTAGTGGAGTTAAAATTATAAATTTTTTCGTTGTGAGTTCTACTTCACAATAAAATGGGTTAAAAAGAATTTTTGTAATTCCACCCCTACTGGGGTGGAAAGGGGTTTTCACGAGTTCCTCAATATTTCTTAGACCCGATGAGGTAGCAACTTGGTGTTTAGTTCCGAAGATTGTCAGTGCAAATACCTAGAAACGTATTTTAGGATTTTGCCCTAATCAACTCCTAAAGGTGCAAATCTGGATTGGGGGTGAATTAAGGAACCCTTCGTATCTCCTATGTTTATTGAGTTAAAACATTCTTTTTTGGGATATAGATGTATTTTTAAAATCTTTTCAAAAGCGTCTAAGAGTTGTTAAAGTATTACCCCTAAAGGGGTAAAAAACGGCAAAACTGAAAAAGGGTAGGGGTTAAAATTAGTGATTTTTTCTTATGGGTACAGTTTAGACTAAAATGAGTTCGAAAATGTTTTTAGAAATTTCTCCCACAAGGGGATGAAACGGGTATTCCGCTATAATCTATACGTATAAAAGATAAAGCACCGACTCAACAACGCGGATCCGTAGTAATCCTTGGTACCAGGAACTTAAAATTTGGCAAGAAGAGTCTTTTAGTTACGTAGCGAAATGACAGGAAAGGAGTTTTCGAAATTCCACCCCTAAAGAGAAGGAAAGAGGTAAAATGTCACTTCACGAACTACTCAACATCTCTTAAGGCCCTATAATATATCGATTTGGTTTTTACTTAGAAAGGTTACCTATGAAAGTTCCTAAACACGTAATTCAGGATTGTGCACAGATCAACTCCTAAAGTTGCGAATTTGGATTCAGGGGTGAATTATAGAACCTTTCGTATTTCCTGTGGTTCCTGATAACCTTGGTTTTTGAGCATGTGTGTATTTCAAATCTATAAAAAGTGGTTTTTATTCTAAATTTTAATGTGAAAAGAGTATAAATGGGATAAAAGTAAAAAGAAGTTAAAAAAGAGGTTAAAGTTATGGATTTTTTTCGTTAGAACAAAATAGGATTTCCGAAATGCCACCTCCAAGTGGTGGAAACTGGTATGTTGCTACATTTTATGAAGTACATTTATTATTTTTATTCTCATTGTTATACTAAACCTAGAGTTTTATCAATCTATACAAGGAGAACGACAATTACATACACATTTCCAGGGGATACGTGAAGCATAAAAGGGTTATGAAGAACTTTTTTCGGAAGAGTATTGTTTCCTTTTTACCTACAATATTGTTTTGCAACGTTTGTTAGTTTAGCGTATTGAGTGAGGGAGGAGGGGATCATTCTAGAATTCGTTTAAGATTTAGAAGAAAAAACATTTGTAGTCCGTACTAAGAAGGGGCATCTTGCTAGTATTACTTATATTAAATTAGCCATCTTAAACCGTTCTTTTACTCAAACTTCAAAGTCAATTCTTCTGAAACCTGCTTTTCTTATGCTAGCCTTTATCCCTCTAATTATGCTTCTTGCATCTCATTTCCAATGCATTTAATAACTCCAACTACTGTCTAGATTGCAATTAAATAAAATATTTCAATTCTGTGCTTTAATTGACTTTGTTCAATATTTCTTTATGCATACAGAATTAAATTGAAAGCATTAAACCATATCAATCAATGTGTGTTGCCTGTCCTCACATACGGCGTGGAAACTTAAAATTGCTCAACGAAAGATGGAAAGATCACTGCTTGGCATATCTCTACGAGATCACATCAAGGATGAAGATTTGCGCCACGAAATCGGACGAACAAACGTTATCAAATGATTAACCAGATTTAAATGGAACGGGGCTGGTCACGTAACCCGAAGGAACGACGGAAGGTGGACAAAAACTGTTGGAATGGAGACCGCGCGCCGAAAAACGTAGTAGAGAAAGACCACCTACACGCAGAACAGACGCTCGCAAAAGAATTAGAAATAACTGAATTCAAGCTGGTCAAGATAGAGAGCAGTGAAGAGCCATAGGAGAGGTAATGTCAAGCAGTGGACGGAACGGGCTGAATATGATTCTATGCTTTATTATATTGGACAATTTATTAATCTATATAACACCAATAATATCGAACTAAAATTTTAAAGAGCTTTAAAAAAATAAAAAATAAATTCGTATAGTCTCAAGTTGAGGATATAGGCATTATACTCACTGCAGCATGATATAAAACAGTTTTGGCTGATCCAGAAATGTTGAAAGCATTCATTATCATAATAGTTCTTTACTATACAAGTGGGATAAGTACATCATTAATATACGTGTGTGTAAGTTACAAACGAGTGCCTAGCACGAGTTATGTATTATTGGTCTGCATAACCCACCCTCTACCAACATAATATTTTTTAGCAGAATTTTGTTTTCTCAGAACTAAGCACAAAGAGGTTAAAACTGTTCAAAGTTGGGGTGTTTTACGATACACAAAAAGTTGCGTAAAATACGTCTGACTGGGTCAACAGGTAGAAGAAGTTGCAATCGGACCAGAAGGAATCCATTGCTACCGCGAAGCGAGTTTTTTCCAGCGCGCAATTTGCAGCTAAACCGATGGAGGAAGAGAATGTCAGGACCGATTCCATCAGCATTCGAATATATGTGAAAGATTATTAGTGACAGCGTGATAGATATCGAGAGTTACTCAAAGAAGACCTAACATAAATCCTGTAACGTCAAACCATCTAAAGGTAGGGCGATAACCGGTTCCTTTTAATATACCGTTCAATCCTAATTCAATCAGACATAGGTGCAGCAACCCATTACACCAAACCATTACAAGAACTGGGACCTGCTTTATTCTTCGGATGCTGGTAACCCCAGGGATGTGAATTTTCTTAAGCTGAGATGGATCCGGCTTGAAGGACCATGAACAGAATTATTGTCTGGAGGCCGACAAGATTATGTTATTTGCGCTGGTTCCGTCCGCTTACTTCTGAGCATACGGTTGAGACTGTAATCTGTATTTAAAGGCAAGGGTAGTTATGCCACTCAGAGGGACGTTATAATTTGGTAACTACCTTGAAGTGGAGCCTCACACATCAAAATTTTAGACTTGGAAAGGTAGTACCCCGATGTTAATGAATCAAACACTTAATACTGATTACTTTTATTATTAAATCTCGGCCTATATATACATATATACATTTCGCTTACTTCTCAAAATTGCATTATGTCACAGTGCAAGAATGCTTGTCTTACTAGGTCGCTATCGTACGTCATAACGTACAGTCAGCGTTTAGCAAGGCCGTTATGCGCAATTCTGCGAGACATGCAGTTGTGACACATTGATCTTTCAAGAACTAGTGCATGTGCTGCTGGTTTGCATTTTAAAATAAAAAATTGAATCTGTTTAATTTGAGACAGACTGGCTTAAATTAGACGAAAGAATTTGGAAATTGGATACAGAAGGCACAAGATAGAAATACATGGAGACAAATGAGAGAGACCTATGTTCAACAGTAGACAAATCTGGGTTGATGATGATTTGACGATCATTACAAAGTATTTCTTCCAAGGAATCCTATCTTTGTTAGTTCATGTTACAATAAAGGGAGTATTGGAATAACCCCAAAAATTCGAAATTGAATTTTCAACAAATCTTCACGTTTTAGATTCTTCTGAACCCCAAAGAAATTTTTGTTGTTCATTGGTCTGTCTGTCTGTGTGTCTGTCTGTCAGTCTGTCTGTCTGTGTGTCTGTCTGTCTATATGTGTGTGAACAAAATATCTCAAAAACGAAAAGAGGTATGAAGTTGAAACTTCATATATAAGTCTTTACTTTCGTTTTTTTTTAAACCGCTCTAACGATTTTTTTCAAACGTTACGGTGATTTATCGGTTGAATACCTTTAAAATGGGTTGACTTTGTTTCTTTTTCTTTTTTTAACTCCTATTTTAAATAGAACACCCGGTGTATTATTACATTTTTGAATTCGGCTTAAAATTTTAGAGAAAATTTGTTTTTTCAACTCTCTATTTTATATGGTTTCTGTAGAATTTGTTATTTTTGAAAATTTTTGACAAATGCTTAAAAATTAAAATAAAATTTTTGTTTAATTATAAGATCACTATACAAGGTAGTTGTGTGCGTGTATCACACCAGATTTTTATTTCTTCTGTTATGTCTTTACTTCATTATTGTGAGACAATCACTTTCTGAGATTTCATCAGATCTTCACGTTTCAGGATCCCTAGATGCCGAAAACATGTTTTTTTCAATTTCCTCTGTCTGTCTGTCTATCTGTCTGTCTTTCGTCTGTCTGTTTATCTGTCTGTCTGTCGGTGTGTCTGTTGGC
The DNA here is from genome assembly GCA_940337035.1 of Agriotes lineatus. Lineage (NCBI taxonomy): Eukaryota > Metazoa > Arthropoda > Insecta > Coleoptera > Elateridae > Agriotes > Agriotes lineatus. The sequence goes on along the minus strand of OW679195.1, from coordinate 141,310,686 downwards.
GCTACAGATCAAAAACTGAAAGAATCTGAAGAAAGACGACATTTTGCATGTCTTCCTTGCTTGAAATCAAATATGCTCAAATATATACAGGGTGAGTACATTAAAAAACCAAATTTTACCTATTTTTTCTTTAACTCAGAAACTATAGATAGTTTGATAAAAGTCATACTTTGTACATATCTCACTTTTATATTATACAAGAATAGACATTTTTTGCAATCAGCAAATACAGGATGCGACCACTCAGGAACTCTTTGTTAGAGAAAATAATGTTTTGAATATAGCTTAGACTTTTATCCTTGATCAGACTAGGTATATTTTGGACACAACAGAGGCAGAGTGAACACCTTCAAAAATTAAAATTTGCCCATTTTTGCTTTATCTAAAATTTCTTAAAGATAAATAAGATTTTATATATAGCTTACACTTTTATTCATGATGAAAAATGGTAACTTTTTGATCCAATAGGTAGAGAGTGAACAACAGATAGAAAGGGAAACAATTCTTTTGACATTTTAAAAATGTTTAGTTTAAGAACTTTCATTTGTTCTTTCCAGGCTTTCTTTATTGTGTTTCACATATTTTAGCAGCTACTTGTAAAAGGTATCCTTAAAATGACTTTAGACGTCATCTAAATTTATTATTAAATTCTAATTAAATAAAACATAAGTTTTATCTATTATCTTTCTCAGTATCGTAGGTCATATTTTGAGTAGTACAATCACGTCTAAAGGTTTATAACGATATTTTTTTACTTCCTGTATTAATAACATATTATCAGCAAAACATTTCAACACCCCACATCTCCTTTAGATGTCGTCAATTTCGATACTTTGATTACTTTGACAGAATAGGTAAGTTCACCTCTTGTTAGAGGTGTTACGACTATAAATCATTAAAAGTTTGAAATAGTTAACAATTGCTTTCTCTCAAAATAGAGGTGTTATTAATAATGCATGTCTTTATCCACATTCTTAAAAAAGCATAAAAATGATTTAGATGACAGAGATTTTAATTCTGAAAGTTGGTTAGAGGAAAGCATTAAAATATTTCAGGCGTAACAATCGATTTGTGGATTTAGTCATTTTATTACCTAAGAAATGGAAACTTACTGAAAGGACACTGTCAAAAATCGTAGTAACTGTAAGGCATTATACAAAATTATCTGCCAATCACATCAGCTAAGTGTTTTTGATTGTCAGCAAACTAATTATTCGAAACCAGCAATGCAGCAAAAACATGTAAAATTAAATTCCTTTGCAGTAATAAAGTAATACATATTTTGCAAGCTTGTTTTAACCTCTTGAATTAAAGTTGTGAATGAGTTTAGTTAATAAAACTAATGTTAAAGGAAACGAGATGCAGTCCTGGGGTGTAGCAAATATTTTTGGCAAAATACGCAGTCCGGCAGTGCACGCGTTGTTCGCGTCTGAAGTCATAATTTAAAATTGGATTTTAATAAGTTTTGGTATCGACTACCGGTAATTACAAATCACAATGGGTTGCGTAAACTTCTATTTGCTATAAAGTTTTAGTGATTTTGCGCACTGCTTGGCTTGTCGAATACGTGATGTTGGCGGCACAGTGTTGATTCGACACCCCCACAAGCAGCAAAGGCGGCTGATGGTTGCGGACCCGCAATTGTTTCGCGATTTTTTCACGCATTGCGTCTCGCATCCCCAGGAATTGTTTGTCGGTAGTTTCGAAATCTGGTGCCGCTCGATCGAAAAATATTGCTTCGAGAGTTTTCCGTGAACTTTTGAAACTTTCGCCTGCAAGTTTAAGATCAAATGCGTGCAATTGTTCGATGAGATCTTGTGGTGAACAATGGAACCTAACACTAAACTTCATCAAAAGTTCCAACAAGTGCTAAAATGTAAGTAAATACCAAAGTTTTCTGCTTCCGTATTTATTTAGGTCTTATTTGTGGAACACTTGCCCAGATACGGTTGGCAAGTACATAAGTTCTGTGGGAGTAGTGTTGTGGATATTTGGGATTCTCTGAAGTTCCAGTACTTCATGTGCTGGAGAAATATGATAGCTGCAAAATCAGAGATATACAGAAAACTACTTAGTAACATTTTGTGCACTTTCTGCCATATTGAAAATTTAAAGGCGGAAAAAATTTAAACCTTCAATTTTACTATCTTGTAACCAAAATTCTTGAATCTTACTGCCGATAACGTTACAAAAGTATTAAATTAATTTCAATAATGTATTTTATTTTTCAATTATAGACTGCTTGTAGTAAGTGACAACTGGTCAGTTTATGCAGAGTTTTAAGTTAATTTATCAATACAACTATGAAATTGAAGCGAAAATTTTATTGCTATATGTTATTATTAACGTAATGATTATACATTAAAGACAATTACAGTGGCTTGAACGATCTCATGCAGTGCATTTTTACAATTAAGGGGATGTAATGCTCATTATACGAGCACACTTAAATTAGCCTCTTTTTGAAACTATTTGAAATACTACAACTCCCTCAACTGAGTTGTGAAATGAAAGATAAAAGATACCTATTAAGTAACATTTTGTGCAGTTTTTCCAACTTTAAAAATTGCTATTTTACTGCTTTGAATATATAATCTGATTATAATACTAATCATCATACTGCCGCATAAAAGAATTAGGTTTGTTTAAATACTGAATCTTATTTTTCCATCATTGAATGCTTGTTATGAGAACTCTTTAGTATGTCATGTTTTTAAGTTACTTTATCAATACATTAATCCCAATTCAAAGCTGTGTTATTAATTCTTGACTTATTCTAGTATTAATGTAATAATTATGCTTAGAAATTCACTTAAACAAAATTGAAGCAAATTGGTCGTAGCTATTTAAATTAGCCTATTTTTGAAACTCTTTGAAATAATCCAAACTCTATAAAGTGCTCCGACACTTAATATGAGTGATGCGATAGTGGAAATATCGGAGATAAAAAAGGACTATTAAAAACTATGTTTTATATTTCCACCATTGAATGCCTGCTACGTATGAGAACTCTTCAGTATGTCAACTTTTTAAATTACTTTATCAATATATTAAACCCAATTCACAGCTGTGCTATCAATGATTGGCTGCTTTTACTAGTAAGGTAATAATTGTGCTTATAGATTAATTTACATAAAAATGAAGTAGAACGGTATGTCGAAACAGATGCAGTGCGTTTTTACTATTATGGCGAAATAATTTCCACTATATGAAGACAGTGAAATTAATTGGTCGTAGCTATTTAAATTAGCCTATTTTTGAAACTATTTGAAATACTACAAACTCTATAAACTACTCTTACTCTTAATATAAGTAATGCGATAGTTGCAAAATGGAAGATAAAGAAAACTACTAAATAACTATGTTTTATATTTTCATCAGTGAATACTTACTATGAGAACTCTTCAATAAATCAGGTTTTGAAGTTACTTTATCAATACATTAAATTCAATTCAAAGCTGTGTTACCAATTATTAGCTTATTTTGCTGTTAATGTAATAATTATGTTTATAGATTAACTTAAACAAAATTGAAGTAGAACGGTATGACGGAACTGATGCAGTGCGTTTTTACTATTATGGCGAAATAATTTCCACTATATGAAGACAGTGAAACTAATTGGTCGCAGCTATTTAAATTAGCCTATTTTGAAACTATTTGAAATACTACAAACTCTATAAACTACTCTTACTCTTAATATGAGTAATGCATTAGTTGCAAAATCGAAGACAAAAAAAAAACTACTGAAAAACTATGTTTTATATTTTCATCAGTGAATACCTACTATGAGAACTCTTCAATAAATCAGGTTTTGAAGTTACTTTATCAATACATGAAATTCAATTCAAAGCTGTGTTACCAATTATTAGCTTATTTTGCTGTTAATGTAATAATTATGTTTATAGATTAACTTAAACAAAATTGAAGTAGAACGGTATGACGGAACTGATGCAGTGCGTTTTTACTATTATGGCGAATTAATTACTATTATATAAAAATATTAAAACTAATTGCTTGTAGCTGTTAAAATTATCCTGTTTTTAAAATTATTTGAAATAATCCAAACTCTATAAAGTGCTCCGACGCTTAATATGAGTAATGCGATAGTTGAAATATCGGGGATAAAAAGAACTACTAAAAAACTGTGTTTTATATTTCCACCATTGAATGCTTGCTACGTATGAGAACTCTTCAGTATGTCAACTTTTTAAGTTACTTTATCAATACATTAAACCCAATTCACAGCTGTGCTATCAATGATTGGCTGCTTTTACTAGTAAAGTAATAATTTTGCGTATAGATTAATTTACATAAAAATGAAGTAGAACGGTATGTCGGTACAAATTCAGTGCGTTTTTACTATTATGGCAAAATAATTTCCATTATATGAAGAAAGTGAAATTAATTGGTCGTAGCTATTTAAATTAGCCTATTTTTGAAACTATTTGAAATACTACAAACTCTATAAACTAGTCTTACTCTTAATATGAGTAATGCGATAGTTGCAAAATGGAAGATAAAAGAAAACTACTAAATAACTATGTTTTATATTTTCATCAGTGAATACCTACTATGAGAACTCTTCAATAAATCAGGTTTTGAAGTTACTTTATCAATACATTAAATTTAATTCAAAGCTGTGTTACCAATTATTAGCTTATTTTGCTGTTAATGTAATATTTATGTTTATAGATTAACTTAAACAAAATTGAAGTAGAACGGTATGACGGAACTGATGCAGTGCGTTTTTACTATTATGGCGAAATAATTTCTATTATTTGAAAATAGTGAAACTAATTGGTTGTAGCTGTTAAAATTATCTTGTTTTTGAAATTATTTGAAATAATCCAAACTCTATAAAGTGCTCCGACGCTTAATATGAGTAATGCGATAGTGGAAATATCGGAGATAAAAAAGGACTATTAAAAACTATGTTTCATATTTCCACCATTGAATGCCTGCTACGTATGAGAACTCTTCAGTATGTCAGCTTTTTAAATTACTTTATCAATACACTAAACCCAATTCACAGCTGTGCTATCAATGATTGGCTGCTTTTACTAGTAAAGTAATAATTTTGCTTCTAGATTAATTTACGCAAAAATGAAGTAGAACGGTATGTCGGTACAAATGCAGTGCGTTTTTACTATTATGGCGAAATAATTTCCATTATATGAAGACATTGAAACTAATTGGTCGTAGCTATTTAAATTAGCCTATTTTTGAAACTATTTGAAATACTACAAACTCTATAAACTACTGTTACTCTTAATATGAGTAATGCGATAGTTGTAAAATCGAAGATAAAAGAAAACTACTAAATAACTATGTATTATATTTTCATCAGTGAATACTTACTATGAGAACTCTTCAATATATCAGTTTTGTAGTTACTTTATCAATACATTAAATTCAGTTCAAAGCTGTGTTACCAATTATTAGCTTATTTTACTGTTAATGTAATAATTATGTATATAGATTAACTTAAACAAAATTGAAGTAGAACGGTAGGACGGAACTGATGCAGTGCGTTTTTACGATTATGGCGAATTACTTTCAATTATATGAAGATAGTAAAACTCATTGGTTGTAGCTATTTATATTATCCTGTTTTTGAAATTATTTGAAATACTACAAACTCTATAAAGTGTTCCGACGCTCAATAAGAGTAATGCGAGAGTTGAAAAATTAGAGATAAAAAAGAACCACTAAATAACTGTATTTTACATTTCCACCATTAAATGCTTGCTAAGTATGAGAACTCTTCAATATGTCAACTTTTTAAGTTATTTCATCAATACATTAAACCCAATTCATAGCTGTGTTATTAATGATTGGCTGCTTTTACTAGTAATGTAGTAATTGTGCTTATAGATTAATTTACACAAAAATGAAGTAGAACGGTATGTCGGAACAGATGCAGTACGTTTTTACTATTATGCGAAATAATTTCCATTATATGAAGACAGTGAAACTAATTGGTCGTAGCTATTTAAATTAGCCTATTTTTGAAACTATTTGAAATACTACAAATTCTATAAACTACTCTTACTCTTAATATGAGTAATGCGATAGTTGTAAATTCGAACATAAAAGAAAACTACTAAATAACTATGTTTTATATTTGCATCAGTGAATACTTACTATGAGAGCTCTTCAATATATCAAGTTTTCAAGTTACTTTATCAATACATTAAATTCAATTCAAAGCTGTGTTACCAATTATTAGCTTATTTTACTGTTAATGTAATAATTATGTTTATAGATTAACTTAAACAAAATTGAAGTAGAACGGTATAAGGGAACTGATGCAGTGCGTTTTTACTATTATGGCGAATTAATTTCCATTATATGAAGATAGTGAAACTAATTGGCTGTAGCTATTTATATTATCCTGATTTTGAAATTATTTGAAATACTACAAACTCTATAAAGTGCGCAGACGCTTAATATGAGTAACGCGATAATTGAAAAATTGGAGATAAAAAGAACTACTAAACAACTGTGTTTTATATTTCCACCATTGAATGCTTGCTACGTATGAGGACTCTTCAGTATGTAAACTTTTTATTTACTTTATCAATACATTAAGCCCAATTCACAGCTTTGCTATCAATGATTGGTTGCTTTTACTAGTAAGGTAATAATTATGCTTATAGATTAATTTACACAAAAATGAAGTAGAACGGTATGTCATAACAGATGCAGTGCGTTTTTACTATTATGGGGAAATAATTTCCACTATATGAAGACAGTGAAACTAATTGGTCGTAGCTATTTAAATTAGCCTATTTTTGAAACTATTTGAAATACTACAAACTCTATAAATTACTCTTACTCTTAATATGAGTAATGCGATGGTTGGAAAATCGAAGATAAAAGAAAACTAAAATAACTATATTTTATAATTTTATCAGTGAATACTTACTATGAGAACTTTTCAATATATCAGGTTGTGAAGTTACTTTATCAATACATTAAATTCAATACCAAGCTGTGTTACCAATTATTAGCTTATTTTACTGTCAATGTATTAGTTATGTTTATAGAATAACTTAAACAAAATTGAAGTAGGAACGGTATGACGGAACAGATGCAGTGCGTTTTTACTATCATGGCGAATTAATTTCCATTATATGAAGATAGTGAAACTAATTGGTTGTAGCTATTTAAATTATGCTGTTTTTGAAATTATTTGAAATACTACAAACTCTATAATGTGCTCCGACGCATAATATGAGTAATGCGATAGTTGAAAAATCGGAGATAAAAAGAACTACTAGATAACTGTATTTTATATTTTCACCATTGAATGCTTGCTTACTTTATCAATACATTAAACCCAATTCATAGCTGTGTTATCAATGATTGGCTGCTTTTACTAGTAATGTAATAATTGTGCTTATAAATTAATTTACAAGAAAATGAAGTAGAACGGTATGTCGGAACAGATGCATTGCGTTTTGACTATTATGGTGAAATAATTCCATTATATGAAGGCAGTGAAACTAATTGGTAGTAGCTATTTAAATTAGCCTATTTTTGAAACTATTTGAAATACTACAAACTCTATAAACTACTCTTCGCTTAATATGAGTAATGCGATAGTTGTAAAATCGAAGATAAAGGAATACTACTAAATTACTATGTTTTAAGGTGCTCACCCTGTATATATTGTTATGATACATGAGGCAGTGTAATCAAATACAATAAAGAAATATTTAAAGCGAATAAATTTGGAAGATTGCTATAATTAAATCTTGATGGGTGTTAAATTTTAAACATTATAAATAAATTTAATTGAGACAATGAGAGAGGAGATTTTGATATTAATTGAATACTAATTTAATGGTTACAGAAAATTTTGATAAAGTTCAAGCCAAGGTTACAATTTACAAATGTATTTGTTAGAATGATAACAATTAATAGCATGTAATAATAGTATTTTTAAAAATAAATAAGTGTGCAATAAGAATTGTATCTAACAAAAATGAAAATGTTGTTTAAGTTAGTTATATTAAACAACTCATAAAAACAGACATGTATTTTCTGAATTAAAGCATTTTGTAAATACAACTAGAAAGTTATGCCTAAATTTGTATTATTTTGGTAAATACAAATTTAAAAAGGTTCTTAAACAAATCTGCGTGGTGAGATAAAATGAAAATGTTAATTGGAACTTATGGAGGTACATAATCGGTCAATAGATTATACAAGTACAGTCAATGGGAAATAAACATATAGAAGGTTATATTAATTGAATACATTTGGATTGGAGAGTATACAAGGTATTATTGGAGATTCTTACAAGTAACTAATTTATTTGGATAAGTTGTAAGTGTTGCTGTAGACATCGGAATAGCTATAAAAAGGAACAAGGCTAGATTTGGAACTTCATAAGATTGGAACTTACCAGAGGTTGAATGCTTTGATGGTGACGGTTGCAAGGAGGGAGGATTGGATTCTGTAAGCAATGCGGGTGATATTCTGGATGGATGCAGTCAAAGGGGTTCACGTGCCACCCTGGGTACCACTGTTGAGGAGTGAGCAGTAAGTTTTGCAGTCTGACAATATTGGGATCCGTTGTTGGTTGGAGTTTTGCAGGAAAAGCAAGAGAAAGTATAAAGGTTTGTGTAAAGAGTTAATGAAAGTTTTTTTAATAACAATTAGTACAAGAAGGTGTTCAAATAGACTTGATTTATTACTTACTTGGGAGAATTGATTAATATGTGTGTTAAGATAATATAGAATTGTCAATACCTGGCTTGATGAGTTTTGAAAATCGGTTTGACAGCAAATGTCATTAATTGTAATATTAAAATTCAATTAATAGAGATCTTGATTTGGCGAACCACCTGAGATAAGAGAACTTGATTTTAAAAAGAAATTATTATTTAATTGGAAAGGGCATTGCATTAATAAAGGGCTAGTTTAAAGTGGTGCATTTCATTTCATAAAATATATGGATAGTCCAACTTGTAGCTTTATATAGCCATTCCATAAAAATATTTGTATGAAATTGTACCGGTTTCATGCGAGGTAGATATATAATATCTATGCAAAATATTGTCTTCCTCTGACAAATCGTTTTTGAGCTATACTGCCAACAGACAGACAGACAGACGGAATTAAGAAAACCTCTTTTTCGTCATCTAGGGACCTTGAAACGTGAAGATCTGAAGAAATCTCGGAAGGTGATTTCTTCGTGATTACAATACTTCCTTCGTCTTTTAGACGAGGGAATGTCCATATATATAATACACATATATTGCTGGTAGGGCCTGGAAACTTCAGAAAACATTACGGCGCCGACATAGTCTCACTTATAGTATAACGCGTCTCGTGCGCATGCGTGAGAATTCGAACTCCGCCTTTAGAAGTGAATTTTAAACTTGACCACTTCCCCATTGGGCGGGACCACTTCCCCATTGGGCGGACGACGCCGCCGCGCTTGCGCACAGCTCACCGTATACATAAAGGAGTTGGTTGTGTGTTTCACTTCATCGGCCAGTTTCCCACTCATAGCCGCTAGCAATATAGTAAGTATTAGATATATGGGAAAGTCTAAAGAACAAATCTCCTATTTCGTAAGAAATAAGGGAATAATGGCGGATAAATTGAATGGCAGTGCTAGATTTAGCGTTCCCAGCTGGTTTTTAAAATATGGTAGTAAAAGTAGCTGATGTACTTGCTTAGATTATCGCGTTTTTAGAACTATAGTACTGACTAGAGCCCCTTATAATACAAGCAGACGCATGTCGCACAAATTTCATAAAATCTTGCATCACAGTACTTTCGCGTTTACATGTTGGTGGCCATGATGCAACCAAAACATAACCCTATAACGTCAAACAGTTCACTCGTTGTGGGTTATATTATCTATGCTCGCTGTTCTAGCTTCTAACCTTGTGTTTGAGTTGCCAACTGTGTTCGTTTTCCTGTGTCTTTTTGCCTTTTGTGCGTTGCCTCTCATATTCTTTATTAAAAAATCAGTCTATTTCAAGACTACGAAATACATTTTTTTTGGATATAAGGTAAGCCTAAAACATTGATTCATTTTCGAATGAACTATTTACGGTCTTTTCTGTTTTTCAGATTTCAAAATCTTTAAGCATGACCGGTTGTTCAGCTTCGAATTAGTACTATTAAACGTATAGACATTAACATATTTTCATTTTCTGAAAAGTAACTAATTTTTTAAATTTACCGCTTTTGTGATGTGATTCAACATGGCTGACAAGCATGCTCGTAGTATAGAGGTGCTTTAGTACTGACTACCTATATCATTGTAAACTATAAACTATATATGTATATCGTAATTGTGCAAAACTTAAAAAAAATCTCATTATACATGGCTCTCAATGAACAATTGATAAGAATATGTTAGAATACTTACTGTACTGATAAATTAATATGACCAATTGTCCAAAAATTTGCACATAAAATATATATATATTTTTTTTGTAAAGTTTATTAGCAATCGGAATAAACATACAACAGTATAAAATCAATTCCATAAGCTAATTTGTGGGCTATGTACATTGCATGCTAAGAATAACACCCAGTCGTGTTACCTTAAAATAAAATAAAAACATTTTTTTATAACTACAACTAATACTATTTATGTCACAATTAGCGCTATTTCTGAGTCTACACTGCCATATCTGTTGGCCACTTTCTTTGTAAACGTCTGCAGTAGTTATTCTCAAGAAGAGGGCGGATACTTTCATTTAGATGAACTTGCAGTTTGCGTAAATGATTGTTGGCATATTGAGTTATAACATCTTTGACATATGCACATATGGTATTTTTAGATCTTCATGAAGGGTACGATTTGACACGTACCACGGAGCGTCGGCTATGATACGCAAGGTTTTTGATTGAAACCGTTGTAAGAAATAGTAGTTTATTTATCTAGAACGAAAAGTGGCATTTTAAAGACGAGAAAGTTGTTTACGTCTGAGGCGTCAGCCGAGGACGGAATTACTTGCGAGGACCTTTAAAAATACTTTTCGTTCGTGGTGAATACAACGGTTTATTTCATACTGCAAATTTAATAAATTTTAAATAAAAACTAGTAAATCATTTCAAATTTCATGTCAACAACTGACGTATAATTTTAAAGTACTTGAACTTTAAAATTTTACTTAAAAGTACTAGGACTTTAATGTTCCATTTTTTGTACAATAAATAAGTTTTAAAGTACTTGAACTTTAAAATTTTACTTTAAAGTACTAGGATTTTAATGTTCCATTTTTTGTACCAAAAATAATCCGAAAAATGTCATTTTTGACATCAGTATGAAATAAAATATTTTATTGAATACAGACAAGTTCATCTGCAAATCAGTGCACGATGTATGAATCTATCAAAAAAATATTACCTTGTTCGATGTTACTCAAATAGTGAGAAAACAGTGACATAAGTGTAAAGAACTAAGTTATAATTATTTGCTAAATTACTTCTATGAAAAATTCTTTCCTTTGAAAAAGTCTAGTATTTCATAAGATAACATTATTCTCATTGTTCAGAATGGTTTTTGAGATGAATTTTGCCAATCTAGTTGAAAGCACTATACTGCAAAATATATAATTGGGTATGGAGTATAAAAAACAGAACTAAATTATAAACTTAAGTACGTAGTTATGAAACCTCGATATTGAGAAAAGCGGGGACAAATTTTTGTCTTAATTGTAATTAAATAAATGCACATTAACACTAGCAATTGTGGCGAAGAAGTTTTGATATACATTTTATTGAATTAAGGTACTAAGTTTAACTGATGTTGGTCAATAAAGCTAAATTACTACATAAAAAGTCTTTTATATAACCAAGATGAAAAATTTAAGGGAATGATTTTTGAATTGGTACTAAACTTAGTTCTAGATATTAGCTATTTGTACCAATACAATTTTATTTACTTTAATATTTCTTATAAAATTACACTGTCCAAAACATCTATTGTTTATGGGAATTTATGCAGCGGCTCTAGTTTGCTTGGCGTTATAAATTCTCGTTAGCAAAAATCGCACTAATCCTGACTACAACTGCTTTGGACTTAGATAGGTGATGGTGATAAATTGTTACTAATGGTAGCTGCAGAATGTATATATTTTATACAGGATTTTCAAATCCAGAATTTTGTTTGTATAAAAATACACTGAATATCCCATGAGTCTCTATTTCAGTTGCATAGCTTAATCTTAGCAGCTTTTACCATAGCCATAATATCAATGCGAATCTAAACTGAAACTAAATTATAATCAAACTATCGATTTTACACAAAAATTACACCATAGCTTTGCTACATTTGCAGATGCATCCCAAAAATTTGGTTATTTTTATAATAAGGCCTTTCAAGAGTTTTGTAGGTACGTTACTAAAGTAAATGACAAGATGTACATTTTCCGATAAGTGAGTTTGGAGTTGATTATACAATTAATTGCTTTCAATGACTTTCACATCTTGCCTATATGCTAATATTTCATTAAGTGAAGTGTAGTTGAATAGATAGAATGATTATTAGTTTCTAATAAAAAAATATGTACATTTTTGCTTGACACCTACTCGAACATTATTTTTTATTATAATTTCAAAAGTATTCGCTGTTGATAATATTTAGGTAATTTATTGATCCTATCTGGCAACATAGTCTCTAGCTGCTTAGTTGTGTCTGTAAAAAAAGGTATTCAAACATTAGCAAATTGTAGACTCTTGAAAGGATTTGTAATGAAGAACACAATTTTTCTACAGCGAAACAGATAGGAGTAATCTAAAATCTACTTTGTTATACTTTCCTTGAAGAAAAGCAGTCCTATGATAACATTTTCCACCATGGGTGATAACCCTATGAGAATATAGTTGGGGTGATTAGAATTTACAGCAAATTGTGCTGATCCTCCTTTCCTGTAGGACCTTCCTGATGTCTAGCGCATTCCGGAAATTAGGCACGATAATAAATAAAACATGTATATCGTAATTGTATTTTTTTATATATTAGATAAGTTTTGTTGTCTTTGTATTACCAATTTTTAAAAATTGAATCTGTGGTCGACTGCTGCTTTTATCTAGAAGTAGAAGATAAGAAGTGACCATAAGGGAAGATACTTGTTTGTTTTGAGTTTTCAGACGACAACTTTTGTTGTCCTTATGTTGTATCTGTTCTTCAATTTTAGTTCTTTTCTTAAATTAGAAGATTTAGTGTTTCTCGATATATGAGGTTATACAGTATTAATTAAAAATTGCAACTTTACAAAGAAATATTCGTTTTGAGCGCAAGTGCTAAGAGGTTAACGGTAATTTTTTTTATGTTTAATAATCCTATAATTATTATAGGATTATTAATGGCTTTATAAGCAAAAACAAGCAAGAAATTTTGAATGAATAAAAAGGTGCCACAACGTTTTTACAATGCCAACTAAATTAATATTCATATATGCATGCTACTGGAAATTTTTTCCTCCGGCATTACACATTTTTTAAATTTCCACGCTATCCAAATATAACAGATAAATGTTGCACCGACTGTATATGTTTTAAATTTTTTTGTCGTATTATTAGTAGTTTTTTAAAATATTCTCAAACGCAAAGTTTTTCTTATTTCTTGCATGTAAGCTCAAGATAAGATGAAAAAAGGTACATTTAGTATTCGGTGCACACTAATTTCAATTTTTTCCTTCTCTGATACGAATTTTCTGGTTTTGTGTTAATAACTTAATACTATGTATATTTATAGTAATATTCCGAGTGGATGTCAAATGGCCTACATTTTTCTCAAATTCACTCGTATTTCAAAAATTAGGCTATTTGGTTTACACAGGGAATATTCGACAGACTATTTTTTGAAAAGTTATATTAATGTTAATATATATTTTTAAATATAAAAAATAATTTAATACTAACCTACATACAAATCAAAATAATGTTTAGCTTCCAGAATGTATTGGTAATTTGCACTAGTGCAAAATTATCGATGTCATTCGCATGTAATTGGCTGAAACTTTCACGTTTTTTTTAAAGCTCGACAATTGCTAAACATTTTTATAATTTCCTAAAAAAGTATTTTGATTTGCTTTCAATATAAAATTTGATTTTACATAATCTAACTTAGTCTAATATATTTTGTTCGTCTACATTACATTAAAAAGTATAATACGTAGATATTTAGATACTCTGAAGTAAGTTCTCAATGTCTACTTTTTACATGCAATTTTTTGTCTATATTTCTTTTTAGTTTATTGACATTAATCATCCGTTTACCTGCAGGGATTGATCTCATGACCCTTTCCCTTTCTTGAATTATTAATTAGTATTAATTCACGATATGACAATCTAAGCTTATAATAGTATTGTCAAATTAGTGCTAGAGGCGGAACTAATTGTTAGAAAGGTAATTCCTGTCGGAATATTTTCTTAATGCCCCTTAAAATCACCACAAAAAAGTTCCAGAAGATCTATTGTGGGGAACACACTTAAATTTTTAAAAATTGTCCGCCATATTGGAAATACCAAAAAATGTATGTATTGGCTGAACAAGTTGCTAAGGCGACTTGCGGCTTACGCCAGTTTGTTCAGGAAATGCTTCAAATAAAAACGGATTACATTCGGGAAAATATCAGAAAAATATATAATTACAGGCTATGTAAAATTCAGGGAGCCTTCATTCCACCCTTGGGAATATGGTCTGAGACTCGGCGAGTCAGAGTCGCCAAAATATAGCTTTCCTAAACCCAGTCATCTGGCACGCCGTTAACGAAGTACTGGGTGATGTGGTTAGCATCACGCCTTCAACGACTGCCGTGCTTTCCCTACTTCTACAACTGTGGTTTCGGTACCGAATGTTTAAAGCGGCTGGGTGGGCCGCCCGCCAGTTGCCAGATGTGGGGATTGAACCTCGTACCGTGGCACCGCAGCCTGAGTTCCCTAACCGCAATGTTACAGTATAATGTTCAAATAATGTAATTATCAGTAAAACTACAATTACTGAAGTTTCAGGTACATGCTATTCAAGTGGCGATATACACTGACTTCGATATCAACATTTTGAAATTTTATTTTGAGCTCAAAAATAGATTGTAATAGTATCAATTCGGCGTTACAAAACTACAGTTACAATTTGATAGGTACGTTTATGAGTAAACGTTGCTGAAAATGGTAAATTTGGACACGCATGTTTTTTATTATTCATTTATCAGGAAATTTTATCTTGATAATAATTCATACACCATCTCAAATTAAAAATGCACTTACCAAAATTTGAATATATTCCTTCGTATATGCTGGAGGTTCGAAAATATGAAACCTGGTAAAGAATAAAGGACTCTTAAGTTTTTAAAATACACAATAATATTATTTGAAAAAGCTGTTTAGAATTAAAAGCAGGTGTCAAATACGCAGTTGCAGTCACCTACTCCAAAATTAATTTTCATTGTTTTTTTTAAATTTTTTTCCCTACCATTATTTGTTTTATGGAAAATGAGATACCTACTCAAAATTTACGATAAGGAAGTACTGTCAAACTTGAGTTTCGCTCACTTAGCAACTAGAAAAATACATTAATCCAAATTACTTTCAAAAAGATCTTTTTGTCCTTAGTAAAAACAACACGTATCTTCAAAATAATAATTCAAAGCAGTTATAATTTTTAAGTGAAATGTAACAAATATTTAAGCATCAAACATACAAAAATAATAATAAAGAAAGAGACTTCAACTTATTATTTGTTATAATATTTCAATTAAATATTATACTTATTTTAAATTGTTGATATTCATCGTATGTTCTTACACTTTTTTCACAAACAACCAAACAAACAATTGTCTGGTTGCTAGGTAAGCGAACCTGCAGTTTGACAGCACCTACATCCTTATTGTATCCGATAATTAGTTAACTTTGAAGTATATTTTACTTAATGCACAGGCTAGTAGGAATAATTACAAAAACAAGTAAGTTGTTTTTCGGACTAGGTATCTGTGACTTGATATTTGACATCTTCTTTTACTTCTAAGCAACTGTGCAATTATATTTTTGTAGGATATTATGTAATAAGAGTACTTTCTTCTTGTAACATATTTTTGAATCTCTCTCGTATACAAAACGAGATATTTAAATTTTGAAAGGTGAATTTTTAGTTATAGAAAATACAGGACGTTTAGCAAGAATAAGATTTTTGAGTTTAGGTCGCTTTGACGTTATTATTTCAAATTTAAATATTTTATAACAATTTTAAATAAGATTTTAAGTATACGGCAATACAATTTCCTGAAATTACGCAAAATTGACTTGTCATGAACTAACCTAACCCAACAGTTTGGAATTAGTATGGAATTTGAGATCTCGCGTCCGCCTATGTGCAGATGTGCACCTTCTTTAGTAAGCAATAATATAATATTAATATTTTCTCCAAGATTTCTGACGTTAATGCACTATTATACAATATAATATCCATACAAACCTGCTATTAAGTAAAAACAAACGAGGAAACCCGAATAGGATTTTTAAAATGTATTTTCTTGTCACATTTCCTTTTAAAAAGAGTAATTTAATAGATGCTTTAAGCATAAATGAAATTGCAGTATTATATCCAAACATATAATAAACAATTTTACTGAAACTTTAGGTCCCTTAACCAAATTGTTCAGCCACTTGGTCGATTTTTTGGTATTTCCAATATAACGGACGATTTAAAAAAAATTAGAGGTTCCCTACATTAGATCTTTTGGGACTTTTTTGTGTTGATTCTAAGGAACATTACGAAAATATTCCGGCAAAAATTAGCTATCTAACAATAAATTAGTTTTATCCACAAACGTCATAAAAGTGACAACTTATGTGTCTTTATTGGCAAGGTGAAAGTGTCACTTTATCTGGTTAAGCAGATAAAATAGCAACTTTTGCGTACTTTATGTGCCTAATCACATAAAATCGTTGCTCTCTTTCTTTCTTTCTATGTTTGTTCGCTATCTCCTCGGAGATACTGGACCGATTAAATTGTATAATTTAATTAAATCCTTTAAGCAGCAGAGCGGAGCGTCTGTCGCCGTGGGTTATGGTGTGACAGCTGCCGTGGCCGTGTGCTATTAGCTCGGGTAATTCAGTATGTTGATATATCATTATAGTAGGGCGTTATTTAAACGACCGAGGTTGGCGCAGGGGTAGAGTGCTCGCCTGTCACGCGGGTGACCCGGGTTCGATTCCCGGCCGATGCATCCTTTTTTTTTAAATTTATATTAATGAAATTTATCTGAATACGTTTGCGGATAAAATAGTATATGCTATTCGGAGTAAAAGTGACTTTATGTGGCTTAGCAAAATTATTGGTCTCACTAACGTTCGGCTAAATAAACTTCAGCTTCGGCACATAAAGTATCACTTTTACTCCTAATAACATAATCTACTATTGTGCAACCGAAATTTGATATAACTATACTATAAGTAGTCATTACGAAAGAAATTAATTTAAAGAAGATTTCCGAATAGGGTCTCGTAACAGGGAAATTTTTGCAAGGAATAACTAAAAAATGAAAGAAATTTATTCTGATGATATTCAATGCAATTTTGAGATTAACATATTTTCCTGGTCAGTGGAACGTTGTGCAAATCATTTAAAATACTAGAAAAACTCCTGTTAAGAAGAATTTTGCCTATAATACAAAATGTTACCTGTAAATTCTCCACTGATTTAAAATTAAGTTATTTATTCGGGAATTGTCTAAAGTATGCAAATATTTGTAACTATAATAGTATGATGTGGGCTAAGTCGTCACTTTTTGTTGGTTGTCTAACCTCCCTTTGCACATCTGTAAATTTCGAAAATTCTTAGCCTAGGGAAGTTATCGTGATTTTTGAAAGATTGCTGATGCTGTGATGGTTGAATTTTTCAAAGGCACACGATATGTGGATTTGAATTCTCTCATATTTTGAAAAGTTTTTCTCAGTGTTACTGTGCTGTATAAGCAGTTGCTAAAACTCATTTGGTTATAACAGGATTCGCAAATACTTCAGAAGCAAAATTTACGTGTGGCCCATCTCAACTTCGGTACATATATCTAGGTTCGCATTTGCACATTGCGTAATTTTTCGATAGATATGTCAGGTCTCTTATTACCCCGTTTCATAGTTTGCTTTTTTGGGCTCTGTTGTCAGCACCTGTAACACCTGGAGAACATATTTGTAAGCGGTTTGGAGGGTCCTGTCAAGCTACGCTGGCAATTAGTTTTCTCCGAAGTTATTCGATGCACTTTTCTCTCGTGCGGCTCCACATCTTCACCTAGAGAAATGCAACTCAACTATGCAGTTTTTGGGTAGCTTATCCGCATCTCCTGTGATTTATTTATGGTGTTACTTCCTCGCGTTCTCTTTCATGGTAGTTATGCAAGCGAGCACTGAATTTCTGTTTTGTACTTGTTAACGTTGACGACACGAATTGAAATGCATAATAATTCGCGGGCATAAGTTTATCTTGCGAATTTTCGGTTTATAATTTAATAAACTTCATATATGTGAATTCGTGTCCTGTTATTGCTACGATTTCACTAGCGGTTGGAAAACGTATGCGATTCGAGAGCATTGCGAGGAAATCCTATAGATATTAGGTCATTATTTAGTTTATTTAGATACATTTTTGCTAACAGAGCTATATACAGACATAAACTACGTCGATTAAAATGACATTACTACAAATACTACAATACAAAATTATAGGTTTGCACCTCTTCTAATCTTATTTTAATTTATGAGAATTCGCCATTTCCCTTTTGCATTTTTGAATCTTTTCGTACATGCAATATTTGTTATTTTTGAAGCTACTACTTATATATACAGTGTAAATAAACAATTGGGTTACAGCAATTTCTGATTTTTATTTATTTCTTTATGGGAATGTTATCTGGTTTAGGGATTTACACCAACATCAACAGCTGTAGATTTTCTGTTTTGAATCGCCTTGAACTAAGTAGGAGCGCTTCCGGGCAACCTATCTTATCCTGCTCAGGATCTAGCTGGTAAAACATTGTTACACTATATGGCAATTCCTGAACCACCGCGTTTTGCTTTCTGAAAAACATTATTGGATATAATTTAATTTTTTCTATATAAATTCCTCGTGTAGCAAGGAAAAGATCTAATTCCTAAACAGGAATTTGGGTTCAGAAATAAACATGACACAAGAGAATAGGTCCATAAGATAGTAAACCAAATAAATAGAGATCTAGAAGGTAAAATGTGCTGCTCTGTTGCCTTTATAAGTATCAGTCACGCTTTTCATAAAATCCCATTTTAATAACAGACATTTTCTTGTAAGACATCAAAACGAGTACCAGGATCTGCACACCACAGATATTGTGCCCCAAGGGAGGGTTTTGGGTCTCATACTACATTTATTACATACTGCGGATTTACCGACCACCATAATAATAACTGTTGTGACCTTTGCAGATGATATGGTTGTACTTGCTTCCCATCTAACTCCACTATCTGCCCCCAGACACTTACAAACAAACCTAAACAAAATTTAAAGATGGTTATAAACTTCGAAAATGGGCTAACAAAATCCACCCACATAACTTTTATATCGCCAAAGGAGACTTGTTCTCCAGTGACTCTAAATGGCACACCACTAAATCTAATTAGAGAGCAAATTAAGCAATTTATAAAGTACATAAAAACCCGTATGGGGATCAGAAATATAGCTTTGGTGGACTGCAAGCAACTCTTCTTCTTCCTGTGTCTTATCCGTTACGAATGTTCGCCACCATATTGGCAATTTGTATCGTTTATTGCCATTCTTTATTATTGGAAATATAATGTGGTAGTTTCCTCTTACTTTCCCCATCGCCGTATTATAGCCGGTTAATCATGATGATGTCCGCTTGCACTCCTCCATCCGTGCAGAAATCAAGAAATATTGAGATTAACATATGTGGAAGTTAGACAGTTGAAACGCTTCAAACCGGCTGAATTAAGTGTTGCATTTAATTAGAGTATAATTATTTCTAAGTTTTTGTATATAAAGTAATTGTTTTATTTATTCAACATTAGGCCCATAAAGTGGGCCGTAACTCACTAGTGAGATAGAAACGATAAGCTACTAGTGAGATAAAAGCCATAAGTCGTGTATTGCTGGTGACACTGTCAGTTTATATCAAATTTCAGGTTAGCAGGGAAGGCTTTAGACCCGTCTATGGCAAATAATAAACAAAATATAAGCTGCTAACCTCAAATTTGACATAGATTCACAGTGCCACCAATAATACATTTAAACGTATAACACGAATCACAGACGACGAATTAAAATGTATTTATTCAATATTCAATAGCAATATGGTGTTTTACTAGTTGGTTTTAAATAAGTAAACTGGGCTATTACTCGATTGTTTTCACGATAACAAAACCAGTGTTGCTTTTGGCATCGTGGGTTAGTTAGCATCTTTACATTATTATCCACGTTACACTTGACACCGTGGGTTATAATAAATAACCCACACCTAACTTTTAAGTACTTTAACTCACTCCCGTGTGCTATAAATACTTTACCTTATTCCCAGTTAATTTGCCATATCGACTTTTCACAACTATCAATACAAAATATATATTTTTTTTGTATTTATTGCGCTGTTGGATAAAATTTGTATGGCGCTCGCGTGTTATTACAAATAGTCGCTCGAGAAAAGACTCCACTAAACCTGACGGCCTCCAGGGCTCAACTTTTGTGTCGTGGATTATTAGTAATAAAATAAGTATTTACCACAAATAACCATTGATCTCTCGATACTTTAGCTCACTCCTAATTAATTTGTCACTTTCACCTTTCACAGTTGTCAATACAAAATTTGTGTTTTTTGGTATTTATTGAGTTGTAGGATAAACTTCTGTGTTATTGCAAATAATCCACGAGAGAAAAGTTGAGCCCTCGAGGCCGCCAGGTCGAGTGAATCTTTTTCTGGAGCCGCTCGGCCAGGAAGGCTTCTAACAGACATGCTTTATTATAAAAGGAAAGGCAACGGCATAATGAAGTAAGCCTGATCGCGGACGAAGTAACCCCGGTGGGAATATGATACAATATATAGGAGTATATTTCTGTAAAGAAATATTTAATTGTAGAAAGATACAATTGATTTTTGCCTTATAATAGGATAGACTATTTACAATGTTGATATGACTATATCTCATCAAATGTGAAAACTTCCATTAATTTATATGGTGAAATCATCCTGCTTAGTTATTAAAATCGGAACAACTGATAAAAAATGTAAACTCATTTCTCAAATAACAGAATTTGTTGTACCATCTTTGTAAAAATATTTTTGGTATCTTTTAATTTTATCCTCCTCTCTTCGTCTGAAGATCTTTTTCTAAGTTAAATTAAAAACTGTTTTCTATTTTTACTTCCGTCGTCTACAAACTTCTAAGATTTCTTCAGATCTTTACGTTTCAGGATCGCTGGATTACGAAAAACAGGTTTCCTCAATTCCGTCTGTCTGTCTGTCTGTTGCCGGTACAACTCAAAAATTATTTGTTGAAGAAAGACGATATTTTGCATGCAGATTATATGCCTTCTTGGCATGAAACCGAGAAAAATTCGGTATAATATATCTAGAATACGCACTTTTAAAAAATGAAGCTTTGTCTATTTTTGCTTTACCCGTGGAATAGATAAAAGTAATATTTACGCATAGTTCAGGCTTTAGCCTTGACAAAAATGTGACTCAATATATACAAGGGAATTGTTGTAGAAAACAAAAATGGGCAACAATAAGCTGTTGAATGTAAAGCAGCCACTGCGCGGGGATATGAGGTACAGCTTCGTGGCAGAATGCTTCTCATTGAAATGCCTTCAGTTGGCGCTGAAATCGTGCTGAATTCGAATCCCGTGTTTACTACTTTTTTTATTTGCAAATTGATGTAATTTTCATTACCAAGTGTTTCCTTATGTTGTTTCAGTATTATTAAGACCGTTAAGATATTTTTACTCCTAGTTGCCTTCGATTCTTCTAAATATTTAGTGTCATTTCTACTTGCGAGGGAAGTTCTGAGTAAAACCCTTTAAAAATATTTTTCTAATGCTTATATATAATAGTCATGTATTATACAAGACGACAGTTAAATTTTATCCACGAGTGAATCGTTTAACGTCAAGACGAAGTCGAGACGTTAATGATTCAAGAGTGGATAGAAATAACTTTATCGTCGTGTATTGAGACCAATTTATTATCATTTTGTAATTTACAGTGTTCTGCTTAAATGCCGTTTTCTATATCATCTGTAATTCTTTCCGCCGAGGGACATTAATTGTCGTTAGATGGCGATATAGTTTAGCGCCGCTTCGGATTTCGAAAATATGTCACAAAGGTGAAACACTTCGATTTGCCGGTAAGAAAAATCTCGAATCATCGGGCCCTGTGGACATGGCAGAATTAGATTAATGGATTGCAGAAATTAACTGTTGCGTCAGGCGTATGTAGCATAGGCAATTTGGCCACTTTTTCCACCCACAACCATGGAAAAATAAGTTGTTGTGTTAGCACATTTTTCGTGTACGATAGGCAGATTATTTTCTGGTAAGCTATTTATTCTTTCTTCCTAAAATTGCTAATTTGGGATATCTACTTAGCCTTCAAGTTACGGGCTAGAACTGCCCAAAGCAGAGGCTTACAGCATGGCCGCATTCCAGCATGTGGTTTTCGTTGGCCCCGGTATCGTTCGAGCAGCCCCAAGGAGGCCCCTTGCATTTGCAGTGATCCGGTGGGAGCTACATCACCTTCACCGTTGTGCTGAATTTGGTTTGAACCTAACGGCTATCTTCTTTTGTGATTTATTAATGCTATCGAATTCTTAACGGCCTTGCCGTTCGTTATTTAATTAGGTAATTCATATACGGCTTAAACTTTAAAGTTAGCGGCTTCACCGCTGTTATAATTACTTGTAAATCAGGTGTGTTAAACGAACCGTCAGTTTTAAGCTGAGTTGGTTCACTTAATGATTAACGTAGCTCTACATGCTAGTAAATTAGCTGAGCGAATGGTAAATCTAGGTACGTTTGTTCCATCAATATAGTTTTAGCAATTAAGTTCGCTGGAGCAGCAGCCGGCAGATTATTTGATATACCACTACGACATGCAGATAACTGAATGAGTGTGAGTACACGCGAGATATTAATTTAATACATTATAGGTGGAACGCAGTACAGCTGTGTCGTTTACTCAGTACTCGGGTTGCTTACTAAAGTACATGTTTTGGGCCCACTTCCAGTTTAAAATGAATCAATTGGAAATTAGCTTTATACGCCCTCAGCATAGGCTGCGTTTTCGAATGCACCCTGTTCAAATTGTGATTGATTAATTGTGATATTTACCTATGTGATATATTTATTATTGTGATATCCTTGTGATTGTACGTTTAATGCCAGTAATTATAAATTCAGTTTATGCCCCCCCCCCCTTTTGTTAATGATTCTTTATCTATTTGAAACATTATACGATTTATCGAACTGTGGATTTTCATTGTTTATGTTGTATTGTTACCTTGAGCAATTTATTGGTTTGTTCGCTCAAATAAACCAAGGAACATGGGCCTTAAAAAACCATTTGGCGCCCTTATAATTTCAACCGTTTAGTTTTGAAGGTAAGTCATCCACGCCCTTCCTCTGAGCTAGTGCGAGTGCATGTTCCGATTTACTATCGGCAATTACGAATGTAACAGCATAATACAATATTATTTTCTATAGCAAGAAGTTTAATAATTTCAAAAGAAAATAAGGACAGTCAATCACATTTCAAAATGTCAGTAGCTAGATTGGGTTGCTACGATAATACGAAGCTGTCATATTTAATTTAAACAAACGTTAGAAAATTAAATTACTGTATCTATCCTTGATGTTACAGTGCTACTTTATCTACCCTTGCTGTTAAAGTAAAACTGGACCTTTTGTTTTAAGTTGATAAAAGCACACTTTAACATGTGCTACAGAAAAAATTTAATTTATGCATTAAAACGGTATGTTTGAAAATTCAAATAGTTTTATATAGAAATGAAAGAATAGATTTTATTAAACCACATATAATTTTATATTGATACTAGAACGCGCGTAGCTACGTCTGGCTGCGTGTGGCGGCGCCACGTGCTTACGCTCGGCATGTGCGCTTACAGAAACCTGCGCTTATAGAAACCGATATAGCAATCGCGCGTGTGGTACTAGTATGCAGGCCCTTCATGCTGCGTGTGCCGGCGCCACTTGTGCTTACGGTCTGGATGGCCGGCGGCATCGGCTCTTATAATATAAGATGTCTAGGAGAAAATACGTAATTGACCAATTTAGAAAATACATTAACTAGAATCCGTATGATTCGTCAGAATTCCTTTGTAATTACTGTAAGAGAGCAAACTCATACGCTTTTAAACCACATGGTAACAAGTAATAAAACGGTTTATGTGGTATACACAATGCTACTTTGCTATATAAAAATTCATCCCTCAGCATAAGATATATGTTCACGTTTGGTGTTATTAGAGCACTATTTAGGGTTATATTACCTGTACTCCTAATCTGTAATATAATATACTCAATTACGAGGTAACTAGATAACAATTGCGATAGAAACAGAAGTGGATAGATGAAGCTTGCATTCCTATTCATAAATCTGATTTTCATAAGTGAATTGACAATATTAACTTGTGTGTAAAGAAAGAAACCCGCTTGGCTTGTTATGTTATCATTTTATTTCCAACTTCCGGAATATTCCTAACTAACTTTAATTGAATTGAATATTGTTCTCCGTATTCACACAACAAATAACCTGAGACTATCTACCTTAGTTTTATGAAAATAATTAGATCCATATGATAATTTTTGCCGCTTGAACGTTAGAAAATCTTGTTTTTTTTAACAAATAGTTAGTGGGATAATTTATTTTTATCGAATATCCGAGCTACACAGTTTAGATTAGTCCTCGTTAATAATAATAATAATAATAATATTGTCTTTATTAATATAGGATAAATTATATACATAAAATACAAAATTAGGAGCAGGCGAAATTCAACTCGATAGCAACAGTGCTACCAGCTGCTCTTCCATTTAACCTGCAGACTCGGTGTTCACGCGACTTAAAATAATTTAAATTTTTTTCCAAATCTTGGTTTATGTGTTCCTTGGAGGTTGGAATTGGTATAGTGTTAAGTAAGTTAAGTGCAGTAGTGTTAAGTTAAGTTGAATTGAAGTTGAATTGGTGGAGCTGACATTGTAATAGATTTAGAGCACATAAAAGCAAACGCAAAAAAGCAAAGGCTGGAGGAATTATTAGAAAGAGATCTGATTAATTTCATTGATTAAAAAGTAAATTAAAGACTGATGATTTGAATTTATAGAAACAGGATTGCTTAATTTCAATGGGCAAGCTGTTATATATTGCAGTAATGTTATAGCTAAAAGAACGTTTAAAAAAAGTAGTTTTGTGTGTTGGAATAGTAATTAAATCTTTCTTTCTAATATTGATATTATGAATGTCCGTTCTGAAGCGAATTTTATTGTAGAGGTACGGTGGGGCTCTTTTATGAACGATACCGTAATACAGACATGATGCATGCAAGAACCTCCTGTTAGACATATTTAGCCATTTCAACTCCCCAAGTTTGTGTGATATATGTTCTCGTTTTTTTATGTTGAATATAAACCGTAGGCAAGAATTTTGAACCTTTTGTATTCTTTTAATATCGGTGCTGTCTAGGCATGGACCGTATACGGTGTCACAATAGTTAAAATGACTTAATACCAGTGATTCACACAGCAACTTTTTTAAACTAAAATTCAAAATTTTCCTATTGTTGTAAAGTATTTTTAAGTTTATGTATGCTCTCTGCACCACTTTTGAAACATGCATTTTGAATCTGAAATGATGATCTATGTAAAGGCCTAAATTTCTCGAACAATCTTTCAGGGGTATCTCAATATTATTAATTTTTATATCAACAGAGTCACGCACAAAATCTCTATCTTTAGATTTTCCAAACAGCATCGCCACCGACTTCGAAGGATTTAAATTTAATGAATGACTCTGGGCTAGCTCGGTTAATTTTTGTAGATCATGATTTATTAATTCATTTGCATTTTGAATACTATGACGATCAAAACTGTAATAAAGTTGTGTATCGTCGGCATAGAAGTGATATTTACAAAATTTTATTGAATCTTTAAAAGTTACAGTATAGATAGAGTACAATAGAGGACCCATGATTGAACCTTGAGGTACGCCTGAAGCCACAGTTTTCATATCAGATTTGAAATCAGATACCACAACAGCCTGAGTTCTGTTTGTAATAAAGCTCGAAACCAATTCCACTGCATCGGCACTAAATCCCACATAGTGTAGTATACTGAGCAAGATATCATGAGATATTGTGTCGAAGGCTTTTGAAAAGTCTAATAATGTCAATAATGTCAATTTATCCTGATCAGTAGAACTAATAATATCATCAGTGATATGCAGTAGAGCCGTGGCACAGCTGTAACCTCTTCGAAAACCTGATTGCATATCTGATAATATATTGTACTTATTAAGATGTACCCTTATCTGATAATCAATACATTTTTCTAAGATTTTGGAACAAGCGGGTAATATGCTAATTGGTCGTAAATCCTTGAAGTCGGACGGCGTGCTCACTTTCGGCAATGGATGTATGATAGAGGTTTTCCACTGTGAAGGGAATACGTTATTAACTAAGCAGAAGTTTACAATATGTCGGATAACTGGAACTATAGTCGGACAACACAGTTTAATCATATTAATAGAAACTTCATCAATACCTGTGGATTGTGAGGTTATACTGTTTATAATTTTTATAATGTTAGAATCATCAACTTCGGTGAACTTTAATTCGTTAGTGACATTCGTCATTTTATTGGAATTGTAATAATTGACTAAATTTTGATTAGGTTGATAATTAGTTGCAGTAGAAGTAATAAAATAGTCCATAATTTTGTTAGCATCTGCTAAGTGAGGAGGTATTTCTTTCTTAGACTTACTATAAACATCCGCATGTTTCAACTCTTTCCATAACGTTTTACTGTCCGAATTTCTAAGTTTGTATTCAAGATAAGCTTTTTTCTCTCGTCTTATTGCACCAGTGGTGTAATTACGTAGATTTTTGTAATATTCCCAGTGAGCTGAATTTTTAGTACTTTTAAAACGGGTTAAAGCGTTATCTCGAAGTTTAATCATGATTTTAATAGTGTTCGTAAGCCAAGGTGCTTTCCTCTTAGAAATTCGAAAAGTTTTCAACGGAGCATGTACATTGAATAGTCCTATCAAGTTATTATTAAAAAAAGATATTTTATCATCTATACGATTATAGTTGTAGATTGTGTCCCAAGACAAACTGGTAAGTTGAGCATTAAAAGCTACAGGATCAAAATTATTGAAATCTCTAAATGTTAACAATTTTGATGTTTTATTTTTTATCTGGTAGCGGATTTGGCAGTGAGTTAAAAAGTGATCAGTGACGTCATGTACATACTGTACTCCAGAAGATAAAATCTTAGACATATCTGATACCACAATTAAATCTATTAAAGTAGATGCAGTAGTAGTCACTCTGGTGGGTTCATTGATCACTTGATATAAACCATAAGCATCCAACATGTCCATAAAACGGTTCGTGGTGTCATTCAGCTTAAATAAATCAACATTGAAGTCCCCTAAACAAAAAAAATCATGAGTAGAAGGTA
The DNA here is from genome assembly GCA_940337035.1 of Agriotes lineatus. NCBI lineage: Eukaryota > Metazoa > Arthropoda > Insecta > Coleoptera > Elateridae > Agriotes > Agriotes lineatus. The sequence goes on along the minus strand of OW679195.1, from coordinate 141,282,968 downwards.
TAATCACTGAAAGAGAATTTTCAAATTCATCTAAAAACTTTACGAAATTGTTTGACGGTGGCCTGTAAATAACTCCTACCCCAAAGCATACTCCTGCGATTTCCACTTTCAGCCACAATTGCTCCAAGCATTCAGTAACAGATCTATCTAGCAATGAAAATTTTAAATTGTTTCTAATATAAAACGCAACTCCACCTCCCTTCGACAAGCGATCTCTACGCGCAATATTGTAGCCTTCAATATGAATTACATCATCGCTTATTTTTGAATTCAACCAAGTTTCTGTTAACGCAACTATATCATATTGAACAATAATCTCTTTAAATTGACCAAAACCAGCCAACAAGGAACGTACATTTAAATGTGCTAGTTTTAAATAATTCATCAGTTTCTTAATTAATCTTAAAAATTAAATATATTAAACTAACATCAGATGAAGTCCCAACAAAAACTTAATATTAAATTAACAATTTTGCTTCCCGGCGAGGTCGGTGACCATAAAAATAAATAATAACAAAAATAAGTAACTTAACTTGGAGTACAGGGTTCCAATCGAAGTTTTTACAGTATCAGGCATGTCCATCCTCAGGCAGACGATATCATGAGCACTCAGGGTTGCGCTACGGCGAGTAAATTTGAATGTCCTCCAAATTCTTTATGGGTACGATTTTGCCGTTCGATTTAGTGTAAATAGTACCATCACGGGACCAGATGTTGTTACGACCAAGTTTTTCTCCAGCTTTTTTCATTAAATCGAGGCGCGACCATGTTAGATCTTCTTTTAGAGAATACGGGGTGTTCCTTAAATATTTGCGATTGCTTAGAACGAGATATCTATATCTATAGCTTGTAAATTTTATAATAATAGATCTCTCTCTATCTCGATTCTGCAACTTCGGGCCGGTGCGATGCACTCTATCGATCATATCCTTAGCGATATCGACATGCAGTATGCCCTTAAAGATTTGAATCACCTTGTTTTCAACGTCTTCTTTGTCCTCTTCTTTTACACCAAACAAGCGAACACTATTCCGACGGGAATATTGTTCCAATGCATCCACTTTGATTTTTAGCATTTGATTTTCTTCCGTTAACTGCTTAATTGATGCCTCTTGTTTTTCCCACCTTTTATTAAGAGAGTCGCTCAATTTATCGCTCACCCTTTCAACAATGCCATTGATAAATTCCTCGTTGCTGAGTATTGCTGTTATGGAATTCTTGACTTATGTTTTTTGCAAAAGCATTCGTGAGTTTAAAATAATTAATTTTTATTTTTTTTTTTAATTCGCACTCAGCCAACAGCCGTTAGGCCAATTATAGGCGTCGCTGTGCAGTTATGAGGACTTCCAACCCCACTAACGACTGTCATGATGTTGTTATGACCGCCGGGACAAACTTTTTTCCGTGATAGCCGTACCACGAGGCGCCGAGAGATGCAGCCGTGGAACTCCCATCCAAGTTCTGACCAGAGAGAGCGTTGCTTAACTCTGCTGATCGAACGTGGACGCTTGTTCAAGCTACACCACCCAGGACAATTAATCGGTAATATTGAGGGCAGAAGGAATATTACAAGTGATAGTTTTAAAAGAGTTGAATTTTCGGCTAAGAATCAAGATGTAGATGATGACATCTACAATTTTATGTATAATATCTGCAATTGATATTTTGAATTTCTCCCCTTAATTAAGAAGGTTTTTAGTAGTACATACTTACGTAATGAAGTAAATTGTCAAACCATTGTAGCTAACAATATTGTTATAGCTTATTAGAATAATTTTTATAAAAAGTAACAAAACCTAGTTAATTTACTCAAATAGTCCTAACTAGATAAAAATACCCGTAATAAATGTTCTGAAGGCTATCTGGACAGACTAGTTCAAGGAGACAACGGAAGATATAATCTAAAACTGAGCTTATTTTCTCATAAACCTGAAGTGTTTACTTTTTGGATGCTAAATCGCGGATCAACTAAATATATTTCGTCCTTCAAATCCCATGTCGACTAATTTATTACTAACCGATGTTACATTTAAGTGAAAATAAGGCAATTTAGTGCTTCCTTTGCTTCTAGTTAAGTTTGTGTAACCGATTTTATGGGGTAATATTTTCCGGCTGCTTTTTAGTTTAACATTTCGGTGTGCTGTAGTACTTCGACCACAAAGTTTATTACCGTGTTCTACTTTTACTTGTCATAAAAGGTGATTTCAGATAATTTATATAAGGGATGAAGATGTAGTGACAGGACGTGTTATGCAATGACTGTATATAAACAGGCATATATTAAATATTTCCAGTTTTCGACATGTAAAAACTGCTCACATAAATATTAAGCTCTATTTCTTTATGTAAAACTAATTTCAACTGACAGTGGTACGTACGGAACTATACAGGGTGATTCATAAACCATACAAAAAACTTCAAGGGGCGATTTTTTTATGCAACTAAATATTCAACTTTTGTCATTCATGCATTCAAGAGAATTTGTTGAAAGCAATTTAATGAAACAACTCCTTTTTAATCGAAAACTGTAGGTTTTTGAGGAAAAATTAAAGAACGAGAAAAGTTTCTGAATAAATCAAGCTTTAAAATAGAATTTTTTAAATTACAAAATTTCAACCCTCCAAAATCTTCTGATAGAAAGCCAAGAGGGGTTGAAATTTAATTCCCCTTCTTAAGATAAGAGCTAATTGATAGTATTACTAAAGGAAACTTTTTAATAATCAAAAAAATCTACTAAATTTCATTCTCCTACATTTGAGGGTTAAAGTTAAAATTTAATTTTACCCTTCCCCTTTAGAGGGGTGTAACTCCGAAAGTAGGGGTTTCAGAAAAAAGTTTGAAGTTTTTCGAATTATTTATGAATCTCTGATTACTGTGTTTTACTTTTTGCATTATGTTGCAAATTTCTTATTGTAACTCCGATACATTGTTGGTATAAGACACATTCAGTTTTCGTAACAAAGTCTAAAGGGTGGAAAGTTGCATTCTATCTTTCGATAACTTAAAAAACATGAGCCGAGATTTCGAACTGGCGACCTCAGGCTCGGTACTCCAGTAGTATGCATAAACACATACAAGGAAAAGCGACCAAGCTCTCTGGCAAAGTTTCAAGCTGTAATAAGGCATTTCCTACGACGCTACGTTGTTATTAATTACTTTCTCCTTTTCTTTTACCTTATTCAGCAATTGTCCTGGACTTATGATAAGCTGAAGAGGTTAGCTCCACAAATTTACTTAAATAAACGCCAATTTGTTTATACAACAATGGACAACAAATATATATTGCCTGTTAAAAAAACAATGCTAAGTAATACTAGTGTTATGAACTAAATCATGATTTCTACCCCACATTTATATACACAGCAACATTAAATCAACTGTCAACAAACTGTTTCTAATAGGCATATATACAACTCATTGTGATGTCCATCTAAACGTAAAAGGCTGCTTCTACTACGCACTTATTTCAGCAACAATTAAATATATGCGCTATACTCTGGCTCTACTAGGCATTTGTATTAAAACTGATGCCACACCAAACAATAATATTAAATCATTCTGATAGGTGTCTCAACAATGTCTTTGTGCAGGTAGTTTCTGCGAATATACTTAAGCGCAGTTCGCACCGAACAATAGAAAGTTTGCGTGTGTGCACTTTCGAGTGCTAAGAAATTATGTAGCCTCTGTTACGGCGGTAATGGCCAATGGCAAATGACCTAATTTTGTCTGATTCCTCCACCTTGATTGATGATTGCCGAATGTCGGTTGCAGAATACCTGAAATGGGAGTTTTCCCAGCTGTTCTACGCGGTGCATTCGCTATCGCTTCACTCGACGATGCGCCGTTTCTTTTGTTGACTTTGTGGCTCCAATTCGACAAATAGCATCGTCTGCAGGACTTCGACTCGCTTTGTACCGCTTACCGGTTGCTATTTTCCCGCTTCTTTTTGCTTGTAATTCCCCAGGAATTGTATACACTTTGTTTTTGGTTGGCGTTGTGTTTTGCTTGAAAAAGAGGCCACTTGGTGTTCACTTGCGCGCGCCAATGAAGCTACTTTTCTCGCCGAGCGCAGGAAAGCTTCTGACGCATTCAAACAAATCAACGCGCAACGCCGTCGCCCGGATCCTTCTCGCAGTAAACGTCTGCATTTTTCTGAGAAATGCGCAAAACTGGCGCGCGTTAGAATTCTCATTTAATTCGCTAAAATTGACTCTTAACCTCGACGAACTAACAGTAAAGTACATATATGTACAAATCGGCTGTCTTTCAAAATGTTATTCATAACACACTCAGGCGAGTCAGGTCAAGCCAGTTACGAAGCTGCTACGTTTTTTGCATTAATATTCCACACAATATAGTTATGAAATCATTCCGATAGATTATGTCGTTCTCAACTTTTCATGTTTACATCTATCCGGAGTGTTATACTCCACTTTTGTTATTTTTCAACTTGGCTTTCACACCAAAGCGGTTGTTGTGTTCACAAATGTTGTGTAGTTTTACGAGACCTTTTATACAGATTTGGGTTAGTCGCGATACCTCTGCAGATTGTGCTGAAGTAGTAACTACTAGGGGCTAAGTGTGGCTGTACAACGGGAAATATAATTCTTGGAAATCACAGTGCTTAATGAGAACCTTTGCAGCAACAACAATGTTAACCTATGCATAATCGTTCAATAATTTCACGCCGGGCGACAGCTTTGTCTTTTGATGGAATGCTTCAATTTGTTCATTGATGAAGCATAATACTTCCCAATGATAATAGCGTTTCCGACTTTAAACTTTATTAGCTCATTCCCTGTCCGTAATAAGATTTTGAGATTGTGAGATCTTGGCTTTTATTACTACCACTCCGTCGAATCTACACATTTTAGAGTTTCGGCAACAGAAGATTACTTATGATACAGAAGCATAATTTAATTCCCCACGTCAATTGCCTCACCTTTTTTTAGTTCCCTTTACAGAGTTGCAGCTTTCAACACATTTCTTTTGGTTTCAGTTTTTTATCGCGTATCACTTATTCTTGCATCAACAGATAATTGTTTCAGAAGTGAGAGCTTCTGCTCGTCTGCTTTAACGAAAGCCAAGGAAAACTGTTTTAACCTATTTCTTACTTTAATATTTTCTATACCAGAACGCGCCTGGCCAGCCTACGCCTGGCCCTGCCAGCGTAAAGAAACGGTTAACAATAAAAATGCTTGCTTAAGCTAGTAGCCAGCCTACGTCCGGCCCTGCCAGCGTTAACAATACAATTGCTTGCTGTTGACGGTCTCGCCACTCGCGCTTACGATCGGCATGTGCGCGCGCCAGTGCTTACGGTCTGCACGGCCGGCGGCATCGGCTCTTATAATATAAGATGCAATAACTAAATATTGTTTATGTTTTGTCTTTTTTTACTTGCTTTTGTACACATTTTAGAACATAGCGAAACAATACTCGTACATTTTATCTAGGATTTAATCCCTAGCAGACAAAACACTACAAAAGTAGCATACACGTTTTTACAAGTTAGGAACTGATAAAAAGAGATTAGTTCAACAATAATAGGCAAAAGGTACTTACATGTTAAATTAACAAACGATTATAAGTTTACGGTGACGCCACAAACCAAGCACAACAGGAGAAAAAATACCACCAAAAAGTAGAAATTTAGTATCTTAAGTGAAAGCACAAATAACATTCCAACAAAAACTCGGGCGTGATGTAGGTTTACCTGGTGAATTCAGGCTTACAGAAAGAGTAATGTACACAGGTTTGGGTCTATCTTGAACAAGTTTGTTACGTACTCCCAGGATAATTCAAGAACGCACCGGGAAACAAGCAGCAATAAGCTGCAACGTTCAGCTACGAAGACGGGGCCTCGGCAAAGATTTTCGGAAAAAAATATGAAAACTATTGAGCTCGTCTTTGACAGTTCCGGCAATAAATGAAAAACAGCAACAAAAGCTTTCACTTAACAACGTGGTCTTAGCAGTGGCTTTCCGAATCGGCCGCCACACTAGTAGCTCGAGTCCCCAATTACAATTACTCATATACCTTAAACTCACGGTTCCAGAACTCGATACGCACGCCGATAAGAATCAAGTGCAATGGGTAGGCAAAACATAATAATCTCCATCAGAGCTAGGCAAATTACTTTTAAAAAGTAATTAATTACTAAATACCAATTACCGCCCAAAAAAGTAATTGAATTACCAAAGACTTCAAACTCAAATGAAATAGTTATTTAATCAGAAATTTCTGGGTAACTGTAATTAAACAACATACATTACTTTTTCAAATACTTTGTATTGTCGTGTATTTGTATTTGGTTTAATTTAGGTAGCTCTGTGCTAGTACATCATTTAAAACAAGAAAATTGAAATTAACAAATAATTATCATAACCAATATTATATAATTAAGCTAGTTGTTGTTATAGAAATAAATTATATTTTTACTGCATTGAATTTTGTAATCGTTAGTACTTACCGCAGACATAGTTTTCGCTTCTTACACAATAATTATTAGCACGATACACTGCTACACCCTGTTACACAAAACACAACATATGCACATCCCATGTAAAAGTATACGCGTCTGCACCAAATATTTGCTTCTTTGCTCGTGCACAAGTTGTTAGAATTGCAAATGTTGTACAAAATTAGCTGCTATTCGACTAGTAATAGGAAACATAAATTACACATATTGTTCCAGGAATATCCTATTGCGATTTGCTTAACATGTAACATAATAAGGCCTTATCCTATGTTCTACGTTCTGGAGGTCAATATTCAATCGATGGCAGTAAATTAGTAATTCAATTACCAGAAAGTACTTGAATTACCTCGAGTAATTTGCGTTTTGCTGACGACATAGTTCTTATTAGCAATGATCCGGACGAACTGGAAGACATGACGAGGCAACTAAATAAAGTAGCAAAAAGCATTGGTCTACAAATTAACCTAAATAAAACTAAAATTATGTATAACAGTTCATAATAGAGTCAGAACACATCGAAACAGTGGAAGAATACGTATACCTCGGACATCAAAGGTTTGGACAGCAAAATCAGATCGCCGAAATAAATAGAAGAGTCAGACTGAGTTGAGCTGCATTTTCTAAACTTAAAGACATTCTAAAAAACAAAGAAGTGCCAAACTGTATGAAGAGAAAATTATTTGATTTTTGTATATTGCCGGTTATGACTTATGGATTAGAGACTATGACCCTAGCGGAAAAAAGTGTTGAAAAGCTGAGAATAACGCAGCTTGCCATGGAGAGATCGATGCTTGGCATTTGTCGTAGCGACAGGGTCATAAATGCAGAAATTAGATACCAAACCAAGGTAACTGACATTATGCAACGTGTCGCAAAACTAAAATGGAGTTGGATAGAGCATGTGGCAAGAAAAGACTGAACAATGGTCAAATCGAGTAATGCAATGGAGACCTAGAGCATACAAAAGAAGCGTTGGAAGGCCACAGAAAAGTTGGACCGACGGTGGACGGACCAAGGATGAGGAAAAAGAAGAAGAAGAATTTCAATTACCACAAGTAATTCAAATACTTGCAAGGTAATCTAAATACGTTAGAGTAATTTAATTACTCAAAAGTAATTGAATAATTGTCAAGTACTTTTTAAAAAAATTGCAATTACCAATTACAATTATCGTATTTAGAAATGTAATTCAACTCCAAGGCAGATTAACAAAAAGGAATTTAATCAGTAATTTAATTACAAAGAAATTAATTACTGCCCAGTTCTGATCTCTGTTAAATTAACCCGTATTTGAGTAACGCGAGTGAACTAAGGAACATTATTTCCCTCCACAAAATACTATCAAACATCCCTAAGCTGAGACAAAGGCTAACAACCAAATATTGCCTGCGATCCGCTCAAAGGCCGCTAACAACTAGAAAGAGGGCCAAGCGGCCAATTAACAAAATATGTCGTAGTAACGTTCTAGCAACGCATCGATAATTTTCCTCGTACAAGTTGACAGTCGCCAAACGAGTTTGGTGACCTTAAAAAGTAACCCACCAATGCGCTAGAACGGAGTTAGCCAATATAGCATGCAAAGGACGGCAACATTAAGGCGCAATCGAGACTTGGCGCTTTTGAATAAAACAATATTAATCTGGAGATATGGATTACTAAATAACGTGTAAATTTTGCTACACGTAAAACCCCGCTTACTGCATGCAACAAACTTAAGGGTTGCTCAATTGCCTTATGTGATGGTTGGGTCGTGGATTATAATGACATGGACCAGCTTACAATAGTTGGAACGATTGCACCTAGAAAGATACAGGAACAAATATGTGTTATTTTTATGAGACCTGAAACCTGAAATGTATAGGCCAGTGGCGTAGTGAGTAAATTTTTCCCAAAAAAAGGCCGCTCGGCAATGGGAAGTATATGCGTGCTCAGCGTACAAATTTAATCTACTTTCACTCGTAATTCCTTTGAAGAAGCTTACATCATTTCGGTTAAAACGTTTACTGCATGTTTGTAACTAAAAATTAATCAATATGAAATCTGAGACCGCTATAAATATTAAACATCTCACCTAAAAATACATTTCTTGCTGGGCCCAGCTGCATATGCCTAAACCTGCAATAAATAACTCTTAATTTACCTACACACGTGACGTCACGGCGGGATGTTATAACTGCAGGCTACGGAAGTCATAGGAGGAAATATTGTGTCAACTCCAATTGGTACTAAAAATTCTCAAAATGCACAGTCGGGTACAATATTGCCAGAGCTATCCAGTTCAATATGAAGTCATTATTAACACATTTGAAAGCTTTCTCTACTACAATGAACTGCCACATGTATCTAGAAAATATTATACATCCACCTCTGTCGAACACGATTTTTAATTCTTTTCTAGTGGGTTGAAATGTTTGTCACTTAAAAATCTAAAATATTTAACTTTCATGACCTGAATCGATACAATCCAATGCGTGGTAAGTTTATCACAAAACAAAAGTCATTAAAAAATCTTGCAAATGGTTAAATGGCAACTGTACATTACTGAGAAATATTTTTAAATTTTAACGGATGTTTACAGTATATAAAAGATATGTAAGAAATCTGTCTCTTTTAGCACACTTAAAGGAGAAATTAAGAAATGCAGCCTCGTGAAATCACTATTTCGAAGACTACCTGCATAATTAATTTATACATTAAAGATCCTTTTTATTCATTAATATTTTGGAAGCTCATGGGTTAGGACCTTGCTTACTAATTGTGAAGGGATTGCTTCAAATTGTACTAAACAATGACTAAGGGTTCTATTGAAAAATCAATATGTGAATACTCGCGTGTTAAGTTGTGAAAGTAAGATCTACGACTCGCAACATTTTTTAAAGTAAAACTTCTTAAATATGAAATTAGTACTAGCGATAGAATATACATTTAATATGAATTCAAAATTAATTGAAGAACTATTTTGTATACTTAGATAGTATGCTCCATAATTTCGCTCAAAATTAGACATTACCTTTGCAAGTAGGATTAGCAAGAGACTAATTTATATAGTCATAAGCTTAATCAAATTATACGTAATTGTTCACATCAAAAGTTTATAGGCTTATTTAAGGATGTTATTCCCAGAGACCTTAAAATAGCAGCTCATTTAAGCTACTACACTTAATCAAATTATCCATAACGGTTCAGATGAGAAGTTTATACCTAGTGTGTCTAAGACAAAAACAGATTAAATTGAATCATGCTGTTCCAGTAGAATATTACTTTAGGATATGCCTTATGAATCTATCCTTAGGCATTCATGAAAATGTAAAACGTGGTTTAGAATTACAATAATTTGTCACTTCCATGGTTGACAGCATAATCAGATTACAAGTAGAAATATTAATTTAGCGAGCGCGTTAAAAATAGATACATATTTTTACGTAGGTTTGCATTTCAGCGCCTACATCGTCAAATGTATTTGTTTCTTATTCGTTGTTGTTCGTGAATATTATACTGCTCATTAATTCAAACAAACGGTGCAAAATTTTTTGTTTTAGTGTTAAAAAATCAGTGAGGAACTACTCATCTGGATCCCATACACAAGGGGGATCTGGTTTGTTGCTTACTAATTTGTTGCTGTGATAATTTGAACTTGGATTATTTTAATACGTTGACATGTCTATTACATCTTTAGCAAAATATGTAAGAATAGCAACGATTCCAGAAGAAAAGGCCAGTGACATCATTGAAGGAATGTCCACTACTGTTTTGTAGGACATCGAATATAAATCAATAAATTATTATAAATAGATTTAAAGAAATTAATATTTTGACGTAAACCACCTATAATGAAAGATAAATGCCAATGTAAAAACATTGTTACTGGACTTATATTTGATTGATGACGATACCATTTTTTTTATTTTGGGAACCTTATCAATGATATAATATGCGTCTTAAAAAATTTATTTTTATAATGATCCTTTAACGAAAGAAATAGACACAGTAACTAAGGATGATGGTATTATTGATGACAAAATGTGCATTATTATTTTCAAAAGTTTGTATTTTAATGTACGTTTTTCATCCGTGTAGTTTGATGATTAATATAATTTATTTATTGATACGACTAAAGAATGAGCTGATTATGAAGTTCTTATTACCGCCCTTATCTTAAGGACGAGAGAAGTATCGTAATCGTGACAAAATCGGTAGAGCGCTCTACTTGGGCTTCTTTCTACAAATTCCGCAAATATCAAATTAAAACAGAGGTGTTTAAAATTATACACAAAATAGGTACAAATATCTTAACATTAGTAATAATACCGAAACGTTGAAAGGGAGCACTTAGTAATGCTCGTTACATCAATTTGCAAATATAAAAAAATACAGGCGCAGTGAGATTCGAACCCGAGCTTCCAGCGACCCCCAGGTACTTGACGGAACGAGACATAAGTACTGTTGAACTACTGCGTAACGGCCGCGGCAATATCTACGATTCTCGCAGCGTTACAGAGTTCAATTCTGTCTCATTAGCCATGTTCATCTTGTATCTGCTAGGTTTAATTTTTGTGAAGGGCGAAGCCCGAGTTATGTGCAACTTATTACTTTTGTTTATTTCTTAGTTAAAGCAAAAATAGAAAATTTTTTAATTGCTCACTCTGTATACAGCGTGTTCCCCGATTGAGTGATCATGCGTGTGATCACTCAAAAAATTTGGAATTGTATTTCTATTTTTCCATTCCTGCTTACCCTCAAACTTATTTTGCCTATAATTCTAAGTCAATTAAAGTCAAGTAAGCCTTGTTATCTCAGCAACAACTTTTCGGTTTCAAGTAAAGTACTATAATTATTAAAGATATGGCAAAAGTTTATTAAGGAAAGTTTCTTTTAACAGGGTCTGCAACGTTGGGGGTGACTTACATACAACTAGCTAATATAAAAATTGTAGGTTCGAAGGTCGTGCACATTGTTAAAATATTTTTAATTATACAGAGTCTCTCAAAAATTTGGTAGCTCAAAAGATTTGTTTCAAAACGCTAATTATTTAGATATAAGGTTTTGTGGTTTAACGTTAACCGTTGTGGATATATTAACGACGGCAAATAATAAAAAAATGCTGATTTTAGGGGGCTGCCGTCTGTGACAGAAAACAGCTGAATAAAAGAAAACGTTAGTACCTAAAAACTCTGTAAAGGAATTTACCCAGACCTTCCATTGCAAGTGGACGTTGTGACACCAAGGAATTTTAAAAATCAAAGGAAACTAGGGATAAACATATCTTAATGTTCCTAATAATAGTGAAATAATAAAAGAAAACACTTGGTAACGCAAATTACTTCAATTTTCAAATAAAGAAATTGATTGTATTGATCTCCCAAATTCTTTTTTTAAACAGTGAATCTTCAGCAGAGAGCAGTTTGGCTGATCTTAATGTATCATAACAATATATACAGGGTGAGAACTAAAATTTTGCTTATTTTTGCTGTAACTCGATAACTATTAGTTAAATGAAAGTAATATTTTGCACATACCTCAGGTTTATACACTTGACGAAGTAGGGTATATTTTGAACCCAACAGATAGATACTGGGTGAACAGCTTAGAAATAATAATTTTTTTTTTCTTTCATGTATTTTCAAAATGTTTAGTTTTACTTAGTTCCACTTTCCAGGGAAGTTCTGTATAAAGCTCTTCACAATGTTTTTAACAAATAGTTATTAACTTAAAGCAAAAATGGACAAATTTGAATTTTTAAGGTGCTCACCCTGTGTATATTTGACCGAAATTCTCACTTCTCTTCTTGCAAGCCAGGTCGACATATAATCCAATATAATGCAAAATATAGTCTTCCTCTAACAAATACTTTTTGAGCTATACTGGCAACAGATGGACGAACAGACAGACGGACAGACAGACGCGCAGATGGAATTAAGAAAATATGTTTTTTCTACGACCACTACTAAAATTAGGTCTTTTAGCACTAGCTTGTTTCACTAAAAAACGTTTTATGAATCAGCGTGTTAAAAGTGCTGGTGTTGAATTTATAATTTTGAACTGGAAGCCGGGTTATAAAGTTATTCTAGTTACTTTTTTCGTTCGAGGTAAAGTGTTCTTTAAATAATTAAAACATTATGTAATGAATAAGGTAAACTGGGTACTATTATAATCACCTTTGATAACTAACTTTGACAGCTACCGGCTGCAGAAACATTCACCTACGCCGTCATGGCCTTCTAGTAAATTTAAGGCCGTAGTAAAAATATTGTGTGGAAACTCGCGCTAAAAGTGTTTATGCACGAGACATGTTATGAAACTCAGCCTTCGGCTTCGTTTCATAATTTTCATGTGTCGTGCATAAACATCCACTTTTAGCACTTGTTGCACAAATAGCGATTTCGTCATCTAGGGACCCGGGAACGTGAGGATCTGGAAAAATCTCGATAGGTAATTTTTACGATTACAATTGGGAGTTAAAAACGAGAAATGGAAGAGGAAATGCAGCTGTTGATTTTATGGATATACAATAAGACTAATATCAGAAGACAGCTTAGTAAAGGGGTGTTTCAAATATACGAAAATATACCGGGTGTATTGTATGTAACTCTTATAGTTTTGGGAAATTAAATTAAGCTTTATAATTACTGCATTTATTTTGGAACTTGTAGCTACATAAATTGTAGATATTAATAAATATATTGTTATATAGATAAGAGCGAGTGAAGTTGTGTTAGTCATACTGCATCGTTACCTACCAAACTTACTGCGTTACACAGCAAGTACGATTGCTTCCTTTAGCACTATCTAACGGTAATGGTACAAACGTTACTGCAATAGGATTATGTCCCACTTTTCAGCTCTACTTAACGGAAAAGACACAAACTTTACTGCTGTATTTCCACAGGATGCTGTGCCAACTTTCGGCTCCATTTAACGGCACCGTCACTAATTTTAATATCATCAATTGTAAAAATATAAAATATTAATGTTAGTACATGAACTGATCTAAATAATAAATAGAGACTGAAGAATTTGCCAAGAATGACTGGAAAGGGACCTGTAAAGTAGGTGTACCACCCAGCCTAGAAGAAACACTTGCTGTTGTAGAAGAAGAGAGGCTGAAGGTGGTAGAAAACGATAAACTGACGGTAGTTAAAGATTCCTTCAGATTAAAATAGTTGAGATTGATTCCTTAGCTTTCCGTCTTAAGAAAGGTGTATTAAGCTACTATACAGTATTTATTGCTCTTTGTTTGCGAGCTAGGTAATTACATTCGAATAATAAATCATAGCTCTGTTTTTGCGATGTTGTTGTTATCTTGCAGGGTAGAACCGGTAAGTTCTTAAACCTGGTGTAACCAACGTTTGGGTGATTTTTCTCTTGCAGATCTTTGTTCTATCTAACCTTCAACCATAAGTTTACCAAGTTATCTTCATTTCTTTGCGTTAGATGGCCAAACTATTGCAGTATTCTTTTCTGCATAACGACTGAAAATCTGGTTGGTATTTTAATTCACTAAGGATAGATAAGTTGGTGCGATGTGCCGTGCGCAGGATTCCCAACAACCTTCTCCAACACCAGAGTTCGTCTATCCTGTGTTTATCAACAGCTTTTAATAACCAGGATTCTGCGGCGTATGATGTTTTTATCTTTGTTAGCCATTCCTTTCTTAGATATTGTATCCTCCAAGGCTTTCCTCATAATGTGTTACCCGTATATGTACGATAAAGAGTAGAGGGGATAAAATACAACCTTGTCTTACACCTTTTTGTGTTTTTTAGGAGTTGTATAGCCTATCATTTATTTTGATCTTCGTTGTTCCGGTCATATGTAAATGTTCTACTAAAAAGGCTAAGTGTTCTGGTACGCCCACCTCTAATAAAATATATCATAGTTCTGTCAATACCACGCATTCAAAGGCTTTTTATGGCTCAGAAAGCAGGTACGTTGTTTTTTCTTGTTTTCTCAATTATTCGACGAATATTTAAAATCTGACTTCTAGTACCCTTTCTCTAACAAAACCAGTTTCTTCTAGTGGAATTTGCCATTCTAAAAAGCTTGTGGTGCAGTATGTTCAACATTATCTTACTTGCATGAGCTATTGGGGCTATTGTACGATAGTTCTCGCATTTGCCCGTAGAATCTTTTTGGTAGAATGCCATCAGTCATTAGTCCATACGTCAGTTTTCCATATTGTGTTGCAAATAACTGTTAACATTTTTATACCTTTATCTCATAAAGCTTTCAGAATCGCGGCCTTTATTTCATCTTCGCCGACAGCTTTGTTGTTATGTAATATGTGAATAGCGCGTTCTAATTCACTCTGTATGATTTGCGGCTCAAGTTCAGTTTTATTAATAATTGTGAGTGTTCTTTATTTTGATATGTGTTCTTCTTTGTAAAGGCTTTTACAATAGCTTATCCAATGTTCTAAGATTTTTTCAATCTCGTATAAAGTGTTTCCAGTTTCCTCCAAGTTTTTGGTTTGAAATCTCTAGTTATTTCTTTGATTTTTCGAAATGGGTCTTTCGTTTTTTTTTTGGTGTTGCGGTGTCTTTCTATAGTATGATCCAAAATTATTTTTATCTAGTTATTATTGCTATGAAATAGTTCCTAATTTATGAATGGTACTACATTTTTACATAAATGTCAAATCTGACATTTAATTTTTAAGTGACTTATAGTTGCATTCATATACCAGGAACTGTTCCAAAGCCATTCTAATAGTTATTTATTGTATAAGTGTTTTAGATGGTGTTTTATCCACCCAAGAATGTTTAAACGCAAGAACGCAGTTCGAGCGTTTAATTTTTTTTAAGTCCATTTTTCTCTTTACAACATTGTTTTTGGATTTCTTTGCGTAGATCTTGATATTGATGTCCTCTTTCTTTTGTGTCTATTCCCGTTGTTTTTAGATTTGTTCTCTGAATTATTATATCCCACTTTGTGTTTATCATCGAATGTTTTCTTGGAACATCAATATTTTCTCTGCGATTACATTTTCTTTTGTAGCTTGTAAGGTATTCTTGAGTTTGAGCCACGTGGTATTTGAATTAAGGTATGCAGGATCTATTTCTAATTCTTCCATTTCCTGGATTGACTTTAATTTTATGTCTGTAGCATTTGATTGTCTCAACCTTGGTGTTTTTAGGTGTGTTTTCAATTAAGTAATGACCAGTTCATGTTCCGCTCCGCATTCTGCACGGGAGCGGGTTTTTGTGTTTTGTACAATGGATTTCCATCTGACATTAATCAAAACATAATCAGTTTGATTGCAGTATCTATTTCCAGGTGACTTGTATGCATATAGTCTCTTGATATGATATTAAAAGATAGCGTTTAATATGGTGTATCCATTTTCAACACAGAATTGTAATATTTTTTTCTGTTGCCATTTCTTATGCTCATCCCATATTTACTAATATACTGTTGTATGTTTGTATTATCTTGAGTGAATCCGATTTATACATTAAAATCACCTTGCACAATAATAATTTTTCTTAACTCACTACCAGAGTTAAGAGTTTTTTCAAGTTGTCTGTAGAAGTCCTCTATAATATCATTTGGTGCTGTAGCTGTAAGTGCGTATATTTGTACTGGGTTACTGGTTTAGTATTCAGTTTCATTGCCATGATTTTTTCGTTAATAGGATTGTATCCTAAGATGTTAGATTTTCATTTTTCTGACTTTGAGTGTCATGATTTGAGTAGTATAATGTGCTGCCATTTGAAGCTGTGAAGTGGCCGGTTCTTTTTGAATGTGTTTCACACAGTGTTCAGAAACCGAGCTCTAAATGAGACCGAAGCCAGAGTATCCCAGAAGTTAGATAACTTTCGAAGAAAACTGAATGAAGGGTTACTAGCAATCAATGAGATGCACCCTTGGTACAAAAAGACAGATGACAACAAGCTAAACATATATGTTTTGACATCTTATCAAATGGGTACCAACTATTTATAAGAGATGAATGAGAAGTACAAACGACTTCTAAATGAAAAATTCAAAAGGGCAAATATCCTGCAATTTATTCCATTTTAGGGTGGATATGTTATGGTGTTAGTTAGAAATTACACACACGAATAACTATATCACCCCTAATATTCTTTATTAAACGCAACAGATTACAGACATAAATTAAATGTGCGGATTAGCTACTACACTATTACAAGTGCGGGGCGAATAGGTCGAGTTAATCAAAATTCATATGAGCGTTTGCGGATCTGATACTCGGCTCCTGAAACGTTCAAAGTGAATGCTTCAGTAAGTATTGAGATTTGATAATGCTACACGTTGAGAAACTGAGTCTTCGTGTTCCGAACAACCAAAGTGGTCGTTCAGCTCTAAGACCTAGTACGCTATGAATCCTTTAAGCTCCATCGCTTCCGTATACAGGGTGTAGAAATGCTTTACGCACCATAGAGATTTCAATGGTAATTTTTTCATCTGAAAATATTTTCTTCCCTAATTATTTTAGCGGTGCGTAAAGCATTTCTACACCCTGTATATACAATGGTTGTACAATTTACAAAAGGATTTCCTATTCTAGTCGTAACAATGGTATTGTATTTACAAGACGAAGAGCCGGCTCACTTTCACTTGCCAAAAGGGTTCGACGTTTATGACCCACTCGAAATTCACTCTAGATTTTAACAGCTGCAGTTTTATAGCCGCATTGTTCATCCACTTTCGCTTCTGATTTAGGAAAGTGTTCAGGATTTGAGAAACCCTTTTCACTTTTGAATTCCGCGGCACAAATCACTTTTTGACATTAGGCGTTTTTTACTGCGTGTACCCTTTAGCTAGAAAGTTTTCAAATGGCACTTAAGCTAACTGCTTGCACTTCGAGAATATTTATAACACGCACTGTTTATTTTATGGGCGAATTTACTCTTTTTGGAATTTCTATGGCAACAATTTTTCTGATTTATTGCCCCGCTACACCATCATCACTATTATACAGAAGAGTATTCAATGCACTGGCCAATCTTCCACCAAATCTGGAACTAATCACTGTACTAACGCACAAAGTCAAACTTCTCATCAACAATGAAACCATCGAGATTTTCAGCGATTTTCGCATAACTGAGAAGCGTCAATACAACTTACTCAAACCAACCCCAATTCCAGTAAAGAAAGAAAATGAAATCTACGCGTCGCTGAACTTGGCATTGGAATTTTTAGTTATCAATTACAAAGCACAAACATACTTTGAAATCCAAGAAGACAAGTTGAAGCAGATTGAGCTAATAGGCAGAAATCTTTGTCTACGCAGGCCATCCGCAGTTCGAAGTATTGAAGACAATCCTAACTGCATTATTGATGAGATCTATCAGCGATTGAACAAGGTCAAATGTCTGGTCCAGTCGGTTTACAGTCAAGACGCTGGTATGGAAGGAACTCTACGCGGCGAATACATGGTTATCTATTCCAAATCAACTCACAACAGTAGCACTACAATGCAGCGGGAATCGAGAAGATGTGAAGATTCATAATGTTGGTATAATTCAAATATCCCCAGATTGTACTGTATATATAAAACTGACTATATTACAAACTCAGCTATTCACTACTATTCCTATTGTAGTTGGGTTCCAACAGATGGAAGTAATTATTAACACTATTTTGCAGAATTAAAGCACTACAACTACAAATGGAGGAACCTGTGTTGCTGTTACATGAAGCCCATACATTTTGGCACCATCATGGCGAACACCGGTACTACAATCTGCATTATAGGAGTATTAGGTTGAGTCATCTGGACGTTATAGAAATAGTGGAGAAAGAACAGGAAACCAAATCCACGGCCAACTAGGCCCTTTGGAAAGCTTCTGGTTAAAACCACCGACACCAGACGAGGAAGATGGAGAGACAGCATCAATCACATCATCCCAGCCCATCGTCGTTTGACAGAATATTTCGAAACCAAAACATGATTTTTCAATTTCTATAATGAATTGTGCGTATATTTCGTAAACAACGGTTGCAGATAGAGGTACGTTGGAAATGCATGACAAGCAGTAAGCACTTCTTGACTGACCTAGTGAATAAACTGAAGTATGATGAATTGCTGATGTAAATATTACCGTTTGTTATGAAATGTAACACGCCAGTAGAAATGCAATTTGAACTGGGATAATGTACTCAACCTTTGTAATTTAAATCATATTTTTATGTATATACAAGATGTTTCTAGATCGCTAGACTGCCCATAACTTCGTCAATAATAGAAATATCGAAAAAAAAAGTTTTATTGTTTAATGCCAGTAAACAAGTTAAAAGCAGCTTTTAAAAATTAAAAAATACGTAAAACGTAATTTAAAAATAATACGATTTTATTTAAAAAACATGGTATTCAAGTGTTTTAGTACGTTCGGTTCAATAGTTCGGTCATGAGAAACTTTGAAAGCCAAGTAAAATTTGTTTTTCATTTCTTATTCGATTGTTAGCGGTTTTAAGTCACGGTCTACTTTAGGTAAACTATTTAATTTTTTTTATAGTAATGAGTTTCAAAATTTTAATTTAAGCATAGCACCTTTAACGGCGATTTCAAATGTCTAAAAATGTACCGGGTGTTCCATTTAAAAAATCAAAGTTGTGTATCACTACGTATAAATAGGAGGCAGTGGCTTAAATTGGTTTACTACAATTTGTAGGTTGCTTACTGTCATTTAAATTTAAAAAAGTTTTTTTCGATATCTCCTATTATTAACGGGCTGTGTAGCGATCTACAAACCACATATAGGAACTTTCTAGTCAATAAACTAATGCAGTTAGATATCTTTCTGTGTTCAAGAACCTCTGTCGAACGGGCCCAAGTCTTTATTACCTCTTTATTTGAGACTAAATAAGGCGTTCTGGCACATCATTTTCTACCAACGGAACCAAGTCTTTACTACCTTTCTTATGTGACACTGCATAAGACTGTTGATTTGCACCCTTTTACATTACTGCACCGTTAAGAAGTATCCTGTAACTGTCTATTAAAACGTACAGTCCATTACAAGCTGCACACCCTGAACACATAGATCGCGAATATCTGGGCCGATGGTTTCTTTTTTTTTATTATGTTCAATGTTTGCTTGACTGTAGCAGACCATTTATATTCTATCTTCCAAGTTTAATTATTGATCACAACGAAATTGTGATCTATGATAATCTGTCATACTTTGATACAGCTTGACTTAATACACCTCCCCCCCCCCCCCCGGAGATCTGATTTGGAAATACTAACTCCGGATACGTTTTGTGGGAAACAATCCATCATTATCGCATATATAGTCTCAGGAGGTCAGTTGAAGTAGTCTCCCTCATTCTTCTTCAATCGCAGTAGTGAGGCCATGCACATAGTCATTTATAAGTGCCCCCAACAGTACGATACAATTCTGCTGCCTATTGTACGAAGTTTGATTTTGGGGACTTTCTCCCCTAGGCAGGCTTTCTCTACAGCTATTTCAGCTACAGCATACCTGTTGGTCAGCGGGAGGTATTTTATTTACCTCCTACCCTCCAACCCTCCATATCCGGAGGAAATTCTCCGATCCGACACCTGGGAATGCGCTCTGTAGGTGTTACAGTCTCCAAGAAGAAAATCATTTGAGCTTGTAATCGGCAGGTAGTGAGTTCGAACCTCACGCTCATACATTGGTTTCATATCACGCTCTCCGGTCACTATTCAAACACCTTTCGTGGCCGTAAACTTTCTAAAAGGAGATTGTTCTTCTAAATTCGACAGGTTAGGCTAGCCACCTCCATAGACAGCGGGCGAAGATAACTCATAGGACTACACATTGTGTAGTTGGTAACAGTCTCTCAGCCTATACAATGAGGAACCAGAAGAATATTAGATTGTTGGTTAAAAAAGTACCAAAGCTAATACTACTATACTTTTTCATAACAATGGTTGGCCGTAATTTTTCAATCTTCAATCGCATAATTTTTTGTTTGGGAAGATTTATAATTGGTTGTAGATGAGAAATGCTCACATAAAAACACATAAATATGTGTCCAAACATCCCGTTCAATATGGGTAGGTAAAAGTAGAGATTTGGTAAAGTGATAACCGAATTTTTATCTCTTACTATTCACCATTCCCTTTATTCCACGTGCTATTCTGAATACACTGTATAATAGTATAACGGCTACCATATTTTTTTCAAAAGTAAGGAATTTTTTATCTTATACGTTTTTATTCTAAAGTAAAAGTGTTACAGTAATCTTTTCGAGTATAATTTATAGGTGAACATTTTTCGTTTGAGCAATAAAAATTTAGGGTTGCACATATAATTCTAGCAAATAATGATACTAACAAAAACTTATTAATAGCTATTTATGTATCAAGAGCGTAAAACAGGCGTCTTTGGCCCGCGGTGTGAAAGTTATAGCATGAGATGCGGAGCCAATAACGCTTACGCCTGAGGTGCATACAAAATTCTATGTACGATCGAAATGTCATTTAAAGAGGAACATTCACATTATATAAATCGTTGCCAAAAAAAAACATGGAATTTCATAGTTGTTTTAGTGGACTATTACCTTTTCAACTATGGCATTCATTAATGCGGAATTTGCAACTTACAAGTCAGTTGTCTTCTCCCAACATCTAGTACGCCTATGATAATCTAGGGAAGCCATGGCAAATACTGCTCACCAAAATCAAATTTTTAATACTACCGACGTGCCAAGAAGGGTATCTTCTATCCTTAACCAACATTCTGTACCTCCTTTTTGTAATAAAAAACAGTAACATTGCTACCTTCTACACAAATATTCAGTGTATTAGGAATAAACATAATTATCTTGAATCCATCTTAACTGAACAAAATGTTTACGTGGTGATGATTATAGTGAACATTGGCTTATGGATGAAGAAAAACATTGATTGCTTCTTGTTTAATAGTTATATATTTGCTACAATTTAGGGTTGTCACATATAATCAAGAAGTGTACAGGGAAATGTATGAGATTTCTCTTTGCTTTTAAAGTTAAAAATCTGTAAAGAGCTTTACTCAGAACTTCTGTCGCAAGTGGACTTTGTGACGCTAAATTATTTTAAAAATCAAAGGTAACTAGGTGTAAAACGTTTTCGCGTTCCTAATAATACTGAAACAATAAACGGAAACACTTGGCAATACAAATTACATCAGTTTTCAAATAAAAATAACCATTACCGCCGGGATTCGAACCGTTTGGCAATATCCCGCAAGCTCTCGGAGCACCTCTCACATCATAGCTTTGTGGCTTGCTTAAATAGAAGGTATTTATTGTTGACCATTTTGCTCTTATTTACAACATTTGTCTTGTGTCTGTTGGGTCCCACTTTTGTCAAGAGTGAAACCTGAGCTATGTGAAAATTATTACTTTTATCTATTTCTCAGTTAAAACAATAATACACAAAATTTGTTTTTGAAGTTGCGCATCCCGTATATATTTGTTTGAAATAGACATATAATCTGTAGCCAAAGTCCTTCCTTCAACCAATAGTTTTTGAGTTATGCCAGCAACAGACAGATAGACAAACGGAATAGATAAAATCCGGTTTTCGTCATCTAGGGACCGTGAAATTTTCGTCGGTCTGTCTGCCTGTCTGTTTGGGGCAGTATAGCGAAAAATACAATTGATGGAAGAGAACGATATTTTACATTCCAATTCGTTGTCTACCTTGCTCGATACCGAATATACTTTTGGTTCATCATATACAGGGCAAACTCCTTACAAAATATTTAAAACAAAAATTGCAGATTTACAATCTACTCTATAGATTGGGAAATAAGTAAATGTTGTTTATTTTTGCTTTAACTCAAGGATTATCAGTTAGAGAAAGTTAATACAGATTTCGTACAGATTTTTTTTAGTTTGAAGTTAAGATCTAAGATATACTGTTAATATTCTGAAAGATTCATTTTTGTTTCTTTCAAATGTTTACGTTCTATAATAGTTTTAACGTGTAAGAATCTGAGTAGTAACCTTCACTACTGCCATTTTTAGTAGTAATATCCCAAGTCGAATTGCCGACAATATTTTCAAATGCACAAATGCATGTAACGTTTGAGTGCGTTTAAAAAATTAGGCAATTTATTAAGTAACAAACGACTTCCGGGATTGGACCGTGTCATGATTGAGATAAAAAAACTCAACGTTTCGCCCAATTTTGTAAGGGGCTTCATCAGGAGGAAAAAACAAAGAGCACGCTAACTCAACGTGTTAACCACGCCAGAGGAGAAACTCTTTGCAAGGGAAGGGATAGAAGAGCACGGTAACTCAACGTGTGAACCACGTCAGAGACGAAACTCGACTAACTATCGGAAGAAGAAAGGCGAGAATTTATAGACAAGCGCCGTCGCGGTTCAGCAAATGCCGTCTCGATTCAATGGCGGTGGGCGGAGCTTAGGAATTAGGACTTTTTACATAGAAGGAAGGGGAAAGCATTCGTCCCGATTGAGAGTGTTAGGGTGTTTGTAAATCTCAATGGCTTCGCGAATCTTTCTGCTAAAGAAGAAAGGGGATTTGCAGATGATGGAAGTCTCATCAAAAAGGATCTTATGGCCAGTATCACGCTGGTGTTCGGCGATGGCTGATGATGAAACGAGACCCGACTTGAGACAGCGCTGGTGCTCAGACATGCGAGTTTTCACTGAACGACCTGTTTCACCAATGTATACAGCATTACAAGAGCAAGGGACTCTATAAACATCTTTAGATGACATAGTGTTTAATTTGTCTTTAGATGAAGGAAGAACCTGTGAGATTTTTCTCGGGGGTTTGAATACTGTTTTAATGTTTTGTTTTCGAAGAAACTTTACTATGCGGTCGGTGACTTGGTGGATATAGGGAAGAAAGACTATTGCTGCAGTAGAATCGGGTTTTGGAGGTTTGGGTGGCCGTGGATGAAGATGGCGATTGATGGCAGACTGTATATCCCTAGCACGGTAACCGTTATTCTTAAGAGCTTTTCGAATGTGGTTTATTTCAGCGTGGATATTATCGGGTTGGGATATGGAAACAGCCCGGTGTACAAGCGAATTGATAACAGAAAGTTTTTGTGTAGGATGATGGTGGGAATGGGCATGTAGATAGCGATCAGTGCGAGTGGGTTTGCGATATACAGAATGACCAAGTTTGCCACTGGGTTGGCGAGAGACCTGTACATCTAAGAAAGGAATGGAACCATTACTTTCTATCTCCATGGTAAAGTTAATTCTTCCGATAGTTAGTCGAGTTTCGCCTCTGACGTGGTTCACACCTTAAGTTATCGTGCAAAGAGTTTTGCCTCTGGCGTGGTTAACACGTTGAGTTACCGTGCTCTTTGCGTTTTTCTCATGATAAAGCCCCTTACAAAAGTGGGCGAGACGTTGAGTTCTTCGATCTCAATCATGACACGGTCCAATCCCGGAAGTCGTTTGTTACTTAATGACAATGGCCGTGAAATCCTCAGAAATCATTAAGCAATTTAATCTGCACACTATTTCCTGAAAAGTTATTTTAACTATAACATATTTTAATTCATACAACTTAATTCAATATTAGCCTATATACAAAACTAAAGTAATTTTTAAAATTGAAAATGTACTGGCAATTTGTACTAGTGCAAAAAATGTAAAATTATCGACAATTTGTACTCGTGACAAATTATCGATGTCATTGGGATGTGATTGGCTGAAACTTTTAAATTCTAGCTCTCTGATTTGTTAAATATTTATGAGGGAAATAGTCAGCCTAATTTCCGCTGCATTTAATGTAAAAAAATCCCACATGTTGTTCTATCTATTTAGGTGAGATCTCTTTTTAATAACATGTCACCTTACTAGCTGTATTGCTTATAAACGTTGACACTGAAATATAGAGTATTGACGTTTGAATTTTCCATTTTCACTCAGAACCACTACTGCTCTTACGTATATCCTAATCTTCGCCCTGAAATTTAATACACCAACTTTGTCATTTCCATTGCAGTGCGGATAGTATGACTCGATAGAGCTTTACATTATAAACTCCAAAGAGGATTGCACTGAAAGTGCATTCTGTAAATTTGTTTAAGTTTTGAAACCTTGAGGCTTATCTTTATTTCTGGTACAGCATTCGCCATTGTTATTCCGGTGCTGTTTTGTGCATTGTGTGCGCTATTTCTGTTCTTTACTCATGGTACGCCAATTATGTGTTCGTATTTGTTATATTAATGAGCATACAATGAAAATTTATTTGAGTAATAAAAGCCCTCATCGCTATATAATAAAGATTCCTATTGTATGTAATTAGTGCCCCCAACAAAAAAGTTTTACAAATGTTTATTGTAAATTTCGGACGTTAGTTTGTGAGTATTAATTGGTGTTCAAAATACAAACATATCAAATACTTGCTCTTTGAGATCTATGCTTTATTAACACTCTGTTTATAATATGCATTTAGTTAATTGTGTGACTATACAAAGACATGAGAGGAAACTTGCTCAATAGCAGGATTCTCACTTAAGTTAATTTAAATATATCGTGTGTTAACAAAATAAACTTATTTAGGTCAGGCCTTGGAAAGAAAGATAAAAATCTAGTCATGGCTGAACTAAAGTCTGTAGGTGAATGTCAGATTGCGTTTTGTTTATGCAAGCATCTGTCATTGTGACAGGTAAAACTTTGCACTGCATTAAGTTTACTTGTATCAAGCAAAAAAGAAAATAAGGAGGCATTTACACAACAACAACGAAAGTATTACTCATAACAGTCAATAAAAACTGTTTTTTTATATTTTTAGGAAAATAGTTTAAGATCAATATGTAATTTAGTTCTCTCTGACTTATGGTAGTTCATCTGATTCAATGGGTATGGATCAAGTTATCACAAACTTCAATTGGATCATGGCATGCTGCGAATGAGTTTTTTTAACACACGATATACAGGATGTTTTTTAATGATACGCGAATATTTAAGGGTGTGAATCTACATGAAAAATTAACGATAGTTTGCTTGATAAACTATGGTCCAAAAATGTTCCGTTACGAAAATACGGAGTGTTAAAGTTTTAAGAAAAAAAATTAATATTTTCGAAACCGCTTGAGATATTTCAGTGATATTTAGTACGTAGTGACAGTTAATAAAAGTGCATATTTTTCAATGCAAAAATAGTTTTCAGCTTTAACAGTGGCGTGCGTACGGGCACTGACTTCGATATTTTTGAAGAAAAAAATGGTACGCGAATGGTTTTTTCTAAAATAAAAAATATTTTCGAATTCATCGTTTAAGTTGAAACATAAGAGCTCTCGTGAGTTGTTTTCCTGCGATGCGCAGCAAACTATCATTAATTTTTTATGTACATTCACACCCTTAAATATACGCATATCATTAAGGAACACCCTGTATAGTTGACAATGGTTACTGTGCTTAAGTTCTTCTGTCAGGCACTTTACAATACAATAAATAATTAGTTACTTGTTAACTTACAATCTATTTTGTAAGTTTGAGGGTTTAAATCTCTTGAGGCGTTTAGTAATTCCCGGGTTATCGAACAGATTAGCTACTAGCATATTAGGATGATCAAAAGCGTTTTTTGATATTTGACACTATAGTTTTTTATGCCGTCTTTCACAAAACGCATATGAAGTTGACGATATAGTTCTTCATTGGTGATATATCAAAGTACATTGGCAATCATTCTTAATGTTTTCGATTGGTATTGTGGTAAGGCCCAGAGCTGCATGCCATTATGTCAAAATTGGCTTCAATACGGTCTTATATAATAATATTATATTTTCTATTATAAGTTGTGGGTTTATTCCAATAAGTCAATACATTACCACGACTCGGTCCCGCGGCCTCGTTGGAGGGCGGGCGAGGGCTAACTACTACTAATGGCGACTCTTGTTGATTTGGCCTTGGCAACTCAGTCGGCCAATGGTGTTCTCCACGGTAGGCGGGGCAGACCTAAGTGCAAGAGCACGAGAGAAAGAGAGAGAAAACAAAAAAATGATATTTACACAGGTTTTTTAAATTTTTCGAACATATATACAAAAAAATGGGCTATTTAGTTGATGACGCCTCGAAGCTTCTGGTGGCGTGGGGTCGTCGTGTTTTGTCCCGGGGCTCATCCTTCGTAGGGAGGGGCGTGCGTGCCGGGGGCGGCGGAGGTTATGGCGCTGGAGGCGACGCTGGGGGCTCGGTGTGCGGCTTCGCTGGCTCGTCGGGCCGGCTGGCTGCGAGTTGGGGAGCCTGGACGATGGCGAGCACCGCTGGAGACTAAGTGTGGTTGGAGCTGGAGCACTCAGGCTGGCTGAACCGATGGCGGTAGCTGCTGGATACTGGATGCTGCTGTCTGAACTGCTGGTTGGAACTCCGTGCTTTTTTCAAGAAGCCCGGGGTTTATAAAGGTCTTGCCGGCTTTGTTTGCCGATTCTTCGCTTACGATTGGCTGAACGGCAGTGGGGACGTTTGCAAATCTGATAGGAATTGGATTCGCGGCTTTGATCTCCGCGGCGCGAAGCGCTATCTTGTCGCTGACATGGGCATTGCTTTTGTCTTCTAAAAACTTGACTTTGAGTGTTTACTTGCCATGTTTCGCCCGCATATTAACAAAGTTAGGATTGATTAAATTATTTCTACAATAGAAGCCGCGCGGTTGTGACGCTGATCTTTTAGATGCCTCGGCGTTTGCGGGCTTATCAATCTCGTAGCAAGAGGAAAAAACCTCTGCATTGGTTGCGCTTTCTAAAGACTTGAATTTTTAGAATTTATTCGATAGGTCTTGCTCTCCTATTAATAAAGTTGGGAGTTGTAATTTCCTTTCTTGAATGCAAGCCGCTTGGCCGCGGTGCGGATTTTTCGTTACGCCGCGGCGCGAAGTGCTATATTGTCGAACGCCTGTGCACTGTTTTCGTCTCCTAAAGACTCGAATTTTGAGTCCTTACTCGACATGTTTCGCCCGCATATTAACAAAGTTATGATTAATTAAATTATTTCTACAATAGAAGCTGCGCAGTTGTGATTCGCGGACTTCTTAGCACGCGGAATTGCTGCCCCGTGCTTCCACTGGTTAGGCGATTTTTCGCATGCTCCGGTGGCCGGTGTTTTTAATTTAATTAGCCCTCGCGGTGTGGGTTTTTATTGTTCCTTGATTTGAACGCGAGTTTAATACCCGGATTTTATTCCAGACTAGCTGGTGCCGGCGTTTATTGGTGCCCTTTGGGTTTTATTTTTCAAAACTGCTTATTCCTAAAACTGTATGTTCCTCTGGTCGCTGCAACCTTCGTAAACTTTATAGTTTTATGGTGCTGTTATTTCGCCTATTTGCTTACTTGGAAAAGTGCTTTCTACCGCAGGCGGCAGCGGATTGACATTATTTCATACGTGCGTCGCTTATGTTCACCCTGACCTTATAACAATAGTAAAAAGGAAAAAAAACCAACACCTCAATTCGCGTAATGTTGGCCCTTTTTAATTAATGCGCCAGCTTCCCTGTGTTCTTGAGCGGTTTACTGCCCGAAACACTTCCTTTGTCGCGCTGTCATCTTTGTTTTGATGGGTTTATGACGGTTATGCTCTGGGCAGTAATGCGGTAGCTCTTTGCAAATTTTGGGACGGCTGTTGTTATGCAGATGTTAAAACTGCGTCTTTGGGTTTCTGCGATCTGGTAATTAATGCCGCGTTCTGATCCTTGTTGCGTGGCGAGGGCGTAATCGAATTAATATTGATAATGGAGGCCCTCGCGTGCCTCCTGAATCATATCAACATCTTGCGTAATTTTATACCCAACTGTTTCCAGATATATGTATTTACACCACGTGAGTTTCCTGTCAAGATGTACACCCAGGTATTTACCGTCCTCCGGTGATAATCTTGTTGTTGGGCAAGTTTCTCGTCGCAAAGTGGAGGTCACAGGTGTTGATTTGGCTTGATTAACTTTTATTCGCCATTTCTTTAACCAAGTTTCTATTTGAATTAGGTTCAGATGTAACATATGTGAAGCAATTGCCGGACCTGTGTGAGATGCCACGGCAGCTGTATCGTCCGCAAAAGTAGCCATTATCGTTTGTGGCGCACACACACAATGGGATAGGGAAGAGATCGGTATGTTCTTGCTGGAACTTAACCTGAAAGTACCTATTAGGTACGATTTTTGTGTTGAGAAGAAAGTATGGGAGAGCATTTTTTTGATTTTGTATAGCAAGCCATATTTTGTCAACGGCTGCCTTTACCTCTGGAAAGGCAGCCGGGCAGTACTACCTCTCTTCTATATGCCGTTCACGATCTTTTTGGGTCAGGTGAGGCTATGGCCATCTAGCAATTTTATTGGCAGTACCTCTGTGGCAACCAAACTCCCTAATGGAAATTGACACTTTTTGTGTTAGGTTAGGTTGTTTTCAGTTTAAGGTTATATTTTCTGAACAGGTTGCCGGATGTCTGTTTAAATTAAGGATATAAAATTGAAATGATTTGACAATTGACCACATAAATGAAAACGAGAACTAATGCATAAGAAAAGCATTCAATATTAATGTTTATTGCAATTTGGATAAGAATTGTGTACATGATATGAATATTTCACTTTATTTTACATGCTTGCTTGCTTGCTGGTGTGGAAGGATAAAGACGTCACAAACAGATGCCAAACAAATTTAGTAGAGCAATTGAGCAATATTGGTCTTATAGAAATTAACCTGTGAAAAATGTAAATATCTTGTCAAATGGAAGGCTTGCTGATATTACTTAATGTTGATTTTCACATCTGCTACATTTCAATACTAAGCTAGTAATAAGTAGGTAGGTAGAGCAAAGTTGAAATGTAAAGACACCAGCGACCCAGCATAACCTTATGGTGTGCTGGTGTCTTTACATTTCAACTTGGCTCTAGTAAATTATTATACATTACGCTGGATTGATTTTTGTTTGCAAAATTTCATTTTTTAACGTACAGCAAACATATTCTCTAGTTTCGATATCAACTCGTGTTCTTTTAAATCTGGTCTGTCCTTTTTAAATTGGAAGTAGCATCGTTTAATGGAACATTTTTGTTGTAACAAAATTATTTTGAGCATTTTGACTTTTCCTTTGGCGGAAATTTAAATTATGTTACACATTTGATAAATAATTTATTTTCTTACGAATATTATAATTAAATCTGGCAATGTGGTGGCAAGAATATGTCAAACAGACACTGACAGAAAAAAAATTTCATTCGCTACGTCACCGAATCAGTTAGTCCAACATGAAGAGAAAAGAGAAAAAGGTCGTGAACGGATTATAGGTCTTAGTTTATTTTATTAACTATTTTGAAGATGTGTTCTATTGTGGCATTATGGGTACGAAATCCAAACCTGTGATCTGGTATAAGTTTATCTTCTTGAAGATGAGGTATACTTTTTTGATTAAAAGCTTTTCAAAGACATTTGACAAAATGGGTAGTAAGCTGATGGGTCTATACGAGATGGCTTCCTCTGTTGGTTTCCCGACTTTCAGTATCAGTACAATTTGTGCTACCTTCCAGTGAGATGGATAGTTGCCAGCCCTTATAATAACATTAAAAATAAAAACGATAATTTTAATAGCCTTGTCAGGCAGTTCTCTTAAAACTCTCATAGTAATTAAATCATAACCGGTAGGTTTATTTAGAATTGTATTGTGGTAGATCATTGCTTTTGTTTTATTAGTTGTAAATGGTTTAATCGGTAGATGCATTTGGAAAGGTGATTTAAGAAACTGGGATATTTCATCTTCCTCTTCTTCAGGAATTTGAACTGGGAAAGGTTGAAACCAAATACTTGAATACTGTAATTATTATGTTCTATAAGACGTTTTATGACTGTCAACTATTTTGTAAACCGTACTATAGTCTGTTTGTAAGTAGAGGGAACGTTTAAAATTTTTCGAGTTAAATATGACATCTGCGATTGGTTATGCACTGCATTGATTGCATAATTTAGTTTGCATATATTTGACGTAAGTAGAGGTTTGAAGTTCATTGATTATCAGTTTTGCTCTTAATTTCGTTCTTCTGAAACTGAATCAGCAGCATTATTATTGTCTATATTCGTTAGGATTAAAAATCATAACAAAAATCGTTATGTTGGTTTGCTAAATCTTTAAGATTATTTAGTTTTTAGGAAAACGTTTTGATCATTTTAGGGTAGAAAATGTAATTTACATAGAACGTTATTGCAATATACAGCTAACTGTTATAACTTCCTTATGACAATATTCAAAGTTTTCTGACTTTTCCATTACAATTTTGAGGTTTATTAAGCAGGTGGCTAATTGAGTACAAACTAAAATAATGAGGACGTGACAAATCTGGTGTGTAGGTTGGGATTTTGAAATTACTTCAAGTGTTGGCTAACTACCAGGTTCACAGATTAAAAATGTGTTGGCATTCATTAATTTAAATACAAGTGAATCTTTATTGCAGTGATTTATAAAATAGCAGAATAAACTCCTAACTTTCAAAATTGAGATCTATTTCGTAAGATAATAGCTAACACCTGTTGAGAGTAAGTACTTTGCAGATTAAATAATTTTTCTTCGCCGACAGAAAGTTTTTTACTAAACGGAATGTAGAACCAAGAGAACTAGAGTTACAATTTTGTAGGGGGTTTGCTCGTTTAATCAAACGTAGTGCTATGGGAGAAACAAATTAAGCAAGCTTATCTTAGATAGTATAGATTTGGAACATTTCACAAAGCAAGCTTATTGTCATTTGAAATTAAAAGAATGGCTCAGTTAAAAAATATTGTTAGTTTGTTGAGTTTTTGCGAATCTAGCTATGAGTGTTCCCGGTAGCATATGGAAGGGGACGCGAATGGAATAATTTAATACGCATTTGCTAAAACTGGAACAAACTCTGCCCAGCTTAGCGACGGCATGGTCACGTTTCCAACACGTGAACATTTTGACAAGATGATCTCTTAGCCCAGGAATTATAAGTTTTATGAATATACATATTTGAGTGGACGTAAACGATCATGTCAGTGAAGTAGTTTAAATTTTGTATAGATTAAGTCTACTTAGTCACTAGTTGTCTAATTTTCAGTCAATCTTTGTATGTAGTTGTCGTTGATATGCTGATTTTTATTACTTCGTTTATTACATCCATTTAAGAGTATAAAAATCTATTTGCTTTTGAAGAAGTTACCACAATAAACATGGCGACTGAGTTTTTCAGGTTTGATCTTCGATGTTCGAGTGGGGATTCTTATTTTAAAAATTTTTAAAAACTTGCATAATTTCATTATTTTAAAAGCCTGACATAAAATATTTTTAAAAAGCTGCTTTCTCCTATTTGGCCTCGCTTATCAATCTACTTGTCATTGCTATTCCGCATTTGTCAGCGGATCGTTTTGTTTTAACTTAAAGGGGTGATGATATTCAGAAACTTATAAATTCCTAGGGTGTCTTGGAATTGCTTAATAAAACTTTGAATTGGGTTGGAAGCATACGGAAGTGGGGAGATAGACTACAGATCTGCATTAATGACACTTGAAGTTTCTTATTATTTAGAAACTGCACGTTAACTCGCTGTTTGCTAATTATAGAATTCGATGGCAGTTTTTCTAATCGCTTTATTTACACATACGTTCAATAAAAACAAGGTAAACTGGAACTGATGAAACAGCTAATTCAGCAAACGCGTAAACGAATTTTTATTGTTATGAAATCTCTGATGTTTGAGCTCCGAGCTCGCGTTTTCTAAAAACTCAGCACATTCTGATATGTTGGCATATTAAAATGTGGGTTTTATTCAGCATTTTATATTATCATACATTCTACAGCAATATCGCTTTCGAGTTTATGTTGTTCTTCTTGTTTAATCTATGCAATAAATTGAAATTTAATTACCTCTTATTTCTAATTAAAATATATACCAACACAACATATTAGATAAAAACATGGCGGTATTGAGACTCAAGTATATTTGGTGTTAAAGAAAATATAATTAAAAACCTGCTCCAATTAACAGACAAAATGAGAATTGTATCGACTGTTTTAATTAAAACGTGGAGAAACTCCCGGCTGGATTAAATTTTCATGGAACATTGGGATTTGGGATTTAAATCGTATCCAGGAATCTTATTTTACACGGATAGCCACACTGCGGCGACTTCTTTACTAAGGATTTAAAGCAGATAATATAATTTCTGTTTATAGTCTTAAAGTAACTAATAATTTGTAAGTTAATTATTTAATTCATTGAGGTTTAGTACGTTTATAAATGTCGACTTTATTTAAACCTGGATTTTTTAAAATTTATTATTTACTTATAGCGATGCTAAACATTTTATGCCACTTTCAAATTGGACTTTTGCAGTGACATCAAATGTGTTCTTATCGCCTTTGATTGTCGAAGTATGTTTTTTGCTACAATTTATTGATTTTAATTGTCTGTAAAGCTTTAGTAATAATAAAGTAGTTTAATTTTTGTTTTGGGTATAATTCAGTTGATATCTACCATTTTTAATAATTTTATTTTACGAATGGCAAAGTTACGAGCAAAAACCGATTTTTGGCGGTAATTATTATTTTAAACTCTCTACGAATGCTCTCCTTTTTAAATATTGCGATGGTTCTGTGCTTCCGCAACTAATATTTGTATTAAAAGATGGGGGCAGCCACCCTTATCGATATTTGCTAGTTCAATAATACTACATTTCCACTAACGTTAACTTATTTGGCTTACAATTAATAAATAAAGCTAACATCTTAATTCAAATTTGCACAATCTCTTTTTATTGGAAAGTGACGATGTAAACCCTTTGTTTTGTGTTTGTTTTCATAACATGGTAGGTAGTTCGACGAAGCAGCAAAGGCGTGTATAGGCAGATGTCCGACCTGAAAGAAAAAGAACATTAACAATGCAATTGCATATAATAAAGAAAGTTATGATTAAAGCTAATAGAAGGTTGACATGCAGAAAAAATAAAAATAAGCACTTGAAAGAACCCAAACAGCTCGATGTGAGAAAGTTGTGGAAAATGTTGACATTTCCAAAGTTACAGACATTTCAAGTTGTAGTACTTAGACGATAAATTAGGTAATATAGCATGTACAGATGTACACAATGAATCATTGAAAATGAACAGGGCTATGCAACCAAGAATATGGCCCCATGCAAAATTTCTGAAATATCGGGCTACTTTTATGAAACCGTGTGCATTAGATTAGAAGTATTTTTTGTATAACACGATTATAGTAGCCTGCTAAAAGCATTGTTTCAAATGTGTAACATGTGTTGCATATCCCTGTTCATTTTCAATGATCGTGTGTGTAGAGTTTGGATAAATAACTTAGGAAGGGATATGAAATGAACATAAGTGCAGCTTGACATTTGGAGTTCTAATGTGGAAAAATAGATATAAATATGTAAATTTGCAAACTCTTTTCAGAAGTGCTACGTTTAGAATCAAAAGTTTTACAATGCTGAAAAACTGTATAACTTCGAGATTACTTGAGCAGATTCGAAGGCTAGCATGCAGTGGAGATGGCTGGTTC
Source organism: Agriotes lineatus (assembly GCA_940337035.1). Taxonomy (NCBI): domain Eukaryota; kingdom Metazoa; phylum Arthropoda; class Insecta; order Coleoptera; family Elateridae; genus Agriotes; species Agriotes lineatus. Next base: position 141,249,050 of record OW679195.1, on the reverse strand, counting down.
TATTACAAAGTGAAATTACTTAATTAGGACGCCAATGAGTCTTTCTATACGACGAATTTGCTCAGTTAGTGACGAGAATTCATAAACTCAATAAACGGTAGCCAAGTATATTAGATCATCTGAAATAAAAATTACATAGGCCAGATCCAACAGGGTGCAGTAAACAATAGCACATAATGTAATGGCATCAAATATAATTGGCCAGTAATACGATGTCTAAATATTAGAATACACATTCAAACAATAATCATATATACATAGTGCAAGGAGGTAGAACAGGTACACATATAACCAAATCACAGTTACTAAATTACATAGTAGTTTTGCTATCGCATATCGTAAATAAATTGTACCAGCAGTCTAACGCTAAGGAATTTGGTCGCGTAAAACAGCTAGGCACACATTTCAGTAATTCTTATTTTGAAGCCAAAAGTAACACTCACTAGATCTAAAGGGAAGTCTCAGCCCGAAAAGCAATGAAATATTCAATATGGTAAAACGTGAGTAGATGTTAAAGATCCGGCAAGCGTTTACGTACAAGGTTATGTGATCACTAGGTTGGCGAAAAAATGAGCCAACAGGAATGTGTGAGCTATGCAGGTATTTAACTGGGCCGAAATTGCCCGTAACCTTGACGGGCAAACACGTATCTAGTCGAACGACCTCATTAGTCCAAAAATCTGTCAACGACGAGGGCTAAATTATTCCACAGGTAAATCAGTTCCAAAAGCCTCTCAAATCAGGTGCGCAGGCAAAGCTCATATAGAACGAGACAACTGAATTACTTAACCAAAGCAGGTACGTTTTCGACAGCTGACACGCAGAAGCAGAAAGAAAGAGACGCTGTTACGTGTAATTTTACATTTAGGTGCAGTCAATAATTGTTATGTATGATTTTTGCTTAAATACATTCAGATGTAGTTAGATTGACCTGTAGTTCCTAGGTGTAGATTTGGTTGCATACTCACTTTTGCATTTTTGGATGATTTTGGAAAACCTTGAAAATTATAGGGGATTATAATACAATTTTCAAAATACATTGTTAGTACGATTTCCGGCGGCCATTTTTATGAGACTGATTTCGTGAGATTATTTCCTTTTGGGGCTGCATGTGATTTTGGGATACTTCACTTAAGTGGATCAAGTAATTTCCAAAAATTATCGGAAGATTTTGTGGTCAGCCCTGGGAAATATGGTGCTATATTGCTGAAATAAAGCCAGTTATATTGGGATGATTAGGTATTTCTGCAATCCACTTACAGGCCATCCAACAGCTCTGGTATGTTATTTTGTGCTCCGTTGGACGTCGAATTCAGATATCGTGTAATTTTCAGGATTTTTCTTTTGTGCCCCTAAGCTCTGGCTTCTGTCGTAGCCCCCTAATTCGTACGTTAGTCTCCTGTTTCGTCTACGACCTTTTGGAGCTCAATTGTTGCTTGACACGCACCTGAAGGACCCCCCACTCGGTCTGGGCACCCTCAATCCAAGTGGTAGCCTTTGAACGCAAGGTTTCTCCACAGTGTGACAACTACGAGGTTTTTTCCCGGTGCAAGAACCTGTTGCTCTTGGAGTTATTTGCAACTAGAGGACATCTCCGTGGAGCAAACCCCTGCATGGCTGTTCTGCCGACGTCGCTGCGCCACTGAACAACCCCAGGTATCTACCTCCTAGCGTTTATTCACCCCATCGCTTAAACTGGAAATATCGTTCGGACTGGTTTTGTGATAACTTGTGCACTGCGCTTACCTTGTTTGATGGTGATCTCCATAACATTTAGAAAACTCTGTGTAGCTATCGGCGACTTTCACCTCGTGCAGATGTGTATGCGAAATAGGTTAATTTCATTTTGTACATTTAATATTTTTTTCTACTTGCAATAGTGCCTTTGCAGTTTAGTTGCATTCAAGTAAGTAACTCAACGTTCTGAAATTTAACAGATTTCTTCCGCGAGGGTTTCCGGGAGTTTGAATTTTCTGCATTTAACACTCTGCGCTGAAATATACACAACTTTTACAGCCGTATTCATAGTCGTTCGCCAGCGGTTCGCCGGCGGTTCGCCGGCGAGTCGCCGGAGTTTTGTTATGAATAGTATGTTGGCGGCACTGTACGTCTATGTCAAATTCGAGGTTATCAGGTTAGGTTTTCCGTCAGTTTTGACAGAAATTGACACAAAATCTAACCTGCTAACCTCGAATTTGACGTAGACGTACAGTGCCGCCAACATACTATTCATAACGAAACTCCGGCGACTCGCCGGCGAACCGCTGGCGAACGACTATGAATACGGTTGTTAGTGTAATAACACCACGAAATGGTACCACTTCGGATGAATCGCGAGTAGGTAAAGAATTCGAGCTTTGAAACGATTTATTAAGATCGCCCGTATTCCGCTATCGCTGTAAATGTTTAGTCACTACCGTCACTACAGTTGAGCTACATGCACTCGAACGGAATTGCAAGCTAAGATCTTAAGAGTTTATTTTGGATTTCAAATTTTATAACTTAAAATCTTGTACATTTTTTTTTACATAAACTAAGATTACATCTATTCCATTTACGAACCAACTATTTATTGCAGATTTATGTCGCCTTCTTTTTTTTTAAGCATGGTGCAGAATTGTATGTGCAAATAAACAATTAGGTAATTTCAAGTTATGTTGTTTTCTGTCGTTTATTATTTTTTTGTAACAGCTGAGTGGGTTTAGGAACTTACACGGCTACCTGTAGGTTTTCTGGTTTGGACCGTCTCGAACCAGTGGCGCTTCTGGACAACCCCCCCCTAGAGTCCCTATATTAATCGAGTACCGCAATTGATTACGCCAGTGTTTTGTATTTTGGGAGCAAATATGGCGGATACACTGTAAAATCACGAGCCGCTAATCGCAGCAAACATTCCAAATGTAAAACCGTGTAATGTTCCTAGAGGTAGTAAAATCCACCTACATTAAAAAAGTTTATAACAATATATTTGTACAAAGGTACAAATTTAGGTTATTTGCAGATTTAATATTTGTGTGTACTTAGTACAAACATTCCTTTGTAATGTAAAAAATGTGTGTAGGCCCTAACAAAAGCATTATTTTTTCTCTCCTTCCATATTACTGGCTCTAGAAATGGGAATATTTGCTGCTACTCTCGTCTCGCAACAGCTGTGCGTATGTCAAATAATTCAGTTCGAATTCAAAGTTGTGGTTATACTTCAGTGTTTCTTCGTTTTTTGTGCAAGTTCAGTGCACATTTCATATTTAAAAATTAACAAGTATTAATTATAGATAGAAAATGCCGGGCTGCTGTCTGCCCTGTTGCAAAAATCGTTCCGAAAACGGGGTTAGATTGTTCTACATACTCCAGGGAACTAATCTGGTTAAAATGTATAAAGGAAAATTGCTCCTTAGAGCAAGTATTTGTGAAGTAAGTTCAGTTTTACTTTTACATTTTCCATTAACGCAAGTGACTTTTATCAATGTGTATCATAATTTTGTTTCAGGCACATTTTAAAGAAAATTAATTTGAATCTGAAAGAATTGACAATAAGAAATTGATTAAAATGGAACTCCATTCCCACTTTTACAGCAACACATTTTTACAGCCCTCCTCCAAGAAAAGCGAGAATACGTACTGTTTTTTAGCTGAATCTTATCCTTCTGTAAACCCTACTATACAATCACGTGGACGTGCCAGACATTTAATTGACTGTGGTAGATAAGTTAGTATGAAATACGAATTATGTAAAGGGTATATTATAATGAAAATTATTTTATAGGTTTCGAAACTGAGGAAGTCTGAGATTTGAGTAGTGCTGAAAATGAGGAATACATTAGCAATTTACAGTTTTGTGGCAGCAGTAAAAGCATTGCAATGCGTGTCCTTGCAAAAATGACTGTACAGTCAGATGTATTATATTAAAGTGTTATGTTCAAGAGTAAAACGTTTACAAACAATTTGCATGTTTCTGTTTAATATAAATAATAGGCATTTACTTAAATTCATTTCTTAAGATCTATTATCCCAAAAGATTTTTATTTTAAAGGAGCGCCAATAATATCAAATAATTGTGACATAAAAATCCTTGAAGGTAGAATTAGGTAGGTAAATATATTGTACTTGCTTGTATACAACTTAAAATCAGTAAACACAGATCTAAACTTCAAACATAAAAGAATTACTACTAAAAGCTGTAGGTTATGAAATGCTAATTGTTAAAGAAACTAAGTAGTATTATACTACAGCTTCTTTTTCCCTTGTGTAGTGTAACTCTTTTTCTAATATTATCGTTGATGTGCATATTTGCTTTAAAACATGAAAAATACACTGTAATTGAAAACGTCGCGTTACCTTGACATTTTAAGTTTCCCGCCTTTTTCTCGGAGCAAATATGGCGGGTTTGCGGTACTCTATTAATATAGGGACTCTAACCCCCCCCCCCCATTCCTGCTCAGGAACTAGCTTGGCAAACGTTTGCTACACGACTAGACAATTCCTGGACCACCCTGCTGTGAAGTATTTATGATTTTCTTGTGTAGCAAATGTAATAACGCTCTGAAGTCAGCACCCATTTAAGAAAATTTCCTTATCTCAAAATCCCACCACAGAAACTGCGCGTCACAACGATTCGCGGGCTATTAAAATTCTTAAATAGTCCAATAGACGAACTTTACGAATACGCAGCTTTTGAACCGTAACAAATAATTAAATTTTCTCATTTGAAATTTACCTGTTCGGGAGTTCCAAGATCCTAGATTTGGTACAGATAACTGGTAGAATTGCTGTGTATCTGTAGGAGTAAGCCCTTTAGCTGTCCTTCACAGTAGCCAAGATCTTCATAAAAGGTATGAACAATATTCCATGTGGAAGACATGATTAAAAATCATCTGAAAGGCAAGACTTAGAAAAAATAAACGAACTCAAATAATTTATAATAATTAATTACCTGAGAGAAGCTGATAATTGATATCTGGAAGTGTTCTCGAATTTAGACGTTAACTAAGCTGTCAACTCACAATTCGTCTTAAGGAAATCAACCTTAATGAAAAACATTACAAATTTTTTTCAATCATACAAATGCATGTCCCAACCTGAATGAAAGCCGTTATATTTAAAAGGAATTACCGACCAAATATAAAAATAATTGACAACCCATAATTGATGCACCGACCAATTTAATACAGTAAAATAATCTGACGTTTGAGAGTAAATATTTAAGTAAGGGTATGTGGAAGTAATTATGGTAACAAAGAAAATTTAAATAAAAAAAAATCATTCATAAACCCACATATCATATTAATATTAATGGAAAATATGTTATTAGTCTTTTTTCTACTGTCCACTGTTCAAAGTTGCATTAGAAGCAATAATTATTGTCTTCATTGGTATTAGTTAATAATATAAATACAGTCAGAACAATCACCTTTTGAACAAACAGGAAATTTTTTTTGTAGATCATGCCTTGCAGTACGTCAGAAAGATTTTATTACGTGAATAGTGAGGCAAGGGTCGTTTCTACATTTACTAAATGTATATGATCCTGTTATATTTTCGTAGAAAATATTTTAAATAAATGTCTAATAATTAAGTATTACGTATTAACGTTATATTATTGCAAAGAAACGAAAAATAAGTCTTCGAATTGTTGCATGTTCACTATGGTTTCCATTAGAAAAAATGTGTAAAAGTCTTTACCCAGAACTTCCCTCGTCTACATTGTGACAATAAATAATTTTAAAAATCAAGTTAAGTTAGGAGTAAAAATATCTTCACGTTTCTAATAAATTAAATAAATTTTCAAATAAAAAAAAACGTTACCGGTGGTCGAATTCGAACGGCAGGAAGACCGCGTGTGCAGACCCAACGTTTTGTGGTATTTGTAAGGGGCTGGGCAATTTCTATCTGCGCCACGAAGCACCGACCTTTCGAATTCCTGCGTCGCAGCTATATTTAGTAACGCGCTAATTTGTTGCTCTTTTTTGTATCGTAAAACATTTATTCTGTATCTATTGCCTCTCATTTTCGGTAAGAATAAAGCCTGTTCTATGTGCAAATTATTACTTGCATCTATTACTAAGTTAAATAGAAAATAAACAAAATTTTATTTTTTAAGGGCTCACTCTGTATATTATTATGATACACGAAGTGGTATGATTAATCATAACAAAGAAATATTTAAAACTAATAAATTTGGAAGATTACTATAAGTAAATCTTGATGGGTGTTAATTTTTAAATATTAGTAATGAAATTAATTGAGACAATGAAAGAGGCAATTTGATAGTAAGATATTAATTGAATATATAAATTTGATGGTTGCAGTGAATGTTAATAAGGAACAAGCCAAGGTTACAATTGACAAATGTATTTGTTATAATAATTAGAATGAAAATCCTGTAATAATATTATATTTAAAATTGAAAAGAGTGTCATAAGAATAGTATCTAATAGGAATGAAATTTTTGTTTTAGTTTAGTTACATAAATAATCTCATCGAAAAATGTACAATTAATCTTGCAATGTTATAATTTTCAGCAAATAAAACTAGAAATTTATGCATTATTTGTATAGTTGTTTGGTTATATACAAATAGTAATGCTGCTAACAAATCTACGAGGTACAACAAAATGAAAGTGAAATATTAATGTTATTGGGACTGGACAATCTGTGAAGAGATCATCGAACACAGTGTATTACATAGAAGAAACCAGAGAACTACTGAATTGGAGTAATTGGATTTATTGGTGAACGTGACACATAATTAAATATTTATTATTGACATTGGTGGTTGAATGAAAGTAAGATCATTTATCTAGAAGGAGGTTAGTAGGAGTGCTCACAGAATTGGACTGCTTCTGAGGGGATGGCTGAGTACAGAGGACTATCTAAGGAATAAACAAGATAAGATCAGATTCATTTATAAAGCTGAAACTTACCAGGAGTCTATTGGAGTTGAACTTGACGTTTGATGAGGGAATCGAGGCCGGTTTCAGCGGATTCTTGGAATTGGTTGACAGGAAGAATTTGCAGGTATCACACAAGGTGAGCATCGGGATCTCTTGAGAGAGAGAGAGAGCAGTGGTGTTTGAATATTTGCGGAGTGAGCTTAAGAAGTGATAAGGTTTGTGTTAGTAATTAATATCAAAACATTTTAAATAACGAGCAACAGGGAAAAAGTGAAATACAAAACAGTAATTATTTTAATAAATCAATTAATAATTATGTTAATGTAAAAAATAGATTTGTCAATACCTGGTTTGAGAAGGTGTGGACATCAGTGTCGTTAAATATAATTTTAAACTTCAACTAATAGAGATCTAGATTTGGCGAACCACCCCTGAAATAAGAGTACTTGATTTGAAAGCAATTATAGTTTAACTAACGGGGCATTGTATTAATTAAGGGCAAGCTTAAAGTAAAATATTGAATACATAAATTATGACTATTTCAAATATATGAGATAACTCCAATATAACATAGGATCACCCAACGTGGTGCAATTGTAATACATAATTAATGACTATGCAGCCGAAGAGGAGCTAGCATATCTTTAACAATATATATACAAATATTTTTTGAGTTATATCGCCAACAGACAGACAGATAGATAGACCGACAAATAGACAGACGGAATTGAGAAAACCTGTTTTTCGCCATCTAGGGACGCTGAAACGTGAAGATCTGAAGAAATCTCGGAAGGTGATTTTTTCGTGATTACAATACTTACTTCGTCTTCCAGACGAGGGAAGTAATAGAAGTTGCTGTTATCTCAAAAGCATAACATAAAATCAAAATGTAAATACTAGTTGTCCTATGTTGTAATAATTACTAATTCTATACACTTTTTGCGTACTCGTAATGTTAATGGAAGTATAGCAGTCACCATTTTGCATAAATATCTGCATTTATCTAGTGTGCCGTGATATTTTTGAACCGACGGCATCGTTGAATTTCTGCTTTATTTATTAGACAACTTTTGTACCATTTAACCGACTCTCACTCTTTTAGTTTTCAAGAACCTAATAGTGGCATGTCTTAATTTGTAACACCCTTCATAGTTTGAGAACGTAATATAAGAATGAGTTAATTTCCCGGTGGGGCAATGCGTTGTGACTTGCTTTAATAACTCAAGTTTGAGTTTACTTCGTGAAACAAATTAAACTTAAAAACTTGGGACAACATATAGCAGTATAACCTGGCATCAATAAAATTTCAAACAACGAAAGGGAAACTAACTGTTGAACAATTCTCTTCATTAGACAGGCTTATGCGGAGAGGAAAAACTTTTGTTTGCAAATCTGCTTATTGGCCTAACAAATGTTTGGCTCCTATTTGTGAAAGAGGTCAGTGGTGCAAAGTACCGTGCCGTTGAAAAGTCTTGTATCACATTAAAGTGATTAATATTGAGCTTAAACGCACTTCTTTTAATCAATTTTAGTCGTTTACTGTCTGCATCAAATATAATATACTTACTTAATGATATTGATACACCAAACAGATTTATATTTTCGTCCATCACCTAAAGTTATAAAAAGAACTTTAAAAGGAATGCAGGGAAGCCTTCACTAAATATGATCTTTGGTTTTAGACAAGTGTGTAGTCAGTAACACAAAAATATGTTAATTTATTATATTTCTAATATTATTACCGTGCAATTCTTGTGCACTTTATATATAATTTACATTTTTTAAATAATCAAATAATACACTCTAAATTCATGCAAAAATCACAACAAGTACTTTTACTACGATTGGTTGGCGTTTGGTCCTGAGGACCAATTCACACGTTTTTGACATGCAATTTACCCGTTTTCCTAGTTCGTTCTCGGACGTCCAGTAAAAAAATGCATGGATTAGGGATTCTATTAATTCAGGTTTTGTGTGCGTTTTCTTTTCTAAACATTGTTTGATATCCTCTGCCATACATTTCCTGTATATTTTTAAGAAGATGAGTAGCATTATCACCAGTGATGTAGTAATTAAAGATAATTAGGAAATCTATTCCAAAATCAGTATTACATTTCAAAAATACTTATTGATATGTATGAAGCAAAACTTTTCAACTCAAGTGTAAATCTATTCAAGAACATATTTAGACAAGGTGTCTCATCGATGTGTGAACAAATGATAGTTTCTCACGCAGGCAATATATTAAAATTCTGTTCTGTGTGCATATTTTACAATTATTTTTGTTTATGTAGGGTGTTCACGTATAGAGTGTTGAACTAAACATATGGTTTCTTAAATGGAATACCTCGTATATTATAGCATTTTGGAAAGCCACTTTAGTGTTGATAAAATTAAAGTGGTCCATTTCAAACGCACGTAGTGGAGAAACTGTTTAAGACATTGATATCAGGTTTACACAAAAAAAATTTTTTCTGGTGTATATTGCATATCTTTGATTAACAGGGTATTTTAACTTTTGCAAAACTTAGAAAGAACTTTATTTGTTAAACAAAACCTTGTATATTTTGGTTTCGGTGGATGTAAATCTTTAAAGTCTTATGATCTTATCTTATGCTACCAGAGAAGTTACAGAATTCTAAAGTTTTTACTATTATTAAACTGATTTTAATATTAAAACATTAAAATAGCATTTATTTTAATTATGGCATGCATTTGTATTTTTATTGTATTGGATTCACCCCAAAAATTCGAAATTGAGTTTTCAACAGATCTTCACGTTTTAGAGTCCCCTGATCCCAAAAAACATATTTTTAATGTGTATTGATGTGAGATAGGTGATTTTCCAGTTGAATACTTCTAAACTGGGTTTCTTTTTTTTCTATTTGTCCTATTTTAAATAGAACACCCGGTATATTATTACATTTTTGAATTCAGCTTAAAATTCTAAAGAAAATTTGTCTCTTGAACTAACACTCTATTTTGTACCGTTTTTGTAAAATTTGTAATTTTTGAAAATTTTTGACAAATGCTTAAAAATTTAAAATCAAATTTTTGGCTAATTATAAGATCACTGTAAAAGGAAATTGTGTGCGTGTATCACACCAGATTTCTTATATAATAAAATAATTTGTAAAAGGCTTTACTTAGAACTTTCCTGGCAAATCGACACTAAACAATTTTAAAAATCAAAAGAAAATAGAGGTGAAAATATCTTCGCGTTCGTAATAATACCAAAATGATAAAAGAAGCACTTGGTAATGGGAATTAAATCAATTTTCAAATAAAAAAACATTACTGGCGGTGGGATCAAACTTCAGCACCTGCGAACGAGCCTGCGAATGCGATTTCAATGATTGGCGTTAGCCCACAAGTAAATCGCCCGTTGTTGCACCCGTCTGCGAAGTAACCCCTCACATAAGTGAGATGCGGCTGCCTTAAATACATTTGTTGTTGGCCCTTTTTTGCTTTTTAACAACATTTAACCTGTACTTCTTGGGTTCCATTTCCGTCAAAGCTAAAGCCTGAGCTATGTGCAAATTATTACTTTTATTTCTTTCTCAGTTACAACAAAAGTAAACAATATTTGATTTTTTTAGGTGCTCACCCTGTATATATTTGCCTGAAATATTCTCGGTTTCATGCCTGGTAGACATATAATCTGCAGGGAAAATATCGTCTCCTACAAATAGTTTTTCAGTTATACTGGCAACAGACAGACAGACAGACGGAATTGAGAAAACCTGTTTTTCGTCATCTAGGGACCCTGAAAGGTGAAGATCTGAAGAAATCTCGAATGCTGATTTTGTCCTGATTACAATACTTCCTTCCTCTTCCATCCATTGTTATTACCTATGTATTTTGCAAGTTTTTAATAATAATTAATAATTATATAATTTTTTTATAGGACTGCATTATAAAGTACTGTGTATGATATAGTTTCATGGCAATAAAATGACTCTTTATAATACTAGAAAAATAAGGTAAACTTTATTTTATTAGTACTATAAATTACGTTACTTTATTTATCTAGTACTATAAAGTACCTTCAGTCAGCTTGGCAATATCCATCAAGGCACTCGAATGTATTTTTTTTCTTTCGCAGAAGAGAGGGCAAAATATCGTCTTCTTCCAACAAATAGTTTTGAGCCAATAGCTGGACAGACGCGCACAGACCAACAGACGGGCAGATGACCGACAGACGGAATTGAGAAAATAAGCTTTTCGTCATCTAGGGCCATGAAACGTAAAGATCTGAAGAAATCTCGGAATTTGATTTTTTCACAATAAGAATACTTCCCTAGTTCTTTGCGATGAGGGAAGTAAAAATTAAACAGGAAATTTATAAATTCAATAATATTTGTTTACTTGCCAAATTTTTAATTCATTGCTATGTGCTTTTGATGTTGTTTTAGTATGTCTGCTACATTTTTTAGTCAAGGGTATGCGATTTTAGTAATTGAAGTTATACTAGTTGCCACCCTTCAAAATTAAAATTATTAAAAATTGAACATTTAGAGGAGCAATCTTCGTTATCAACGAAGTAGCAATTAAAACTAAAAATGAACAAGGAAAATTAACTTTTTACTGGAATTGAAAAATTGCTTAACACTAACAGTTGAGTACCTACTTGATTTAACTTTTAAGAATCGCCAGTTCATTTTTGTCTAATTCTACCGAAGAACATGACATGCATTCATCTTCGTTAAGTAAAATGTATGCAGTTTCTTTAATTTCATGCCTAGTTGACATCGATTCTTTAGATAAGATTTTTGTGTTATGTCATTGTATTCTGTGGTTGTTATTCCTAGCTTGTTCAGCAATTTTAGATGATTCAAACTGGCATTTTTTAATGAAATGTTTATGTTCTTTAACATCCAGAAATTAGAGTTAAAGAACATAAAAACCACAAAAAAATTAAAAATTGCTAAACATGCTTGGAATAATAACCACAGAATGAAATGGCATATTACAAAGATCTTCTATGTATAAAAAATCGATGTTTTAAGTATACAATGTTATCTTATACAATTTTATACGAAGCTAAATGTCAACTAAATGAAATTAAGGAGAAAATTCATATTTCCAATACAAATAATTAATTACTGGTCAGAAGGACATGATATATTACAGCATTGCTTGTAATAAATAAAGTACTGTTAGTTTAATCAACATTATTGTCGATATTTTCGTATATTTTTAGGAGTTTAGAGTTGTTAATTTTCCTAACCTTTGGCACTGCAATGATATTCGTAATGGGCGAAGGTGAAATGTGGAAACATATTCTCCTAGGTATAACTAAATAATTTGCCAAGTGCCTGCTTAAAGGAGTTCTACGTAAGTCGACTCTCTCTGCTTTGAGTCTCTGAGGGAAATTAGTTGCTATTCAGGCTTTCACTAAGTATTGATTCAGAAAGGCTTAGAATAATACATAACGTTTGTGGTGTAGGCATTAAATTTAATAACATTAACGCTAATTAATAGAAACGTATTGGAAATGTATTCTGATAATCACTAGAACATTCAGTTAACTTTTTTCATTACGGAAGGTTAAAGCTGCAATTGCCCTGGACCGTTATTAGAAGCAAAATTGAAATCCAGAACGTTAAAGTTATTCCGTGTGCTCAGATTACTACCCAGGAAATGCAATCGCCCGAATAGTTTTAGAATGGAGTTAGAGTTGGTTTGTAGATACGTCTGAAGATGCATTAAGTTTCAATTAATGGTTCTAATCGTTCTAATCGCGGTGCTGGATTTAAAAAAATAGTGTTACCTACACGAAATAATTTTGTTTACTGTGGAAAGCCTTTTTTGGTTTTGCTAAATAATTTAGTGCGGAAAGTTGCTAGTTTCGGAAACTATTAACCTTGCTGTCTCAATGATTAATTAAAATGCTTTTCCAAGGCAAATGTATTATTATTTGAAGAATATTCCTATCTGCGAAAGTAAACCCACAGAGTTTTAATAATAATAATAGCCACTTTATTAGCCCTAGCACACCTTAGGAGTGTTGCTAATCTATACCACTAATATAGAGCCGTTCGGTATTGAGTGAAGGTAATGTGGTTAGCATTAGAATTCAACCACATATTGTGCACTAGTCTACTCAATTTAAAGAGCTGAGTGTTCCCCGAGTGCCTATTCAGATAGTTAAACGAGTAAAAGTGCACTAAACGCTGAATCCGGGATATATTGTGGACATTTTAACTCCACTCCGATGCCTAAATTATAATTAATGATTCGTTATTCTTTATCTATGTATGCCGTCAGACACATTGTATATGTGAACTTAACTGTTTTCGTGTATCCAACTTTTTCATTGTCATGGTATTTTGAGGTTAAAAATAATTATAACTAAGTCTATGTTGCCAGTGTTAACTCTTTCGGGCCTAAAATAATAAAACTTGACGAATCTCTTCGAAAATTGTTATAAATAGATTTAATTAATCTGCGGTTCTCGACAATTATGCAAACAGAGTAAAATTTTTACGAGAAATGTGACAGTTACTTCTAACTATGGCATGGTGTATTTATTCATAACTCTGCAGGGTGTCCTGTTTTTTTTGTTTTTTTGTAGATAGTAAATGTTATTCTAATCAAAAAATTGTATATAGACCTATACTTTTTTCGGCTTTATAACAAGTAACACTATACGTCACGATGACTTATTGCACACGATTTAGCATTTCGATGTTGTTCTTATTGAAAATATTTTCAATGCGTTCTAATAACTTGTGTCGGGTGCCCAGCGGTGTTCTGTACGCTTCTGATTTCAGATAATGTTAAATATAAAAATCTGTATGTTGTAATATCTGGAAAGCGTGGGGGCCATTGAACAGGTCCATCGCGGCCAATCCAATACTGTTTGTAATGCATGTTTAATCAGTCTTACTAATCTGCTATAATGAGTTGGAAACCATCCATCTCATAAATGTGCATATTATTGATTTATTGTTAAGGAGTCGAAAAACAGTATAAGTATACTTATATTAAAGTTTTTTATGAGAATAATATTTACTATCTACAAAGAAAGTGCGGGGAAAAAACCAGAACACCCTGTATAAGGATACCTTAAACATGTTTGCTGCTGCGGTAGATTCAGAAGTGTAATCTAAATATTTACGTAGCTAAAGAAATTTCACTATTTTATTTTATTTTACTGGAGAAATGCTATTTGAAGATACATATAACTCTAAAATTGTGTTGTATGAGAATATGAATGACCTTTATTGTTAGAAATGGTAACGGTAAATCGTAAGAATGCGCCCTGTCAGGATTTGTAGAACGAAACGACTGCAAAACAAAGAAAGTCCTCAATTTCGCACCATTTCAACGTTGGCCTGACGCCAAGACAAAATTGAAAACGACTTTTTCTCTTTATTGAGCTGTTAACTTTTATTTGCCTTTGTTTTAATTTATTTGCAATGCTTAATGTCCGACATGCACAACCAAGAGATGTGACAGGCCCTGTCTATTATACAAATTATTGTAGCCTTTCCGGAAATGGGAATATGTCGTAGTGTTCTGCTTAATCCTAATAGAATCATGCTGAATGTGCGTCTGCATTGTTGTTTGGGTAAAGGTTGCATGTGAAATATGAGTTTCAACGTCAGGGTAATAGTGTTAAGCCTCTTATACAGGTTTGTGGGTTTTGCTGTTGACAATGTCAACGTGCTATTCAAACGGAAGCGATATGTTTGTTTCTAAAATAAGTTAATAGCTTTTAGAATGGGTATTTTTGTACTTACCGCAATTTATGTATAAAGGGTAGCTATAAATAAATCGTTTGGGTAGAAGTCAAGGGACATTTATTTTGTAATCCTATAAAGTAGAGTAAGCTTCAGAGGAAGTTGTTTAGGAATTAAGAATAGTACCAACACTTATTAAGTAGATACGGATTTATTAGCAAACAGTTTTTGTGTAGATTACACGTTATCATTTTTTAAATAAAGCACTATAAACAGTAATCTCGTTTTAATTATGTTATAAATAAGAAGATTGCACTTGTTTTTTCGAGAGATTCGTGAGATTTGGATGCAGTATTTTTTTTTGTATACTGGTCTGGCAGATACTGTCTACCAGATTAGAAACGACTACGGTAGGTAGGTTCTTATGGCCTAGACCGGTAGCACTGAACGACCGTCGATAGCACTTAACGACGCCCTTGACGACGTCCGGTAGCACTTATCAGCTCCTATGATTCGTATTATACGTTTGGCAGTACTGAAACGTATTGTTGCTGGCACTGTCGTCGGTGCAAATTCGAGGTTAGCATGTTAGGTTTTCCGCCAGTGTGACATAAACTGACGCAAACCTAACTTCAAATTTGACATAGACAGCGTCACCAACAATACACTTCAGTACTGCCAAACGTATAACAAGAATCACAGCATTTTAAAACAAATAGTTTGGGATAATTCTTAAATAAAATCAAATCAAAATGACTCTTGCTCATGTTAATTTTAAAACGTGTTTTGCCATAACGCCATAAATAACTAAAATAGACCTCTTTGTATAATTTTAAATATCCGGCGTCAGCGTGCGCGGATGACCCCGAGAGCAAGTGCTTGTGTCTCAGGCGGCCGACCAGGGTTCACATCCTGGCGACTCTAGAAGGATTTTAAAAATCGTTCGCTTTTCAGCTACCACGTTAACACCTGTGGTAGTCGTTAACCCCTAATAAGGAACCTCTTTCTCGTTTTCGACGGGCAGGGCTAGTTTAGGGTTGCCAACACTGTTATTTTGACCCGAAGACTTCGGATTTGGCAATCATTCTTCCGGTTTTCAATAAAATTCTTCGGGTTAACTAAATGTTCCTACATACATAGATTGCAAAAATGTTACTCCTATGTAAAATCTCCAGAGCAGAAAGCATTGGTAGAAAGTGCTCAAAGAGTCAAAAAATATAATTGTAGAAAACCATATTTTTTGTTCAGAAAAATGTAGTTTTGTAATAGTTTACGTAACTTCTAAGATGGATTAAAAAAAAATTATGGAATGTCAAAAGTAGCTTTGCTCTTTAATTCATGATTTAGAATGGCCGAAAATTGTGCTATCTATAACGAGTCAGCTGGATCCCTCACCGATAACGTTCATTTTCATGCTTAAGTATAGAAGCCAAGTTGTATTTCTTATGTTTTATTATTAGATTTAGTATTGTATTTTATTTAACCAAATATTCGCAAAGCCGGACCTGAGCTGGACGTCTATTGCAGCAAGAAACACGCCATACGCGGGATGTGGGAATTTTCAACTCATGCAAATTTAACAAAGAAGACGCTAAAAACGGCTGTCGCACCCAGCCTCTTCTGAAAGCTACATGGATTTCTTCGACTCGAAAGTATAGTACGTGAATTCACCCAGAACGATATAAGTTAATTCGAAGCGGCTTGTTAGCCAACGTTTTCTGCAAATAGTGTTAAACTGCAGCAAGCCAGGGTTTGTAAATTCCTAAAACACATTTTCCCAGTGTACATGTAAGTACACCTATTGTGCTATATTTAAAGCATCCATTTCGAGAGGCGCTATATGTCAGCGTGATAAGGTTGCGTTTACTGCGACCTTTTTCAAAAGCGAATGAATATGTTTTATCAGTGAATAATATGTGTGTAGCACGTGAATTTAAACAAGGCTAGACTCAAATAAGTATCAGCTTCAAGCAATTTTGACATTGCGTTTGGTAAAGAGTTTTAACCTTTACGTTCTTTTAAAAGGCAATTATTTCAACGTTCCTTTTGATGATGTTTTGCGTAGTTCATGTATGTTTGCAACATGCCTGCGAGTAGCCTTAAGCTATATCACACGTAGGTTGGTTGAAAAATTAATTCTTTTTTCTTTTATTTCTTTTGTTTTTAAAAGTGTCTTCTTTGTGTCTTTTATGTGTTTCGAAATCAATAGGTAAGGTACACAAATCGGCTGTTCTTGTGCATTGTTTAAAGTTAGGTTTTAGTGCGACCAACACTACAGGCCATGTTCCTACATAGAATGAAGTGTCTGAACTTTACTAACACTACAAGAGGGAACCAGATTGGTGTTCGGGCAGATAGTGATATTTTATAAGCCACTAACTGAGATATTAAGATAATTTCACGTTCATTGAGCTCAGGGATAAGAAGGGCAAATAATTATTTAAATATTAAGGCGTACCAGACGTCTTGTTCAAATTTAATGTATCCACGAAGGGGTAAAGAATGTCGCATTTCATATAGGTAGGTATTACTTAAAAAATATAAAATAATTGTTGGAATCAAACCTATATAATGTAAAAAAACTCTTTTATCTTGATCTTTTTTATTAATTTTATCCCCCAGTTTTCTTTCTCCAACATTATTTTCTTCGGGTCAGCATCGAATCAATGTTGGTAATCCTAGGCTAATTACTTACCCGACTTATGAGTAAAGATGGACCATAAAACCACAACTTTGTGGAACTAAACAGTTCGAATTTGAAATATTTTAAATAGGCAACACATAATTCAATGAAAACCAATTTGATCAGTAAATCATCAGAGTACTGAAATATGTTTGCTCTGATCTTATTTATAGGAACACATTAAAATAGTCTCCTCGCACCTGCATTGTGTGCTGTCTATTTACGGAATTTGAGACTCCGAGTTTTAAAATGCGCTTCCGGTATATATTTAATATTCTCAAATTTTAGCTGGTTCATTTGCTTACGCCAATTGAAAGTACTGTGGTTACCTTAGTTTATTTCAATCGCCGCATGTTTCTGTGTTTCTCATATCTCAGTCTGTAATAGAAAATGATTGAATGGTCTTTATAGGTTGTCCAAATTTTTATTTCGAACACGAAAACAGTAAGGCGTAGAATCACTGAAATGGACCACAGCGAATGGTCAATAACTCGTGAAAAGACATTGCATACTAAGGTGGGGAAGCAATGGAAATATTCAATTTCACGTAAGGGCTTTAGAGCTTTTTATTATCAATTTTACCATATTATCAGCATTTGATAAATTTTATAGCTTTAAAATTCCCTGCTCACGACCTAAATCAGGGTTTCTCAAAGTGTGGTACGCCGCCGGTCAGATGGAAAGAGGCGGATAAAAACATGATAGAAAAGTGCCAAATGGCTTTATTAGTAACTGTAGAATAATACACGGAATGTACATATACAGGTAATTAGCGCACAATATTTTGGAATGTTATAAAAGAGATTATTTTGAGTCGAATGTGTTAATGAATACCCTTCCGATTCTTATTCATTTCCGAGAAGAATAATGTCATTGTTAAAATTTCAGACGTATATAATTAAACAAATACTTGAGACACATTTAACTAAGTAGGTATAAAGTTCTTGTAAGGAAATTTCAGTATTACGTAATTAAATTATTATGAAGCAGTGTTGTCAATTATTGTCAGTAGTAATACTATAAATACTTCGATATTGTCGGGTTATATGTCGATAACTTGTTACACAATAATAAAAGAGTGTCAGTTTGACAGTTTAAATAATGGAGCGGAATTCGATATAGGGGCGAAATGGTTAAAACGGAATACTTAGTTTTCTAGGCCTCATAATATTTAATAAAATAATGCAGCAAAGGACCATTTGTTGGCTCCAGTTCCATTGATGTATGAACTTTTAATTGTCACCATCTTTTATTTAAGTGGGCAGTATCCCATTTTAGCCACCTAGTCGAATAAAACAGGTGTTAAGACCAGTTTAAAATGCCGCATATTCGATTTCAATTATTGGCAATTCCGCGCTTTCTTTACAAATTAGAATGCCGACGTTCCAATGTTGTGTTAGAGGGAATCGGTTGTATGAGTGGGACAAGAAAAGCAAGCATAAGCGCCTCATACCCTTTTTTTCTTCATCTCGCTTCTCGAAGTATTCGCCCAGCGGCAGTGTTACGAAGCAGGTGTGTGGGTGTTGACCTCACGAGGGCTTCGATCGCCATGGGGTTGTCTTCAAAATTAATATGAAGTCATTGTTCCTATGTTTTTTTGTGTTACGTTTTATTGTAAGATACTCAACGTCTGAAGCTAGAAGCGTACGATATGTATGGTTACACTTCCCTTAGCGGGTGTGGGTGTTATGGCCGAACCAATCTCTCTGTGCCAAATCTGTGGAGGTCTGGCAATTAGATGTCGTTTTGCCCTCGCTCCAATAGTTGTCGTTATGAGGATCTACGCGTCAAGCCGAGCCTCTTGGATGTTCGTTTTACAACATCGTTTCGATGGCCAACAATTTACTCTGTTCTTTTAACCATCCGCAGAGAATATGACGACACGGAGGGGTCTTTCGTCTGGAGGAATCAGCAACTTTGCCGGATATTATTTAGGTACTGTGATTTAATGTTTTTATTGCCTGGGTACTTTAGAGCGTCTATGGGATGGGATCATTATTGTTGCGTCATAACATACGGAATTTTTGTGCGGCTTGCTTACCATTGCCGTTTCAATGTAACCAATGTACTTTTGTGTCAAACCTATCATAGTTAAGTAGATTTTAGAGTTACTAAACATCCTTTACTATTGTTCATGTCAGACATTTGCCGGCATACTTAAATGTTAATAGATTTACAGTCGCTTTTAACTTCTTGGACTTTTAATTATGATACGTGTTATGCTTTCTAATGTTTATTGATTATGAGATAACCGGCGAAGCTAACAGACCAGCAAAGGTAGGTTCCAAGCAGCCGGGCATGCCACCCGTTCGTCGAAGTGGAGCGTCAGTACCCGAACTTAGAATTTCGACGGGGGCCGGACGGAAAGTGTCTTCCCTATTCTATCGAAGAAATTCGTGGCGCTCAATTACCCTGCTTATTTTAATTGCAGTCAACCCCTATTGTCACAGCAACTCGCTTTAAATTACGTCGTGTTGATCCGAACTACCCTTCTCCCTGGGCAAATAGCCAGACAAATGTCTGTTACAGCTAGTTGTGGCGTGATTAGGGTGAGCTGTTTTAAAGTCATAAAAGTAGTTTTGTTCTGTAACACAGGCTATAAAACAAAATTATTCTGAACAATATAACTAACAAAAGAAGAACTACTGTTTTAACAAAAAAGGAATAACATATTTTACTGACGGAAGTCACAGGTAAAAACTTCGTCTTCTTCCACTT
The DNA here is from genome assembly GCA_940337035.1 of Agriotes lineatus. NCBI lineage: Eukaryota > Metazoa > Arthropoda > Insecta > Coleoptera > Elateridae > Agriotes > Agriotes lineatus. The sequence goes on along the minus strand of OW679195.1, from coordinate 141,229,072 downwards.
TCGCGCAAGCTTTGTGGGTCCAATCATTGCAATCTTGGCACCTTATCCAATGGGACTGCATACGCGGTCCGCCTACCGTTCGAATTCGACCACCGGTAACGTTTTTTTTTATTTGAAAATTTATTTAATTTATTAGAAACGTGAAGATATCTTTACTCTTAACTTAATTTGATTTTTAAAATTATTTAGTTTCACAATGTCGACGAGGGAAGTTCTGGGTCAAGCCTTTTACAGATTTTTTTATTGCTGGCCACAAAAGAATGGTAATCTTTTAGTATCAATTTCAATGAATTTGTAGCTGGTAAGCGAATGAAACTCAAATCTAAGAATATATTCTTACCGTATCCAGTAATATGCCACCGTCTGAGTACTCTGAGTACTGACTTCATATTTGACATCATCTTCCAATTCTCTACAACTTCCCCAAATAAAATTTTCGTGTATCTTAAAAAATAAAGGCACTTAAATATATCTTTTTCTATTAAAGAGGATTTATTGAATAAATCAGAGAAACAGAACACCGTTGTATCTAAATAACCATTAATCATGTTAGCACAGCACGATTTCGCATGCTGCGCTAAGATAAAGCTGGTTCTGCTGATGTTTGGCATTACCCTGCTGCCACCAAAATTTATGTCTCTTCATTAGTTCACTGCTTTGTTCAAACTCACAACTATAGATATATGTTAATTTCCTTTTGGTAAGTAGACATAGAAGCGGTGCGGTTATTTGTTTATAATTTAAGTAGTTAATCAGCACAAAATCAATTGTAATGGAATGTCTAGTGTTGGGAAGTTAAAAATTAAGTTAGTATCGAACTATGTTGTAATATTAAATAAACCATTATTAAAATGTAATTATCCATTTAATAGTTATTTATGCAACTAATGCAAAAAGTGGTTATTGCGCGAGACATGAAAATTCAGTAGGTTCAATGCAATAAATCTTTTTACACGAGTTTGTTTATTAATTCATAAATATCGATTTAAAGGATGTTCAAGCTAGCAAAGGCTAATGATAGTAAACTCACGCATTTTTTAAATTTCTACACAGTAAACAATTTTCAAGTACTCAAAAAATCACAGTTTAACATTTTATTTAACATAAACTATAACTGTCAAAAATATAAATCTCTTCTAAATAGAGATTTAGAGTACAATAAACACGTTTAGCACTTGTTGCATAAATAACGGTTATTTGTTACTTACGTCAAAGTTTTTAAATTCCAGCGTAATTCATAATTTAAAACTTGTCATTTTTAATTCACAAGCTATTACTGGAAGGACATTTTTTAGTGGGGGTTGTTAAAATACATATTTATTACTTCCCCCACCTAAAAGACGAAGAAAGTATTGTAATTGCGAAAAAAAAGCATTTTTGATATTTATTCAGATCATCAATGTTTCAACGTTCCTGGATGACGGAAAACAGGTTTTCTCAATTCCGTCTCTCTGTATGTTAGCAGTATAATACAAAAACTGTGTGTTGGGGGATGACGATACTTTGCATAGGGATTATATGTCTACGTGGTATGGAACCTAAACAATTTCGATTAAATATATTTAGGGCGTGCAGCTTCAATAAATAAAATTTTGTCTATTTTTGCTTTAATTGAGGAATAGATAAAAGTAATAATTTCCACATAGGACAGGCTCTACCCTTGATAAAAATGGGACTCAACAGATATAGAGTAATTATTGTAAAAAACAACAAAGATGGGCAAGAATAAGCTGTTCAATATTAGGCACAGCTATGTGGCAGAATGCGATCGACGGGTACACTGCGCGTGACTTTCTTATTTTCCTTTGAAATACCTCCCGTAGGCACTGAAATCGAATGCCGTCTGCAATACTTTTATTATTTGCAAATTTATTTAATTCGCATCACCAAGTGTTTTCTTTTATTGTTTCAGTATTATTAAGAACGTGAAGGTATTTTTACTTTTATTTTCCTCTAATTTTTATTTTTATGTCTCACAATGTTCACATTCGAGGGAAGTTCTGAGTAAAACCCTTTACAGAATTTTTTAAAGATTGTTATATTAGATTTACAACACACTGTTGTATCGCCAATGAGAAATACACTGCACTTACCTGGCGATGATTTATATCTTAAGAGCCGCTTTAAAAAATAGTATATTTTTGAATAACTCAAAATAGCTATACATTATATCCTCAATTAGGATAATAAGTATATGTTATAACTAATTATTATATAGATGAAAGTAACCTGACATGTAGAGAGCCTTCCAATGAAGATTCCATATAAGAACTTGCTAACTAACAGTTATTTACTAGTATGTATAATACATCTTATATTAATTTAACTTAATTGATGATATTGTATTATACAACAGTTAACATTTTCTATATTTAGTATATTTTAATCGAATATTTGCTTGAACGTTTATAATCGTCTGATTTCACTTTTGTCATCTAGAAGTGTTGTTGCCAGATCATTAAAAAGCGCTTGAAGCTTAGCACTGTGAATCTCACTAATTTTTATAATTTTATCACGCAGTAATGAAACTTTTAGTATTAGTGTATTACTGTAGTAGGTATGTATCATGGTACATTAATTATAACACGGGGCACTTTATATTGAAATCGTTGGAGGATTTCCAGGTTGGAGTTGCTGTTTGTACCCCATAGCTCTACCCCGAACGGTTTTAACATGGTTTTATAGCAGCTTACTTGCTAACGACATCCGCGATTGTCTTCCTAACATTCAGTGCATTTCTCTAAATTTAACTCTTAGTAGCTTGCGCTTGCTGAATGTGTTTCTTCTATGTCATTCCTTATCTAGGTGAAGACCAAGGTATTTAGCCTCATCCGCATGAAGTATTTGCTGTACATTAAGCGTCGCTGGAGGGCAGTTACCTCTTCTCAGGGTGAATATAACAAGGACTGATTTTTCTGTGTACGTTTGAATTTTCCTTTTTGTAACCAAATTTAGATGTCTGCAGATTTTGTGTAGCAATGATAGGGCTTGTGTGCTATGCTAAAACAGTAGTATCATCCGCAAAAGCGGCTGTGAGAGTTTTTTTCTGAAGTTGGTAAATCTGCGATGTAAATTCGATAAAGTGTCGGTCCCAGCACACTGCCCTGTAGTACACCAGATAATATTGGAAATACATCAGAATATGCATCATGATATTTTACATAGTACTGTCTTTTAGTATATAATTGATGCGGTAGTAAGGATTTCATTTGGTGGCTTGCCGCATATCGAGAAACGCCGTATCGTTTGGTCTCCAGGTCTTGCGTTATTTGTTTAATGATTCGGTGCATTTGCTCAGTGTTTCTGTGAATTTTATGGACCCCCAAGTGATGGTTGGGGATTAAGTGCCTCCACAATTGGTTGTAGTCGTTTCATTAAGAGTTTCTCAAAGACTTTAATTAAAATAGACAGCAGACTTATAGACCTATATGATTCTAGTTGCATTGAAATTTTTTCAGGTTTAGGTAACATTATGATCTAAGCCACTCTCCATTGGCTAGGTAAGTATTCTTCTCTTACAACTACATCGAACTATTGTGCCTTTTTCAGAGACTTCTCTTGGGGCTTTTCCTGTAATAAGATCAAGCGCTGGGGCCGTTTTTGGATTTAATTCTTGATGAATTATTGTTTTGATTTATGCAGTTGTAATAAGCTTAAGTAGTGGGCTTATTTGAGATGGGGCATCAAACATTTCTTGGATAATATTTTTATCTTGAGGGGGTTGGTTTCAATGTGTGGGATCAGAGCTGAGCTCGGAGCATAATTCTACTAAAATTTTTCTGGTGTTGGTGCCTTTAGTGACGCAGAAGGTCTGGTAATTTATGTGGGTCGCTTGGCTAGTAAGTGGGCTCACCTGTGGAAGGATAGCTGAGGTTGTCGGTTTTCATAGCAGCTAATAGTTGTCTTCCCTTTGATGAGGTGATTCTAGTATTTTTAGCATTGTAATCTCCTCCAATTATAAATCTGGTTCCAAGTGTTTTGAATAGTTGATCAAAGTGTTGGGATTTGTTATTGTGCTTTGGGGGACAATAAACTGCAGTAACTGTAAGTTCGCCTATATGATAATGGAGAGTAATGCTAGTTGCTTGTATATTTTCCTACTTGAATTCTACCTGTTCGTGATGTCTGATGTTTTGTGTAATTTCTTGCGCATGTTGGCACAAACCATTGTCCTTCCAGATTCCAGCTGGGCCATTATGTAAATTTGGTAGCTAGAGTGAAGAGGTCAAGTAGTGTGTCTATTTGTTCCATAAGTTTGTTCATGATTTTAGATTCAGTTATGGCACTAGCGTTTGTGCTGGTGTCAGTGCAGTGATCGATTGCATGTTGTTGGCAGGTTGTGTTGTTTGCCTGCATAAGTGTTTAAGCATAAGTTAAATTTGGTTGAACTAATGTATTAGGGATATTTCTCTCTTGTATTGCTGGGAGTAGCTTCGGTTGAAGCTGTTTGTGCATTATGCAGCTTCGATAGTTTTCTGGATGGTTGATGTTACAGTTTGCACAAACGTCGTTATCTTCTCTAGTTTTCTGGGATATTCTTTGGTTGTATGGCTGGCCGCGCACTTCACATAGCTTGGAAAATATTATTACAATAATACCTTGTGTGCCCATGTCTCTGGCACCGTATGCACTGTGGGAGAAGTTCTGTTTTGGTTGTGTTGTTTTCTATTCCATATGTTAATGGCCTCGTGTCTTTTTGTTGTAAACTGCGTTAATGTCGTTAGTGTCAGTGTTGGGATATATGTTTTTTTAATACTACCCGAAAAGATTTTTCTTGTTTGGGTTTATAGTGTGGAACTCGGTTTTCTTGTTAATTAATTCCTTAATAATAGTCGCATAGGTTGTATTCTGTAAGAGCTCCACTTTAACTTAGTCTTTGCTTAGAGATTTTACTGTGTGTTTGTCCTTTGCTAGCACTTCAAGAAGCTCCGTGAGTGGCTTGATATTCTTAACTCCTGCTATAAATATGGACAGCGGTTTTGGTTGCATGTTCTCTTGCTTATTTTGGTTGTTCTGATTCATGTTCTTTTTTTAGGCTGTCATATGGGTTGTTGGTTGTTATTGTATGGCCTAGCCAGTATTTTTGGTTTTCAGATTTGATGAATTTCTGTGACTCTACTATGGTTTTTGTTGTGCGTGACCGTTTGCCATTGGTTTTCCGAGCAGCTTGCTGATGGTGAATACGATGCTTGTTTGTAAGTTTGACTTGCTGTTTGTGTAGTGACATACGATTGTGAGTAATATGTCGTGTTATATTGTGGGTCAGTTTGTTGAACTGGTAAGGGTTGCGTCATTAATATGTTGATATACATAGTGTTACGGAATTTTGGCCATAATACATATTTGGGTTTGTTGAGTATATGTAATTTTGAGCATGGGCCATCGGTCCTGTTCTGCAAAAGCTTGCTGTAGAGTATTGGAATGCAATAATAATAAAATCTATATATGTTAAACATTTTTGAAACTAAAGACATAAAAAATAGGATCGTTATCATGTCGAATTCCAAGAGGTAAGCTCAATCAATTCGTATCCTCAAACAATATTGAAAAAAGAAAACTGAAGTGAAAAAAGTGTTTACTTTCAATTTTGGCAGGTGCTGAGGTGGTGGTATTCTTGTATAATTTTGATTTGAATAATTTATTGTCGAACGGCAAATACTACAGTATCCCAATATACCAACACTATTAATATCCTAAATAGGTTATCATTATGGACAAGCTTGAAAAACAGTACAATCCTTCTGCAGGAGTGGCTGGAAAGAGCAACAATATACAAACTTAACAATTTGCTAAAAATATTTAAAAAATGCTAAAAATTGAGCAAAAAATGGAACTGCTTGGTATACTGTAAGATTATAGTACAACGACTGAACTACATGTGTATATGTGGGACTCCGATATTTTCTACGATTTGAACTGAAAAGGCTAACTAAGAACGATTTATAGCTGTCTTTAAGAACGAGGGTTGGTAATATATAGGCGATCCTAGAATTATTCTTAATATACCCATGCTTTAGTATAATGACCAATAATTTATTACAAAACATAAATCTGTGCTTTATATTCAGTAGCAGTTTGGTTGGGAGGGCTTGAGATAAATGTTATGTTGAATGTCAGACAGTAGCGATCGAAATGACAAATATCCGCTAGAAAAATGTCATCACAAAAACAAGATACCATTAGTGAATACTATTATCATTCTCAAGTAGCGTAATGGTTTTAGTATCAGTTTGAACTCACGAGATGGCATTTGCTCGGCTCTGAATTATTCGAATGTGCAATATTTACAAAGAAAATATGCGGTTGTAACACTGGCGGCATTTTTTGTAAAATTTTAAGTAAATCCCTAGTTAAACATATACAAGAATATTACTTATTGTACATTTCTTACTTTTTATTAATTGCATGGAACTAATTGCTGCTTATAATACGAAAACGCTTCTGATTGTTTGCATTATGTTCTTTCCTTTTACAGTATCTTTTAGTGAATAACTCATTACCGATTGTTTTATATATTTGAATGATTTTAAAATGATGGAAGAGTAGTGAAAATTTCTTTTTAAGCTGCAGACCAAGTCTGATACTTCACCTAAGGTTTCAATATATCTAAAAAATTTTGAAACTTTTCATTGTCTTTAAATAGCAAAGAGAATAGCATGGTGGTCTAAATCCTTATCTCTTTCAGTAATTAACTTTAATGCCGATAAAACCCATTTAATATTTTATTAGCTATTTAACGGGTACTATCATTTCTCATTGCTTCAATAAGCGATCGGATCATTAAACACGTATATGGCTAGGTAATCTTTAAAATTGGACACTAAAGCAGTCTATGCCAGAAATGTAAATATCGTGACTTTATGCGATCTTAAAATATACCTGTAGATGCTGAGAATATTTGCATATCGATAAAAATGTACTATAATGTTAAATTTATTTTGTAAATATTTAATTACTGTAGGAACTTTAAATTTATCTAGTTTTGCAATTTCTCTATTACAGCCGTATCTAACGTACGACAAATGTCAGATACATTTGTCAATCATTAGCAAGGTTAGATGGATGCATTATTAGACTTTGGAAACTGTGCAACAACGGCTTGTTAGTTGGGCTACGAATATATGAATCTACCCTCGTAATTTAATTTTCTTTTATGGAATTTCTGGTTTTAGATTTAAGCGTTGAAGAAAACTTCACTAATTGCATTTTTCTACAGCCGTGATTTTAAACTGTTTCCAAGGGTCATATGCGGCGTGCTTTATGTTGTCTATAAAACACGCCATTCCATTTAAAGCACGGAGTACTTTAAGAGTTTATAAATCCTTATTTGTGAAGATTAAAAGTACAGTTATTATATCGGACCGATTTGTATGCGGAGCCCCGAGTGCCCAATTGGAGAGGGGCGGAGCCCGATGGCCCCCTTGGAGAGGGGCGGAGCCCCGAGGGCACCCTTGGAGAGGGGTGGAGCTCCAAGAGTCCCCTTGGAGAGGGACCGAGCCCTGAGGGCCCCCTTGGAGAGGGGCCGAGCCGCGAGGGCCCTCTTGGAGAGGGGCGGAGCCCGATGGCCCCCTTGGGGAGGGGCGGAGCCCCGAGGGCACCCTTGGAGAGGGGTGGAGCTCCAAGAGCTCCCTTGGAGAGGGGCCGAGCCCTGAGGGCCCTCTTGACGAGGGGCCGAGCCCCGAGGGCCCCCTTGGAGAGGAGCGGAGTCCCGAGGGCCCCCTTGGAGAGGGGTGGAGCCCCGAGGGCCGCTTTAGAGAGGGCACATAAGCTAACAAACTCCTCGGCTGTAGAAAAAATATTGAAGCCAACTCGTGTTTTACAGTTTAAAAATCTCGGTCGATCATAAAATTCTCGCTTCGCTCGAATTTTATCATGATCGACCTCAATTTTTAAATCCTCTGTAAAACACTAGTTGCCTTAATAGCTATAAGCGAACGGCATAGGTTGCTACAGTCATTTTAAGAAAAAATGAAAAGAACATAGACATTCTAAAAAGTTTCTTCATTTATTTTTATTAATAGAAATTCAGTGTAGCAAATTGTACACTTCATCACAATGTGCACACGGATAGTACGGAACCAGGAGGACTCTTTACGAGAACATCAGTTTTACCCAATGAGCTATTTTCATACCAAACCGACAAACCAAAATATAGTATGATCAAAAATTATTTTCATCTAGTATGGCTACGGAATATTTCCTAATTTATGAATCCAACTATAAATCATTTAAAAATCAAATGTAAATGTAGTTGCATTCATAAATTAGGAAATATTCCATAGCCATACTAGATGAAAATAAATTTTCATCATACTTTAGTTCCAGTTAGCCTTCGATCATGATCACAAGAAGCACTAATCTATAGCCCACCTAAACCTTTGATAGCGAACGACCAGTATGAACAATTCTTTCTAACCTCTAATGACACATTATGTATAGACATGCTTGGTAAGGACAACCAACGTATTTGCTAAGTGACAAAAATCAAATGACAAATTTGCTGAATGTAATCTAGAGGTATTAACAGATCAGAAGTAAACCGTATGCTTTACAGAGCGCTTCAATAGTTACGAAAAAACTACTTATGGCCGTAATATCATATGGTTGAGTACTTCTATCTCCTTCAGATGGCTATGAAATGTATGTTGGCAGTGTAAGCATTAAAGGTAGAAATACAATTCCATAGAGGATTAGCAGTATTATTCAGTCATGTGGTATGTTTACTTTCTCTAAAGAAGTGCACTTAATAAGATAAAATACACAGAAAGACCTAAGCAGGTAGAACCACTAATTATAAATAGGAAAGACAGCCGGCTGTACTCCGGTATTCGCACCACGTGCGAAGATAACCGATCTCTGGAGGCAGTAACTGAACTACAAGTTCACTTCCTTAAACGTAGAAATCCTGAAACTCACTAAACAACGATGGACTGTAAGCTGCAACCGTAGCAGCAACAGCAATTGTAACAGCACCCGCCAAAACAGCGATAAGATAAAGCTTTGCCACCCCGCATGGACATGGACCGAATACGACCCCAGAGGTCTTCCCAGAAAAACTTTCTGGAGAAGGAGTTACAGAGTAAATATTCAAGTGACGACAAATATAATTTTTTTATTTACTGATGACCAGGATAGTTAGATTTAGCATTAAGAAAATTAATGCTGGTGGGCGGCTACAAATAGTTCGAGGATGTCTGGAATGAACAACAGTAGCTACTTAGACATTACGCAATATATTGTCCTTATTCAGGAACTTTGGATCGTTAGCTCGAGAATGTCTGGAATGAATAACTTAAATGGTACTATTTTTGTGTACAAACCACACTGTAGGCGCCTAGACATTACGCAATAGATTATCTTTATCCAGGAACTTTGGATTGTTAACTCGAGAATCTCTGGAATCAACAACCTACATGGTACTATTTTTGTGTACAAAAAACACAATCGACATCTAGACATTACGCAAGATATTGTCCTTATCCAGCAACCTTCGGCTGTTAACTCGACGATGTCTGGAATAAACAACCTAAATGGTGCTATTTTTGTGTACAAACAACACGCTAGACACCTAGACGTTACGCAAGTTATTGCCATTATTCAGGAACTTTGAATTGTTAACTCGAGAATCTCTGGAATAAACAATCTCAATGGTATTATTTTTGTGCGCAAAAAACACAATAAACGGAGGTCCTGTTTTGGACGTTTGGAGTTTTAGATATATGGTGAACCAAACTTCATGCGCACTTAGACTTCAAGGTGGGCCCGTTGTGCTGTCTTCAAGTCACTCGTATGCATATTTATTTTGCGTGGTCTTACCTCTACCTAACAGACCAGTCTTTAGAGGCGAGCGACGTTAATATTGTATTCCAACATCGAATGGCCTTTTTTGTACCAAGCCACATTTAAGCTACATTTTCATGCATCTGACTGACCTTGATATTACTGCCAGTTGCGATGTCGGAGAAAAAGTGATATAATCTTTGAATAGATTCAGAAGAGCCCACTCCCGCCACAGAGATGATAGAGGTCATTAAATACTATTGAAGAAAGGCTAAGCAGAAATACACATCACCTGTTTTAGGGCAGTGCAGATATTTACCAAAAAGGTAACTCATTACTTGAATATCTTGTATATACGATACAAATTGGCTTTATAGAATGTCTCTACAAATTTAGTGAACTCGCAAACGAGGCACTATCTGATCACAAATTGTGTACAGAATTCTCACGCGTTTATCAATTAGTGTGTCTGGGTATTACCGTGCTATATGTTCCACCCCAAAAGCAATTTTTGAGATTACTTTAAGCCTCCTTTACTAGATCTTTATGTGGTAGAGGTGGCAGTAGGGATGCGGGCGAATGCGATATAGAACGGTAGAGGCGTTGAAGGGATACGTTGAAATATCCAAAGAATGCCTCTTATGGGAATAATTGTGGGCTTTTTCTGCTCAAATTTATTTTCAGGAAGCGTTATACCCTCATAAAGACTGAAGCTATACCGGGTGTAACAGGATCATGGTACACCCCCGTATCTCCGTTAGTTTTAAAGGTAATTTATTGAAATTTGGTATATCCCATATACATAATAAGCGGCACTTTTTGACCTGCAAATGATTTTTTTTTCACTTCCGGTTTCGCCGGAAGTGATACCAACTTTCGATTTTTAAATAGAACACCCTGTATATTATTACATTTCTGAAATCTGCATAATTTTCTGAATCCAATGATACCACATAAGTGACATTTCAAACGTCAAAAATTTTTTTAATTTAATTTTTAGTTTTCCATTTAAGTGTGCCATGATGGTTCCGATTTATTCCAATTGATCCATTTAATGCTAGAAAAATCGAAATCCCGTCAAAAATACTAAATTGCGTTTTTTATGAGCAAATAAAGTTCACCGTAATCAATTTTGGGGTAAAACTCAATTTTTTCAAATGGAACCATATTGGTACCGTGGTACCATTTATTAGTACTATTAATAAGGAATTTATTCATACATGGTAATTAAATGTGCGATAAATACAAACAAAATTACAACTAAAAGAAAATAAGAAAATACAAAAAATACAACTTGAAATACAAAAAATTAACACAAAACATTACAACAATTGTTCGAAATGCTGTCCATTAACGTCAACGCACTTCTGAACTCTCGTAGCTGTTTCTTGAAGAACGTTCGATAATTGCTGGGCCGTTATTCTATTAATTGCGCGTCTTACTCGCAACTCCAGATCTTCGCGGGTTGTAACGGGGGTTGCATAAACAATGTTTTTCAAATGGCCCCAAACAAAGAAATCAAGAGGTGTCAAATCAGGTGACCTTGGAGGCCATCGCACAGGACCATTCGTCGAAATTACGTTTTCTTCGAATGCTTGTTGAAGGTAATCAATTACTATTCTTGAATTATGGGGAGGAGCTCCATCTTGTTGGAAATACATTCCCTGTCGTAAATGGATAGGTAATTCAGCTAACCTGTCCTCAATTTCATTTTGCAGAAATCCTAAGTATCTAGCTCCAGTCAAGGCTCCTTCAAATATTATTGGACCAATGACTCTACGACCGACTATTCCAAGCCAAACATTGAAACCGAACCGCACTTGAAAATTACCCTGCCGCAATAAATGTTGATTTACTTGTGACCAATACCTTGTATTTTGTCGGTTAAATAATCCCATATTTGTAAACCTACACTCGTCCGAAAATAAAATCCTTCCCAAAAAAGCATTGTTTGGCTGCACATTATTCTGCAAGATCCAATTGCAATATTCCATCCTACGTTCATAATCATTTTCGTACAGGTTCTGGTGCAATTGATATTTGAAGGATTTATAATTGTGTTTGTGCAAGATTCGGCTTACCGTTTGGTGACTAATTTCCAAATCAAACCCAATTTGCCTTAAAGAAACAGTCTTATCAACTTCTATTCGAGCTAAAACATTAATTTCCGTTCCTTCGTCAATGATAACGTTTTCTTCGGGATCGGGATCATGGTTAGGCTCTCTTCGGAATTGATTTTCAAGACGATTAAAATAATTTCTTGCTGGACATTGTCTATCAGGATATCGGTCGGCATAAAGGTTTCTAGCCGCAAGGCCATTTTTTCTACATTCCCCATAAATAATTAACATGTAGTCCAGGGAAATTAGACAAAATAAAAGCAAAACTTCGGAAAAATTCCCGGAAAGCTGGATTTTGGTATGAGCCTTGATATTGTGGTTCTAAACAAAATGTCAAAAGTCCTCATCGATCCGAGTGCCGCTAAAAATTTTAAGGGGGGGCAAAGGTCACCAAAAACGGTATTTCGTGAATATCTCGTTAACGGTCACTTTTACAGAAAAAATATTAATTATAAAATTTGTAGCTTATAAAATTTCTAACAATAAAGATACCATGACTTTTATTCGTAAAAGTAACCGTTTTGGAGATAATTCGATTTACAGAGTTGAAATGTGCACTCTTTTCCACACCACCTTCTAGGTAGAATACAAGGTGCGATTTTTTTCATGTGGTGTCCCCAGTAGGCACATTCCACGTTTATTTCTGTTTGAAAAATGTTTATTTAAAAAAATATATTATGAACTTGTTCATTAATCAAATTTAGAATTCAAAACAGGAGTTATTAATATTCATCCGCAGACTCTATTTCAATCGGTATGCTTTCCTCTTCATCTTCTTCTTATTCTTCTTCTTGTTCTTCTGCTGTCTTCTCTATTTCCACAGATTCAGTCAGGAAACGTGATGGATCTACATCTTCAGTGGAGTCGCAAGTATTGACGTCATTTATATCGGGTGTTACATTTACGCAAGACTGGCGAGATAAAGTATTTTTTTCGGATTTTGTTCACAACATTGATTATAGTGTAGTCATAGTGACTCTATCCAAAGCACCCTACATTTATCAGTCTACCCAATCCTCTGCCTTAAAATAATTCCGGGTTTCTTAAAATTTCTTAAATAATTTGTTATAAACGTTTGAAGAAAAAATACTATATGTTATTCGGAAGAAAAGTATCTTTATGTGGCTCGGCTGTAATTATCTGCCTCGCAAGCTCGGCAGATAAACAGTCCAGCCACGCCAAATAAAGTATAATTTTTGCTCCTAATAACATAATATACTATTATGCTCCTACACGAATAGGAAGCAGATGTCCCTTGAGGTTTTATGACAACGGAGGAGAACTTTTCGGAGCACATTCCTTCTCTATCTAGAGTACAGTATACTATAAATGTGTTTCTTTCTATTTTTATGGGCTCTGAAACAAGGAAATTCTGGAATATTTCAAGTCGCAACTCCAATGAGATATACATGCCATTGAGGAGTGCATCTATTCGTTACATCTCTGTAAATCGAATTATCTCCAAATCGGTTACTTTTACGAATAAAAGTAATGATATCTTTGTTGTTAAAAATTTCATAAGCTACAAATTTGATAATTAATATTTTTTCTGTAAAAGTGACCGTTAACGAGATATTCACGAAATACCATTTTTGGTGACCTTTGCCCCCCCTTAAAATTTTTAGCGGCACTCGGATCGATGAGGACTTTTGACATTTTGTTTAGAACCACAATATCAAGGCTCATACCAAAATCCAGCTTTCCGGGAATTTTTCCGAAGAGCAATGTCTAATTTCTCTGGACTAATGTCCACTCTTTCATCCTTTGTATAATGTGCGGCATTTTGAACAAAAATAACAACAAATGTAAAGACTCTTCCAATACACAATAGAAACACCGATAAACCAACAAGTATTTATTTGACAGTCTGAATAAACAATTTCATTGTTTTCAAAGCCTCCTTAGTCTTAACACTAAATTAGACCAAAATAATTGTATTTTCTTATTTTCTTTTAGCTGTAATTTTGATTGTATTTATCGCACATTTAATTACCATGTATGAATAAATTCCTTATTAATAGTACTAATAAATGGTACCACGGTACCAATATGGTTCCATTTGAAAAAATTGAGTTTTACCCCAAAATTGATTACGGTGAACTTTATTTGCTCATAAAAAACGCAATTTAGTATTTTTGACGGGATTTCGATTTTTCTAGCATTAAATGGATCAATTGGAATAAATCGGAACCATCATGGCACACTTAAATGGAAAATTAAAAATTAAATTAAAAAAAATTTTGACGTTTGAAATGTCACTTATGTGGTATCATTGGATTCAGAAAATTATGCAGATTTCAGAAATGTAATAATATACAGGGTGTTCTATTTAAAAATCGAAAGTTGGTATCACTTCCGGCGAAACCGGAAGTGAAAAAAAAATCATTTTCAGGTCAAAAAGTGCCGCTTATTATGTATATGGGATATACCAAATTTCAATAAATTACCTTTAAAACTAACGGAGATACGGGGGTGTACCATGATCCTGTTACACCCAGTATAGACTGGCACAGTGACCAGATGCTACCACAGAAGATGGCTATTGTATCCCTCTCGCGAAGATTGCCACAATTATTTACAAAATGGTCACAAGGCATACTACGTTTTGTCGTAGGAATACTTTCCAGACACTTCAGACTTCAGCTTCGTTGATGACCAACCACCATGTCGAGAGTGCAACTTTAATGACAAGACGGTAGACTCGCATCGACATGAAGATCCATTTTAAAGAATTTCTGACCTAGCATGATCGAGATCGGTAACATCCCTTTAGCTAGTATCTTCAAGTTCACTTAGAGAGGAAGATGATTTCAGGGAGGCTGCCAAATGGTTCTGCTATGCAGGTAGCATACTTTGTGGCCCAAGTAATTTTGAATTTTCTGCACCCTTCCTTGTACACCAAAATTCAGAATGTGTTTGATTTGGAAAAAGGAATCTGTCTGTAGAAATAACTTTTCAATTTAATATTGTATTTTAGTGCCACAATTCGTTAAAACCCCTCGCCACACAAATCTTTAACAACTGCTAAATACGTATTTCGACAGCCAAGCTGTCATCATCAGTAGCTACGAAAACTTACACAGCAAAATAGCAACGTTATGCTCGTGACCAAATCACAAATGGAAGTGGCTATCGAAATACGTATTTAGTAGTTGTTAAATATTTGTGTGGTGAAGGGTTTTAACGAATTGTGAGATTTTCAAACCACGGGCTCCAGCAGTGTTTAATTGTATTTTATTGATTCGTTAAATATTAGCTCGATCGGGGAATAATTATTATAGCTCTACGAATAACAAAATCGTCTCAGCTGTAATTTAGAAATTTCGAATACAATAAGGTGATTTTGACAAATTTCTAGGTACTATATTAAATAAGTGTTTTTTGAAACGTTTAAGATATTCAGAAAAATGAATTTTTAGTAATCATGTAAATTTTCGAACTCCAGATTTTTACAGAATGTCTGTTTTCCTGTCTTATGATTCAGAAAAAGTGGTTTTCGAAGTGACGTCTGACAGTCTGCGAATCTGAGTCTGTAAGTCTGTTGTCAGACTCTTCCCACTCTACTGCCCTGACCGTTTAATACAGGGGTCGGCAACCTGCGGCCCGCGGGCCGCATGCGGCCCTTTGCAACTTTTTGCGCGGCCCGCCAAAGCACCAATATAACTTTAGGAAAAATCAACAAACTTAGAGTGCACGCGTGCCGAAATGTGGCCGGTGACAAAAATGCGTGACAAACAGGAGTATAGTGGGAAACCTATTTTACTGCGCAAGTTTAATCCCCACTCCCCAGCGAATACGACGTCTCGCTTAGCAAGTGTAGCATTCTTTCTAGTGATGGGCATAATCGGATGATTTCAATAATCGGAATGTTCCATTTCGGAATGTTTATAAAATCGGAATATTATCCGATTATTTTACATTCCGTAATTGCAAGCAAGGGAAAACGAGCGAAATAACAACAAGCGGAAGGAAGATGAAGTGCGTGCAAATTTACGATGAGAGCACTCGCCGTCGCGCCGTAAGCCCTTATCTGCGTTGGCATCTATTGTTTGGGTTTGTAGGACGGTCAGTAATAGCTATTTACGTTATTAGACCGGTAGCAACATTTTTATGGCCGCGCCAATACTTTACAGGTCGAACCGTAGGGCGAGACCTGTATGTTTGGCAAGGCCATAAGAATTCTACCGGTCGTGTATCGTATAAGATTTTTTAGGATACTGCATTGGTAACTAGCGTTTACATTGTTACAAACGAGTCCGGTAGATAAAATTTACCGGCCTAGACCAGTAGTAGTTCTATTACTACTGGTCTAGGCCGGTAAATTTTATCTACCGGACTCGTTTGTAACTATGTAGACGCTATTTAGCAATGCAGTATCCTAAAAAACAATTTATGAGTTTGAGTGGCACAGTGGGATATGAGGAAATAGAATATTTTTTCAAATTATTACAGTAGTTACGTTAATAGACTTTCGGAAAATGGTAGTGATGTTTTAAAGTTTAATAGCACATAAAGTACATAATAGATAGTATAAAACAATACTTGAATTTGAAGTCTGTAGGTGTACTATCTAATAATTAATCTACGAAATACCACTGCCATTAGTGCCATTCACGTATCATACACGTGCGCACACGGCGCGACCCGTCGACATTCGCCAACCAGCATATAGCAGTCAAGTGAGTCAATACAACATTCCGTATTCCGTTCAGTTCAAATTGGCATTTCGTTTTCTAATTTCGTGTACCGAATAGTAAAATAATCGAATTCCGAAAGTTCTGAATTTTGTGCACCGAACAGTAAAATAATCGAATTCCGAAAAGTAATAGGAACCTTCCGATTTTTTGAACAATCGGAAACTTTCCGATTATTCATTCCGGATAGGCCCATCACTAATTCTTTCATTTCGCCAGTTTGCTACTGTATGTTCATATGTGCGTTCATGTTGACAGCCGGATGACGTTTCACTACAATATATGATATAAAAGCACTATTTAAGTTACATTTGAATGTGCGGCCCGCATAAAAAAAATTATTTTGAAAATGGCCCGCCGTCCGAAAAAGGTTGCCGACCCCTGGTTTAATAGATCGATTTGAAAATGTACATCTACGTTCTCAATAGAAATTTTGTGGTCCCAGGTAAAATCGTCCAAGCGAAAGTGGTACTTTACTCTTATTTTCCGAGAAATTTTTATAATTATTTGATAAAAATAAAATTTTAGAACAAGTTTATATACGTATTAGGCAATTACCTACAACTTTTGTTCAAAAAGTTTTGTGTAGGCAGAGCTTTTGAAGAAAACTCAAAATTAAATTTTATAAAGATTAGCTGAAAGTTGAAAAATTAACAATGGCGAATATATTTTTTCTACGATCGTGTCAAAATGAAAACTTTTTGCACAGTTTCTATTAGTGTCAAAAGCGACGTTTGCAGCACTCTTAATATTAGCGCCCGAAATACGTCTTATTCGCACTTTGCCATTGGAGGCGTTTTTTAATACTAAATTAAAACACGCTTTGCCGTAAGTTTGACTGACAACATAACCTAGAATATCTAACACAATGTGACGAAAAAAGTGTCATTGAACTAAGTTTTTATATTTTTGTTACGATCGTAGAAAAAATAGGGTATGATACACGTGTACGAGTATCAGCGCCATTAAAGCACTGGAGACGTTAAAAGCACTCCTCTAGCGCGTCGTGCTCTTAAACTCGTCGCACGTGCTTTAAAGGCGTATTTATACACTAGTATCATAATATACTATTTCTAACCAGCGTTATACATTACGTAATTGTATATAGCTTTTGTAAAAAAAAAAGATTTTTGTAAGAAGTATAATTTTTGCAAACAATCGTAAAGTTATATTTATGCAAAATTGCAGAAGCTTATAATTTGAATAAAATTTGTTATAACAGTGCTCTAGGTACATTGCGGAATTGTCTATAACTTTTGTAAACTACGTAGTTTTGATATAATTGCAAACATGTTTTTTTCAAAATATTTGTTCTTGAAGTTACGCAATAAAGAATAGTTGTATGATGGCAACACCTCATTTTTAAAGTAGTAAACGTTTTGTTTGAAATGCATTAGAAGTCTCTGATACAGTTACCAAATAATACATAGTTGTATCTGCATGCATCTGTTAGTTTTAAATTCAATGCAGAGGGAACACGCCCACGTTCCTATGTAATATATGGGCTTTTTAAATTTTTCCAGCTATTCTTAAGTTTATGGTATTTTTGGGCGATGCATTTAATTCTTGTTTTCTATTATTCTGATATTTGTTTTTATATCGTGATAAACATAATTTAAGCCAATACAATTATAATAGGAAATAATAATAATTCTAGCAAGCAAATATTATTTTAAAAATTCTTCATAAATGAGTTAATTTAAATTTTTAATTGTATAAAATAGTATTGGCCTTGAAATAATTTGAATTTGTATAAATGTAGTAATAATAGCGTTAGCCTTGACTTGAATATGAAACTGTAATCAGAGCAGCTTTGACTTTATAATAACAATGTAAGATCAATGTAAACAAATTGTTTTTGTTGAGGGAAGCAAAGCCATGCTTTGGGTGTACATTTAGGCTTCCCCACAAAAATTGATTTAGAAGTTAGTAAATACCCATTTTTCCAATTACAAAGGGTGTTTCAACTTAGTACAACGTCTTTGATAGGCTGCAGAGCATTTTACATTAATTCCTGACACATCTGCAGAGGGTAAAAGTGTTCAACTCTGCTTCGAGTGTAGCTGGTGTTTTTTGATAGCTGACTTGAAGGTCCTAGTGAGATTAGTTGCAGCCCTGGAAGCTTGAGATAGTCAGCGACTTTCGTGGAAGGCAGTGGAACTCTAGGTGTGGGGTAAAGGACCTGTGTTGAGAGCTAAGAGAAGCGAATGAGCTGCAGGATGGTGAGCCATCGGCGGCTTGTAAGATAGGCCAATGGATAAAAGGGGCCCATTTCATTGCGAGATTTACTGCGGGTCCGATTTAGGCTCAAATATACAGCGCAGAAGCCAAAACCAGGTCAGACATTTGTTTATCGTGAAAGCAAAATAGTGAAGTTTCTGTGGCATCTTTTTTGTGTGTTTCCGGTCGTAGCGTCCCTTGAGTGTTTTGATAAAGTGGCGTACGTTTTTTTATCACATATGCAACGCATCTTACGTAATAGCCGACGTAATTGTTAAAATATTAAGCCGACTTAATTTGTAGAAATGTGCGGTTAGATCGCCACGATTGACTTTTGAGTTTATTTCCCATTAGTTTAAAAATCCCATGTTATAGTGATACCAGTGGTTTTATTTAAACGATTGCATTTAATAAAAAACAAGAACAATCTATGTTAAACTCTAATATATTAGAAAATAATTATATATATATGAAAATAATAAATTGGTAGGGTGTAGAGACCCAACCCATTTGAGATTAGTCATTAATTTAATTTAACAAATAAAAACAGAGCTAGTCCCCGATACCATTCATAGTAATAAGTTGTACTATGGCTGTTTAATATAGCAATTGCAGCGGTTTTTAACAATAGTAAAAGTTTAAAGTTATAAGTTGAACGTTACTATATTATATTTTTACATTTGTAAAAGCTTGCAAACTTTCAATTGTTTCCTTTAAAGAAATGCGTAGGCTTTGCTATTTATGGCACTCTTTTTTGTTTTATCTTGGAATTGCATTATATTGCTTCGAAGATGATTTTGAAATCTTTCTTAGATTTTTCGATTGGACTGCGGTATTGGCGCTTTTGTTAGGCGGAATCTTTTCTTTTACTTCTTTGTGTGCATGCCCGAGCACTCAATTTCCGCAAGGTTCTAGGTATCATAACGTGTTTATTGATAAAAGGCTTTCCTTTGAAAATTACCTTCTGTTGACTTAGTTTCCGTTTTGTGCTCATCGAATATCTTCAAAAGCGCTTGCATCTCGCTTTGAAGCCTAGTTAATTTTTATTTACATTTTTTACAAAGGAGTCATGAATATTCCTCGAGTTAGACCGTAGTTTAGGATTCGCATTGTTAATTAACTGATCGTTTTAATAACTAGCTTCTTCAAAAATTGAATAATCACTCCTGTGTGTTATTTTCTTATACCTTCATTGATTTAGTTTGATGTACGTTAATTAGTAAAAGTAAAGAATTAAAATAAGTTTTTAGTATTTGAAAGTGGAATCAAAAGCACAGAGGTATTAACGACGCTTTAAAGAAAGGGCTTCCTCAATTCCCTTTTAAATTGCCAAAAGCCTTTTCAACAATTTTTCAAAGCAAACGAGCGAATTTGTAGAAAAGCATTGCGAATGAAAAGAAGTTTGCTTTTACTATAGATGGCAAAACTTTCATAAATCTGTTTATATCCCGTTTAGTACTTCTGATTTAAATATTTATTACTGTAGAATTGTCAAACAGATTATATTTAAAAGTGAAATATCAAATATTAAGAACCTGAAGAATGTCTCCAAAACAAGTAAAATTCGGTTTTGATGCAGACCGCAAAAAGGTGTTTTTTTTACACGTGACAGATTTTTAAATTATAATGCTATGGGTATACTAAATAACTCGCGGCTGAGATAAATTAATGGCTGTCAGTAATTATAATCTTACTTGCGATTATTCTAATAGCATTTACGAATGTTCAAAGAAAACTGTATACTGATCATGTAAATTTACGAAACTACTAGGCATATGTTGTGCCTTCCACAATATTAAATATGATTGCCGTACGAAATATTTCAATATTCGTTGTTTAATGTATGAAATATTAAGTAAAAATAATGAATTTTTACTTGGCGTGAAGACAAAAATTAGCATAAGTGTTAATGAATATCGTCTTGAATCAACTTTGTTTGAATACAAATGTTAAAACGTTATATAACAAACGTATACAGTGTTACGTCATAAGAAGTCTATTCATTGTTGATGGATTAATATTATACCTCTAAATAATGCACAACCATAGATGCCGTGTTAAACCGGCAAAAGTACTAAGGCTTCATTCAACGGTTTACTATTTTTGGGTTTTTGTAAACAAAGTTCATATTACTTTTAATAAGGGTATTATACCAGAAAACAATTACTCATTATGACCATTTGGTTGTGTTCGTTAAAATTACCAACGCAAGTACATTTCATTTAATAATAAGGAGGATTCAATACTGCCTTCCTGAATGGGACCCACAGTCGCTCACATGCTCCATTTAAACACACCCTTATTATTTCTGTGGTAATGGTCCACTGTGCAGCAATCCTACATTTTAAATGGGCATGCGCCCCAGGCTATAGCTAGTGTATTGGTTCTCGTGCTTAGTCCGGGAATATAAAAATGACTCCTTATTTAGATTTAATTTTGGCAGTTAAAAATGCGCAAGTGTTTTCCTAAGAATGATGGTTACTCATTCGGAATGAAACTTGCTCGAACATTTCTGTATACTTGGTAACTCGAAATGTTAAAAGACACATGTTGCATTATTGTCGATAATGTTTAAAAATTTTTTTTATAAAGATATGGTAGGATATCTATTGTGTTTGTGATAAATTTCGTTATTATGTTTATAGTGCTACTGTTTTAGTTTGTAATGACTTAATGATATTGTTTGTATTGTAATGCTTTAAAAAATTAACACTCTGGTTGATTTACTTGTTTATTCGGAATAAAGCCAGTTTGAATTATTCTCGAGTGAATAGATTAAGAACACTGGGCTGCACACCCACACCGGTTCAATTTTGTCGACAATATGATTGTTGGAATTTGCATAATGCTGATATGTTGGGCATTGGGTATCATATGTGTATTCGGTATAACCCATTTATGATCAAGTATACAATGAAGTTCGATATTAAAAAAAATATGAAATATATTAGAGATCTTGGGATGCAGTCGAAGACCTGCGAGGTCTGCAACTCACGCTACGTACAAACGCGGGCGACGGAGGATCTCTAACTTAGAGCTGTATTGTAGAGCGGCTGTTTTTGTAATTGGAATGTTAAGTATGGAGGCGCCGGTCGGCTTTGTTTACATTCGTTTTCAAACTTGTGCAGCTAAGTTTCGGAAAATAACCTTTGTTAGGGCGCTCCCTGGGTGCGAAAGGTGTAGTGTTGGCGCTAGACTGTCTCTGGGACAACTTTAGTATTCAAATTTTTACCTTGGAAAAGCCCGGCGGGACACGAAGGGTTTTGGCCGGCTACGTACAATGAAATTCTGCTTGCCTAGGGCCCTGAGCGGAAGCTGTGATTGTTACCGTCCACTGCTCTAGGACCTCGCTGTGGGTCAGGATGGTGTCCTGCCCCGATAAGTCGCGCCTTTGAATACGTATAGGCGTGGTGAGCGCTTATCAGTTATTAATCTGCCTATTCGACTGGGCTTGGAGGCGTAAAATTGTCGGTTTAGTGGCGTAGTGTTGGAGCCCTTAGCCGTAGGGACGCAGGTGATGGTAAGGAAGCTCTCAATACCGGGTCCGGCGATCTCGGGGATAGATTTTAAAGGCTGTTTTGATATCGGGGCCGGCGTAAGACGATTTCAGGGAGGTATTTGCAGGTGCCGTGGCCGGCGACCTTTGGAACATTTTTAGTATATGAGTTAAGAAGGGCATTTTATAATTTTTGACGGCTTCTTCGGACAGATCTAGATCTCGGACTGGCGGCGACTTGTCTTGCCCTGGCAAGACGAAGTCTCGATCGGTAAGGCTGGCCTGTTTGGCTTGTCAGGATTAAGCGATGGCTTCGCGCTCGACACGAAAACCTTTTCTGACTGCGGCGGTTTTGGATAACCCCAAAGGGCCGAGGGGTTGGTAGCAACTCCAAGTGGATCTGGCTGGACTGGTCACTGGACTCAATTGTCTTCAGCAAGCTGGGCGTAATTGTCTTGTACGTTTCTGGGCCGCTCTATTTCGTCTGCTGGGGGTTTAGGAAGGAATGCGCTGTGTTTAGCTGCACGTGGAGTCGTGCAAGGATGGGCCGTATTATTTAGCGACACATGACGATTGTGACTTATTGGCGGCTTACAAATTCTAAGCACATTATTCATGCGGAAATTGAATTTGGGCAGGTGCTATCATTACACCACTTACAATAATGTCCCTTTATGTACTATTCCTCGAAAATTAATTAATGGTATTCTTCGTGGCTGTCGTGCAGTATTAGTATTATTATTCTGATATTCTAATCGGTTGTTAATATTGTGAGTTTGTGCCGGCTGTTCAGATTTGTTGCCAATTTTGGTAATATAGCTGCATTTTTTGTAGTTATCGGGATGCACCTCTCCACAGTTTGCACACACACAGTTAGTGGGTCTTTTCAAACATTCATTCATAATAGTCGATTCACTGTGCATTTTACGCAACGCGGTTCTGATTTATATTAATTGCGTGTATGTCATACCGCTGACATCTTTTACATTGAGATATTTTATCTAATTTATTACGGGTTACACAGAGACTTTGCAGTAATATAATTTTGTTAAATTGAACATGTTTATACCTTTTATTTCATTTTGGAACGATAATCTTGCCTACTGGCCTTTGACAGCGTACGTAAAATGGCTTTTATGGCCCGAGGGGCCTGTAAAGTCGCCAAACAGCATAACATACACCAACAATGTAGTATACCAACGTCAACAATTTGCATAGACGCCATGGCACACCAAAAATTCACACCACCAGTACAACGATAATGTAGTAGTTTGTATTCAAAATACTGAATTCTTGAATTTGGTCCATGTTGAGAACTAAAATAAAATATAATGTTGTATGTACCACGTGCGTAATCACGATTATAGCTTTGGGGATATTTAAAGCTCTTCGCTTCGCGTCACGCTTTAAACATTCCTTCCTGCTATAATCTATTGATTATGCTCCTAATACATAAATAACTATTATCATCTTTAACAAGATCTACTGTGGAGAAAGGCATCGGTAATTTATCTTTGTTCTACGTAGAGTCATACAACGCATAATGATTAACCCATTTCTTCGTCTGGTATAGAAACGGGTATATTTCTTAACGTTATGGATAGAGTGAGCTGTGTTTTTCAGGATCTCAGAAAGTATAAAACTTGATGTTCTCTGTAGAATTTTGTCAGCTGTAAAATCGTCAATATAAGTTAAATTAATTCTTAAAAACTGACCCTTAGCAACGGTTTAATACTTCAGTTTAACTGTTTTCTTAGTATCGTTTAAAGCTTCTTGATAATTAGTGACACTGTGTACAAAAATAGAAGGTATTTTTTGTTGCAAAGCTTCTACTTTCTCAGATTTTTAACACAAATGACATGATTTTTGCGAATTTTACCTTTGATTCTCAGTTTTATTTCCAATATTTAAAATAGATGCGATAGAAAATATTTCTCGACAGTTATTAAAGCAGCCTTTTTAAATAAATGTTTTTTGCTGGGCTCTGCTGAGGCTGAAGATGTCTGACTGGAACTCTTTTTTGTTATTAGATATCGCGATTGAAGTGTGTGTCTCCCGAAAACCCCACGTGTTTATTCTCTAACGTAATGCATTATTTTAGTAAGTAGCGGTAGAAAAAATTGCTGACACGAATTCCAATAAATTGCATAACTACGCTAAAATATCCTTTTGCAGCGGCTGATGGCACGAGACTCCAATTATTGCAGCTTTTAGACGTGTACACTGTACAGTCCTTCACAGCTTTGAACGGTGCGCGTTGTGTGTAATGAATGTTCAACTTGTGACCGTGGTACATCCGCAAAGGATAAACAAACCACTTGAATATCTAGCAAGCACTATTAATTCGTATATTTGATGATGAATGAGATGTGCAATTTGCTATAAGCAGAGACTCTCAATAACGAATAACTTTGAACATAAATGATCAAATATGAGAGAAAGTACAATAATTTAGAACCGACAGCCCTTTTCACACATTGATTTAAAATTTATTTATGTCGCACAGGCACAATGCGTGCATTACTTCAGTAAAAACTTTATTAGTAATTATTTGTTAGTGTAATAATATATAGTTTATTGTTACTTCTAGAAAAAGCAGGTTTGTTTAAAGTTTCAGCATGAAAAATTTTAATCAATTCAATATTTTAAAATTTCCTATGTACATTACAATAACTTGTCAACAGCAATAATATTTAGGGATTCTGTTAGAAAAGCTAAAACCTAAAATGTTAGATATCTTTTTTACCAGTAAGTAAAACTAGGAATACAAATAATATGACAAATTTTTCAAACAGGTTCTTAAAATGTAAAGTAATTTATATTTTCTAGCGTCATAGGAATAGTAGAGATATTAAAATCTCTTTTTACTGGAGAGAAAAAGAAGAAAATGTCTACTGAATTGGTACAGCCATATGCAGTATTGCTGATGTGTTCAATTTGTTCTCGTTTGTGCAGGAACTGTCCAGTATAATGATTGATGGTTATACATAATGGCATTTGAAAGTGATTTATATTTATTGAGTCTTCGAAAGTATCCGTAAGAGCAGGAATTAAATTTAGAACTGTTCTAATGGTTCATAATTTATTTCTTTTTGTGAAATATACGGGGGTTTTTCATTACAATACATTATAAAACTAAACCATTTACTAGAGACATCATTAGAGCGAACGAATTTCAGATAACAAACGATCAGTAAAAAACTCAAACTAAATTTTAACAGCCAGAACTCGTAATAACATCAAACGCACAGTTACAATATTCTAAGGCTTATAACGCAATCTACGGTTTCTGAAACTATTTGAGAATGTCACAAAGTGGGTGTTAAATTTAATTTGACACATGTAGAGGAATCCCTGTAAACCACAGACAAATGGTTAAATAGATACTATACGTGCGGAATGTAATATCGTTTAATGTGTAACCGCGTAGAAAATTCCAAAACTATAAATTAATTTCTAAGGTATTCTCAAAATATGATTGAATATCCCATCAAGTTATTTATTAGTTTTACTAGAATTTATTTTATGTGAAACTTGTTCTTGTTTAAAAATCAATAATTAATATTAAGGATGTTAGAGTATATCCACACCCACATCGGCGCCGTGACGCTCGACTTTATGTGTGTTACATAAAATAAAATAACACATTTATTACCAAATATGATATTATAATACTACTGTTTTCATTTCATTGCCAAGCCTTTTAAAGCAACTTTGCAACGTTATTTAAAAACTAGTTTTGTTTTTATCAACTATATGCATAAACTTTTTTATTCTAAGAACTTCACTTACATACTAAAAACTTCTGCTAGAATTATCTCTCTCAGAAAATTACTTTTTATCTTAATTGTAGTTTATGTAGCTACTAGAAAAAGTTTATACAAGAACTTTTAGTTTCATGTTGGATACTGTAAGGATACAATTTTCACTAAGTTATTTGTGGATTTTCAAGTTTTCCTCCGAATTAACCTAATTCCATGGATTTTAGAAATACGTATATACATAGTAGATACTTCAATGCCCATGAGCAATTCTTTGAGCAACTGATAGGGCCCTATAGACACTTTTAAGCTTAAACGTCGCAATAGTTAAAATGACTAATATTAGGAGGTAAGTACGGGTCCCGAGTGGTGTAGCTTGAACAAGCGTCCACGTTCGATCAGCAGAGTTAAGCAACGCTGTCTCTGGTCAGAACTTGGATGGGAGTTCCACGGCTGCATCTCTCGGCGCCTCGTGGTACGGCTATCACGGAAAAAAGTTGGTCCCGGCGGTCATACAACATCATGACAGTCGTTAGTGGGGTTGGAAGTCCTCATAACTGCACAGCGACGCCTATAATTGGCCTAACTGCTGTTGGCTGAGTGCATATTAAATTTAAAAAAATTAAAGTAGTAAATTCCACACTTCTAATTTGTGCGTAAATGGAATGCTACAATAAAACATGTAGTTTAAATTGTCACTTGTTCATAATATTGAACGTTGGTGGCGTGTTAAATAAATGCTCTTTTTGTAAAAATCCCATAAACAATTACAGCTTTCCAAAATGTTAGGCAAGGATACGTAAAAATGGCATTGGGAAATTCCTAAAATTGATGCTATTACCTAGCATTATGAAAACATATGAGTTGGTATGTAGTTGGGAAAAGCACTTCAAAAAACTATTAAACAAGGGAGAAAATGGAGAACATGCAAAAGACACGAAGAAACGCAGATAAAACAAGAACAAGAAGAAAAGAGAATCAAATCATGACAACAGCAAGAAATAACAGAGATAATATAAAACTTTTTAGAAATCTCAAGTTTAGGTGGCGATAGAATTGACAAGGTCTTTTTTAAATACCGAGAAAAAAAGCAGCCGCAAAAATATTTAAATTAGTTTGAATTAGTGTTCTTACATTTTGACTCATTAATCTTTTTATGAGTTTATAATAAGGTTCATTAATGAGCCGTGTTATCATAAAAACGATTCGTTGGCTAATTCTTTCAAAACAATACAAACTTTATGACAACTTGGACATACTTGCCGGCCGGCTAGTCAGGAAGACGGCTTGCGGATTTTAAATTACTAACACAAATGATGAAGGCCAAAAGGGCGCCAACGAATCTTTATCAATTAAGAACAAGTGTATCCAGGCGTCAAAATGCCTGAACGGAGCCCAAAGCGACAGAACACTGGTCCCAGTAAATGTTTATACAAAGGGGAAACTTTAACCTTAAGGTACAGTTCCTGCGCTCTATAAAATTCACGCAACAGGTGTGGAGCGGGCCGCAACTTGTAGGTATAAACAGTTCAAGGTCATACCCTAGATTACGTTCGCAACCAAATGCAATGGGAGCTAACACCTTTGTAAACTCTGCCATACGGCTGCTCACTGACTGTCCGAGGTGTTCTGAACCACGTGCGAAGAGTAAGTCTGCAAGCGTAGATTCCGCCGACAATGGCGTAGGATCGAAACGTCCATAATTCATGGCTCAGGAATGCAGTTACGCCGAAGAAGCGAAGGCAAACATTACACAAAAATCAAACTGCACGCCTATACACACTAAACATTTTGTAAACGAACAAGCTGGCTTCATGCCGATAACAAAGACAAGCCGGAAAAAGACGCCGAGGAAACAATTGCGACTTTTAGTTACAGGGATGTAAGTCAAAAGTAGGCCTGGCACAAGCGCGCAAAATTGGATGTAAAAGAATCATAGACATTCAAATTGAATAGTTGCGTTAATGAGGAGTAACAATATGAAATAAATACTACAGACATCGAAATTAAATAGAAGCGCAATTGAATCGTAACAACCGCAAAATTAATTGGCTGATATTTTCTCTTCAAGAAGTTATAAAGAATGGCACATCAGTCGTAAAAATTTCAGAAAATTATGAAAGCAAAATTAAAAAAGAAATGAAATGGGGAAAGAACAGTAGTTTTGCGATAGGAAGGTCAGATATTGTAAGTATAAAAGTAGAGATAGATAGAAAATTGCAGTTTTGTTAAATATAGAAATAATTCATATTCTTATATGGGTATTTCGCCACTCTGCAAATTAAAATATTAAAAAATAACGAAAATATTAACAACGAACGTTTCGAGGGACAATCTGCCCTCGTTATCAACGAATAACAATTAAAACTAACAAGAACTTATCTTTTTTTTTTCCGAAACATCCAGGCCTTTAGCAGTAAGAGTTAAAGAACATAAAAATATGTTGAAAACGTATCAATTCAATAAGTCTAAGCTGGCAGAACATGCTTGGGATGAAAACCATAAAATACAATGGGACAACACAAAGATCTTGTCTAAAGAATCGATGTCAACTAGACGAAAAATTAAGGAAACGGCATACATTTTACTTAACTAAGAAAAATGCGTGTCGTCTTTCTCAATATTTTTAGACAATAGTTGGCTATCGATTCTTAAAGATGAGATCAAGTAGGTACAGATATCAACAAACGTCAATGTCAGAAAATTCATTTGGAGGTTGGTCGTTTTTCCATCCAGTGAAAAAAAAAAAGATAAGATCTTGTTAGTTTTAATTGTTATTCGTTGATAACGAGGGCAGATTGTCCCTCGAAACGTTCGTTGTTAATATTTTCGTTATTTAATATTTTAATTTGCAGAGTGGCGAAATACCCATATAAGAATATGAATTATGAATTCACGCCACAAAGAAGTTTCAGAGATTATCTTAAATATAGAAATGATTTACTATAAAGTACTGTTTTATGTAGGTACTAGAAAATACACACAAACATACATGGGATACATTAAAACCGTCAGAGATATGTAACACGACGCCCAAAAGTAAAGTAAAACTTACAGCTGAAGGATTACGGCAGGGTTGCTGGGTTTCATTGACCTTATTTACAATCTACATTAGCCACACCTTAAAAGTTGCAGACTAATCAGAATAAGGATAGATGATAACACGCCATTATTTACCGATGACCAGATGATTATAGCACAAGATCAAGACAACATCCAGTACATGATAAGAAAATGAGTAGAAAGTTGTGAACATTTTTAGTAGTTGGAGGACAAGGTCGTGATTATGATGTGGAAGGGAAACTATGTAAACCTGCAGCGAATATTTATAACAAGGTATGGTTAAAATTAAGGAACTGTCAAAAGGAAATAAAGAAAAGAATAAAATAGGGTTGACAAATATTCCACTAACTAGAACTCGTGGCCAGCCTACGTCTGGCCCTGCCAGCTTAAAGAAACGGTTAACAATAAAAATGCTTGCTCAAGGCGGCAGCCAGCCTACGTCCGTAGCCCAGTCAAATGTTACATCGGAACTTACATTAAATTGGGTATTAATAATTTTTGGAGGAATGTTTCGGACCATTACTGGGACTACAAATCCAGATTTGCAACCCTCAGAAACCTGTGCTTGCTGAATGGCGGTCAAAAAACAGTGACTTTTTCGGACTTTTCTCGGTTTTTTGACAAGATCTCCTAACCTATGCATTTTTGGAAAAAATCTTTTACATCTTTTTTAAATAAAATTAAATTTGCTACAAAATAAGATCAAAATCGTTTTTATGGGTTGTATAGTTAACGAGATACGGCTTTTCAAAGATTGACCTTTTTTGCAAAAAGTGAAAATTTTAAGTTTTCTTCATGTTTCGAGTTGGGATACCGGCAAAATGCCACGTCCTACAGAAAAGTCAAAAGCATGAAAGTTGTAGGGAATTTAATAAGCTTTAGTTTGAGCTCAGGCTGGTCATTGTATCCCAGATAGTGTCGTCAATAATGACAAAAAACGACAAAATAAAAAAAAACTTTTTTTAGTTGAAAGTTGAGTATTATAACCAAAATTACAGACTGGGG
Organism: Agriotes lineatus; assembly: GCA_940337035.1. NCBI lineage: Eukaryota > Metazoa > Arthropoda > Insecta > Coleoptera > Elateridae > Agriotes > Agriotes lineatus. Next base: position 141,198,933 of record OW679195.1, on the reverse strand, counting down.
GTGATGGGATTTTGCCAGAAAAAATATTTAAGCAGAATATTTTATACAAATGTATTTACATTTTAACTAACAGGTACATTTAAGCCAACATTTGTGAGGTTCCGGGTATGGGATTGTATGGCATCTGGGGGACCTGGGCAGTGAAGCCGAGGGCGGGGAGATGTCTTCATCCTCACTTGAAGAACTGTCATCCTGGAGTGTGGGCACATTGCGGCAGGATTTCCCCCTGCAGAAAGTACACAAAACTGAGCATTTCAGCCCAGCTTTGCGGCAGCTGCATCCCCCAGCGCAGCCCATCTTGCACTTGCACGAGATCAGTTGCAGTTTAAGGTGCTGGTTCAACTTTCATTGTGATTAGAGCCCCAACTCGTCCAACTTCCACCCCCAGTCCGTGGGGTTTTTCTCCACCCCCAACCACTTTTGTACCTACGAAAGAATAGAATGAAAATTCGTTATGTATCATATTTCAAAGCACACGCATGGTGTACAATGAGAGTGTGTAAATGAACAACGACATTTAAGAAAATAATGATAAAAAATGTACATAGTCCCACCTGGTGATACACACGATAAGCATGATGTTTTACAGCATCTGTGGTTGGTGCAAACGGGCGAGGTTGACTTTGGCTGTAGCTGCTGACCTGACGAACTGGAGGTATCTCAGGTCGTTGAGGGTGGTGTCAGTCTCTCCTCCATATACTGCGACGAAGCAGTTCTCTCCAGCTGCAGCTATTTCATCGTGAATCACATCTGGGCGGAGGGAGACTTCTGCTTGCCTGAATAGTGCTGGGTTCTTGAGGAAGGTGTTGACAAATATGGTTTTCCCCTGCCAGAAAGGAACAGAGGTCGTGTCGCACCCGCTAAATGCGCGAAGAAACATAATTACCCCAGGAGAGTAATTAGAGGTCCCAGTGGTGAACGATGTAGATGAATATTGGACCTCTGGCTCCCCTCTTCTGCATTTGAGGTAGATGTTGTCTGAGCTGAGCTGGCCTTTTTAAAAAGTTCTTCAATGACTATAAAAACCACTGTAAACTTTCTCAACTTAGTGATACGACATTTTCCGCCAACATGTGATGAAAAAAACATTAATTAAGGTGTTGTTGAAGGAAACGATGTTACTTAACTTTCAACCAAAAAAGAATTTTTTTTATCTTTTTGTTTTTTGTAATTTCTGACGAGACCATCTGAGCTACAAGAGCCTTAGCTCAAATTAAAGCTTATTAAATTCCCTACAACTTTCATGCCTTTGACTTTTCTGTAGGACGTGCCATTTTGCCATACCAACTCGAAGCATGAAGAAAACTTAAAACGTTCACTTTTTGAAAAAAAGGTCAATTTTGAAAAGCCGTACCTCGGTAACTATATCACTTACAAAAACGATTTTGATCTTATTTTGTAGGAAATTTAATTTACTTTAAGAAAGCTATAGAATATTGTTTCCAAGAAACGCATAGTTTAGGAGATCTTGTCAAAAAATCGAAAAAAGTCCAAAAAAATCACTGTTTTTCGACCGGCATTCAGCGAGCACAGGTTTCTGAGGGTTGCAAATCTGGATTTGTAGTCCCAGTAATGGTCCGAAACACCTCTACAAAAATGATTAATACCCCATTTAATGTTAGTTCATGCATTTTTTGTGTAACATTTGACTGGGCTACCGGCCCTGCCAGCGTTAACAATACAAATGCGGTCTCGCTATTCGTGCGCGCTCGCCACTTGCTAGTATGCAGGCCGTTCATGCAGCGTGTGCGCGCGCCTGCTTACGTCTGGACGGCCGGCGGCATCAGCTCTTATAATATAAGATTTGTTCTAAGAACCTCTATAAACATACTGAAAGGTAGTAAAATAGGAAAGAGTATTTTTACATATGACTCGGAGACGTCGGTGACAACACAAATACATGTGGATAAACTTAAACACCTTACATGGATTTTATATGACGAAGCTGTAGGATAAGTCAATTGCAACACATGCGCAATGACTGAATTCGAAGATGGTTAGAAAATGATAAAACGCTGCTGGATGAAATCATTGAATTTTTTTATACAATCTATATCAACTGCATCTGTTTTATGATATTAAAATATAGTACTTACGGTATTAAAAATGTGTAAATAAAAAACAATATTCTTAACACCTAGCAAAAGTAAGGTAGTTAGATAGTCTTTTAAATGTAAAGAGTCCGAAAAAAAACTTATGTGGTAAATAACTTCTTAAGGATGCATTTTTACTAAGGCATATTTTCATATATTCAGCTTCTTGTTTTGACGGGAGTAGTATCTCCCTAGAAAGAATCATATTTTTTTAGGGTACCCTGTATATTGATGAGGTGTTCAAATCGCAGTTATTACAATTTACCTTCAATAGACACGCAGCGTAATATTTCGAATTGCAGATAATATAGTTTTTTCTATAGCACATGTTAAAGTGTGCTTTTATCAACTCAAAACAAAAGGTCAAGTTTTACTTTAACAGCAAGGGTAGATAAAGTAGCACTTTAACATCAAGGATAGATAAAGTAATTTAATTTTCTAACTTTTGTTTAAATTAAATATGACAGCTTCGTATTATCTTAGCAACCCAATCTAGCTACTGACATTTTGAAATGTGATTGACTTTCCTTATTTTCTTTTGAAATTGTTAAAAGTGCTTGCTATAGAAAAAAAAATTGTATTATACACGACGATAAAGTTATTTCTATCCACTCTTAAATCATTAACGTCTCGACTTCGTCTCGACGTTAAACGATTCACTCGTGGATAAAATTTAACTTTATCGTCTTGTATAATAAATTACTATTTTAAAAACACCTTGGTAAATTGTAATAAATTATTTCTTAATAACCAGGAAAATCTTCAGTAAGTAACTGGCAGTATAAGAATATTTTCATGTCTTGCTGACAGAATATATAAGTATAAACCCTATTTATTGCTGTATGAGTAGAAGTGGAGGCACCACTAATTGGATTATGTCAAAGGTCAACCTCGAATTAAATTGATTGACCTAATTAAATGACCCAATTAAATTCCTCGAATTAAACCGCGGATTAAATTGACCTAATCAAACCGCGAATTAAATTACACATATGATCCGCATTGCACATATGACCCGCGAATTAATTTTGATATGTGCTACTGATTAAATTACGCGGCGGCCATCTTTAATTTGCTTCTGGAATTACACGGCGGCCATCTTGGTTTTCTGGCGCAAATATTTGAATTAAAATTTTTTTTTTCAGATTTTTTTCCAAGTCCCAGTTTTTGAATTTAAATCTCCCGGGTGTCGGCCATCTTGGTCTTCTGCGCACGCATTTCTTGCGTATTTTCAAATTTGCTAATTTAGCGCCCATTTTTGAATTTGATTACTCGCCTCGTTGACATCTGTCTCTCTCTCGCTGTTGTACTCTCTCGCTCGAATTTATTTAATTTAAAAAAGCTGCTCGTCACGGCTGCTGGTCGGATTTGAACCGACGAGTTTTGCATTTGTAGGCCGAGGTCTTAACCAACTGAGCTACCGAAGCGCTCGAGGTTTTAAGGAATTAACCATAGTCACTAGCATAGAAAGCATGTTATAATACATTTTAAATGTTATTTTCGATTGAAATTTAGTCGTCAGATCGTATCCTTTTGAAATATTATAGTTCTGTAATTTTTAAAAAATTAATTGGCCGTAGTTGATGTTATACTAATAAAAGAAAATGTATTTAACAAAACAGCCACATTCCACTTGTTTACGAATCGTTTCCTGGAAAACATACTGCATCGTGTAACTGTATTCGCTAATTACCAAAGCGTTTTGGATTTAAAGGTTTGAACAGTGTACCACTTCGCTGTTCTGACATTACACTTCCGTATTCATATTAAGGATTTGAGCAGTGTGCCATTCCGCTTGAGTACCGCTGTGCTGTCATATTATAAAGTTATTTATTTCCTGAAAATTATAATTAATAACAGATGAACTGCATTGTGCATAATTTAGAACCATAGTAATATTTTTAAAAGGCGAAATAATTATTTTAGTCCCTTATATAAATACACGCATTCTGACTATTCTAGCTTTCTCTCTCAAAGTTTTGACGTCATTGCATAGCGGGCTGTAAATTTTAATCGACAAAATGCGTTGTTACCGGGGGATTGCGTCTGCTGGAGTTTAGACTTTTTATAATAGAAATTAAATAAATGAACTGAATCACTCAAATGTTTTATAACCCTCAGGATCAAGCGGTCTCTATTTAATAAATGTGTTTTACAATCAACCATTGTTTGATTTGCAGACGGTATAGAAAATCTATTTTATTTTAAATAAACGTTGTACCACACAACCTATTTTTCAAAAATTTAGATTATAAGAATAGGGAATGTTTAGCTTATTGTGTTTAAAGGTTGGTACAATTTAAAAAAAATTAGATTTGCAACAGCTTTTGCTGTAATTAGTGCTTTTATTTTTATAATATGAGTGACGTGTATGCGTGGATTAACGATATTTCCATCGTTCTCTGCCTGCTATATAGATGGAAATTTCCTCTCGAGTTCTTGGTCAATCGAATATATTCCGGCGAAATGCTGTAACATATTTAAATTTATGTTGCTATGCGTGCTTACAAAAAGACGTTATGGAGCAATCAATTAATTGATCTAATTAAATCCGCGGTTGTCAAATAATATCAAATTTTAAACTTTGAACACAACAGTTTTAAAATATTGCTCGGCTAACATAAAGAAGATATACGTATTGCTTGAGTAAGAAAGAGATAAACATAGTAGCAAATATTGGAGAAGGCTTGCCTAATTTTAATTATGACATTTGTCAACTAAACATGCCTAGTACTAATATAATTTTTTGTATGGCTATCTTTTTCTTACTCATATAGGTAAGAAAGGGTGGTGCGTTGCTTTCAGCTACCGTGTTTCGGCTACTTTTCGATGTTGAGTCCGAAGATATCCGAGTCTTATTGTATAAGAATGGTTGTCCCCTCCCCGTTTTTAATTTAATTTGCAAGCCGTCTCCTTAAAATCATGGGAACATATGATTTTGTCGCTCCTGGAAAAAGCATGTTGTGACGAACAGCGATGAGTGGTATTTTTTTAAAATATTTCCCATACTACAGGCATTTCGAAAAGCAAAAGGTTTTTATTTATAAGTAAGCGTCTGAAATTGTGCCATTATATCGCTCAAAAGTGTATTTTACTTTAAAAAATTCCAGTATAAATGCAAACGGACGAAAAGAAAAACGCAATAGACCACAAATTAACATAAATTTGAATAAAACAGAGAATTTCTTTGAAAAATGTTCTGCTTTAGTTTTAAAAATTCCAGTATAAATGCAAACGGATGAAAATAAAAACGCAATTGACTACAAATTAACATAATTTTGAATAAGAACGCTCAATTTCGTTGAAAAAATGTTCTGACACCGTCATTTCACTTAAAATTTACACAAAAATCGACATCATGTCACATAAATTATACAAAAACTGACATCATGTCACTTGAAATTATACAAAAAACGACATTTTTATCCAATAAGCGATAAAAAAATACACCATCTCACATTATTTCACTTAAAAAATGATCACAATTCGTTTTATAAATCGTTTTGTAAAACGAAAATGATGTAAAAGCTGTTTTTAGAGTTATTTCTAAGCATAATTTTGCAAATATTTTACACTTTTTTCTCTAACTTGTTGCAATTTTAGCAAGATTTGAATAAAAAACAGCAATTTCTGCAGCAATTTTAGTAAGATTTGAATAAAAACACAATTTCGCTGAAAAAGTTCTAACCAAAAACGACAAAAACAATATTTTTATAGAACTTTCATTGAAAAATCTTCTACCACAAGCATTTCTAGAAGCAAAATTCACGCACTTTAGCTGAAAAACGTGCTCTTCCACATCATCTCACATAAATTTTCACAAAAATCGACATCATGTCACATAAATTATACAAAAACTGTCATCATGTCACTTGAAATTATACAAAAAACGACATCTTTATTCAACACACGATGAAAATTGAACAAAAATCACGCAATCACACATCATCTCACATAAATTTACACAAAAATTGACATCATGTCACATAAATTATACAAAAACTGTCATCATGTCACTTGAAATTATACAAAAAAAAAAACGACATTTTTACTAAACACACGACGAAAATTGAACAAAAATCACGCAATTACACGCCATCTCACATAAATTTTTACAAAAATCGACATCATGTTACATAACCTATGCATAATTTTGCAAATGTTTTACACTTTTTATAAAATGCATCGCTCAAAATTAAAAGAAATAGCAATTTCGTTGAAAAAATCTTTTACCACAAGCATTTAGATAAACAAAATTAACATAAACTTGAATAAAACACACAATTTCGTTGAAAAATTTGCAAATGTTTTACACTTTTTTATAAAATGTATCGCACAAAATTAAAAGAAATCACAATTTTCTAAATTATATCACTCCATTATGAAATCGTAGATTGATTTTTTGAAATTTTACACTTTGTAACTGTAAAATAACTGCAAATACTAATATTTTAGCTTTAGACTTTGTAATTATTGCAGATTCGAGATAAAAACAAAAGCAGAGTAGAAATAAAAAACACAAACACTTTGTAATAAACAAATATATTGTTCTTATTTCGTATAATACTTAATAATATAAATATAAATGTACAGCTGAATGCCTTATTTTCTAAAAATTCGCTAGCAATTTACAAAACTGTAGTTTGAGGTGCACGACATTTCAAATTAAAAAGGCTGCAAGTAATAAAATCAGAATTTCATTGTGTCATTTTAAAGTTTAAGATGCACCCAATCTAGAATTCCCTTCGTTTTTGGTGTTGATGACATCTGCCTTAGAGGCGTTTTTCTAACGGCCCTTTTTTGGAGGCGTTTCCTTATCGGCGTTCTTCTGACTGAACCTTTTTGATGTGGACTTGGATGAGTAGCTGGTGTTTTTAATTTATATTTTAAATCGGACTCGCAGTTATCAGTTTCCATTTCGGTTTTTCCTGTAGTACCAGTCGGGGTTGGCTTCTTTTGCTGTTTAGGTTTAGCTAGCAGCACATTAGCAACGTTAAGGTCTTTGATGTAATCAGCAAACTGTAGGCGTCCGGGTGGATTAATAGTTTTTCGAGGCCGCAGAGTGTCGTGAATTAAATCGACTATGTTAGACGCCGGTAAAATTTCACCCTTTATAGTAACGGTACCCTTGTGATCCCAGCTCACATCGCTTGAGGTACTCAAAATGTGTAGGAAACTTCAGCTTTTTTCTTAAAAGTTTTGGGAAGTGTAGATAAAATAACGGCATTTGATAGGCTGTCACTGGTTGTTTCAATAGGTATTTTTATTGGCTGCCTCGCCTGGTTTGTGTAATGAAGGAATCGTTGTAACACTTGATTGTACTGGATCCATTTATCGTGATCAGTTAATTTGGACTTTAAAACTTTTTGCATTTCGTCATCAAGCTGTGATAATATATTTTTCTCCGCATCATCGCCAGACTTAAGACGTTGGACAAATTCCGGCGATACAATCAACATCTTCCGCTCTTTGTCCATTTTAGTCGAAAAGGAGCTCAGTCGTTTGTTCTGGTAGAGCCGTCGTGAATAAACTAGCTTTAAATCAAGACTTTCATAATAAATATATAAAAAAATATGACAGGTACGGGAATCGAACCCGTATTCTCTCTCGAGATCAGAACTTGAATCTGACGCCTTAACCATTCGGCCAACCTGTCTCCCTATATAAACGAGCACTCTCTGCATAATTAAGAAAACATATAGTTTAAAAAGCCTTCTATTTGCAATTTCATACAATATTTCATATAAATTAAGCCATGTACAAATTTCTAAATCGGTTTTGATATATATTTTCTCGAAAGACATGACCCTCAGCTGCCGTTTTATTATTTGTCGAGAGGCGTCATCGTTGAATTTACAAGAGCCAACCTGTCTGCTGTGTGACGTATGCAATGTCTCCACCCCTTTTTATTTTAAAATTCTATAAAACCAGAGGCCCGACTGCTGCCGCACTAACACGTTTTAAACCATTGTACTCTGTTACCTGATGCGGCAGCAGTTTGGACCTCTAATTTTATAGAATTTTAAAATAAAAAGGTATGGAAACACTGCGTGCGTCACATCGCAGACAGGATGGCACTTGTAAATTCAGCGATGACGCATCACGACAAATAATAAAACGGCAGCTGAGGGTCAAGTCTTTCGATAAAATATATATCAAAACCGGTTTAGAAATTTGTACATGACTTAATTTATATGAAATATTGTATGAAATTGCATGTAGAAGGCTTTTTAAACTATATGTTTTCTTAATTATGCAGAGAGTGCTCGTTTATATAGGGAGACAGGTTGGCCGAATGGTTAAGGCGTCAGATTCAAGTTCTGATCTCGAGAGAGAATACGGGTTCGATTCCCGTACCTGTCATATTTTTTTATATATTTATTATGAAAGTCTTGATTTAAAGCTAGTTTATTCACGACGGCTCTACCAGAACAAACGACTGAGCTCCTTTTCGACTAAAATGGACAAAGAGCGGAAGATGTTGATTGTATCGCCGGAATTTGTCCAACGTCTTAAGTCTGGCGATGATGCGGAGAAAAATATATTATCACAGCTTGATGACGAAATGCAAAAAGTTTTAAAGTCCAAATTAACTGATCACGATAAATGGATCCAGTACAATCAAGTGTTACAACGATTCCTTCATTTCACAAACCAGGCGAGGCAGCCAATCAAAATACCTATTGAAACAACCAGTGACAGCCTATCAAATGCCGTTATTTTATCTACACTTCCCAAAACTTTTAAGAAAAAAGCTGAAGTTTTCCTACACATTTTGAGTACCTCAAGCGATGTGAGCTGGGATCACAAGGGTACCGTTACTATAAAGGGTGAAATTTTACCGGCGTCTAACATAGTCGATTTAATTCACGACACCCTGCGGCCTCGAAAAACTATTAATCCACCCGGACGCCTACAGTTTGCTGATTACATCAAAGACCTTAACGTTGCTAATGTGCTGCTAGCTAAACCTAAACAGCAAAAGAAGCCAACCCCGACTGGTACTACAGGAAAAACCGAAATGGAAACTGATAACTGCGAGTCCGATTTAGAATATAAATTAAAAACACCAGCTACTCATCCAAGTCCACATCAAAAAGGTTCAGTCAGAAGAACGCCGATAAGGAAACGCCTCCAAAAAAGGGCCGTTAGAAAAACGCCTCTAAGGCAGATGTCATCAACACCAAAAACGAAGGGAATTCTAGATTGGGTGCATCTTAAACTTTAAAATGACACAATGAAATTCTGATTTTATTACTTGCAGCCTTTTTAATTTGAAATGTCGTGCACCTCAAACTACAGTTTTGTAAATTGCTAGCGAATTTTTAGAAAATAAGGCATTCAGCTGTACATTTATATTTATATTATTAAGTATTATACGAAATAAGAACAATATATTTGTTTATTACAAAGTGTTTGTGTTTTTTATTTCTACTCTGCTTTTGTTTTTATCTCGAATCTGCAATAATTACAAAGTCTAAAGCTAAAATATTAGTATTTGCAGTTATTTTACAGTTACAAAGTGTAAAATTTTAAAAAATCAATCTACGATTTCATAATGGAGTGATATAATTTAGAAAATTGTGATTTCTTTTAGTTTTGTGCGATACATTTTATAAAAAAGTGTAAAACATTTGCAAATTTTTCAACGAACTTGTGTGTTTTATTCAAGTTTATGTTAATTTTGTTTATCTAAATGCTTGTGGTAAAAGATTTTTTCAACGAAATTGCTATTTCTTTTAATTTTGAGCGATGCATTTTATAAAAAGTGTAAAACATTTGCAAAATTATGCATAGGTTATGTAACATGATGTCGATTTTTGTAAAAATTTATGTGAGATGGCGTGTAATTGCGTGATTTTTGTTCAATTTTCGTCGTGTGTTTAGTAAAAATGTCGTTTTTTTTTTTGTATAATTTCAAGTGACATGATGGCAGTTTTTGTATAATTTATGTGACATGATGTCGATTTTTGTGTAAATTTATGTGAGATGATGTGTGATTGCGTGATTTTTGTTCAATTTTCATCGTGTGTTGAATAAAGATGTCGTTTTTTGTATAATTTCAAGTGACATGATGACAGTTTTTGTATAATTTATGTGACATGATGTCGATTTTTGTGAAAATTTATGTGAGATGCTGTATGATTGCGTGATTTTTGTTCAATTTTCATCGTGTGTTGAATGAAAATGTCGTTTTTTGTATAATTTCAAGTGATATGATGACAGTTTTTGTATAATTTATGTGACATGATGTCGATTTTTGTGAAAATGTATGTGAGATGATGTGGAAGAGCACGTTTTTCAGCTAAAGTGCGTGAATTTTGCTTCTAGAAATGCTTGTGGTAGAAGATTTTTCAATGAAAGTTCTATAAAAATATTGTTTTTGTCGTTTTTGATTAGAACTTTTTCAGCGAAATTGTGTTTTTATTCAAATCTTACTAAAATTGCTGCAGAAATTGCTGTTTTTTATTCAAATCTTGCTAAAATTGCAACAAGTTAGAGAAAAAAGTGTAAAACATTTGCAAAATTATGCTTAGAAATAACTCTAAAAACAGCTTTTACATCATTTTCGTTTTACAAAACGATTTATAAAACGAATTGTGATCATTTTTTAAGTGAAATAATGTGAGATGGTGTATTTTTTTATCGCTTATTGGATAAAAATGTCGTTTTTTGTATAATTTCAAGTGACATGATGTCAGTTTTTGTATAATTTATGTGACATGATGTCGATTTTTGTGTAAATTTTAAGTGAAATGACGGTGTCAGAACATTTTTTCAACGAAATTGAGCGTTCTTATTCAAAATTATGTTAATTTGTGGTCAATTGCGTTTTTATTTTCATCCGTTTGCATTTATACTGGAATTTTTAAAACTAAAGCAGAACATTTTTCAACGAAATTCTCTGTTTTATTCAAATTTATGTTAATTTGTGGTCTATTGCGTTTTTCTTTTCGTCCGTTTGCATTTATACTGCAATTTTTTAAAGTAAAATACACTTTTGAGCGATATAATGGCACAATTTCAGACGCTTACTTATAAATAAAAACCTTTTGCTTTTCGAAATGCCTGTAGTATGGGAAATATTTTAAAAAAATTCCACTCATCGCTGTTCGTCACAACATGCTTTTTCCAGGAGCGACAAAATCATATGTTCCCATGATTTTAAGGAGACGGCTTGCAAATTAAATTAAAAACGGGGAGGGGACAACCATTCTTATACAATAAGACTCGGATATCTTCGGACTCAACACCGAAAAGTAGCCGAAACACGGTAGCTGAAAGCAACGCACCACCCTTTCTTACCTATATGAGTAAGAAAAAGATAGCCATACAAAAAATTATATTAGTACTAGGCATGTTTAGTTGACAAATGTCATAATTAAAATTAGGCAAGCCTTCTCCAATATTTGCTACTATGTTTATCTCTTTCTTACTCAAGCAATACGTATATCTTCTTTATGTTAGCCAAGCAATATTTTAAAACTGTTGTGTTCAAAGTTTAAAATTTGATATTATTTGACAACCGCGGATTTAATTAGATCAATTAATTGATTGCTCCACAACGTCTTTTTGTAAGCACGCATAGCAACATAAATTTAAATATGTTACAGCATTTCGCCGGAATATATTCGATTGGCCAAGAACTCGAGAGGAAATTTCCATCTATATAGCAGGCAGAGAACGATGGAAATATCGTTAATCCACGCATACACGTCACTCATATTATAAAAATAAAAGCACTAATTACAGCAAAAGCTGTTGCAAATCTAATTTTTTTTAAATTGTACCAACCTTTAAACACAATAAGCTAAACATTCCCTATTCTTATAATCTAAATTTTTGAAAAATAGGTTGTGTGGTACAACGTTTATTTAAAATAAAATAGATTTTCTATACCGTCTGCAAATCAAACAATGGTTGATTGTAAAACACATTTATTAAATAGAGACCGCTTGATCCTGAGCGTTATAAAACATTTGAGTGATTAAGTTCATTTATTTAATTTCTATTATAAAAAGTCTAAACTCCAGCAGACGCAATCCCCCGGTAACAACGCATTTTGTCGATTAAAATTTACAGCCCGCTATGCAATGACGTCAAAACTTTGAAAGAGAAAGCTAGAATAGTCAGAATGCGTGTATTTATATAAGGGACTAAAATAATTATTTCGCCTTTTAAAAATATTACTATGGTTCTAAATTATGCACAATGCAGTTCATCTGTTATTAATTATAATTTTCAGGAAATAAATAATTTTATAATATGACAGCATAGCGGTACTCAAGTGGAATGGCACACTGCTCAAATCCTTAATATGAATACGGAAGTGTAATGTCAGAACAGCGAAGTGGTACACTGTTCAAACCTTTAAATCCAAAACGCTTTGGTAATTAGCGAATACAGTTACACGATGCAGTATGTTTTCCAGGAAACGATTCGTAAACAAGTGGAATGTGGCTGTTGTTATGGAAGATAGACGGTCGGCCTTACCTTTTGGCGAAAGTTATAATTGATGTTTTGCCGGCTGGTAACTATCGGCCTAATTGGGCTAGCTCGCCGCGAGGGTCGCAGGGTTCCAGCTATGCTGAAAAAGTATTAAAAAAAAATAGGGCGCCAGGTCCACGACTCAAGTTCTAATCCTTATGCCGGACCGTACATAAGGTCAGGACAATTTCCAGCAGCACAAAGAAAACAATCAAATCAACCACCAAAGAAAATATCACAGCTTTATTAATAAAGAGTTTGGTGCGTACTATAGTGCAATGCTAACATAAACTAAATACAAATATCACAGCAGGCAATATTTTTACCAACCTCAAAGAACACACAGTATGCGACATGCAATAGTAAATGTATATACAAATTCAAATATAAGTATTGGGCAAATAGTAGCCCACGAGCAGCAATGACTATGAACTAACACATTAAAACATTGTGCGGTTACAACGGAGCGTAGCGAGTATTAAATTTAAAAAGAAAATAAATTGATCAAGCGCGAGTCGCGGAGCGAGTTTAAAATTTCGCGTATACCGGCTCAGAGCAATACAAGACCACCTCGGCTAACGTTTTAACCCCGAAGGTTAGCCCTAAATGACGCTATATCTATATTCAAAATTTTCTAAAGGGCGGAATCAGCGTGCGCTTGCGTGGCCACACATGAACGACGGTGTCCATATTAAAAATGCATTAAGTGTACTTATGTATATTTATATGCTAAAGAAAGCAAAGGCTTGGATTTGCCCCTTACTCGGTTAACGGAGATCTACAATAACCACAACGCTCCCGAAGTCGGCTTACGAGACACGCTACTGAAGTGTGCCTAACTTCGCGCCGGAGGTTTGACATGAAAATATTAACTATTGTTTTGGTGATGAAAAACAGCGAAACTTTAAGGCGTCCGAACTGTGTTATGCAAGCTGGTGAGTAAACGCGACGTCCAGAAAGGACACAAGTGAAGCCCAAAGCTACAAGTTCTACTCTATAAATTTTTCAGATAACGCAGAGGTCAATAAGGCTAGGAGACCCGAAGGCACAAACGGAGCAATACACAGGTAAATCTTACGACCTTAATTTAGCAAGTAGCAGAGGGTAACCGCATGTCATTGCGCGGCGGCCCTAACATTTAATTACACAAATTCTAAATATTACTAATCTAACGATGCACGAAACCTATCACCTAAATCACATGCCCGAAGTGCTAACGGCATGAAACAGTATGATTCAATTATAAAGTACAACAGGCGCAATGCATATTATCTACAATAACGTCTTGCCTGCAGGAAAGTTTACCAGAACCTAATCTCTCCGTTTGCTCCCCTGTTGTTGGACGTAGCTAGCGAAGCAACGAGGGCGGCTGCAGCTGCGGGAGGCAGTGCCAGCTGTGGAGGTTGCAAGATGACTTGCAGGTGAGTGTAAAGCAGTTGCTCAAACTTCAGCGTGGCCCACGAGAGTTGAAAAAAATCGCAGGCGATGCGACTATCTTAGGGGCCCAGTGCATCGAACTGGATTCGAGCAGGGTGCAGTCGAACGGGGTAGGTCTACTCCAGACAGGAAGGATTTCCAGCAGATGGGGAGTGTTTTAACTCCCGCCAGGAATTTTTGGCTAAAAACGCACAGAACCCAAATGTATTCCCGATTAAGAAGAAACTGACCTAGTCTTACCTCCAGCTGGGGGTCGAGCCGAGAGGAGCGCGCTAAAGTGGGCGTCCAGGAGATCCGCCAAAAGCGAAGGAATGTAAGTAAGTAGCTATCTAATCATTACGAACATCCACGATAACGCAGAAATGCTTCCAGATCCCTCAAACAATCTATTCGAAGAGGCGAGCCCTACCAAAGGGCTATGAAGCACTTAGCTGCAGAGGAACACCTACTAGCACGACCGTTTAGCTTGGAAAGAAAGCCGAAAAATTCAAAAACCCAGCCCACAGGTCATCTGATAACCAAAAATTTGGGCCAGAAGAAGCAAAAAAACCAGTCAGGCAAGTTTGACTGCAGGAAAAGATAACATTGCTCTAGCAACAAATGGAATAGTTAAAAACAATTTGTATCACCGGTTGCCTAGCGGCCATACCCAAATATTTGTAAAAATATAGCAAGAATAAACCTAATTTGCAAAATATGAGTAATTAAACGAGGGATTGCTTACGAAACTGCATGATAATTATAGGAGAGTAATTAAAAATAAGATATAGCCAATTATACCTAGTTTAAAGTTTGCAAAAATTGACAAAAGCCAACCATAAATATTCAAGTTCAGAATTCAGCTAGCAGAAGTTCAATACTACGGGGGGCACTCCAAAAGTATCGTAACAAATCCTCCCCCAACAAAAGGGAGGGTAAATCACCCCAGATTTACCCGACCATACAAATGCCAACAAAAGAAATCGCCCTAAGAGACAACAAAAAAAAACGATGCCTGCCGGAAGGAAACAAAGGGAAGGAACAAAGGATCTAAAGAAGTAGACAAGAAGAGAGGATGTAAGAGTTCAAGCACATCATCGAAGACAACTAGACACCAACCTCTTCCGTCGCTGCAAGATGATGTGAGCTGCGCCGGTGGAAGGGAAGGTTACGTCAGGTTGCAACAAAGATGCACCCGAAACGCAAACACCTCGGAAAGATGCGGAGTGGGAGACAGGAAAGCGAACGACACAGAAGAAGGAAGGGAAAGGAAAACCAACCTCAACCAAGGGTTAAGTACTTAGGCCCAGGATCGACCTACAGCACTGAAGCTATCTCCAAATGACAGAAGATAGAACTGATATCCAAAATAACACGAAGTATAAAGAGAACGAGCACAGCAAAAAGAGGGAACATCCCTTTCAAACAAGAAAAAAAAATGAGACAGAGAAAGATGCGAGAAATGAAGGGACCAGATGTTTAGGTCGGGACTCCAATTCGAGAAAAAGGAAAGGTGAGTTGGGTCCCAAAGGTTCCGTCCGACGTCCCCAAACCAGCCTACCCAAAAAGACGTAGACTAAACCAAATCATCATTATCGTCGACAGCGTTGTTGAGCTTCAAGTCTTTGGCATGCCAATTCCCGCGTAGACGTCCGTCTGGATCCTTAAGTTGATATATGAAGCGAGACAATTTCTTATGAATTATAAAGGGTCCAATGAACTTGGGTGCCAATTTAGCAGTATAGTGGTTAGCAGCATCCGATTGCGTGAAGTTTCTTCTCCAAACGGAGTTGCCTACCTGATATTCATCAGGTCGTCTTCGCAGGTTGTAGTAGACCTTCGAACGATCGTAGGCCCTAGCAAGACGAACTTTTACTTCTTTGTACAACCGTTGCAGCGCTTGGGCTCTTATGTTGGGGTTTTCATCCCTGATGACACGAAGTTCGGGACCTTCATCTTCAGGTCTTTCTTCCGGATTCCCGTCGAGTGTAATTTCTCGGCCAAAATTCAAAAAGTAGGGGCTATGACCAGTGACATCATGCTTGGAGGTTCTTATGGCACAAGCGACTTGTTGTAAGTATTTATCCCACTCACGTTGTTTGTCGGACACGTACGCTGTAAGCATTGTTTTCAGAACACGATTGATGCGTTCCGTTGGATTTGCCTGAGGGTGATACAACGCTGTAAACGCTATTCTGCAGCCATAGTTCCTAGCCAAGGCAGTAAATTCGCGACTCTTGAACTGGACACCATTGTCGCAGATAATTCTCTTCGGAGCGCCAAACAATAAAAACACGTTTTCTTCAACGTGACGTACGACTGCAGCGGCCGTAGCCTTACGAAGGGGAAATACAAGAGGAAGTTTAGAGAAACAATCAGCCACTACGAGTATATACTGGTATCCCCGAGAAGAACGAGGTAGAGGTCCTATGAGGTCCATGCAGATAACCTCCCAGGGCTTCGAGATGTTTGTGTGACCTCCCATATGTCCAGCGGGTGGTCGTTGGTCAGGCTTAGTGCGGGAACACACCTTGCAGTTGCGAATGTAGCGCAGAACGTCCGTTCGCATCTTGGGCCAGTAGTACCTCTGAGCTATACGACCTAAGGTTTTCGAAACGCCGAGATGTCCTGAGGTAGGATCATCATGATTACGTCTAAGTACTTCTGAACGTTTGTCCTTAGGTAGAACTATCTTCCAATCTTCATTGGCCTGCATGAGTTCTGGATACGGGCTCCTAACATGTTTGTAGAGTTGCGAATTCGACTCGCGCCAAGCAGGATAGTGCTGTGGATCGTTTCGGACTTTTAGGCGCATCCGAGCATACCAGCGATCTCGAATATCGTCGTCCTCAGTGACTTCATCGACAATAGGTACGGACCTGGATAGAGCGTCAGGTACGACATTGTCTTTGCCTTTGCGATGGATAACATTGAAATTATATTGTTGTAGGCGTATGGCCCAACGCGCAATGCGTCCTATGGGGTCTTTAATATTATGCAACCACTTGAGGGCGTAGTGGTCGGTCACGACGTCGAACTTAGTTCCCTCGATGTACGGGCGAAGTTTTTCGATGGCGAAGAGTACCGCGAGACATTCGCGTTCCGTTGTGCTGAACTTCCGCTCATTCTTCGTGAGAGAACGGCTTATATAGCAGACGACCTTCTCTCCCTCAGGATACGTCTGGGACAAGACGGCTCCGAGTCCATAGCCAGAGGCGTCCGTCTGAATGGTGAAGGGACGAGTGAAATCTGGGCAAGAGAGCACAGGGGCCGAGACGAGGCAGTCTTTAATGGTGTCAAATGCGGTTTGACATTCCTCAGACCAAACAAACTTCTGGTTCTTGCGAAGCAGGCGAGTCATAGGTGACACAACTGAAGAAAAGTTAGGCACAAAGCGCCGATACCACGATGCCATTCCCAATATCCTTCTAACCTCTGGTACCGTCTTGGGGTTAGGGATGTTCAAGATTGCTTCGACCTTTTCCGGGTCGACGAGTAGACCTTTGGAGTTCACGACGTACCCCAGGTACTTCAGTTCGGGCTTGCAAAAATGACATTTTTCCCGGTTCAAAGTTAGGCCGGCCTTGGCGATCCTAGATATGACTTCCTTCAAGACCTCCAGGTGTTTTTCGAAGGTAGGAGTGCAGATAATAATGTCATCCAAGTATGTGAAGGCGTAAGGTTCTAGGTCGGCACCAATAACTCGGTCGATAAGGCGTTGCCAAGTCGCCGGGGCGGTATGAAGGCCGAACGGGAGGCGACAAAATTGGTACAACCCACGATTAGGGACAGTGAAGGCAGTTAGCGGACGGCTAGCGACAGAAACCGGCACCTGAAAGTAAGCTGACTTGACATCTAACGTGGTCAGGTATTGTGCATCACGTAACTTGTCCAAGATGTTGCTGATGTACGGAAGTGGATAGGCATCAGGTTGGCTCACCTTGTTGAGCTTCCGATAGTCTACGCAGAAGCGGTAGGAACCATCCTTCTTCTTTATCATAACGATGGGCGATGACCATGCGGATGTTGAGGGTTCCACAATGCCCTTTTCTAACATATCGTCGAGCTCTTCATTCACGTGCTTTTGCAAAGCAGGCGAGATTGGATAATAGCGCTGCTTAATTGGTTCAGCATCTGTCTTGATTACATGCTCCACTAAATGGGTGCATCCTACACCATCTCCTATCAAAGAAAAAGCTTCGCTGATAGTCTGATCAAGCACAGCTTGTTCGTCGTTCGTGAGGTGTTCAGTTGAACGGATCGCAGCGATTTGCTCATCAGCCGAGGCTTTGGAGAAGGTCCATTCCCCATGGCGAAGATCTGGCACAAGGGCCATCCTTTTCCAGAAGTCGGTGCCCAAAATTAAAGTATGTGGGAGTGAAGGAATAACCAGGACTTCGAAAGTTCTCACGCGATCTCTCAGTACGATGGGGACGGTAAGTGTACCTATACTATGGCATTTCTCACCATTGGCGACGCTGCAGGTGGTAGATTTAGCAGAGCTTAATTTGCAGACGTCCCTCAATACTTCCCATCCTTGGCGACCTAAAATGGTACGGCTCGCGCCGGAGTCCAACAAGCCAAGTAGATCCTTGCCATAAATTGAAACACGAAGATAGGGCCTTTCATCTTTACTGGCGTGACTCAAGATGAAATCGAGCAGAATACGATGTCCAGTAGGTATGTGATCCGTTTCTCGAGATTGGGAGACGACATTGGCCTCAGAAATGGTGGCGGGAGAAGACGCTAATCGGCCTCTTAACGCCTTCCGTTCCCGTTTCCCGAACAGGAAGGGCAGGTACGAATTGTGACGTCAGCTTTACCGCAGCGATAACACTTCAATTTGCGTGGCGATGGACACTGAGCTACGCGATGGTCGGGCTTCCCACAGTTCCAGCACACACCATAGGGTCGAGCGGCTGTAACATCGCAGGCTTGTTCTTCGGCAGAGGGACTAGGAGTGGAACTAGTTTCCTCAATGGCAGCAGCTCTAGCTCCAAAACGGGGCTTGTGATAAGCCAAGTCAGGTTCGAGGGCTTGATAAGGCGGAGGTGGATTCTTGAACCTCGAAGATCGCACCTTAGCATCCTCAATCAGTTTGCCAAGTTGTCTAAGCTGAGCGATACTCGTTGGAGAGTAGAGAGCCAGTTGTGCCTGTAAGTATGGTTGCAAGTTTCTACGCATAATCTCTATGCGCTCCATCTCCACAGGTACACGAGAAAGGCGACTAAAAAGGTTCTCCATGACAGCGACGTAGACTGTTACGGACTCCTCGGGTCCTTGGGTTCTACTACGGATTTCATCCCATAGGCTAGTTTCGTAGTCGCAAGGCAGAAAAGCGGCTTTCAAGGCGATGATCAATTCATCCCATGAACGGATAGTGTTGCGAATGGAACGAAACCAAATTCGAGCGTTGCCAGTGAACAATTCGATGGCAGCGGCAAAAAGTTGATCCTTGGATACGTTTCGAGCTATGCGAGTTTCTTCAATTTCCTCTAAAAAGCTAGTTAAGCCATTTCCTCCATCGAAGGTGATCCTCCATTTGTTGATGGCTAAATAATTGGCTGAAGTGTGTCTATACGACGCAGAATGATTGACTTCTTCAGCAGCAGACGAGCGTCGATTGACGGCATCGGCAAAGGGCGGATAATCCAAGTACATGCCAGGCTGCATGGCTGAGCTACTAGGAATAGGCTGAGGGGCAAAGAACTGTGAAGTGGACAAAGGATGACTCCACGTAACCGAGCTAGCAATAGGACGAATAGGCAAGGCAGCATCTTCCTGAGACGTAGTGACAACAGAGCTATGGGGGCGAATATGAGTTGTCTGGGGCGAAGCTACTGAACCGTCCTCCGAGCTTGAATCACTCGGTGCGACTGACGTATCGTTACGAGCTTGAGCATCAACGTGAAGCTGAAGTTTCGCTTCCAAGGCGGCAATTAATTGTTCGCATTTATCCTTCAAGGACTCCAACCTAGAAGCGGAATCTGGTTCTGCTGTAATATGACCTAACCGACCTTGAACATGAAGAAGGCGAGTACCTAAACGTTGTGCATCATTGTCCAAGTTCCTAGAGGTGCAACTATCAATTTCGGCAGCTAAAATGGAAAGTTTGTCTTCACAGATCGCAAGTTCTTCAGTAGCGTCCAAAGACACGGGAGTGAAAGTGACATTCATAAGAAGATCTATCTTCATACGAGCACGGAGTAATTTACGTTTGTCTTGGACGTTGCCCTGAATGGCAATGTCTCTAACTCGAAGCTCATAATCGAGTTCATCGACGAGCAAACGATTAACATCTAATTTAAATACCATCTTGCTGTTCCAACAGGACAAGATGATCACAAAAACTTATTTAGACTAGGCTTATAACTAACCCAAGCAAAACCTGTAAATAGCATGCAATAAACAAACCTATAACTAGCAATAATCAATTGTAAATACCCAACAAGTATCGACAATAAATAATACCAAATGTAAATCACCTAGCCAATAATAAATTCTAACACCCTAACAATTCGATTTGCACTATAGTACCACCAAGTATCCTAATAACGACGCAGTCAAAAATCCTTTCAAGGCCCCAAAGCGTTGGGCGTCAAAATCTTCTTGTTATGGAAGATAGACGGTCGGCCTTACCTTTTGGCGAAAGTTATAATTGATGTTTTGCCGGCTGGTAACTATCGGCCTAATTGGGCTAGCTCGCCGCGAGGGTCGCAGGGTTCCAGCTATGCTGAAAAAGTATTAAAAAAAAATAGGGCGCCAGGTCCACGACTCAAGTTCTAATCCTTATGCCGGACCGTACATAAGGTCAGGACAATTTCCAGCAGCACAAAGAAAACAATCAAATCAACCACCAAAGAAAATATCACAGCTTTATTAATAAAGAGTTTGGTGCGTACTATAGTGCAATGCTAACATAAACTAAATACAAATATCACAGCAGGCAATATTTTTACCAACCTCAAAGAACACACAGTATGCGACATGCAATAGTAAATGTATATACAAATTCAAATATAAGTATTGGGCAAATAGTAGCCCACGAGCAGCAATGACTATGAACTAACACATTAAAACATTGTGCGGTTACAACGGAGCGTAGCGAGTATTAAATTTAAAAAGAAAATAAATTGATCAAGCGCGAGTCGCGGAGCGAGTTTAAAATTTCGCGTATACCGGCTCAGAGCAATACAAGACCACCTCGGCTAACGTTTTAACCCCGAAGGTTAGCCCTAAATGACGCTATATCTATATTCAAAATTTTCTAAAGGGCGGAATCAGCGTGCGCTTGCGTGGCCACACATGAACGACGGTGTCCATATTAAAAATGCATTAAGTGTACTTATGTATATTTATATGCTAAAGAAAGCAAAGGCTTGGATTTGCCCCTTACTCGGTTAACGGAGATCTACAATAACCACAACGCTCCCGAAGTCGGCTTACGAGACACGCTACTGAAGTGTGCCTAACTTCGCGCCGGAGGTTTGACATGAAAATATTAACTATTGTTTTGGTGATGAAAAACAGCGAAACTTTAAGGCGTCCGAACTGTGTTATGCAAGCTGGTGAGTAAACGCGACGTCCAGAAAGGACACAAGTGAAGCCCAAAGCTACAAGTTCTACTCTATAAATTTTTCAGATAACGCAGAGGTCAATAAGGCTAGGAGACCCGAAGGCACAAACGGAGCAATACACAGGTAAATCTTACGACCTTAATTTAGCAAGTAGCAGAGGGTAACCGCATGTCATTGCGCGGCGGCCCTAACATTTAATTACACAAATTCTAAATATTACTAATCTAACGATGCACGAAACCTATCACCTAAATCACATGCCCGAAGTGCTAACGGCATGAAACAGTATGATTCAATTATAAAGTACAACAGGCGCAATGCATATTATCTACAATAACGTCTTGCCTGCAGGAAAGTTTACCAGAACCTAATCTCTCCGTTTGCTCCCCTGTTGTTGGACGTAGCTAGCGAAGCAACGAGGGCGGCTGCAGCTGCGGGAGGCAGTGCCAGCTGTGGAGGTTGCAAGATGACTTGCAGGTGAGTGTAAAGCAGTTGCTCAAACTTCAGCGTGGCCCACGAGAGTTGAAAAAAATCGCAGGCGATGCGACTATCTTAGGGGCCCAGTGCATCGAACTGGATTCGAGCAGGGTGCAGTCGAACGGGGTAGGTCTACTCCAGACAGGAAGGATTTCCAGCAGATGGGGAGTGTTTTAACTCCCGCCAGGAATTTTTGGCTAAAAACGCACAGAACCCAAATGTATTCCCGATTAAGAAGAAACTGACCTAGTCTTACCTCCAGCTGGGGGTCGAGCCGAGAGGAGCGCGCTAAAGTGGGCGTCCAGGAGATCCGCCAAAAGCGAAGGAATGTAAGTAAGTAGCTATCTAATCATTACGAACATCCACGATAACGCAGAAATGCTTCCAGATCCCTCAAACAATCTATTCGAAGAGGCGAGCCCTACCAAAGGGCTATGAAGCACTTAGCTGCAGAGGAACACCTACTAGCACGACCGTTTAGCTTGGAAAGAAAGCCGAAAAATTCAAAAACCCAGCCCACAGGTCATCTGATAACCAAAAATTTGGGCCAGAAGAAGCAAAAAAACCAGTCAGGCAAGTTTGACTGCAGGAAAAGATAACATTGCTCTAGCAACAAATGGAATAGTTAAAAACAATTTGTATCACCGGTTGCCTAGCGGCCATACCCAAATATTTGTAAAAATATAGCAAGAATAAACCTAATTTGCAAAATATGAGTAATTAAACGAGGGATTGCTTACGAAACTGCATGATAATTATAGGAGAGTAATTAAAAATAAGATATAGCCAATTATACCTAGTTTAAAGTTTGCAAAAATTGACAAAAGCCAACCATAAATATTCAAGTTCAGAATTCAGCTAGCAGAAGTTCAATACTACGGGGGGCACTCCAAAAGTATCGTAACACTGTTTTGTTAAATACATTTTCTTTTATTAGTATAACATCAACTACGGCCAATTAATTTTTTAAAAATTACAGAACTATAATATTTCAAAAGGATACGATCTGACGACTAAATTTCAATCGAAAATAACATTTAAAATGTATTATAACATGCTTTCTATGCTAGTGACTATGGTTAATTCCTTAAAACCTCGAGCGCTTCGGTAGCTCAGTTGGTTAAGACCTCGGCCTACAAATGCAAAACTCGTCGGTTCAAATCCGACCAGCAGCCGTGACGAGCAGCTTTTTTAAATTAAATAAATTCGAGCGAGAGAGTACAACAGCGAGAGAGAGACAGATGTCAACGAGGCGAGTAATCAAATTCAAAAATGGGCGCTAAATTAGCAAATTTGAAAATACGCAAGAAGTGCGTGCGCAGAAGACCAAGATGGCCGACACCCGGGAGATTTAAATTCAAAAACTGGGACTTGGAAAAAAATCTGAAAAAAAAAAATTTTAATTCAAATATTTGCGCCAGAAAACCAAGATGGCCGCCGTGTAATTCCAGAAGCAAATTAAAAATGGCCGCCGCGTAATTTAATCAGTAGCACATATCAAAATTAATTCGCGGGTCATATGTGCAATGCGGATCATATGTGTAATTTAATTCGCGGTTTGATTAGGTCAATTTAATCCGCGGTTTAATTCGAGGAATTTAATTGGGTCCTTTAATTAGGTCAATCAATTTAATTCGAGGTTGACCTTTGACATAATCCAATTAGTGGTGCCTCCACTTCTACTTGTATGTTAAAATTTTGTTGATTTATCACCTATTTCAAGGTTGAAGTCTGCAGTAAATACGTCTTGTTTATTTTATATCAAGTTTACATTCCAAGGAATTAATATAATGTACAAGGTTTATGTAGTTTTGTAACGATGTGTTCTAGTCGCTCTAATCACTTGTTGAATGCTATAGATATAGTTAAAAGGAAAAGTTTCAGGGAACTTTAGAGTTTGAAAATAGTTTAATCTTAAAAGGTATTTTGACTCCCAAAATTGTTATTTTAGATTAAACGTATTCACACTCCTATAATTAAAGTGTCTGCAGCCGCGATTTTATGTTAAAGTTTCTTTTATATAATACAATTACTTTGAAACTTTAGAAAGTTACCCTTTAGTAGTCAACGCTAGCGTCTGGAGTAATTTGGTCACGCAATGCTTCAACTGTTGTTAACGCTGAATTGTTATAAATCCACCACAAATCCTATCATTTACAAGGTCCCACAAGAATCATTAAATTAAGTGGGGTTGCAGGATATGGATGCGGGTTTCAGCATTGGCCCTAAAAGGCAAATGAATCTGCTAGGAACAGTTTGGTGGCAGCGTCGTGTTTATGTTTCGCGGGTAAAAACTTTGCGGCTTCTCTGACCGCGCTTCATACTCATGCTCGCTTGATGGGAGCGTTTTTTAATACCCTGGAATAACTAACTACGGCAGCTCATTAATTATATTTTTAGAAAAAGGTCACTTCTGTAGAAGTGATTGCCTTTGAGTAGTATAAATGACATCTTGACGTGACTGCTAGATGTTCGTCGTTGTTTTATCAATAGATCACTGATAATTATCTGAAAAATTGATGCTTCAAATACGCGTGCAGCAAGGACATTACACGATTAAATTTGTATATAATGAAGTAAATTTACGTATTGGAAATGCCACTGTCATTTGTTATTTACAAGCATCACCGTTGAGCATTAATCAAGGACGATACAATTATAAAGGTATGATATAATGAACAACATTATAGAATGTAACTAATGAATTAAATGTTTTAAATGAAATATAGAAGTGCGAGTTCTACATTTTATAATGTGTTTTTTATATTCCTTAAATTTCTAACACAATATCAGAGCATATCTACATTTATAGTCGATTTACTGGTTAAAGGTACATAGGTAAAATTACTTTGCTTAATACATAAATTTACAAAGTTAAGCGGAACAAATATTAATAGGCAAGTTCGCCTCCTTCATCAACTTAGGTAACTTAATTACTTTATCATATTTTAGAACCTAATAAGATTGTTTTGATTTGTTTTCATAAATGAAACTTCTGGAAAACTAAAGGTGATAATTATCTAAAACTTATATAATGAAATATGCGAAACTTGCTTGTACACAATTTATTCAATATTGAAACTATAACAAATTAGACAACTATTTATATTTGCCTTAAGTTGCTGTAATGGGTCTGTGCTTCGGCAAGTAATATTAAATTAAAAAAATATACAAAAAATAGGGACAGCCACCTTCATTGCGATTTGTCAGTTCAATAATAATATAATTTAATAGACTTATGTTTCGATTATAATTAATAGACAACAACCTTAATTTAGAATTAAACTAAAATTATAGTTTCTTTTATTGGAGAGTGACGTTAAGCCACTTAACTTTCTGTTCATTATCATAACGGTAGGTCAATGAAGCAGTAAAGGCGTGTACCAACAGCTAGATGACCTGCAATTAAGGGACATAGATAACGTATAAGGTAAGTAATAAAGGAAAATGTTTAGGTGGAATTTAGTAGGACAAAGTAGTAACGGAAAGGAAATGGGGTTATTGGAAGATGCTACGTTTACAGTTGGGTGTGGCAAATATAATAAAACAAGGAGACTTTTAATACGTTTAATAGATAGCGATATTTATTTTACATGTATTTACAGATGGGGTAGCAAAACGTGACTAGCGCAGTCGTTAGCTGCCTCCCTTAAGCAAGCCTTCGTTCGCAACCCCTCCTTAACGGAGTAGGACATGCGCAATTTACATAAAAGTTTCCACATTGGGAGTGATAGATTGAATTGTTGTGGACTGAGAATGGACAGTCAAGATATTTATGAGAAAGATTTATATCTTAATATTTACTCTTAATAAGATGATTTAATATTTGTAGTAATGTCAATTTAAATTAATAAATGTTAAAATTTTAACAGTAATTAACAATATAATAGTAACTAGGCTGAGTACCAAGTAAAATGTTTAATTAAAAATAATAAACATGTAATTTTTCATAAAAGAAAATACACAAAAATTTGAAATATTAAAATAAATTAGATTGTATTCGTAAAAGTATGCGTACCTAAAAATAGAGTGTGAGAATCTGATTGTAATGTGGTGTACATCATGGAAGGAGCTGCTGTGCTGAGGTTTATCATTTAGCTGTAACAGAAAATTTCTTAATTGCAGAGAACTTCCAAATATTAAAGTGTTATAGTATTTAACATTACAAGCCAGGTAAAACAGTTTTTACTGGCGATAGGATTGGGATGACTGGCGAGCCGTTAGGCGAGCCTGTCATATCCTTGAGCCAGTAAAAATGGTTACCTGGTGTGTTTTGTTGAATATTTTATTTGTTTCTCACTTCTAAATAACTAGAAATTTACCATTTATTCAAAATGTCAAACTGACAAGCAACTAAATTCATCAATATGACACATACTAAGGAAGACAACTCTGGCTTTGCACGCTATCATTTATCTATGAGCACGCTTGTAAAATATAACTGGCTAGCCAGTAAATTTTTTACTGGCTAGCCAGTTAAGAAACATTTTCAAGGTGAATACAGTGACTTGATAAATTGATGTTTACAAGTGAGGAACAAATAAAAGTATTAAAGTGAATTTGGCGGAGTGCGTGGGACATATTTTCGCAAACTTTCAAGTTGACGTCAACGTTTGACATTTTGTTATTGGTTTTTCTGTAAGCTGTAAATACGCGTAGAAGTTAGATTTTAGCGCGTAGTCATTCAACTACACTTTAAGCTTGTGTTTATTCATGTCATATGCTAGTGCCAAATTATCAAAGCAAGTAGAAGTTAGCCATTAGTGCGTATCGATCTAACTAAACTTTACCTGTTATTATTGGCGCCGTAGATTATTTGCGGATTGACGCTTTGTATTTCGTTAATGTGTATGTATGTACTTATACCATTTTATAGAGTATATGGCGTTTATGTAAGCAGCCTTAGCTTTTATTTATTTATTTAGCTGGGTTGAAGTATTTATTTTCACAATTTAAGGTGTAAACGAGCCAGGCTTAGAACAAAGCTGTGTTGACAAGCCTATAGCCACAACTGAGCTGAGAGAAGGGTCTTGTGCATTGATGTCTGAGTTAGCTAGTAAACAAAGGGCAATTACATTTAAAGTAACGTAGGGGAGGTGCAAACGCCACGTTACACTGTTGAGTTGAAAGGTTGAGTAAACTGTCAACGTACACTTATATTAAAAAGTTGTTAGAAATCTAAAACAATTATAAATGTATGCCCCAACATGAGTTAAGAGTTTCATGTTTTAGAAGCTGAGCTGGTATAAAAATTTACTTAACAGAACATAATTCGCGCATTGGGTAATTTAATAAAATGAAGAACTACATAACCATAACTATTTTAGGTTAAGCCGAAATTCTATGCTAAGGCGAATAATTTAAGTCAATCTGACATTTACTACAGTAAAGATTTGAGCAAGCATATGTAGAAAACAAATTTGGATGACAAATGAAAGTAAAATAAAGAAAATTAATTTAAATATCCGACCATTGCTGCTTTAATATATCTATACATCTCCACCGTCTATTGTCGTTATCATATATTTGGTATAACTTCGTTTGTTTTTCCCCTTTACGTGTACTCATTCATGTGAGGGTTATAGGCTGTAAGAATTTTATAGCTGCGAAATGTCTATAGAAACATTAAATCTAATATAGAGCCATGTTCTGTGCGGTTATGCTTATTTTGATAAAAAACCGAACGCCATTCTGTAGGGCCAAACGTCTTTTACAAAACATTTTTTAGCGTTAAAAATATATCACGACCAAAGAGGCGCATCAAGAAGAACATACGATTGAATGCAAGGGATTTCATAAGCGACAGTCTCAAATCAACATATGGCAAATGTTTATGCCAGCTCTGAAGAGGTTTGAATTGTCATTCAAACGTGTAATCGTTGTATTTTTATATGAAAAAGCGAGTTTGAATTGCCACTTCGCGGTGGTATATTTATTTAAAAGAGACGAATCATGGTTTCTATTTTATTTGGATGTAGCAGTTGCACTGAAACTACTTCAGACCCGTTCTGAGTTTATCCCAATTATTGTATTATTTTAGTTTCATTTTTAACCTTCCTACTGGTAATTGCCACCTTACATTATTTTAATTGTCTTAATAAGCAAACTCTATAATATGTTTTTGCTCTTCCAATCAATTTTTACTTGTTTTCAGAAAATGTATTACGAGACTTGCTTGTTGAGTGCCTTAATGGAACTTTTTGTCGGTCTGTTCTAAAGCGCTTACTGAACTTGTAACGTAATGGCACTGTAACTGTATATACAGTGTGGTCCATTAAGTGTGCAACAAATGGAACATTCTTTTATTAGTTTACAACCGAAATTTAAATACCGCCACA
The DNA here is from genome assembly GCA_940337035.1 of Agriotes lineatus. Lineage (NCBI taxonomy): Eukaryota > Metazoa > Arthropoda > Insecta > Coleoptera > Elateridae > Agriotes > Agriotes lineatus. Next base: position 141,170,544 of record OW679195.1, on the reverse strand, counting down.
AGTTAGTGCATGTTTGACAACCATATCAGATGCATTTAGAATGGCTCCAAATCAAACAGCATACAAGGCAGGACAAAAAATATGAAACCAGTGAAAGAATAAAGTCCCCTTATTTAAAAAGTATAGCAAAATTTTATTCAAAAAATTTGTTTAGAATCAAAAGTTATGCTCAAATACAAATTTAGTTACAAACCAAACTGACATTTCCCCAAATTTTGAGGTTACATTTTTTCTCACTGCTCAACTTGACACTGAAATTGTCACAGTCACATTATTAGCTTGAATATAAAATGACAAGAAAATATTGAAGGACAAGAAAATAGCTACTTATGTATCAAGTTGCAAAATGAAAATGTTTTTCACACTAGACATAAAGTTTTCCCTACAAGCGGTAGCGAGTTGGGCAACACCTTGTGTGTGAAAAACAGTAATTTTTCAACGTGTTGCATACAAGATTTTCTGTAATTTTGAATCATTAATTGTATAGTAAATCTAGAAAGTTGTTCTAAATTTTCATATTAGCACTAGTGTCAATATGAAATCTCATATTGCAACTAGTGCGAATATATGCATCATTGTGATGTTGAAAACGAAAATGTTATTATATTAGGTCACAATTACAGAAAAGCAATTTCAGTAATTTCCATCTAATATAATGACAGATCCTGGAAGCCTCGAATACTTCGTGCAAGGATCTGGCAGGAAACTGGTGGCTGTCTGCAGGGTCTGAACGGGAGCTATGATTTTCGTCTGGCAGCATTACAGGAACTCGTCTATATGAGTAGTCCCTTTAACTATATACAGTGGTGGATCGGCCTGGTATGCGCTAACCAAGCTCCCATCTGCTTAGAGGCAGTAGCCTCTTTGGAAGCTTAAAAGCTCTGTATTAGCGGCGTAGTGTTGAGGCCCGGAGCTATCGGGGTGCAGATGAGGGTGAATGATCCCCTGATACCGGATCAGGAGGCCTGCGGGTCGGCTTAGTTTTTGGGAGATATTTACTGGTACTGGAGCCGGCAGTCTAGCAAAAACGTTAAGGGTTGGTCTCGATACCTCGGTATAGGATTGGAGTTTTGGAGCGTATTTGCAGTTCTGGAACATTTTTCTGGTTGGCGCCAACGGTTCAAGTATCTTTGATAGGTCAAGCGTCTTCGTTTTATTCCGTACTGGTCCTCTCTATCTGGATCATCTTCTGGGAGAATTTGAGTAAGGATGCCGGGCTTAGAGGTACACGAACTCGTGCACCGGTGGTCCATTTCACTTATTGCGCAGTCGTCGCGCACGGGAGATTCAAACGCCGATTGTGACTTAATGGTAGCGTTCAAGTTAGAACACATTATTATGTATCAAATACTATTTTATACAGGTAACAACGTTACAAGGTTTAACTATAAAATTATCTCTTCAGTCAATTTTAAATTATGAATGGAAAACAAGTTGCAGAAAAATATTTCAAAAACTCTAATCACTTTAAGCTTACGACTACATTTTAACAGGCAAATAAAAGCAATGAGATTAGTTAATTTGTTCATTTAACCTATAATCTTATAATTTTAACATGTTTCACTTGTATTGTTTATTTTATCACAGATGTTAAAAATTTTTATGTATACAACTGTCGAAATATATTGTTCAACTGTACATTTCTATTATCTTCTGAAGTCGAAGAGATTTCAAAGTTATTTAGCTGCTGTTACTTTGAAAATTTTTGAAAATGTTTAACTATGTGCCTAATTACATAAAATTTACTCTCAAGAATATTATTTTTAGTAGAAAAAGAACAAGGTAAGAAGAGATGGAGACAAATATGGAAAACAAACCCTAATGAATGAAGGAACACTCAACTTTATACACCGCTTTACACACGTGAGGGTAGACTAGACACAAGAATTAAGTAAATACGTATTATAATTATATGCTCTTGCTCGTACTACTAGAATAATATCAAGTTTAGTGTTAAAGATCCGAATGAAATTAATTTTAGTTTTTTTCCGTGAGAAAATTTGATAAAAAATTCCACTGGTTAGAGTTGTGTTCGAACTGAAACCCTGCTATTAAGGAAGAGGCAAACTCCTGGATCGTATACCTGATAAATGATATAGACTTTGTGTAAAATTGAAATTCTAGAAAAACTTAAAACGAAGAAGCGTACACGTAGAAAAATTACTTACACCATATTTGTTGTTTATTACTGATTTAGAAGAAAGTGTCCGTAATGAAAATATATGCACTAGTTCAATGAGTTTGGAAATAAACCACCTACAAGCTTATTTATTCACTGCAAAGAATATGTATTCAGTGTCTAATTAAACTGTAATATATTTAAGCAAATGGCCGCAACCAACGAGTGCAGTTGAATTTCGCTTGATTGCGACCCGTGAATACTTTAGCAGCTCAGCAACAGTTTGAAATAATCTAAACCAGATTACAGTTTCAGTGAGAACGTCGAGCGGTAATTATGGTGTCAGCCGCGCTGGTTAAGGGTAGCTGCCTGATCACAAGTTATTATTTATTACTGCAGAACAGCAAAGGTGACTTTTCAAAGTTTCTAATTAAATTCTACTTAATCGGTGTGCCATTTCTAGTTAACGATGTTAATTATACAAAGTACACATATTTATAAACATCAAATACAGAGTTCGCCATGATATACTAACCATTTTGATTTTCGAATAGCTTCTATGTGAGGTAACTCATTAGTTCCTTCATTAGTGGGATATGTTTCCTAGGGGGACTTATGTTAATCTGCATTTATTAAGTAGGCGGCGTGGCTTGATATTTCTGTGAAAAAAATTTAAAGCACTCACATTTTTAACAACTTTGTTATACTGTTGCAATAATACTTATCGTCTATCATGGATTACATAATTCAACAACATGTGTTTTCCGTGGAAGTTAAAAAATCAAAACCAAGAAGAAATTGCAGTCTTAAATGGAGTATTTTGTTATCTAGAATACAAGCGTGTATTGAAGTTAATGGTGGTCACTTTGAAGACATAATTTTCAAAAGTGCTTATTTTATAATAAAACCCAAAGATTTACTTGTAATTTATTCGAATAAAAACTTTCTGACCTTCACTTACGAAGATGTTTTTCAAAATTAGAATGGGTAGTCTATTATAGGAAACTATGACTTGACTAGTATAGTGCTACTTTTCATAGGAAACAGTATTAAACCTATAAAATAAAATGTTTATATACAATTTTCCTTGTGAATAAGGTCTGTAGAACAATGAAAAAAGATAAATTATTACTTAGAATTTTTAAATGTCCATGGAATTTAAAAGAGTAAAGAATTAAGGAAGTACTCGTACATATCCATTTTCTATATTTTGGGTTTTCAATATTTCAACGTAATTAAGATGTAACTTTTACGTTAGAAGAAGAATTTACCTAAAGTTGTAGACATCAGCTCATGCTTTGATTGACTTAGTTTCTAAGCGATTCATAGATAGACAGTAAGTAGTCTTTCAGCAACCAATTTCAACTAAGCAATAAGTAACAATACATTAAAACTGGTTGATTTTAATCATTACTTTCTTTACTTCTTTCAATAGCAAATGTTTGTTTTATGTAGCTCTGAAAATAACAATAAATGCAACAGCCTTGGCTTGCAGTAAGGCCGTTTACTAAATGACAAAAGTACACATTTGATCTAATCAAATTCTGAATTTCGAATTATTAAAAAAATCAATCCATTATTTATAGATAGTAATCACTTAATGTTACTATATTATCGTCAAATCAACTGTTGATATAGCGGGAACGTTTTATATTAATTCTAATATTTCTTAACAAAGACTAGCTACTAACAATTAACCAATCGGTTAATATTCGTAATACCGTCTACAATCATTTCATCAGTTCTTTTTAGCTAACGGATTTCAAGTAAACTGGATGCAATTTATTAATTGTTTTGTATTGAACATACTACATTGTTAATTGTTTTTTATTTTCACCTACTAATAGTTAAGAATATACTCTATAGAGCGTCATAATAATATAATTGGTAAAAAATATAGTGGTTTAAAAAATAACGAATTTTGTAGGATGAATATTTGACATAAAACTTCATAACTATTCATAGACACTGAAGAGCTAATAGAATTAATCATCTCAAATATATAATGCAATCAGGATCTCATTCGAATTCCTTACATGGTGTTCAGATAAATCATGCATAAGGATCCGCTGTGGATAATGAAATAAGTGTCACTGCATGTCTTAGAATTTATTAACTGCCGGTTTGATCATTATACCTCTGTCAAGACATTACATTACAAATTGCATTCTATTGTAGAGCAATCTATCGCATTATTACGTATTATTATTCACACACTTATACAGTGCCTTCAAGGTAAATATATTGTAATGGTTACATATAAGACTGCTAATTTATAAAAAAAATATTAGTAAAAATACAAAGATGAATTTAAGTATTAAGAGGGAATATCATAATAATTTACATGTGTATTTTGTAAAATAATACATTAGAATTAATATTCAGTTGAACAATGTAAATAAGAAACAGAAAGGTTCGTAAATATGATATAAATGCTGATTGAATTAAAGTGGAAAGTTAACATCAAATGTTTATTTGAATAAGTCATTTTGAGTGCCAGGCATTGAACAAATGTAGTAGAATAATATGTAGTTGTATTAAACTTAAACATTTAAATGAAAGAAAAAGTCATTAACTCGCAAATAAGAGATCACTTAAGCCTAAATAGCATCCTCCCTGAGTCACAATCTGGATTTAGGCCTTCGCATAGTTGTACGACGGCGCTAGTCAGTGTTACAGATGATATCATTGCAGCTAGTGATTGTGGTAAAATAAGTGTACTAGCTTTGCTGGATTTTAGCAAAGCTTTTGACACCATTTCCCATCCAGTTTTACTATCAATTTTGCAGTTTATTGGATTCGGCGCCAGTGCTGTCAATTTTATATCTAGTTACCTGCATAACCGTTCGCAGGTGGTTAAATTACCAAATTCAGTATCCCACAATAGAAATATTGTAAGCGGTGTGCCACAAGGCTCTATTCTTGGACCACTATTATTTACAATATACACTTGTACCATGCCTGAACTTTTAAAAACTTGCAAAATTCATATGTATGCTGATGATACGCAGCTTTATCATTCATTTTCGCCTGATGAAGCTCATCGTTCAATTAATGAGATCAATAGTGATTTGCAAATTTTGGCTACCGTATCGCACAAACATTCGCTTTCAATTAATCCTTCTAAATCAGTTATACTAATATTTGGTAGTAAAAATGTTGTAAGGGATTTTAGAGACATTGCCAGATTCTCTATTGATGGTGTTGACATTCCTGTAGTTGACCACGCAAAAAATTTAGGTGTTATCATGGATTCCTCACTTAGATATCGCCTGCACATAAATAGTATTGTACGAAAAGCTTACATAAATTTAAAACTTTTATATCCTCATAGGCATTATTTAAACACAAGAACTAAGGCTATGTTGTGTGAAGCACTTGTTTTATCTAATTTTTCTTATTGCTCACCCTTATATGGGCCATGCCTCGCACAGGATAGTCTACAACTAATTCAACGTGTGCAAAATTCTTGTTTACGTTATATTTTTGGAGTTAGAAAATTTGAGCGCATATCACACAAGTTGTTGGAATTAAGATGGCTTAATATGAATAATAGGTTGAAGTTACAAACTGCTTGTCATTATCATAAAATAATAACAACAGCAAAGCCTGATTACCTTTTTAGTAAACTGATGTTTCGAACTGATGTTCATAATTTAAATCTCCGTAACTTAAACCTTATTATTACAACCCCTGCTCACAAAACTGCTTTATTTGAGAGATCTTTTCGTTACCATGCTTCGAAAATGTATAACTCTCTGCCGTATGATATTAAAAAGCTTAGTGGTCGTTCATTTAAACAACAGATGCGTCAAAGACTTTTTTTGTTGCAGGAATCGCATACGTAATTTTTTTTTTATGTATATATATGTCGGTTTTGTGTTATCTCATTACTTTTTATGCGTGCGTTAGGTTTTGTATAAAATGAAAAAAAATTCTTTCTTTGCAGAATTATTTGTATAGGCAATTTCTTAATTTTTATAATTAATTTGTCAAGGTTTGAGTGGCAGAGCAGGGCCTAACTAACAATTAGGCATCTGAACTCCGCCTTGTGGTTCTTGTATAAACCTATTAATAATAGTTTTTTCTTTATTGTTATGTATTTATTACTATGTATTTCCTATTTTATTATGTTATTAAACTAATTCCTGTTTTCTTTTTTATACAAGAATAAAGACATTTATTATTATTATTATTATTATATCACTATGGAGAAAGGTATTATTATGTAAACAAAATTAGAATCGAAAATATGTAAAAACCTATTTTTCTAAAGAGTAAAAATTTGAATATAACCCTTTTATAATATAATTTTATCTACTTTGCGTTCGTACTGAGGCTATTACGATACTCGTTTGCGTATCGTATAGACAAAAAAGGGGTGCTATAATAAAAATACTAAACACCGACTAATTAATTTGGGATGTTATAATTAAAATACTAAAAACAGAGTAGTTATTTTTTTAGCGTTGGTAACCGTAGGTACTTCGCTCCGTGTACATATTGTTAGGTTTTTGCGTTCGAGCTATTTAAAAATTATTCACTGCTTCTGTATTAAACATTTATTTACAACTATTAATTATTATTATTTACAAACACACGAATTATTTAAACTACGAACTCAAATACTTATGAACTACAGGCACTATTTCTAACAACGATACGCTAATTATTTATTTATTCACAACTTAAACATTAAGGATTTATCTGGTTATTTATCTGTTATTTATTTCACTACGGTTCGTTTATCACGCGCTCTTCGAGTTTGATGAGAGAACTGATGAGAACTCCGGCGGCCAATTTCCTTCGAGATCCATCTAGATTTCGCTGAACCTTTCTGGGAACGGCATGACGCATTCGCGTGTTAGCCAGCAAGGTCACTGACGTCACGCGTCTGCAGCTGCCTTCAAGGGCGCTGACGTCACGCGTCTGGACCTGGGGTCCAAGGGTGCAAGGTCGTTACACTGCCCCCGCCTTAGGTCGTTCTGTCGGATGCCTGTCACTCGCTCTTGTGGGGTTTGATAGCGGTAATTGCAGGCGGTGCCCTTCTTGCACACGGACTGGCTGAAGAAGTAGCAGTCCACCGTGGGCTCAATGCTTGGCAACGGACTGCATCAGCAGACCTCGATCCGGATGCCGGTCCGGTCGAAGACTACTTCCAGCATGCTGCGTACAACCCTCCAGTCCAACGAATCCAGGCCGCATCCTAATTTCGGCACCGCTAGCCGGGTTTCGCCGTTCTTCACCATCTGCTCCTTAAGGTCCAAAAGAGCAGACCAGAGCTCCTGGTAACTAGGTTTTTCGTAAGACAACCTTTTCGTCACCAGGTAATAAATGGAGCTGTTGCCTTCCTTCAGCTGCAAGGTTCTGCCAACCTGAGGTGCCTGCTCTCGCAGCTGGTCTGACCGGCCAAACTTCTCCCGGAAGGCAGCGGCGATCCCCCTAGACATCAGGATGTCCTGGGCGACGGAGTGTGCCAGGGAATACTGCCGCAGGGTGTCGAACAGGTCACGCTGCACCTCTGTAGTGACTCCGAATCGTGCAGTCTTCGTACCCCCATAAGCGGCCATAAACTCCTGGAAGGAGGTTCCTCCGGTGCCTAGTCGTCTCAGGGGTTGTTCCGTGACAGCCTCCACTTCCTCATTGGTTCCGGCATATGGGGCCAACCGATTGAAGTGCACCAACCTGCACTTTCCTCGAGGAGGTTTCTGGATTCGGTATACCACGTTATTCAGTCGAGCAACTACAGTGTAGGGGCCTTCCCAGCTATTTAAAAATTATTCACTGCTTCTCTATTAAACATTGATTTACAACTATTAATTATTATTATTTACAAACACACGACTTATTTAAACTACGAACTCAAATACTTATGAACTACAGGCACTATTTCTAACAACGATACGCTAATTATTTATTTATTCACAACTTAAACATTAAGGTTTTATCTGGTTATTTATCTGTTATTTATTTCACTACGGTTCGTTTATCACGTTCTCTTCTGTCTGATGAGAGAGAACTGATGAGAACTCCGGCGGCCGTGTATTAAAACAAATGGAAACCTACAGTTAGACTTCAACAAACTTGTTCTAAATTACGGCCAAAAACGTCGTATTACGAGCTAGAGTTTTCTGGCGTAAATTTTCGAATTCGCCGTAAGGTCTACACATTACCCTTTTTCTCTTTATTTAACGATAAGGAACTGGACGAAAATACTGTCAATGTGACATTTGTCCAAAATGACGGGCAATAACAAGCACTTGAGCAAGCCTAAAGTCTTATTTTAAGCGTTAGGGACTTCTTCGAAGAGGAGAAACGTCGGATTACAGATGTCAGGAATGTCTTGGTTTGAATAATGTGCTTAAATGAGCATCTCTTGCATTAAAGATTAGGTATATGTCAAATTATTTCTAAAGTCTACTACCTGCGATCTAAATGTTCTTTTTGAATTTCAATGCAAATTAAGACATACGTTTTAAACGCTATCTTTTTATTGCTGACGTCACAGAAAAAGGGTAATGTGTAGACTTTACCACCGTTCTAATTTTGTTCGCCTTTGTCCCGGCGAAAGTCGATCTCAGAACTTAGATGATATCCTTTGTTCAGCCTTATTTTGACCGTTTTAGCTGTTCTTACTTCTCTTGCTTGTTTTAGATTCTGTTTTATCGACCATGATGATCGACCTGTTTTGTTTGGTACGAACCATCCAGGTTGATGCTTCCTCAATTTGTCCCTTGTGTCATCCGTGAAGCGGCCTTGACTTTATTTTTAGCATGGACTTTACTGCGGGCTTAGAGCTGGTAATATCGCCTAGGAGAAGCTAGCTTTCTGCTATTGTCTGTACAAGAGGTAGTAATTCGTCCAGTGAGTTCTGTATTATAGGTGGCCATATATCTTTGTACTGTATTTTGCGTGGATTATCAGTAGTTTCGACTGATCCCATCAGGGTTCCTCGGGCTTCATTTTGCCTATTGTGTGATTACGTGACTTGTGTTCTTGTATGATGCATCTTGCGTTGTGATGATGCCTCATCTGAATACACTTCAGGCCTCATCGAAGGTTAACCTGCTGTAGTAAAGATATTCACTCAAAGTTAAAACGGACATAGTTTGTTGGTGTTATAAATTAAATGTTGTATATAACACGGTATTAAGCTGAGCCTTATTCGCTCGGGAGACTTAAGTCTCCTTCTCGGATAAAGATATATTTGAATCCGTTGTTATATTGTAATGGTATTAGGACCACGGCTCGACTCTGCTAGCAGTGCAACTCGATGAACAATTCAGTAAGCACAGAGTTGGGGTGTTTTATGTGGCTGCAATGATAAGATTAACAATCAAACAATGAATGCATTGGTAAAGATATGTTAGTAATAGTAAAGAAATTGAGTAAAAGGAACGCAAGGGGCAAAGCTTGTTTTTTCACAGGGGTCGAAATTTACTTTCAAAAATTAAACAATAGGTTTGTGCAGAATGAATAGCCGAACCGCAAGAAAGTAATAGACACAAAAAGGTTTGCTATGTGCATGTAAAAGAAGCGTAGCTTTCAATTAAGCTAGTCAATGAAACTGGTGAGGAATTGCAAAAGGTAAAGAAAGCTGGAATAAAATAACAATACATTGCGAAAGAGCAATTTTGAAAAGCAGGCAGCAGGACATGAAAAAGGAATTCGAACGCAGGCAGCAGGACATGAAAAAGGAATTTGAAAAGCAAGCAGCAGGACATGGAAGAAGCAAATAAGAAGTAATGAACTCTATAAATAATAAGTGCATTTAACGTTAGTGAAAATCAGAGCAATTAATAAAACGTGTATGTGTGTGGGGCAAAAAAAACAATTTAGATTAAGAAAAGACAATATTTTAGTTTGTAAGAAATGTAAAATTATCTACTCAAACTTATTTCTAATATGTGCTAAAATTCATCAAAACTTATTTCTGTTAGCATTGTAACTATCGCAACGAGATTTGTTTTTGTTTAAAATAATAGAATAATTATGAAGCTTGACATTGTGAAATTTGTGCTCCACTTTAATTAAAGTTTTAATATAATAAATGAGCAGTTTGAAACCTGAAAAGTATATTATTGTGTTGTGCACGTGTCAAAGTCCATGTGGGAATGCTTGTGGGGGTTTCCGCAACATAAAAATAAAATTTTCTCCGAGAGCATCTCCGACGATTTCGGCAGCCGTTCAGTTCGGGATTCCGATATCCAATTCCGGCCAAGAGGAGGGTCCAGAGCCAGGAGTCTTTACTGCTACACATCGGGCAGGACTGCGGGAGTGCAACCGCCAGCATCAACACCAGAGAAAGCCGTTCCAGAGGCAGATACTAACTGGGGTCATCTCCGAGCATTGAGCAGCTACCACCGATTAGTAAAGGTAGGGAATTTGCCTAAAATAACAGTCTTAGCGTGCGGAATTCGAGGGGCATACAAGAATAGACCTTACTGAAGAAGAAACCAGCTTTTTCAGGGCTCCACCAAAAGCGCAGTTCGAAAAATAAGCAATACGTCCCAAATTTTGAGGTTATGAGAAGGTATCGAAGCGTCCGGTTAAACAATTGCAAGATTTAAGACGGCGTCCATCTGATGTCACGAAATAAATACCTGCCTGAAACAAAAAATGTTATTTGCCTCCAAAGCGCGAAGATTTGAATAAATACCTTACGAATGTTCATAATTTCGCTCATTTTATTAAATACCGCTGACTGCACGACAGAAACCATTTTGTGGGATTTTTGACAGATTGGTAAACATTTAACTACCGCGTATTTGAACTAATTCCGGTGTACAGTACCGTATCAGACAAATTATAAATTATAACCTACTAGGAACTCACCCTGGGATTAAAGAGTTATTGTTCTACTGAGCCAGCGTTTTTCCAAATTAATTGCAGCTAAATAAAATATTAAAAAGGGCATACAACCATTTATTTTGTCCAGTAAATTAGTACGGGTCACATTTTAACCAGCCTAACAGTTCAAACACAATAATAACATTAAACAGAGGATTGTGCATTTTGGATTTGCCTCTAATATAACAATTAAATTAATAAATAATAATATAGCAAATTATATCAAAGTGGAGCCTTTACAATATAAATAGTTAGTACATAAATACACTGACCAACGCTAAGATATGAAAAGTCTAGAATGATAAATAAAACTTTTTAGAAAGTTGTCAAAATTGAGAAACATTAAATATTTATCTAGATATATAAGAACTTTGTAGGCTGGCTTCTTTACAAGCTGTATTAAAATAAAATCATAGACAAAATTATAAATACTTTGAAATAACTGAAATTCTGAATGTTTATTTCTACACTTCAGTAGAATAACTTCTCAATGCAGTTTTAGAAGCACAAAGATATCGCAAAATGATTGAAAACCACGTGACCGTGTAATGTAGGCAACCCATTTAACACTGTTGGCAACAACGTTTAGAAAATTTAAAGCTAACAGTAGCAGTAGCGTGCCTACGTACTACGAAACAATTATTTTAAAGTAACTTGGCTGGAAATAGCATGTAGTGAGTTGGATAATAGGTACAGCATAGTACAACATGAGATTTTAAAGCTACACCACGACGTGAATGCCTAAAAATGTCAGATAGGTGCAATATTAGAACCTTCAATTCACTAAGTTCCAAAGTGTCACTAGTCACATAGTCTTTAATTATTATGATGTTCCTGTATAAATAGTATTTTATAGGGTTGTGTTTGTTATATCTCGCAATAAGAAGATTTTTAGTAAATTTCAGTGAAATGATCCATTAGTTATTTTCATAGAAAATACTCGCCAGGCAACTTTTCCAAAATGAACGTCTCTGCGGGTGGTAATAAATTGTATGTAGTTTGCTTGTCACTTTTAATTGCGTAATAAATTGTATCCCAAACCAGATTATAATGCAACATTAGATTCTTATGTAATGCCAATAATTAAGATATTAGGTTTTTTGTATATAGGGCATTCACTAAATACAAAAACATTTAAATTTTTTTGAAGTTGGCATGTGTATATAATTTTTCTACTAGGGATTCTGTATTTTGTTTTGCAAAGGTTTGCACGCCTGCATACTGGTAGATTTGAATTTAAAAATGACATTTAATATTTCTCATTGTCAGTGTCAAAGTAGATATTTTTCTAGAAATAAGTACATTCCTAAACAAAGATGAATTTTGGAAGTACACTCATGAAATTTTGGATATCAAAGGCGACTTTGTGTTTTTATGTTTACTGAACAGACTATACTATTATATGCTTTGACGTATCAAAGAATACTGGATTTTATGGTTATTCGTTTTAAGATACTTCTGTAATATACAAAGTTAAGATATACCGGGTGTCCGTTCTCAAAGTCGAACATAGGCGATTAACATTGTACTGAACGTCTTTGCCGATTCCTGCTCGCCAATTCAACTTACAGGGAAGTTAATGGTGTCAATGGAAAGATAAAGTTATTCGGCATCAAATGATAGCAATAATAATATTCAAGATGCGATTTTTATTTTAAAATACTAATTTAAAACTTGGGAATTTAGAAATATGCCATGCCTTGCTTTTCAAGTTCGATAGCATTTGTTAAAACAAATGGTAAATAATTGGCGTAAATCAGGTGTTTTCTGTCAACGTCTGTTAAAATTATCTACAGAAAAATGAATTATTTCAATGAAGAACGAGTGAATTGCCTATGGTCGACTTTGAGAATGGACACCCGGTATGTAGTTGCATGTATCCTAATTAAACAAGGTAAATACTATTTAAAAGACGATGAAGGTGTTTTTCTTTAATGAACATATTAGATATTCTTTTTACATTAAATAATTTTACTCCGTTTGCCTAGTTTCTTCGTACACTAACTTGTAAGTTTGTCGGTAGATAGCGTATTTAATTAAGTCTTACTATTGGAAACTTAATTAAAACGTCGTGTAACAAAGCATTCTCGTGAGTAAATTATTATTATTTCTGCGCTAATTTCCCAGTTGTATTACAGCTTGTGAACGACAGTATCTATGGCATTTGGTTTTATAGAGGATAATGAATTATATAGGTATTTCTGCTGCCCCTTGAAATAGACTCCACATGCTAGACGGTTTTCTCATAGGGCTTCAATATTTCTATTCATAAAATGCGCAATGATGCTCACATCTAAATTTATTTGACAGGGGTTTTGTCTTAACGCCGCCCTATCTACAAAATTCGGTAGCTTACCTTATACAAACAGATGCGTAGAAAGCCAGGAGTAACACATTTGCTCACAGCTATTGAGAAAATTGATATAAAATTTGTTTGTTAGTCCAAGGCTAAAAATATGCAGTAGGCTTTGTATTATATAAAATTTACCTGGATATGGTGTTCCCTGGAAGAAAATAAAGTGCTGCCGTAATTATTTAACGGGTTGTGCACCTATTTTGTTTATTTACAATTTAATATTTAATTATAGAAAATTTATTCTGTTTGCAAGAAAAAGCATAAAAAACTTAACAGTAAAGGAAAAATTTAGTACATGACACTTTTTTTGGGGATTAAGATAGGACCTGCATTGCGACAGTTTCATTTTGAATAATAACCAAGAATATGCAATTAATAAAAATAGTTTTGAGATCGTATTTGAATAGACTTTACATGCTGATTTGAACTGTTTCGCATAGAGAAGATCAGTAGATATTTTCGTATACGATGTTGACAACAATACTAAGAATAAGAGGAATTGTTGTAAAAGCGTTTATATAGACGAGTCATGATAAATGAACAAATAACTAAATATATTTTCTCTTTTTCTTTATCTTCTTTTCCTTCACTGCATTGTAGAGGTTTCTACATTTGCTTATGTTTTGTACCGTCTTTTGTGTTTTCTTTAGTTTTTCCCCACTGTCATTTTCTATGGTTTCATGTTTTCATGGTCGCATGTTGGTCATGGTTTTTCTCTGGGCTTCTTACTATATTTTATGATTTCCCATACGAATTGAAATAGTGGAAAACAATAACAAGCACAAGATTATAAAGAAGCGAAGGAAAGAGGACATGCTAATGCTACTCCATACTTTAATGGTAAGTTGGACATACACAATGGAGATCTAGAGCAGGGACCATGAGGAGACACGTACTGGGGGACGAATTAAAAATGAACAACCGTTGATTGACTTCTGTGCAAATCGCGATCTGGGCACAGGAGGAACAATTTTGCCTTACAGACTTCGCCTTAAGGTGGTTTGGGTATCACCGGACCATAAGACCGAAAACCAAATATCCACGTTGAACTTACCAGAAGATGTGTCAGGTCATTTTGTATTTTAATTAGCCACCTAGGCTTTAGGGCAGCGTGCCCGTATGCTAAACCCTTTTAGTTACTTATTTGGCTTCATCGCCTAATTCCATAATAATGATTTTGCACATATTTGGCCTCAAGCGCAGTATTTCTCGTCATCCGGGGCACCCCTTTGTTGGTACTTTGACAATCGGGTGTTAACGCTCTCAGGATTTCCGAACCTTCTAGAATTTACGCTGTTGGTGTGACTGCGAGGCCTCGCGCTGTCTTCGTTATCGGCACTTATTTGTTTTATTGGGCGCCTCGCCATTGGCTGTCTTTGTCACCGGCGCTTATTTGTTTCATCTTATCGCCTCACGATTGGCTGCCGAGATATAGTCACGTGGGGACGCGACCGATGTGTCATGTTGCAGCGTTTCCCTCTAGGCAGTTGATCGCAGCCCGTTGCAGAAAGCGTTCGTTTGGTGGTTGTGTTATCCAGGCGGCGTCCTTTGGCCCCTTAGGTGCCCGAGGACGCCTGCCGCTGTTGATTAATATTGTTGCCGTGGAGGCCCCCTTTGGTGTTGCCCGTTTCGAGGTGTTGCAGCGAGCGCTGCGAGAATTGTTTCACCTTCGAGAGGTGTTGTGGTTGTGCGAGCTCCGAATTGTTCCGGCGTAGCGTGGGTGCATCTTGAGTCCAGTTTCTGCTCCCGTAAGTAAGGGGTCGTCCCCTTCATCTCGACATTCGAGGATCTGTCCCGCAGAACGTAAGTGGCCCATTTTCGTCGTCAAGTTGTACGCGTCCTGACGCGTCGCACGTCGCCATTATGGCGGATACCCACTCATCACTATAACCGTCGAATATCGAATGTACCTGCCGCCTAAGACTGCAGCCTGTCGCAATTCAACTGTACCAGGCTTCCCGACCGCCTACGTATTAAGGTATGTGTATTTGAACTGATTACCGTTGTGAACGCGAGTGTTCCTGTCCCGCGGGGAGCATTAAGTCCCTTGTGCGAGTTGTTTTGGAACGCCGCGAGCGAGCCCGTCACGTCTCTTGTGCCTACAGGCACTGTCGTCATATTTGCCCGCATTTCCAAATTACAGACTGTCTATTTTACAAGGGCTGGCGTTACTGTATGTTGCATAAGGCGTCGCGCCCACATGCTGTGCGTTTATTTCAAATTACCGATTTTCTATTTACAAGGGCTTGCATTACTGTATGTTGCATAAGGCTTCGCGCCCACATGCTGCGCATTCATTTCGAATTTTAGACTGTATCTTTGCACGGGCTTGCGCCTAGTGCTATCTTGTGTATTCTGTACATCTGTCGCTAGGTTTAGAACGTGCGCCAGCTGGTGTTTTCTTAGATATAATATATATATATATATATATATATATAGGGCGACGCATTCCGCTGCCCCATTGTAACCCGTGATTCAATATATGACTTGTTAATTAAGGGAACTATTGTTTTGTTTCGATTTGTGCATGTTCTGTTTCAGATAAGCGCTCCTTCAGTGTAATGATTATTGTGCGACGGGACGAGGGAGCCTTGAGTAGAGATGGGCGCGTGAGTGAATTTTCGCTCACGTCACGCACGTTTCACGCTTGCTTTAAACAGTCACGTTCACGCACGTTCACGCTCACGTTCACTCACGTTCACGGCGTGACACGTCACTCACGACGTGACACGCAGCTTTTATTTCAAAATTTAAATTCAGATAGAACAGAATGTTCAAATTTAAAACCAATGAAAAAACCCTAAAGAGAACTAAAAATATGTTTTGCACCTGACATAATTTACGTGGTATGTTGCAATCAGAATAGTTGACATAACAAGAAAAAAATGAAAATTGACTACAATAACTTCGACAAGGGATAAATACTGATTTCTCGCAAATATATTTCTTGCAGCTGTCTTCAAAGACATTACTTTTAATATCAAAAGCTGTCATTGGAATTGACGTTTCCGTTATTGGTATGAGTACAGAAGGTATATGTTGCTAGGCAACACTTTTAATTCGTAGGTTTGAAAGTACTTTTACGTACAAGGATCAACATTTTCAGCGTTAAGGCGAGTATACAAAAAAAAACATTAATTTTATTAGAATAATAAGTTCATCTACACAAGTACACAATAAATTGGTTTAAAAAGAAAACGTAATCAACATTTTCAGTGTTAAGTCAAGTATACAAAACAAAACATTAGGTACTTTTCTAAAAATAAGTTCATCTACACATCTACACAATACATTTTTGGTTTAATAATAAAACGTAATTAACATTTTCAGCGTTAGTCGAGTATAAAAAACAAACCATTACTTTTATTAGAATAATAAGTTCATTTACACATCTACACATTAAAATGTTGATTTAAAAATAATATGTAATCAATATTTTCTGCGTTATGTCGAATCCTGCGCTCTTCTAAAATTCGCCCAGCTGTAGAAAATACCCTTTCGCTTGTAGCGGAACTTGCCGGTATGTTTAAAATTTCTCAAGTTTTTTTAACAGTGGCGTATTTACACTGTTTTTCCAAAATCCTAAAATGTCATCTACATTTCCGAATTTTAATTTAACATATTAATTTAGTTCTGTTTCGACATCATCCTAATTACATGTGTCATCGTCAGAGCTATCTCTAAGTGTAGAAAGATAAGAATCTGATGCTGATGTACCAGTTTTGAGTCGTTTGCTATGCATTTCATCATTATCATCTATAGTTTTATTTGCATTATAATCTTCTCTTTTATGTGAAGGTATGAACTTTAAGGATTTATAATTAGGGTCCAAAAATAAGGCCACATAATCTAACTTGTTTGGCAGAATTCGTGATTTAATGAATTTAAAAGTTGCTTCACCCTGCAGTTTTTTATTCGTTACTAAATATTCAACGTGAAATTAACGTGAAACGTGAATCACGCCTTGGAAATGTTCACTCACGTTCACTCACGTTCACGTCACGATTTTCAAATATTAGTCACGTTCACGACGTGACACGCCGTGACACGCCGTGACACGACTGTTTTCACGTCACGCGCCCATCCCTAGCCTTGAGCGTACAGGTGGGTGAGACAGCTGCGTAGTCGCGGCCGGATGGCACCTAATTACAATCTTTGCATAAGGCAATCCCGAAATTGTTATGTGAACTTGCAACTCATGAGTAACCCTATCGACGGAGTGTCTTGAATACTTCGCCCCCGTCTAACCGCCCAGGCCCGGTTATTCGGGTTAAGACAGGCTTGGCTCTTTATTTTACCGTTATTTACCGACCCTCTGGCCGTTACCTTTAGATAATCTCGTTAAGAACCCGCCCAACTCCACTGAAAGTCTAGCCGGCCTATCCTGTTGCGGCTGGGTAGCGGCCTAGGAGAACTTTCGTCCCGATTTCGTCCATTACGGCACGCGCCGGCCGTTTCGTTTATGTATGAGCCGGTGCGGTGTCGTAAAGACCGTTTAAGACCGTAACAGATGGAGAAGGCGTTTACAAGATGTCAGAAGCAAAAAGTGTGTGAATAACGAAAGCTACCATCAACGGGCTGTTCCTGAGTTTCAAATTTAGATACTATAATGAATAACTTAAATGCATATAAGAAGAAGCGCTACGACATCGGCAAACTGAAGTAATACCCCAATATAAAGATGCATTCAAGATCGAGGTACAGAACAGGTTTCAGACATTGGCCGAAACTGCAAGCGACACCTTAGAGGAAGAATGTAGTGCAGTAAAAGGTATCTTGAAAAGAGCGTGTGTGGGAATACACATGGGGAAGGTAAAACAACAAGAAAGCAAGATTGCTGCAAATGCGCTTTAAAAACGAGATGTGTGAGACAAGATAAACGGAACTGGACGGAAGAGTTGTCATGAGCTTTATGCCATAACGAGAGTGCTATCAAGGAGGCACTAGCAAAGAAACCAACCAGTAATAATCAAGGAAGGAGAGCTACTCACGAATTTCGAGGAACAGCTCAAGAGGTGGAGAGTGCAGAAATTTTCAGCAGATATCGTAGCGGCAGAGAAAGAAAACAAAGCAGTTGATGCGGAACCCTACCCGAGGATCAATCAACACATTCACGGTGAATGCAAGAAGGGTAGTACTGAAGACAATATTCAAGTGCTATGAACAGTATCCCGACAGAAATACTAAAAGCTGACTTTAGAAACACAGCTGCGATGCAACAGCCGCTGTTTGAGAAGATATGTACAGCTGGAGAGATGCCCAAAGACTGGAGAAGAGGACTGATTACAAAAACATCTGAAAGCGTATGCAGTGCCAGGTAAAATAGTGGACCCCATCGAACAGACCTACGGAATATTTACGCATCAAATCGCCAACAAGGAGCCACTACTGGACCTGTTACTGGTGACGTTCAGCGTGTGACAGTGTTATATGCTTCCACCAACGATATTCTTGATCGTTAAATGCAGTGGTGAACAAGGTGGCATGAAGCGCTGGGCGCTGGGCGGAAAATATCTGTCTATCTGGCATCGAAGCTTAAAGATCTAACTACATAAGCTTCAAAAGTAAAAATCAACAAGACGAAGAAACTTCGTATTAATGGTTAAATAAAAAGAAATGCAATGGAGGGGGAGGATCTAGAGGATGTGAGCTAGTTTATGTATATTGGGAATGTTGTGATCAATGACGGATGGGCTGCAGAAGATGTGTCGCATAAGATCAGGAGAACGAATGCAATCTTTTTGCAGTTATACCCGATCTGGATGAACAAATACAGACTACGACAAAGTTACATATCTTTCGGAACAATGTGAAATCTGTTCTAATATATGGCGGGAAGACCTAGAAAGATACAGAAACCATACCAAGCTGCAAGTATTCGTTAACCATTGCATCAGAATCCAATGAAGTCAATGGAAAAAACCTGTTGCCACACAGATAAAAAATGAAAGTGAAAGTGGATTCTGGAGATTCTTCTCTCTTTCATTCTGGAAAAATTCTCAAATCAAACTGATTGTTCATGTTATTCAGTATTAACGCTGTAATACCTTCAGTCTTCTTTTTACTTCGCTATTTCTAATCTCTCGTCGGGACAGTTAGTTGGTATAGAGACCGAGGGCAAGGTTATTGTCCGGCAAGGCGTCTTTTGAGTGTTATCGTTGTGTGTAATGTAGCAGCCATTTTGGGAGCATTAACGGCACTTAGAGGCAATTTTGACGTTGTTAACGACCCAAGCCACATCCTACAAGTTTAGAATGCCGTTTCACGTCTCGTTATTTAGTGGAACTTTATATCGACCCTTGGTCGGATATTTGGAAGAACTTATATCGTTCCGCTATCAAACGTTCTATCTATAACAACGCCGTACGTCGACGAAGATTTCAAAAACCTTTGACGCCCGTCTTAGACGTTCTGAATAGAAGCTGTGTCTTCCTTATTCTACAAGCACGGGCCGAACGTTTTTCTAAACCGAGACTCACGCTGCATACCTAATTTTAGTTCACACAAAGGTTGATTTAACATGGTTAATGCATTCAATGTTACCGATATTGCTGCATTTCCAACTAATTTGTATACAGTACATTGGTTAAGTATGCATGTTGTAAATTAAAGCCACTGTAAATATATTAAAGTAGTTAAGTAATGCATGCTGTAAAATATTTAAAAATTTCCCTCTTTAGGCGGACCCAATTATCTGCACTATTCACTTAACTGGGAAAAATCTGGCCTTGCTTTGGGAATGGATTTTTACTGTTTACTTCTACAATTAATACAAAATCTAAAATTACACGAGAAACTTTTCGAATATAGTTTTGCACAAAAAATAATAATTAGTTTTCTAAGTTATTACCTTATTTATTTCCCCATTGTGAATTTAAACTGGGTTTAAGAACTGTACATAAATAATTTTTATTTAGTGTTTAGTAGTACCATTATCAGACCTTAAAAAATAAATTTTGAAGCAAGATTAATTCTTTTATATATTTACCAGCAAAATTAAACATTTGCTATAACTTTTAAAGTAAATTTATTTACTGGGCTATCTTGCCTCTATCGTCCAAAGATCTTGAAAGATTTACTACCATGAAAAAATTGTACCAAAATGATGTCATATTTGAGTTTAAGGGACCCGTGGAACGCCACTGACCTCACTCGTTGAACGGTTTACCTTTGATATGCATACGCAATAAAATTAGGGTAAGAGCACCTTTCATCGAGAATTTAGGGTTAGGTCTTATGAAAACATGAAAAGAAGACCTAGAGCCATACGTCAATCAGTTTTTAAATTTTTATAAACATCATAAAACGTTTTGGAATCCTGCTCCTGGACAAAGAGGTTAGTGGAAATCATGTCCCAGTCGTAAAACAACACCCTTTTGCCATTTTTTCAAATCACGAATGTGTCAAAAACACAGAGTTGTAACCTGGGGCGCCTGCAATAAATTAAAAAAAATGATGGTCAAGTATGACTGTTTCCATTTTGTGCACTGATCTTTTTTAGTGTCTTTTTGTTTTTTTAAAGTAAATATATTGTTGTTATATATGACTGGTCAAACTGGAGAATCTAATAATAGCTAAATAAATGAGTTCGCAATTAAATGAATATAAAAATTATTAGTTATGCTACCCTTTAATGATTAATCACGCTGCTTAATTCTTTTGTTCCGACTAGCCGTTATATTCGCAAAACTCTAATCCCAGGGTTGAGTTTCTACACAGTGAAACATTTACGCAATTGTATAATAATTGCACGAGTATGGCGAATGCTTCTTAATAAAATTTTAACCTCAAATAATGATAGCAAAACGACAGAAATTTTGCGTTCAATTTTACTTTTAATCCAAGCAAGCTGTTGATAATTACGTCATAGGTAAATAACAATGAAAATAAATGCAACTCCGTAACTATGCAAACCTGTTTATCAGTAACCAGGGAAGGACGCCAACCTGCTTCAGAGCGTTTTAGGGACCCCAAATGCTGCAAACTGCTCAAAATCCGCCTTTTTATTCCACTCTGTGCTGTCGTCTATTCCTCTCCCTCGACTGCGGTGCTTAGGTGACCCAACTTGCTGCTTGTGTGCATTTGCTGGTCCTCCCAATATCGCTGCTATTCGTCGTATCTGCTCTCAGGCTTCGTTTGCTGCTCCAAATCGGCGCTGCGCTTCTCCATATCGTGGCTGTGTGTCGCAGTCCGGAATTTTGCTGCTCCAATCTTGATTATTGACTGATTACCGAAAACATTGCACATACACAAACTAGCCCTGGTTAGATAACAATAACAACCAGTTGCAACTGAAAAGGATTTTAATTACACGAATATTTACAACAACTTTATTTGGAAGCCAGCACACAGCCTTCTACTTGACTTGTTCTTATTTACGAGCGTTGCTTAGTAACCTACTACATTCTATTATTTGTGAGTACAGATACTTATAGTCCATTTACTTGACATCTGCACTGTCAGTGTCAAAATTTAAAAAAATTCTTGACTATACCTCAAAAATAATGTGTTTTTTATTAGACTGTACAGTAATTTAATTGTTAAAATGTGAAAAATAGCAGTGGTGCCAACTTAATGTCAGTTTGACAGTGCAGATGTCAAGTAAATGGACTATAATCTTATAAATTAAATGTTTGTTTTATCAGATTGTCAAATATTGTTGCTCTAACCTCACATTTATTTTAATTCACATAATTTTCACTTTTCTGTCACTCTTAAATTGCTGACGTTACAGGATGCGTTATGCGCTTAGGCGCGCTGCATAATTTATTCAGTATATCATTACCCGTAGCTGCATTGACTGCCAGCGTAGCATGTCTCTGTGAATACAAACTAACTGCACTTTTTCTCTGTGACGCTTCGCCACCGTTTTCACTAACACAATCAGATTAGCATGTCTTACGTTACTTCAAATATCTGAGCATTTACCAAAATTATAGTAGCACTTATCATATTAAGTCATAACATTAAATTAACAAAACCCTGCCGATATCGTCTCTCGGAACCTATGTGCTCTTCTTAGTCTAATTAACTTATAAATTAGTTATCAATTACTGTTTATAAATGTATCAATGTTTAATCGTAATTTCTTCTAAATATTAGTTTTTACACTGCTACTCCAAAAAGGCAATGTTATCGTTTGTTTGTTTGTGTTGTTCAGTTTTTTACAGATGTATTGCAATTACTTTAATAAAGAATATATAGTTCAGGTATATTAAGACATTTAGACAAATACTTTTTTCTTAAAACGGAATATCAATACTGGATACCACAGACGCTAGTCGTCGAATGGTATAACTTTCTAAACGCCCGTGTACTGCAGGGTTAATGTATCGATACAGAACACACAACTTATAATAAATGTTCAAAAGTTAGTTCACCAGTCTGAATGTATAACTATCAATGAAGAACTAAGCTCTCTTGCACTCAAAAATTTATATTATTTGTAATATAACTCTTGAATTTTCTGCATTAATTGAGTACGGCCATTTATTTCGACGGCATACACAAGTTATTTAAAGAGACCCCATAAATAAATATCGCAAGGATTTAGGTCGGGAAATCTAGGTGGCAATGGCGTCGGACTTCACTACTATTTCATCTGTTTGGGAAATAAGTATGTAGCCATTGAGTCACTTGCCTTCCTCAGTGTGGTCCCATTCTGCTGGTACCACATATGGGGTTTATACGAAGTACTGTGTTGGTAAATAAGCCACCCTAACATTTACACTAAATCTCTGCTGAGATCTGCTCGATCTAATCAAATGCGGATAGTCGACAAATCAAACATGGTCATTATGAAAACTATTAATCCCGTCTCTGAAAAAAAGTGGATTCATCTGACCATAGAATTTTAGAAATAAAGATGTTATCTTGGTCGTATTATTGCAAAATGCAGTGACTGAACTGTAATCGCTGTTGAGCATCTCTACGGTGCAATGCTTGTACGATCTGCCGATGGTAAGGGTACAGCTTGTGATAGCCCAATATTTCGTGCTATGCGTCTGGTACTAGTTTCAGCTCTTCAGTTACAGCATTTATAACGTTTCCTGGGTCTTGAACATTTACCTCATGCGGGTGAAGGGGTCTTGGAGGAGCGGCACTACCAGTCTTGCGAAGTCTTCTAAATGATGTAGTGAACACGGGATGTGCTAGTTGACGTCTATGAGAAAATATAACTCTCTCTCGCCGCATTACCAGCGTTTCTATTACACCATCCATAAACAAAAATAATGTCTGCATATTCTTCCTTAGAAAATGGATTCATTCTAAGTTTATTTCGCACAAGTACATCTTAACAAATCGTGGTAGAAGGTTTAGAACAGGTTCTTATGTAACTCATGGTTACTAACTTTTGTTTTTAGAATATAAAGACTTTAAAATCGCTATAACTTCTGAACAAAGAATTATAGGAACTATGGTTATGTGCAATTTTTTCATGAAATTAAATGTACGGCTAGTGAATTACCCTGCATATAAGCTGCCTACTGCATCCTATAGCCTTTTGTGCTGAACGACAATAATTACATTAAATAACATTTCAAATTAACTCCTTCTATATATATAGAATTGCTTTATAGTATAAACAATGTTTCTTAATTACTTCGATAAGCTAGACGAAAGATACCATTCGCAATTTCTTGACTCGTTAAGCGTAGCTACACAACTTTTCAGAAGACACCCTAACGAAGCTATTGAAATTCAGGAATAGTCAGGCTTTGTCGATACAGATTTTACTTGAATATGCACGTCCATTGCTTCCAAGAACAAAAGGCATAATATTTTGCAAGTTTTAGTGGAACATCTACGTCAATCATTTTGATACGAGTTGTTCTACGCTGTTTTACGAGTTGATTTTGATTGATAATTTTTCATATTACGTTTTGTGTTAAATGCTTTTTTTGCGAAATACTGACTTAATAATGAACAGAAAATGATTTTCAGTTTTGTGTTAAACGATATCTGTACAGGATTTTGTAGATTTCATTTTTATTAACAACCTCAACATTAATTAAATTTCTCCGACGCCGTATCTATTTATGGCCTGCCATTCAATTTTTTATGGAGGTAACGGCTTTAAACGATTTTTATCGTGAATGGAATATATAATAGGGAAGGGAGAATTTTAACGTTTTTATTAAAGTTTTATGAAACAGTGCAATAAGCTTTTCATGTTGATGAAATTAACAATATAATAGTAAATAATTGTTTCATGGTACAGAATATAAAGAAGACAATTCAAACGTAACTAGTTTGGGTTTTTTCGTACTTTGTTGAAAGAACAAACAGGGTGAATTACGCAGTGCTTTCTAGAAACATTTCTGCACCTTTAGGAACTCGTAGTTATAGCTTCAATATTTTGAAATTTGGATTAACGGAATTATTAGAAAAAGGAAATTAAAAGTGATTTGTAATAATTCTAAGTTACTTCTAAGGTAATGCTACGTACATGTAATAGGAAAAACTACAAGATAAATTGGAATAAGATGTTTTATCTTAATATAGGACAATCCCCAAATGATTAAATGACTGCATAGTCTCCATCTAATTTAGATAAGCATTTTTATTTGGAATACAAGGGCAAATTTTGGTACGAAGCATTTTACTTGATTTGATGTGTAGTTTTGGTTAGTTGGAGCGGGAAATTACTAGCGTGGGTTGTGGGTATATACATACAAATGGCAGTGTTCATGTTTTATTAGAAAGAATTAACGTTTAAGCTTAAACAATGATTGAGAGTAGTAATTTTATTCGCCTATAAGTAATTGACAATTTTCCAAATAGTAGACCTTATAAAACTGGAACTACTACTATAAATGAAATAATAGCTATTTATATAATAAGTACAAGAGAAGCTACGTAGCGCAGTTGGGTAGACGCTAGGCTTGCATTAAGCAAGTCCTCGGTTCGAATTCCGCAGGAGCCGGAATTTTTTCGCAGCCTTGGCGATTGGAACCGGGCTCGGTGAAACCATTCACAGTTGGGCACCAAATTGTGCTCTACTCATAACCACAGACCTAAGAGATAGAGTATCAAGGTCAACACATCACCATGACCCACATCTCACACAATTGTTGCTGCGCAAGCACAAAAGGCCCGGTCCAATTTTGTATCCCGAATCCGGGGCAAGTTGAGCATTGTACCCCCAGACGCAAACGCATAAAGTACCAGCTGCTACACCGAAAGGTAAAATGAGTTTATCTATAATACATACATACATATAACAAGTACATAATGTAGGACCTATTTAACGAGTTTATTTTGTGGTCGAGCGAGTTTTGCGAGCGAGGTCAATAAAGAAGACGAGTCAATAAAGTCAGATTATGTACGAGTTGTAAATAAAGCTTATTTAAGTACTAAAATTTTAGATTCAGGGCGACAAAAAAATACGTCATTCCACATGTAAAATGTCACTTTGCATTAAAAGCAATTAAAGAAGTATAAAAATTAGCCAAAACAACAGAAAATTGTGACTTCGCTTGAATCTACTTCAGGTAACAGGAAACAAGCACAGTTTAATTTCGATGAATGTTCTTGGATAAATATTGTCACATGCAGGTTCCCAATGTAAGCACCCTGCCAAAAAAAAAAATGTTTGTTAATAATTTCAAAGATGCTGTTTGTGCAGTACCTGGGCGAATTGGTCAAATAGTTTTTTTCTAAATGTGAGGCTTTGCGGCTATAAAATTTTAGATAAAATTTCCACAATTTTGGCAGGCGAAATTGCAGAAGATTTTGAGATTGTTCCGACTCTTGTAGCAAATTTAAAATATGCTACAATAACTAGAGTTGACGTAAAAAGAAGTTTTTCTACATATAAGAACAGTTTAAGTGAAAGGCGACAAAATTTAACAATTGAGCATTTAGAACAATATTTAATAATTAATAGTTTTCTGAAAGACTAAGTTTTAGTGACCAAGTTTTCTATTTAATTTTTTGTGTTACATTTAAAGGTTTTCCCATGAATTATGTTTGCATTTGATTTTGTTAGTGTCACATTACATACTTTTTCTCAGAATTATTGTTATTAGTTAAGAAAATACGATAAAGAAAATTGTTTTTTTGCATTTATGACGTTTCTTTTATAGAGCTTTTTTGTAAGAGTTCATACTTTTTTTTGCTTAAGTTAACGCTTTTTTTTAACATTTTTGGAGTTTTTTAAGCGCTTTTTTATAATTTTTTTGTGCTTATAATTCCGCTCTCTAGTGATGACGAATGCATTTAAGCCTTTGTAACGAGCCCATGCCGTCTTTACTGTTAGCTAAACCGCCTTCATAGTTGCCCATGTAGTTACGAGGGTTTGCATTTGGACTAAGCTTGATATCAAATTAATACAGATAAGCAACGATTGCGGCCTACAAATTAATAGAAGCAAAACATTCCATCACTGGCTTTGATATAACACGAAGGCCTATATATCTGAGATCGATAATAACAGACACTGAAGGCAGTGAAAAATAAATTAAACGCAGATTCGCCATACCTTGGTATTCAAACAAATGAAATTTAGAGTGGCATCTATGCTGGTATTCCGAATTGCAACCTACTCGGCTGGAAGCAGGTTAAGGTAAGAATAGATGAGTTTTAGTAATTCTATGGACGCAGCTTCGTACTAATGAGGTTGTGATGGAAAAAATCAATATTCAAATACGGCGTTCCACCAGAATTAGACAGACACTTTGAAAACAGCGAGATAAACGGATGTTATGGAAAAGTTAGTTATTCAAGGGAAAGTAAATGGAAGCAGCCCACGTGAAAAATCCGCTAATTGCTGGATAGATCAAACGACATCCATTACAGGCCTTGAAATACAAAAAGTGACTAATATAGCCCAAGACAGTGAGAGTAGAGAACAGCAATATAACATTAGATTAGACAGTGTCACCATGCCCTTATATTGCCAAAGATTGTGGAGAGATTTATTTGTTAAATTTGTAACCAGTAGTTACTATTTTATATCGATGAAATGTCGAGTTTCTTTGGTGCAAAAATTGGCATTAATAAAACTCCTGAAGGTAA
Source organism: Agriotes lineatus (assembly GCA_940337035.1). Classification (NCBI taxonomy): domain Eukaryota; kingdom Metazoa; phylum Arthropoda; class Insecta; order Coleoptera; family Elateridae; genus Agriotes; species Agriotes lineatus. The sequence goes on along the minus strand of OW679195.1, from coordinate 141,143,200 downwards.
TTCTAGATTTTGTAATTTCGTACCAAAAATCCTAACTAATTAAATATAGGTTACTAAGCTGTATTTGGTGATCCAATTAAAGTCAACGCAAAGCTTTGTTATTTACTGAAAGAAGTAGGTAACTCAATTTGTGTTTTTAATTCCTTAACTTTTATTTTTGATTTCAAGAGCTCTAATGAGAAATACGATCCTTGTATTTTATTTTCAGTTTTAGTAGAAGATATACATTAAGGGAAATAACTTCAAGTAATTAACAATGAATCCTTATACAATTGTACTCGAAACAAAATTTTCTAAAATACTTATTGTGCATTTCAAGTAAAATATAACTTAGTAAAACGGTCGATTTTTCAATGAACTTCACAATGATCTTACGTTATTAAGATAATTAAAGTTTGTGTGTGAAAATATTCAAATTAATCGTATAAAAAAGTTCAGGCCTTACTAAAATTTTCCGAAAAAGCTAATGTGGACATCAGGATGGCATAAGAAGGTCTCTTAATGCTGGTTTAACTCGACAGCAGACACGAGCTTAATACAATGGATTTGCGAAACGTGAAAAGAGATTGAGTGACACACTTTTTGGGATTATATATGAATAATTAATGAGTAGTTTTCAGGTTTGCGTTTACATACTTATTCAAAAATGTTGCCGAATATTTTAAAGGGATAAACATTTGATTCATTAAGTCAGTTTGCAGCAAAATTGTGGCAGATTATTTAGCGGCTCGATTTTTTATGTGCCTTTGTAAAGTATCCATCCTTGACCATTGATATATTGCAAAACCCAGAGTAATATAGAGAGTTAAATATTTATAAATAACTGGATTTTAGATACCTATGTTACTGAAAAGGAACAAAATGAAAGTAATGTATTTGACAACTGTGGAAAATTTTTGAAATAAATGTCAAATCCACTCGTGAAGAATATGTATAAAGTCTTGGTATATTTTTACTACCAGATATCTAGCAATTGTGACTATTCCATAATAATTGTTGAACATATATTTTATTCAAAAGTACAAGTAACTTGTATTTGAACATACATATTTTTCATTTAGGAAAACTCAATCGAGGGATGTGACTGTAATTTCTTATTTTTTTTTAATTATTGGTCCTCTATAATGCCTTATTGAGAAGAGCACATAAATATTTTCTGAATAATGATTATCTCAACATAATTTTATGGAACACTTTAAATAAAATGCCATCTGCATCATTCTTATGGTTATTACTACGCCCTTTCACAAGACGTTGTGGGTGCAAAGAATTCGCTATAAGTAGAACTTGACGGTCTTTGTATCGTCAATAAAAGTTTAATGGACGTAGCAGCAAAGGTATTTCAACAATATCTTGATAATGTGAAAAGGAGTAAAACGCCATTCTCACTAAAATTAACAAACTGTTTTATTTTATTAATATATTTTTATATTTGCTTGAAAGAAAATGGCTTCTATCATTTTGTAAATATTAGTCGTCTCTGGATCATGACTAAATTATTACTTTAACAAATAAATGGGAAAATGGATTTTATGTAATTTTCTTTCATCCTAGAAATGAAATATGCAAATAAAACATATTTTTAAATTTGAATCTAGCCCTTATAAATAAATGAGCCTGTAGCTTTCACTTTCAAGTACATTTTACAGATTTTTAATATTTTCCTCAACAAATCGAAGTATTGGAATGGAATACACACACCCAGGTCTTTTGATCACAAGTAGATTTGTTTTCCAATAGCGAATATTAATATACACTTCGAATTAATACACTAAACATATTCAGAAATATAATTAAACTAGACCTGAAGAAATTGATTCTATGTTTCTGAACACTAACAGTTATATTTGCTAACTAAACAGAAGTAACACTAGTTACTTCCTATCAATAAACTTTTTATGGGTATGAAACGTAAATAATCTCTGAAATCTCTTTGTGGCGTTCTACTATTCATGCTGTTTATTTGGGCATTTCTAATTAACTGTAAATCCTATAGATATAAATTAATTGCTGTTTTAATATTTATAAAATCTTCCAAATCGGTCTGATAAATATCACACACCTACACATGTTTCAGCATCTCGTTAAATAATGGCTGTAATTATCTCCATTTTCTTTACGGTTTTGCAAATATAGCTTCAGAAAGCTAATATTTACTTCTTAAAAAATCTCCGAAATGAGTATTGATATCCTCTTAACACCAGCCAAATGTATAAATTCTCTGAGCAAACATCGAGGCGAGAGAAACTGTAGAGCCTTAATATTAGCTCTATGCCAAATTGCTATGTCAAATAACACTACGTTCTCCTCGAAAAAATAATATCTACCTACAGTAGAAAAGTTAGAAGAGGGTCAGGCACGTAAACCAGTATTATTGACAGTTTCGGCGAAATGCGGTTGTCGTGTTGAGGCAGTCGAAAGTCAGAGTTATTTTTTATTTACTGCCTCCCAAAAAAGCCTTTTCCACTGTTTATTAAGCTTTCTTGGATACTCTCGATAATAATTATTTGGAAAGCGAATGCAGACATAGGTGTAGAACGTTATTACTATTTATATTTTATTATGTATTAAGCAAAAATAGATGCATAAATCAATATACCGGGTGTCCATTCTCAAAATCGAACATAGGCAATTAATATTAGTGCACTCACTCGTTCTTCATTGAAATAATTCATTTTTCTGTAGTTGATTTTAACAGACGTTGACAGAAAACACCTGGTTTAAGCCAACTAATTACCATTTGTTTTGACAAATGCTATCGAACTTGAAAAGCAAGGCATGGCATATTTAAAAATTCCATAGTTTGAAATTAGTATTTTAAAATAAAAATCGCATCTTAAATATTATTATTGGTATTATTTGATGCAGAATAATTTTATCTTTCCATTGATACCATTACCTTGCCTGTAAGTTGAATTGGCGAGCAGGAATCGGCAAAAACGTTCAATACAATGTTAATCACCTATGTTCGACTTTGAGAACGGACACCCGGTATAACTTTTGTCTAATAAAATGACTTAGCTGTATTTATTATAATGAACATAACTGAAATAATATGCATTAGTTTGTTTGCTGTTAACCAAAAAAATGTCGTTCAAAAAGGAACATGCTGATTATTGATAAAATTTTAATCAATATTGATATCGCGTGTTGACTTGCGTGAAGCAATGGATTTCAATGTTAAAGTATGCTATTCTTGAAGGTAGGTAGAATAACTACAAGTTAACTAGACAATTTAAGAATCCTAGTAGAGCAATGAATTAACTGGAACTACTCAAATTTGAAAATATTCGAACATATCAGCGCGAATAGGAAAATTGATGGGGTGAACGTCTTTTATCTGTGGAGTTTCTTTGCGTACTTGCGTAAATACATGCTGTTCGTTTTTACTTCCCCCGTCTGAAAGTCGAAGGAAGTATTGTAATCACGAAAAAATAACATTCCGAGATATCTTCAGATCTTCACGTTTCAGGGTCTCTAGATGACGAAAAACAGGTTTTCTCAATTCCGTCTGTCTGTCTGTCTGTCTGCCTGTCTGTCTGTCTGCCTGTCTGTCTGTCTGCCTGCCTGTCTGTCTGCCTGTCTGTATGTCTGTCTGTTGGCGGTATAACTCAAAAAAATATTTGTTGGAGCAAGACAATATTTTGCCTACACATTATATATACACCTGGAATGAAACCGGGAAAATTTCAAACAAATCTAGGTATATAGGGTGAGCACCTTAAAAAAATAAAAAAAAATTATTTTTTATTCAACTTAGTAATAAATACAAGTAATAATGTTTACATAGTCCAGGCTTTATTCTTACAAAAAATGGGAGAGAATACATGAATACATTTTTTACAATACAAAAACGAGGCATAAATTAGCGCGTTACTAAATATAGCTGCGACGTAAAAATTCGAAAGGTCGGCCCTCCATGGCGCAGGTAGAAATTGCCCAGGCCCTTAGGATATCACACTAAACGTTGGAGCTGCACACGCGGTCCGCCTATCGTTCGAATTCGACCACCAGTAACGTGTTTTTTTATTTGAAAATTTATTTAATTTATTAGAAACGTGAAGATATTTTTACTCCTAACTTAATTTTATTTTTAAAATTATTTAGTGTCATAATGTCGACGAGGGAAGCTCTGTGTGAAGCCTTTTACATATTTTATAGTAGCGGTATAGATTGCATCGTGCTTTTCTAACAAGAACAAAACTGTAGGTTTCAAGTTTTCACCGATAAATTTCTGAATGAGCACGTACCGCCGCAATTTTTTCTACAGTCTGCGCAAATAGCTCTCACAAATGTTTGTCATAGAACTGGCGGTTGTGGTGTCGGAAAAGGTTGCTTTCAAGTATTTAATTTAAAAATTGATATTCCTAATCAAGTAGGAATGTAGCTGCTGTTCTCGGTTCGACTCTGGAAGAGCATGTATTTACTGTATTTGAGTACTCCAAATAACTACGATGCAATACAACTTTCAAATGGGTCAGCCAGTGGACTTGAAACTATTAGTTACTGCCAAAGCGTCATCTTTCTAAATAGTCAGTGAGCTTTACTATTTACTGCTGTACACGAGAGTGATACGTGAAGCCATAGAAATAGAAAAACATCCAAACAATATAAACAGAGAAGATGATTTTAAGCTTAGTAATACGTGGACTCCTGTGTACACGATCTAAAGCATTCCAATCACTGTGCCTCATTTGGCCGCTCCCCACAGATTACGCTGCATTTGAACAACCAATCAGCATTACGTCACTCAGAGCGGCTGGCACAGAGGACTATAAATAGCTCCACACCGACCTTCAATTCTTAGTGCGAGTTTTACCCTGCGAAACGTTAGTGAATATGGGTGGACAAACCGCAATAAGGCCAAATCTGCCTAAGTATCCTCGTTCTCAAGGTACTCAAACAACACGATCCACCAAACAGCATGGCTAGCGCGTGGATCTTTATTCGAGTTCACAAGGTGCAAGGCTCATTAATCCAGAGAATGCTGGGCGTTTATCCACAAATACAACGCGCTCTAAGCCGAAATTCTATGTTAACAAGAATAAAACTAGAACAAGTCCAAGATTTTAAAAATGCAATAGGAAGCACGAATGCGATTCTTGCGAAGAGTCGAGAGAAAAAGGCAGTTAGGTAGAATAACAAAAGAAACGTATAGGGAAATATTGAAAATACGACCTATAAGAGATAAAATACAAGAAGGACAATTCAGATGGTTAGAACATATAAACAGGATGGGAGAAAAATAATACCCAAAAGAACATACGAAGCAGGAGACATTGAAAAAAGAAAACGACGAACACTAAGGAAGACCTGGCAAGAGGAGGTGAAAAAAGCGGTAGAAGAGAGAGGTGCAGTCTGCAGTAATATAAGGAAAATCAAGGAAGACATAAAGAAATGGAGAGGAGTATGGAAAAGGATACCAAGCACGATTTAAACCCAGCACGCCTTAGAGCGAAAGGTGGATAGGCATAAAAAACAAATCTAGCTACAAAAACTAAACCCCATCCACCTTGTAAGCCTATATTAAAAAGAACAAACGAGCCAGTTCAAGTAGGGTCATGGCATGAATACACAAATAAAATACCAGTAACATTAAATAGACTTTTAATAATTAACAAAAATTATAAGGCACAGCCTATTGTATAAAAGCATAAATTGACACATAATAAATGAAATCAAACCATCGATAACATTGAGTCCAACATATGAGCATTTTGTTACAATAACAAAATGATATTCGGAGGCAATGGAAACATCGGACTAGTTTTTGACTCGAAGCTTCCTTCAGTCGCAAGTAAACAGTTGAAAAACTGACATATATAGTACCAGACGCCTCAAACGCGTTTGTGGAAATAAATATAAGGTACATACAAAATTTCAGCCACCTAAATGATGAAATACTAACGCATTAAGCATTGCAAACAAGCTAGAACTGTTTATTCTTAGGCAATATCCCTTTACCGATAAATTAAACAGTAAGCTGAAAATCAATGCATGTACTTACAAAACGTTGTTAGAGGCACTATCTTGCTATCATAAGTAGGGTCTTGCCAACCCCTGCCTGGAAATGTTGGATTGGGCCTTGAAGCGCATACGGACGGCTCGTGTAGCCCGAGGAAAGTTAAGCTGTCGCCAAAACTGCTTGCATCTCGCACTCACGCTACAGAAGCCGTTTATTACGATGAATTCGGCCAGAGGAACAGATCGCTAATAACTCAACCATATGAGCTTGATGCCAGGAAACCGGTGATTGTAGCAAGGGCATGGAATCATCAGGCATAGAATCAGTAGGAATGGAAGCAGGCGTAATATCAGGAAATTAGAACTCACAGAAAAAAACTAAAAAGAAAAATCGCACCACAGCTGCAAATCGGCCTAAACGTGCTTGAAGAGACGCCGCTGCGCTGTGCGTTCAGCAATTTAATTACTTTTGTGACCCAGCCGCCTTCGATGAGAGCTGGTATCAGAAGACCGCCACTCGAAAATTTTCGAGCCAGGTACGCTCTTATCAGAGGTCGAGCGTCGGAAAAACACAAAATGCCTACGTCTTGCATCTCCCGAAGGGAGCGCGCGGTAAATACAATTTAGAGATGCGGCTGCATCAAGGAGCGGAATACAAAAGTAACGCATAAATGAATTAGGGCGTTAGAATGTTCATCACATTTCACTGGCCTTCGTTTCTTTTAATTGGGTTAATTTGTTAACTATGTATTTGGCAACATTTCACTTATTTACAAGTTGTATGCAACAAGAAATTAATTTGTGTGAGCAATTGCTCGGACTACTGTCAAGTGTTTTATAGAAGTAAACGGATCTGCGGGTTTGTATGTGCTAATTAATAGTTATGATCACCATAATTTAGAAATCTATACTTCGCTCAATCGCTTGCGAGTTCTATTAAATAATTAAATCGCTTTATGTTTATCACAAACCTCTCTACGGCATTGGAGTATTAAATTTTTGGTTGTATTTGATTGAATATATGAGTGAGTACTTGGCCTTATGTTTACTATATAGTTGATATTATTAACTATTAAAAATTGAAGGTTACATTCTGCATACTAGGTGTAGCATCCGCTTTATGCTAAAATGTATCAATCAAATATTTTATTGGTAAAATTTGACAAGCCTAGTATTGCAATATTAATTATTATAAATATAATCGAGAATCCTCTACAGAATTCATATACTTTTATTAAAAATGTACTGAAGTAAGTTTTGTCTCGGAAAGTTTTAACATAGAGAACAATGACAAACTGGATTATTCCCTATTAGCCAGCACTTATATCCAACTGTTGGAGTTAATACTGTGTTGCAATGTTTGCAATTTATCAGTAAAGCTTTAAAGCTTCTTAGCTGCACCATTCTGTGTCAAAATAAATGTTATTTGTGAGTGTCAATCTAAAAACAATTATTTCATTCCTAGAATTATATAAATAACAATAAATAGTAGCAGCTTTAAAGATTATGACTTTAATCCTTGCCCGAAGCAGTAACTAGTTCCAAAAGTAGGCGAATTCATTAACGCAACGTATTAAAGCTGTCATTGCAGAGGATTTAGTACTTTACTGTCATTTTAATGTACTCCTGTTTCCGATGCTTAAAGTTATAATGGAAGTTTTATCGAGTTGCGACTGTAATGAAAAAAGTTGGTTATTGCGGTTGCTTCTTAACATGGTGGTTAATAAAATGTATTCGAGAATCAATAAAAGTTCTCAGTCGTAGTCAGCAGTCTTCGCATTGATATTTAAAAAGTTTTACATTATTGATTTGATGAGGGTTACTCAGACTATTCTATTTAAACAATTTTTCCATTATGAAACGGCAACTAGGACGTGACGCACAGAGTAAACGAAGGCCATTGTAGATTTGGTGGTGTACTAAATTTATTTTTGTGGGAAATGTAACTATTATGTTACCCATTATCAACTGACATTTCGAAAATCGTGCACATACATAGCTTCAATTAATAAAAGTTTTTGCACCATGATGAATATTTATTATTAAATTAAAAAATTTATTAATCAAGAAATATCTATAAGCGAACGGCGCATTTCGTAGAATTACTTATTTATTACAGGCATGAAGATATCTGATTTTAGTGAGGCGGTCTAAAATTAATTTTATAAATGTAATCTGACTGCAACACAATGTCTAATGATGTTGGAACTGACATGTAAAATCAATGAAAAGTTACTCGTTTTATCAGAATTGTGCGTTCCATTGGCTGTCGACGCTTATAAATGGAATCAATTTTTGTGAGTTATTATTTTGTTACTTCACAACTGAACATTGAAAGTTTCAACTTTCTCAGTATATTAATTTTTAATAACGCAGTGATAAATTCCATTAAAAAGGTTGAAAGTCCTTCTTGGTCAATATCGGTCTATAATTAAAAAAGATTATTTCATATATTTGATTCCTTGAAAGGACGGAAGTTTCTTGTTTTATCTAAGTAAAATATAGATGAAAATAGTATTTTATATTGCTCGATCGCTGTTATGGCCTAACGTTATGAACTAGAATTCGGTTTCAATATTATTAAAAGTGGATGTGCGAACATTTACAGTTAATACGCTCTGTATCTCGGTTATAATAAGTTTTTTTACAATTGAAATTTATCAATTGTTGCTATTACAGATACAAAATATCATAAAGGTATTTGTGACAGGTAGCTGAACCCTGATCCATTCATTTTCCATTAATTTTATTCCCATTGTTTATTCGATAATTGATATTACACCACTGTATTCCTACTGCGCATTTGAAATTATAAAAATGAGATAAGCCCCTTTGTGACACTCATTTGAGGGTAGTTTATATAAATTCATTAGAGATTTAGTCATCGTGAGGACGAAACCAATACTTGGTGTAAACATAAATGATGTGCAAGCACCAATTCCATTAGTAACTAAGCAATTATCTACTTTTGTTCACGGTGTAGTTAATTACGACGACATGGTGGAAAACCCACTGGCAATGGCAAAATTGGAACAATATAAGACAAAAAGTGTATCCAACAACCTAATTAATAAATTCAAAAACCTTGCTACATACAGAAAGCAAACCAAATACACAGAAAGACTGGCTACATAAAGTAGTCATCAAACAAGTACATAATTAGACTCCAACTGAAGAGATATTAAAAGCCCTCAAAGAACTAAGCCTAAAGTAAAAAATATCGTGAACATAAAAAGCTAACGAACACAATGATCACTGCCAATACTTTTCATGGACCTTAACAATAAAGAAATATACAGATTTTGATTCTACAAAACATAATTGTCTTTTTAGAACCGCCAAGAAAAAGTTCATATATAGTGCAATGTACCAGGTATTCAAACTACAATCATACAAGAACGTATTGCAACAGGCGTGAGTTAAATACGTCAGCCGTCTATTAGAACGCTTCGATCAGCAACAGAAAGACTGAGTGGGATTTAAGAACTTTTATGAGCACCGTCTGAACGTAAATATGTAGAAAAGCTAAAATACTCTACAAACCACATCATAGCCATTGATTAGGGAGTAGCGCGTCGAAACACCGCACGGAAATCAACAAATATTAAAATTGAGTCTCAACATTCCAAAGGAATTAATGAAAACTAAACGAGCTTAAATAAACAATAAGCTCAGAAAAATACTAAAATCAAATTGTAAACAGACCTTTCAAACGTACGTAAAATCAATATCTGTTCAAGACAATTCAATCTAGAAAACCACAAAACGTATAAAGCGAAACTGTTATATCATTAACACAAGGAGTGCATGGTTAATATCGGTCAAAAAAATGATAGAATCATTTGCAAATTCAGTAGTAAATGCTTTTCAGTGAAACTCTGAAGTAGATCAGGAAATAAATAGGAGAAATATAAACACCTTCATAGATGTATCTACCAATATGCAAGTTTACTACAAAGGAAATTGAAGAAAAAATGCAATTTATAGCTAAGATCTAGTAACTGCAACTACAATCAGGCATCTGAAAAACGGATACGTTTAAGAAAGCATTTTTCCACGAGTTTTGCCTTCTATTATATTTGCACTTTACAAATGGAATTTGTAAAAAATTAGACGAAAATTCCAGATTAAAGAAATAGAGGCGAGTGTATCCCAGGGAACTGTACAGCGGCCTATGTTTTATCTCCCTTTTAATTCCCATTGATTTACAGAACAAATGGAAATTGGTACATTCGCTGACCATACAGCGATACTCACTCCTAACGAAGATTGGTAACAGCATCGGCTATACTACAAGTATAGTTAAACCAAATTGAAAGCTGGCACAAAAGTGAAGAATCAAGTAAATATGAACAAAGTTACTCAATCATGTTCACGACACAACGACAATTTTGACCACCATTCATTCTGAATAACGATCGTGTCCACAAACACGTTAAATTCCATATTGTAAGGGTCGGGTACGCCTGACCATTTTATTTAAATTATTTTCAGGAAAGACAATAAAATACTTGTACTTTAATAGCAAGCTGCAAGGAATTATTTGTAGCTATAGGCTAACCATTATAGATTTTAACGAAAGCTTTATGTGAATAAGGTGTAAGCCGATACTTTTTGCAGCTGTTAGGAATGTAGCGGCACTTGGAGTGGTAACATGATATTTTGACATATGGCATAAAAAGAGGCGAAAACTATGTTAAATTATGACAGAGGGACTTGACCGTGGAGTCAGAACAAACAGCCCAAACACCGCGAGCTAATTTAGCTTAAAATTATGTGGCTGTTATTCCACTAAAATAACACGTATTGAGGGCAGTTTGGGAAACGCCATGAGAAATTGCAATTAAAAACTTGGTTGGGAAAGGATTTTTGGTTGGAAGGCAGCCACCAATTAGCATAGGGCCGCTCTGGCAATGAAACTGAGATTGTTTGTCATTGGTTGCCCACTCTGCGACTCGGAATGATAGGGTTTTTGTAATTTGTATAAAACGCATCTGAATAAGACTGCACGGAGAAGAAAGCTAGGTCTGGTGCACGTGGCTGCCCTGCGAGTAGTACATGGAACTGCTGTAACAGATCACACAACTGATTTCACCCTTACTTTACTAGGTGCAACACAGTCCGATACCGCAGTATATCTGTTAGTAAGATTGTGTGCATACAGACTCTTTGTTCCTCTTTAACTTTACTAGGTGCAGCACACTCAGACATCGCGGTATACATGTTACTAAGACTGTGTGCGCACCGGATACTTCTCTAAGCAGTCTACAATGCGGCATCGCAGTAATATCACTGTTAGCCAGATTGTAGACCGCGCCAACCCCTTTTCTTACTGTTCTTTCTGCCACGAGAGGCAACAGACAAGCACCCAGGTTTCCTTGCTTTTAGACGAACCACCGACAACCGTCTGACGTCATTATAGACTTCGAAACACCTCGGTAAAAATATGTAGTGCACATATGCTTCGTCACAATAAAGAATATCAGATCCATGGCGTTGTTTCCTTTCGTTGTGAGAAGCGAAGATATCCAGTTTCTATACGACCTGAGCAAGGTTAATTTCTACTATCTACTATCGTCTAGAGTAATCTTTGTGAAAAATTTAGACAACGTAGGTACATACACAAATTAAAGCCAAATAGAGTGTGCACCGTTACAATATGAACAAAAAACGAAAGCAAATTAACATGCAGTTGAAGATTGGCTTGTTGGAAGAAACTCCACATTATCACTAGCCGACAAACTATTGTTGTAGAAAAGTATAATCTGAATAATCTGGATTTCCGGCTGTCAACCGTGGGGCTGTGCTAGCAAATCTAACATTAAAGTTATTCAACATTTTCAATCTAAACACGTTTGTAGTATAGCAAACATACCTTGTCAAGTGAGAAACCAAACACTGTACTCAGATCTCAGCATCTCATATGCGAGCAAATTAATCAAATATAATACCATCCAAACTATTCATTTAGCCGATTAAATTAAAAGGTTGTTTAAAAACATGTAGCATTGAAAAATATCAAGAGCGCAAGCACCGAAGCGAAGTGAAGGTGTTTGCGTGAACAATGTTTTTCGAATAAACATGTTTGAGGGTTAACCTTGCAAGTTTAATCGACTAAATAAATAGTGTTGGAATGGCATTCGAAGGATTATTGCATAAAACCAATCATCTTAACTACTGGCACTGTCAATTTAATTTATTAATGTCAAACATGAGCTATTACAGTGAATAATTACCAACTTGGTGTTTATTTAGTGCAAAACGATTCCTATTAGTCTAAATTGAAATTTTCATGGTTTGTGATTGAACTCGACTCAAACGATACTATTGTACTACTAACAACAGATCCTCACTTCAGGTGAGGTTTCTCCTACCTGTAGGTAAGGAATTTTATTCTAAATCAGATTTCAAGATGCCCAGAAAACATTGTAAATCTTTGAGTGTATGTATGACCCTATGAAAGCTGAGTGAATAGTTAAAGAAGGTATATATCGTTGAAAGCAATTGTTATGTAAATATCTACGGCCTTAAACATCCATCGTATATTGTGTGTGCGCGTCAACCTGCCAGCCTGCCTGCGTGTATTAGATTTCCATCGTCACCCACCCAAGTTACTTTCTTATGTCGTCACCCTTCTCTTCAGAATACAACAGCACGCATGTGTGTTACGTAGCATTCCCGACAGAGAAGTTAGCACGTCATACCACCAATCAGAATTCTTGGGGGCGCATAGATTCGAATCTTACCGACTGCGATATTTTTTCTCTTTGCAAATTAACGTAATCCACATTACTAAGTGTGTAGTATGACTGCTGCAACTTTATTAGAAGTATTAAAATATGTTTACCTACTTTGCACATAGGGAGTAAAATTAAAACAAGTTTTTATTTTGAATGACTATTTTAAATTCGAATTTGAATATTTCAATATGGAGGATACCTGGTATGGTATGTAGTTAGTCAACGACTTTTTCACCAAGTTACTCTACCGTATCTTTATTAATATTTTATTTTTGCGATGCGACGCGACGGTTCAGTTTGTGTTGGATATTACATTGGTACTATAGTTTATCTAAATATTCGTAAATAGTCTAAAATAATAGTTATTTATATATTTAGTGAACCAAAGTATTTCGCGCACGAGGCATAGAACGCTTTGTCGACAGCTTTATCAGAATAATGAAATATATTCATAATAGTTATTTGTTACCATGTTAAAAAAGGCAAAGTGGGCGTATCGATAGCAAAGCGCGAGTGTCAAATTTTGTACGGTTGTAGAACAAATAACATTTAATTATGCCAATGCTCTACTACTAGCTTTGCTGTTTGTGAAAGCCTTACAAAGAAAATGCATACTTCATAATAGTTTATGTATGAGAAATTTGCAAGGCAAAGCAATGTATATAATATAGTGTAGTCCGGAACGCTTTGTGCATGTAAAATACAATTTAAACTGAAACATAGTTACCTAAGCTAAACTGGTTAGCTTGTTAATCAAGAAATATATTTAAATGGGTTAGGAAACTGTATATACCTTGGAGCATTAAACGTGTAAATGGCGTAACTTTTCATAACTAACATACAAAGTTAGAAATAGTTTCGGAATTTTAAGCGTTAGTAAATATAAGCACACGGGCAGATATAAAAAGATAAAAACCTATTAACTGTTATATCTACTCTTAGTAAAATGATTATTATCAACCGGAAGAGATATGATTATCCTTTATTAATATTGTATTATTAATAATGGTTTCAATGGGAACATCTCTCATTTTACAGTTGAGTTCTTATAAAAAGCTAGAACAATTAAAAATGATTTGCTGATTCATTACGTCATCCCCGAAAAGTTTTGGTATTGTGAATTGTGAATTCTCTGCGATCGTTGAATTTCGGTGTGGATTTTAGATAACTTATTGCGTCTACAGTATTATAGGAAATTGACATTCTATTGGAATGTAGAGACTAGTGATGGGCATAACCGGACAATTTTCATAATCGAATTATTTGCATTCGAATGATATTAATAACCGAATGATTATTTAAATAATCATTCGAATAAATTTTGGCTCTCGATTCGTTTCGATTTCGCCGGTTTGTCGGTTGGCGGTTTGCCGGTTAGCGGTTCACCGTCATCTGAATCGGCATCGTAACTTGCAGATAGCAGAGGAACTCAGTTAATCGTTAATTATAATAATAAATACGCGAATACAAAGTATCTATTGAATCTATTTTTAGTTCCTAAAATTCTCTAGTAGCCACCGTTCCCTTTTCGCTTGCACGTCATACCGGTATATTTTAGAATCCATAATTTATCTACGTTCAGCCTGCCGCGGTTCTAAGGACGCACACTTAAAATTTTAAACATCGAAATCCACTTCATATCATATTATTATTAAAAATTAAATATAAATCTGTTACGATATTGAAAAATCTTATTTCGCTTTCTGTTTATCTCTTATTAGGCATAATCAACCGCGTTTCGAAGCAAAAATTTAGGCCGTTATAAATTAATACCAACACAGCTTCGGCAAATCTCATACTCAGCAGAACGTTATCTTTAATAGGAACGGCCCCATAAATTTAACTGGTCGACTGGGAGTCTCAAATGTGTTAATAACATCAACAAGCAGCCGCGAGCCTCACTTGGGTCAATCAGTACAATCTGCCTTGCTTGTGGTTATGAATGACGTATTATTTACAGAATTTCGATCACTCGCAAGTCGCTGAGATACGGCAAGTAGTACGTATCACGATGAGGTTATTTTTCATTCGAATAAGCCCATCACTAGTAGAGACTTTGCCGTAGCAGGAACTGTTTTACAAGCTACTGAGAGCATTGATGACCAGGGCTCTTCTTTCGCCGGATGCATAGTATTAACATTTCGATTGCAGGTTTTAACATTCTACGAGAAATGGGTTAGCTATACATATTTTATTTTTATTTTTATGTTATTAGAAATGTAATAAAAACACTCATAATTAACCAGCGAATTAGATAAACCAGCTATAATGGATGGAGGGCGATTATGGCATAGGTAAACATCTACGATCTAATTATTCTTCGTTTCCCTCCCTTTATGTCTTTAGAGCGTCGTGATGTATATCAACTGCCATACTTTCACCTCTTATAAATATTTTTTTTACCCTTCGTTTCAAACTTTCTTCCCATGTCTGTCATGGCTTTACCCTGCATCGTTTTTCATTTCGATCCTCACTACGTATCCGAATCACTTTAATTGTTTTTTCTCAATTTCCTAAATTATTGTTTGTGCTCCTATTCCTTCTTTAGAGATTGTACTTCTTACACGGTCTCTTTTAATTCTTAAATGCGCCACCTCAACTACAGTTATTTGGGTTCATATTTTTTCTGAATTGTCAATGTTTCTGATCGACATACCAAAATTGGTGAATACAGGGCGTCAGTAAAGTCACCTATGTCACTTCTGGAGATGCTGGGGGACGCTGTATGGAGTCGAAAAGGCCCAATCCATTTTTGGCTAGAAGCATAGTTTTCGTAAAATCGAATGTTCAAAATTAAAAAGAAAAAGATGAGAACTGCTGCACTTTGCCTTAAATTGGAGGCTTGACGCAGTGTCTTGAGATATGCTGGGAAACAATTGTGATATATGCCGTCTACATACATAATTTATTAGCTTTTAGAACACTTTTAAAATGGAATTTAATAATTTTATTTGTTCCTCACTTGTAAACATCAATTTATCAAGTCACTGTATTCACCTTGAAAATTTTTCTTAACTGGCTAGCCAGTAAATTTTTTACTGGCTAGCCAGTTATATTTTACAAGCGTGCTCATAGATAAATGATAGCGTGCAAAGCCAGATTTGTCTTCCTTAGTATGTGTCATATTGATTAATTTAGTTGCTTGTCAGTTTGACATTTTGAATAAATGGTGAATTTCTAGTTATTTACAAGTGAGGAACAAATAAAACATTCAACAATACACGCCAGGTAACCATTTTTACTGGCTCAAGGATATGACAGGCTCGCCTAACGGCTCGCCAGTCATCCCAATCCTATCGCCAGTAAAACCTGTTTTACCTGGCTTGTAATGTTAAATACTATTAAATCCAAAAATGAGGACAAAATATCGACGTACTCACAGACCCAATATCACCAGAACACCATACACAAAAAACACATCAGCATACTCCTGCACGGTGTATATCTTTACTACAAAAGTCAAACATGCAATTATTTACTACATTGACATTCAGCGGTTCACAAAATTTGCGGTACCAATTTCAACAGTGAATTCTGAAGAAATTATGCTTGTAAGCCAAAAATGGATTAGGACTTTTCGACTCCATATAGCGTCCCCCAACATCTCCAGAAGTGACACGGTTGACTTTCCTGACACCCTGTATTATACTAAAAACGTTAAAATAAACTGCATGGTAGTAGTCCGTTGGGGTAGATTAAGTTACGAACCAATTTTAACTGTATTTTATAATCTAACGTAAATTGAAATCTATACAATGGCTTTAGGTTCACAGAAGTCAATCTAATAATTTCATTAACATGTTCATTAAAGGCCATAGCATTATCGATTATTAATCCGAGGGTTTAGCCGAACTAACCCACTTTATTTCAGAGTAATTTAACACTAACTGATGATTAGATAAGTCAATGTTATGTCTATTTTTACCACTACCAATACACATAGCGACCGATTTTGTAGGATTAAGAAGCATACCATTTCTCTCACACCACTCATAAAAACTGGGTAAGTTTTAATTTACATTTTCTATGGTAGTGCCGATTTAGTTAAAGGTGGAAGATATATACAGTTGCACATCATCAGCGAACAGGCTATATTGCCATGAAATAGGACAAGTCGCTGCGGCATAAATTAATTTTATAATGCATACACAATATAACCTTATGGATGCTTTTCATAATTATAAGCAATGCCCAGTAAATATTCAATTTTGGTTCTATTATCATTAGTCTCTTACTAAAGATAGTATCATTCTATCGGCATCGCCATATATTTTAACTTAATAAGGGGATTACTTTAATTGTAAATAGTTTCTATGTCTTGTAAAATAAGTTTCTATAATTATACTAATTATACAATAATTTCATTTAAATTTATCGTTTATTCAAATACATACTCTTTTGTGCAAGCGTAATTATTCGCCACGGCGAGTTGGTACAACGTCGAGTAGGTTGGCGGAGAGATGGCCGCGGCGAGTTGACAGCAGCGACTTGGCTGCGGCGAGTTGTACTAGACCGTACACGAAGTGGAATTCAACGTGGCAGTATTCTAGGTCCATTCTTGTTCTCTATCTTTACTTGCGATCTAATACAATTATTAAACTACTGTCGGTAGATCGAAAGTAGATATAGAGAACAATAATGGACCTAGAATAGTGTCAAACTGAATTCCACTTCTAGTATTGTGTTCGGAAGAGAAACTGTTTTGGTATTTCAATGTACGAGTAGTTACATAATCACTAAACCATGCACATGTTGTTGGGTAGAGTTCTCTGTAGTTTAAAATCGATAACAGTAGCTGAAAGTTTACTATTATGTCTAAGCCCTTGCTTTGATCAACTAATATTAAAATTGTTTCTTCTTCTTCCTCCTCTTATCATAGACCAGTGGCCTGTGTTAATCACAAATTGGCTCTATGAGCTCTCTTTGTCCTTAGACCTGGTAGGTGGCTAGCCTTGTCCGTCGAAGGTGAGGAAGAATTTCCTTGTTTAGGGGTTAACAACTACCACAGGTGTTAGCGTGGTAGCCGGGGAGCGTACAATTTTTAAAATCCTTCTAGACTCTACCAGGACTATTATCAATGGCGCGACTAACATTATTCACAATTCGAAGAAGCGCTTGTTGGGTATTCTACTTCTACGATACTTATTATGGTTTACATTCGTAATTATAGACTTATTTCAGTTTTATTGCAGTTTATATTCTATATTTTCTCTCAGCTTTCTTTCCAGTATTCTAGAGTATGTTTTAATACTATCAATGTTTGGCGCATTGTTTTATAGTTATTATACTCATTCGTGTAACCTTTTTCAAGTATAGGTACTATTATGTTTTCATTCTAGCCATCAAGTATTCCTTGCGCTTCCATGCTAGTTCAAAATTTTCCTGTATTCACTATTTCATTCATTTTCCTTCATATTTAATCATATCAGGGGATACACCGTCTCTCCTGATCGCTTTCCGCAACTTAATGTGGTTTACCGCTTTCTCTGCTTCTTCTATTTTGATATTTTGTTCTTCCTCTTATTTTAACCGTTTCTCTTCTTTCTCCTCTTGTTATGTTATTTTATCTGTAAATTATTCTGCACTTGTTTTCTCTATATTTCTATAACTCTATACCCCTCTAATTCTATTAACGCCTTGCTATTTCTTATGCTCCATATCTATTTTTCATATTTGTCTCTTAGTTGCTTAACTATTTTCCAAAATTCACTTTCGTGGTCTTTGTTGAAGTTTGCCTTCAAGTTCTCTTCGGAACTCTCCTGAAGTGCCTCGTGTTGCTATTCGAAGGGCCTATTTTTTAGTAACTTTTGGCTTAATAAACAATACTATTTATTGTTTATTAAGTTCCTGCTAACTTTAAATGCATATTTTCTAGGCTGTACATTTTTTCTTGATATCGGCATTTCACGGGGAATTTTTGCTTGTTTTACTGTTTCGTTCTTCAGTTTGTCCACTTGTCCGTTTCATATTTGGTGCTTTACTGTTTCTTCTCTCTCCCTAATATCCAGTGCTGCGCATGTTTATTTATGTGTGGTTTCAGCTTTATTCAGTTTTCTTAATTGGTGAATTTTGATTTTATGGCAAATCCTAAATTTTTTCTGCTTTTCTCTGTATTACATAAAAAGTGGTCATATGTATTTTCACATGGTTACAGTGACTGTTTCAGATAAACAGTTGAGTATTCATGCAAGGTTCTATAGTTCACCTCCCTTTTGTTTATTTTAGTTTCTCCTTCAAACCGTCCTAAAATTAAATTATCTACTTCTTGTTGATTTCCTGTTGTTGCATTCCAGTTCCAATCATACCTGTATATTAATGCACAACACTACATGCCGTGTTAAGCCGGAAAAACACCCAGGCTTCATTCAACGGTTTACTATTTTCGGGTTCTTGTAAACGAACTTCTCATTACTTTTAATGAGGATATTATCACTTACTTATTATACCTATTGGCTGTGTTTTTAAAACTACGAACACAATTACATTTCATTTAATAACAAGGAGGGTTCATTACTGCTTTACTGAATGGGCCCACAACGCTCTGTTTTAAACACACCCTTCTAAATAGATTTTCAAGAGGTCGGCGGCCAAAGCAAGTTTGGGTGACATTCGTGACAGGAATACTCGTACATGCGCGCATTTTACCCGAATGCGTGAAATTGAAAAGTATATTTTTTGGAACTTTTCCTAAAAGTTATTAAATTCGTCCTATATTTTCAACGAGGGCTACAGTTAGTTTGTAAATATGTATTTAATCCACGCCCTAGCTTATTTGTGTTTCTATAGTTTTTCGTCGAAGGTTTTGTTAGCTTTTACTGTTGCATACTCTATTGGAGCATATATTTGTATTTACTGCGTCCCTTTGTTTTACTTGAAACGCTCTATGTACATTCAGTATATTTTCAATTCCTCCTTTTACTCGTTTCTCCCAGCTCAAGTAGTGTAGTTGGTATCCTTGCTCCAGTGCTTGCCTTTCAATTTTTCTCTTTCTTGGTTCAAAAACGTTGAATATGTCCAGCCTATATTTGGTCATTTCGTCTACTATTTTTACTTCTTA
Organism: Agriotes lineatus; assembly: GCA_940337035.1. NCBI lineage: Eukaryota > Metazoa > Arthropoda > Insecta > Coleoptera > Elateridae > Agriotes > Agriotes lineatus. The sequence goes on along the minus strand of OW679195.1, from coordinate 141,123,439 downwards.
ACACTCTGATTTTCCACGATCATACTCTTGTTCTTATTTCCCTCTTAGTCCGTTTTCCAGAAATCCGTCCATGTTCGAGGCAGTCAAATGGTCTCGAATCTAGTTAAACGAGAAAATGTAAGAGGTTTATATAAGCAAATGTCCTAATATGTTGCCTTCTTAGTTATGGTTGTTTCATGTTTAGAAAAGTAGAATGTGGGGGCATTACAACCTACTTTAGTTGCTTTAGCTCTTGGCTTTGCATGTTCTCAGTGCTGTATAAACTTCGAAAAAATTACATAGCTCCTAAGTCATTTTAGTTTTTAACTTCCAGCTTTTCGTAGCTTTCCTTATTTATTTCCAAGGGGTTCTTTAAATTCAATAATTGGTCAATTCGGCCTTCTTGTGCTGATGTTGCACCCGAACGCTGTGTCTTGTTTTTCAGATGGTATTGATAGTGTGCTTATCGTTGACAGCAACACTTGATTTGTAGCCTCTTTTAAAGCGTATCATTGTCTCATTGTAGGTAGATGGTGGACTAGATACTGTATTTATTTATTTATTTATTATTGTTCATATATATTAAAAAGCATATGTGGTAAGACAAATCTGTCCTACTCATGCTAAAATGGGAAAATGTTCGGATTTTATCTTATCAAGACGGGCTGTGACTCAATCGTTTGCATAAAGTGTACGAGATAAGACGGCACTCCTTTTTATTTTAGATGAGCCATAGGTCATTACATCTAACAGGTCGAAATGACTACCAGCTGACCCTGCCCAAAAATAATTTGTCTCTGAAACCCCGTTTTACCACTATAGAGTTTTAATTTTATGTCATGTCCAAGGTCTTGGACTTAAAAATAAATGCCATTTTTGCAATCAACGTCCCAAAAAACCTAACGACACCCATATCGATTTTTATGCTTATTTATCCCATTTCACCCCCTAAGGGGTTGATTTTCGAAAAATCACGATATACATGTTTGCTTATTGTTTTTAGAAATACTCTTACGAAGTTTCAAGTCGAAATGTCTATTTAACATTATTTTTCCATACAAAATTGCAACCCCCATTTACCCCTTTAGAGTTTGAATTTCGAAATATCCTTCCTTATTTCTTGTGTACATCATAAAGGGAACCTCTGTGCAAAATTTCAGCTTTCTAGGTCCAAGGGTTTGGGCTGAGCGTTGATGAGTGGGTCAAGACTTTTCTTTATATATGTATACAGTGTGTACATAAAGTAAGGAATAAATTCATTATCTAGAAAAGGAAAAGCTTTTCGGAAAAATCCTCGGACACTTCAACCTTTGTTTTAAGAATCGCATCTTTTCACGTTCTAGTAACATTGGTGACATCATTACTGTTCCGGATATGACGTCATCGACATTTTTTTTTAAATGGCAACCTCCATCCTTGACGGTGCCATTTGAGCATATTTTTCTGCACTCAGCACATCAAAAGTTTTGTCATCTTACATAATGGAATTTTTGATAAAATTAATGTTATAGTGAACAAACTAATTAATTAAGTGTTGAAACTTAAGTCCTTCCTGAGCCTGGTAGTATTCAAGACGGTCAATAAATTCTCGTTGGACCTTACTGACATTTTCTTGAAAAATATTGTAATTTTTTTTTCTAATCCTAGTTTTTAATTGCTCAATATTGTCTGGTCTAGTTTTGTATACGACATTCTTTAGATGGCCCCACAAAAAAAAATTCTAATGGATTAAGGTTCGGAGCTCTTGGGGGCCATTCAATAGAATCACGCCTACCTATCCATTTGTTGGGAAAACTTGGTTAAGATACCTTCTAACATCAGCTGCGTAATGCGGCGGTGCACCATCCTGCTGGTACCATAAGTTTTCATTTGGTATAGCAGGATTAATTGCATTAGGAAATCAGATTACCAGATTGGGTATAACATAATCTTGTAGGAATTGTAGGTACCTTGGACCATTTAAGGTTTCTTCAAAATAATAGGGTCCAATAATTCTATTTTCTGCAATCCCCGCCCAAACATTTATTTTCTGAGGATACTGTGTGTGATGTTCTCTCATCCATTTTGGATTCCCCTTAGCCCAGTACCTATAATTCTGCCGATTTACTGTTCCTGTCAGTGTAAAGGTAGCTTCATCAGAGAACACAATATTTTTTGCTAGCAAAGGGTGAGCATTGCACATATCCATTAACGTTTGGCAGAACTGCATCCGTCGGTCTGGATCATCCTCGGAAAGTTCTTGGGTCAGAACTATCTTATAGGGATGCCACTTTTCCAATTTTAAAATTTGATGTGATGTTGTAACTGGGATATCTTGATTTTGGCTAATTCTTCTAAGGCCATTGTATGGATTTTCTTCCACAGCTAACAAAATGTTTAATTTGGTCTCTTCATTGATTTTAGGACGCCCAACTTTAGAGCGATCATTAACAGTACCAGTTTCTCAAAACTTCCTCTCAACTTTGCTTACTGCTGATTGAGTTATGGGCCTATCCAGGTATTTGTTATTAAACAGGCCAACTACTTCTTGTTGCGTTCGTACTCTGTCACCGTATCCAATCATCATCAGAACTTCGATTCTCTGAGTAACAGAAAGACGCATTTATTCTTTATTTTTTTCGAAAAGAAGTGAATCAATCAAATGTAAACTTCAAAACTGTGACATACGTCAACATAACCGCTAACTCAGCAAGGTATCAAAAAAAGTAAAATGTATTTTTTGCTATAATAAAAAGAGTTTTTTAGGACTTAGAAAATACGTTCTTACCAGTGGCCTGCTAAAAGAGACCTTTACAAAGCTAGGAGGGACTTCAGTTTCAACACTTAATTAATTAGTTTGTTAAATTAACTGAATAAAATAGATTAATTTGAAATCATTATAACATTAATTTTCTCGAAAATTTCCTTATATAAAATGACGTGTACGAGGATTTTTCCGACAAGCTTTTCCTTTTCTAGATAATGAATTTACTCCTTACTTTATGTACACTCTGTATATATATATATATATATATATATATATATATAAGATTAGAGACTATTACATACCGAATGATCTAAAACTTTTATCCTATAGAGGGATGTGGATTTATTTTTCTTATGTTGCTAGTGATGTGCAGACGTACTTAATAATATAACCTATACAATTTTGACAGTATTACTTAACTTTTCAGAATGTTTAATACTGAACACAAAGGGGTGCGAGTATAAACTCTATTCAGTATAGTGCCGGATTGTCAATGTCAAAATCAGATTAAAATCAATCCTTTATATTACGGTTAATACTTTTAAGTCAAGCTATGGGTAACTAGAAACAATTAATTAAGTTACTAATGTCAAAACCATAAATAATAGGTTATGATTAAATCAAAATATTTTTTATTTCGAACTAACTTAAGCAAAAATAAATAAAAGTTGCTTGGTAACAAAAACGCTAATGCTAAAAATTGCGTTTTTGCGTTTGACAACCTAGCAGTAATAAAAAAACAATGTAAATGCAACAGTGCTACTATAAAACATAATTTTTGCCAACATAAATTTAACAAGAAACAATTCTACAGCCCTCTAGAGGATAAATGTTTTCGATCATATGGTATTAATAATAATAAAATAATGTTTTAATTTATACTTCTTTAAAGATTGACAATTATTTAATAACAATAATAAAATGTATCATAAATGAGATTGTATCCCATGGTCATACTGATTTAGTGATTTTTAGTAGTTTGTATCTTCGAATCAATGCCCGGATAAGTATGTAGTATAATTGATTGTTGATAAATGCCAGTTAGACTTCCAATCAGTCTTAGTAAAACCGCACATTTTCATATATAATGCCACTAGTGGATTCTTGATGATCAAATAATCATTTCTGGTTACACGAGATATATTGTTTGGCAATTACGCGAGTCCGAAGGACGAGCGTTATTGCCTAAAACAATATATCGAGTGGAAACAGAAATGATTTGATAATCGAGAAGTCACGAGTTGCATTCGGCTAGACTATATCACGAGTCAATAAACAACGTTTGAATAGTTTATTTTAAATATTAAAATTACAGTTAATGTGGTTGTTATGACAATTGTACTGACAGCAGGTAACGTGGCGTGTGATTATCACCTATTAATCAGGAAGGTATGTGATTGTCAGTTGCTATGTACATTATCAAAAGTTAGTACATGCGTAACTATGCATTTTGCCGTTTTTCATTGGTTGATGTTAGAGGGAGTGGTATAATCAATTAAATGTGTTGCAGTTCGCGGTCAACTATGTGCACCCTTCCGGTTCCAATAACCCACAGATTGTCTAAGTATATAAAGTTAATCAACTGAAAACTGAAGTTTCGTTGGAGCGTCTGGAATAAGCTACCGTGATCGTCAATCAATTTCACTCCATGAGGCCCGAACCGAACGTGACACCGATATACTCTCTTGAGTCAGTTAAGATTGTACCGTTATTTGAATTTGGTATTAACATGATGGTCCTCTTGAGTAAAATGTGGTATATTTATAGGTACTTCTACATCGCAGTGCATTAACTAGCGAGACTACTGCAGTCGTACTCTTAGAGTGTGAATTATGTTAAGTTGCCATTATACATTTCTTCCATCTCTCTTGCTGTTGACTAAAGCGCTTACTCTGTTTCTATAATAGTTGGACATGTCTAGCGCGACTCTAACAAATTACCACCCTCTCGCGCCACGAGATAATCTAGAATTTGCGTGAGTAGGAAAACTTACCTCATTATCTTCTAAGAGAGTTCATATTCTCTACAAGGAACATTTATGTCTCCATGGGTATGCAAAATTGCTTATTAAAAACTAATTATAATCTCTCATGAAGCAATACTAGCATATTATCTTGGTTGTTTGACAAGTTGCACAACTTTATCAAATTATACACTAATAGGACTTCGTATTTAATTATCTCCACTACTTAAGGTAAACTATTCACGAGAAGTTTAATTGCTGTAATGGCATAAGATCAAGGTAATGCATGTCATCAATGCCCTAACTGAAAGCGAGTCATTCTAATGACTTTGGGAAAGAGACTAAATATGTTTTAGTAAATAATACCGTTGAAGTAAGATAAATTGTTCTTTGTCTTCTGGAAGTATGCGTACATACTCAAGGTATTCGGAAAAATAATATTTTAACTTGTTTTTAAGCTAACGATCTGTGGGCAATTTTTTATGTAAGGATGCTTTATTTGAGACATGGGCTATACCTCGCATATTCTCTGGAGATTACTATTTACGGGTATTATTATTGTTAAAACATCTTGGTGTAATAAGATGTACAGTTTCCAAATACCAGAGATTATGTGTTGTGTTTATGCTCAAAAGCTATTTTTTCTGCGTAGTAGTAACTTCAAGTGCTTTTATCTCGGAAACCATTGCATTTTTTTGATACCAATCAAGTACACTTTTACTTCCTTTTACAATAAAGGAAGTATTGGATTCGCCCCAAAAATTCGAAATTGAATTTTCAACAGATCTTCACGTTTTAGAGTCCCCTGAACCCAAAAAACATATTTTTTTCATTGGTCTGTGAACAGAATATCTCAAAAACGAAAAGAGGTATGGCGTTGAAACTTCATATATAAGTTTTGTGTACTCTGTAGATGCGACAGCAAGCTTTTGAAAAAATCGCATAACCGGAAGTAGGTGTTTACTCTTGTGATTTTTCAGTTTTTTCGATTTTTTTCAAAAACGGCTTCAACGATTTTTTTAAAACTTCACATTTTTTGTATTAATGTGAGATAGGTGATTTTCCAGTTGAATACTTCTAAAATGGGTTTCTTTTGTCTTTTTTACTATTTTTTTATTAACTCCTATTTTAAATACAACACCCGGTATATTATTACATTTTTGAATTCAGCTTAAAATTGTAGAGAAAATTTGTCTCTTCAACTAACGCTCTATTTTGTACCGTTTTTGTAGAATTGGTCATTTTTGAAAATGTTTGACAAATGCTTAAAAATTTAAAATAAAATTTTTGGTTAATTCTAAGATCACTGTAAAAGGAAGTTGTGTGCTTGTATCACACCAGATTTTTTTATTTAAAATTAAAGTATCTCTTAAACTATCTTATCCGCGGCGTCAAAATAAAATGTACCGCCCTTAATTTCAAGTGGAAGTAGGGTAACTAACGTCTCCAACACCTTGATTGAATTTCAGTTACATCTGGATTTGATAAAATTAATAAAACTATGCACATCATGCCAAGTTTGACCTTGATCTGATAAGTTTTTTTTTATTTGCAAAGATAATTCAAGTCTAAAAATTCTACTCTTCAAGCGTGCAACTTCTTAATAATGATGCACATTTTACCAAGACGTATTTGCCCCTATAAGTCTATTTTAATGAGAAGAGCACCCCCCTAGACAGTGTTTCATACTTTTGGAAACATCCTGTATATTTCATTTTGTATTAGCAGGTCTAAGGCCTTACACCTCACGGTAGAAAGGCCCAGGATTATGTATGTATGTATTAGCAGGTCTAATCCATTCACAATATGTACTTCTCCTAGTAGGCTGTTATATATTTTTATTAGGTTCATGCATGAATGTGGTAGAAGTCAAACTGTCATATGAAAGAACCATGACATATCTTAAACTGCTTTATTGACATTGTTGCAATATTACTGTGAAAAATAAAATTTTTACGGTAAACCAAAATTTAACTGGCAACAATGCAAGCCTTCAAAAATCATAACCACAAATTAAAAACAACATAACTCAATTTTGTCATGTCTAGTTATTAGTAGCTTCAGCGTACTTATGCGAACGTTTTGTCCGTCCGTCCGTCCGTCAGTCCGTCCGTCTGTCTGGATCGCCTGTAACTTTAGAACGGCTACAGATATCGAAATTTTGAAAGGGGCCAAAGTTGTTGCTAAGGTCCCGAGCACCTTCATGCGCTATTTGGTTTTGCCGAAAGGTGGCGATTTTCCACTTTGCAAAATTTCCAAGCATTGTAGCACAGTGGCGGCTTGTCCACTTGGCGCCATCTACAGAACTTCGGTGGTCACGTTTTGAACTACACATTCTGAAGCTACTCTTTAGACCTGTAGTTGAGCAGTTTATTTCGCATGCGTATCAACGAAATGTCACCCAACGTATAGCCTGCTGGGAGGAAGAAACATTGTTTTGTTTGTTATGGACAGGATCTAGGAATGTGAAGTGCCAGGCACCTCAGACACCGATTGCTATGGTCATACGGTCGAAGTCTTACTTAGAATTTTTCCGAGACAAAGGAATTCACACCGCAAGGGCTTTTTTACATGCTACACATCGCAGTAGCATGGAAGCCACTGCTTTACATCACTTTCGAATGATGGGATTCTGTAGAGGTATTCGTTGACATTTTTAATTTTTAAAACCATCACCAGGACTGGGAATCGAACTCGCAACCCTTAGTTTAGTAGTCAGAATGCTTAACCACTGAGCCATTGTGAATAGATTATAGTAAATTTTAGACAATTTTGTAATTATACAGTTTATCGATTGGTACAAGGGTATAATATATCGATGGCATTATCGAGACTATTAACTTAACTTTTCTGTGTTTGACACTTACGATAGGGGACGCTGTGTACGTTTGTTATTGTTAGTTTTTGTTATCTTGCCTTGGTAATTGTGTTGCAACAGTAATAAGACCGTTATCTGCTATTATTTTGTTATACAGGGTGTCCCAGAACTGCCTCTTCAGAGAGAAATTGAGATATTCGGGGGAATGTATCACTCGGTATTTTGAAAAAGTCCTAACCGAGAAAAAACGTGTTAAAGTTAACCAATCAGGACTTAGCACTATCAAGGTAGGATGACTGCAATTTTGCGTTGCCAGGGTTTTGCGATTATTCATTTTATTAAAATCTCCCATCCATAAATTTAGTCTACCGTTACAGTTACAGTTGGTGCTTTGATTTTTGCGAAGTCAGTATTTATTTAGGCGTAGGTTTAATGGGTTGCCCCTACTAATCAAAAATTGCAGTATAGGTACTCTGTTCACAAATCTTTCGCATGAAGGTTGGCCACGTAAATTTGCACAATTTAGCTGTGTAAAATTAAATTGTAATTATTTAAGTCTAAAAGAAATATATAAAAACACAGTTTTCTCAACTACTTTGTAAAATTTTAGTAGAAAATCTGTGTACTAAAATGTTGGATTGGTCTTCATGATCCGTCACGAGCAGTAGATAAAAAAACATTTTTTTCAAGTAGTGTACCTTTTCTGTTTTAAATACATCAAAGTAGCGTCAAGGAAAGTTGTTCAAAACTTTACCACAAATGTTGGGTTACCAGAAAAGTACTTCCTCTACTATGTGAAGCTATCATATATACGTTTGTAAAAATATAATAACCAATTGCTGCAATTTAAAAGTAACGCAGTATGCATTTTAAGCTGGGATTCTTGGGGTTGGTGTGTTAAGCAGAACACTGGAGCGGGTTTTAGTTATGTGTGATTTTATTTTCATTGAGGTAGATATATAAACGTACCAGATTTACAAATGAAGTGATTAGGGTGCATGATTACACACTGACAGCGGTTTAGATTTTTCTTGTTTCTCTGAGGAGTGGTGATTACGGGTTAGGGGTTGGCAAGGGCTCGAAGGGATGCTCGACCAAGGTGCGGGGCCTAGAAAGAAAAAAGTAGAATCCAAGGGACTGCTTCACCCTGGGCGTGGTGGTAGTGGAGCTAAACAACCGTTCGGCCTCCTGGAGGGTGCGTAATGCTGGGCGTTGAGAGCTTCAATCTGGACGGAGCTTTGAAGCTGGTGCACAACAAAGCGGCCTCCTGTGTGTAGCTTTGGGGCGACCAGGTATGGTCGTGCGTCAAAAATGCTGATATACTCTAAGCGAATGTATAGAGGTTCGGCCACAAAAAACACTGCCAGGCTTTTAGGTGAACAGGAACGGTCTCTTGGAGAAGAAGAGTAGCTTCGGAGCGACCAAGGATGCTGTTGAAGATGCTAGTGTACTCTAGGCGAACTAATGGAGGTTCGGCTACAGAGAAAGCTATTAAAATTCTTAGGCGAAGTGGAAGGGTTCGGATAGGAACTTTGATTGAATATTTCTGCTGGTTATCGAAGTATAAACACCTTGTGATAGTTATTTTCAACAGTTGGCGTCGCAGTAGGGGTAAACTTGATATGTTTTATTAAATACAGTTGTTAAGTCATTTTGCTGTCGCAGATGCTTAACTGCATTTCACGCCTTTATTTAGGTCATTTTGGTATTTTGAATAGCCGCCTAAGCTTAGAGCAGCGTGCCCGTATGCTAAGCCCTTTTAGCTCTTTATTTGGCTCCATCGCCTAATTCCAGAATCACGATTTCGCACATAGTTAGCCTAAAAAGCAGTATTTGTCGTCGGTGGGAGCTCTCCTCTGATGGCGTTTTTCTGAATTCTGAATAGCACGCTGTGGCGGCGTGATACCAGCGTGGCCCGCATTGGTTGGTTCCATTTCATAGCCTTGCGATTCGCTGTGGTTTAGTCACGTGGGGGACGCGGCCAAGGTGACCTTTTGCCAACGCTTCCCTCGTGGCATTCAGCCGAGAGCCGTCGTTAAAACAAGAGGTCGGATAGTGTATGTGAGTTCGTGCGACGCTTCCGCCCTTGGCGGGGGCGTCAGCCCTTTCCCGTCGAGTGCTGTTTCAGCGACTAGGTGATATACTGTGTCGCCTTAAGAGGCAGTCTTCCAGAGCCCGTGGCAGAGAGCGCTTGTGTGTGGTGGTGGTGATTCGAAATTTGTCGAGTGATCTTCGGCGTAACGTGGGTGTTTTGGAGCCCAGTTCCTGCTACTATTAGTGAGGGGTCGTGCCCCCTTCATCTCGACCTACGAGGATTTGGTTCAGCAGAACGAGTGAGGCCCCCATCATTTTCGTCGTCCCGTTGTACGCGTCTTGACGCGTCTCCCGTCGCCATTGAGGCGGTTATGCATTCACCCCCTTTCGCCGTTGTAACACCGAAGGTACCTACCACCTACGATTGCAGCTCGTCGCCACTCAGCTGTACCAGGCTCCCTCGCCGCCCACGCATTAAGGTATGTGCCTTTAACCTGATTACCGCTGTGAACGCGAGTGTTACTCATTACTACTCATTACTACGCTAGTGTATTCATTCAGACTGCAGACAGTTCAGGCCGTGAAGGCTACTGTAAATCGTCGCTGCCCTTGCATAAGGCAATGTGTATCTTTGTACCTATTATTGCTGTTCACTAATGTTCAACATCTGTCGTTAAGCTTAGAGCGCGCGTGCCAGCTGGTGCCCTTAATTATAGAGTAAGGTTAGATACAGGGCGACGCATTCTGCTACCCCATTGTAACTCGAAGTGAAATATATGATTGGTTAGTTAAGGGAACTATTGTTTGTTTCGGTTTGTGCATGTTCTGTTACAGATAGACGCCCCTTTATTGTACGAATTATTGTACGACGGAACGAGGAAGCTGTGAGCGTGCAGGTGAGTGGGACAGCTGCGTAGTCGTGGTCGGATGGACACCTAATCACAATCCTTGCTTAAGGCAATCCCGAAGTTGTTGTTTGACCTTGCAACTCTTGAATAATCTTATTGGCGGAGTATTTTTGCATGCTTCGCTCCCGTCTAACCGTCCAGGCCCGGTTAGCCGGGTTAAGACAGGCTTGGTGGCGCCCTCATAATTTCGACATACCCTGTATATATTATGCCACAGCGCGCTTGCCCAGAACGTATCGTGTGACTCACGCCCGACTCCCTGAGCGTTCCAGCCGTGGCCTATTAGCCTATTTCGAACCGATCTCAGGGCAAGTGTGTCATGTTTTCAGGACTGATTCCGTGGTGCGATGCTCACCTTGGGTGGGTGTCGTAAAGTCCTTTTTATACCGTAACACAGTTATAAGTTTTTTAAAGGTCAGCCAAAATTATTTGATTTGCATCATGTTATAACTAATCTAAATCCGCGCATTTTGAGACTAAACTCGACCCCTTTGGAGTACTAGGTAAAATTTGTAAATTTATGTAACCTTAAGGTATTGACGTTGGTCAGTTATAGTACAGAGTTGTGTTATTCGATGGTTTAATGTGCTTCCAAAGGAAGCCGTAAAACGAATCATTTTTTTCTGTTAACTTCCATTTGCATATAGACAGAGCTGTCTTTGTTTCTGGGAGCATATGGCTTAAAATTTGTATCAATTTGTTGTTCTGCTTAAAATGTAAACATCGTGACGCCGCATCCCAACGGCTGCCAAGAACCGTTGCGCGGGAGCGGGTGTATTTAAATTCATATCAAAATAAACAATTTTATCCGCAAACGTCATAAAAGTGACAACTTATGTGTCTTTATTGACAAGGTAAAAGTGTCACTTTATCTGCTTAAGCAGATAAAATAGCAACTTTTGCGTACTTTGTGTGCCTAAGCACATAAAATCGTTGCTCTCTTTCTTTCTTTCTATATTTGTTCGCTATCCCCTCCGAAGATACTGGACCGATTAAATTGTATGATGGCTTAAAATTTTGCTAATTTTTAGACTTAGATCGTAGGCCGGTTTTTATTTTTAAAAAGGGTACGATAAAGTTTTAAATTAATTAAATCCTTTAAGCAGCGGAGCGGAGCAACTATCCCCGTGGGTTATGGTGTGACAGCTGCTGTGGCCGTGTGCTATTAACAGGGGTAGAGTGCTCGCCTGTCACGCGGGTGGTGAAATTTATCTGAATACGTTTGCGGATAAATTAGTATATGTTATTCGGAGTAAAATTGCCTTTATGTGGCTTAGCTGAATTATTTGCCTCACTAACGTTCGGCTAAATAAACTTCAGCTTCGCCACATAAAGTATCACTTTTACTCCTAATAACATAATCTACTATTTTTATGATCTTGAACACCATGCATCTCGAACACTAACTTTTTGTGTCAATATACATATAACCCCCATCAAAATATCGTCAAACTTGTATATTTTTATTCATAGTTTGTGATAGTTGTGTTGTAAACTTGCTGAAACTGACTTATGTTTTACATTTGCATGTTTACAATCCATTATATCTGCAAGTAGTCGCATTTAAAGTTTTAGCAATGCGAAGTTAATAACAGAGCCTTAGCTTCGGATATATTTTTATCTTTTGATTTTTAAGTCCTCATACCCCTTCTGTCTCCTTTTTTTCGTAAGTTTAAATATTTATGCTGTCATTTACTTTAATTAATTATAGCTATCTAACGTATTTATAATTTAAATAAAAATTAGCGATTCCTAGAATTTGATAAATAACATTTTGTAATCTAAATGTGTTTATTATTTAACTATTTAGTTTACATCGGTAAACTTAAAAACGAAGTTATTGATGTAAAGACGCCAATAACTTGTGTTTTTGTACCACTGCTATGGTTGATCGATCTAATTTCTTAGTTTTGAGACGTTAAGTTAGAATGTTGAATACTATACGACTACAACTATACACCCAAAAAGTATATCGACACATAGGGGGGGGGGGGGGTCTTTAAAATGCAGATAATTGTATAAATTTATTTGGAGAATTCAGAAACAACGATGATAGATTATACATACTTTTGTGTGGCTTCAATAACAACTGATAAGGAGCTGCGATTTAAGGGTTGAAAATTAAATTTACACATTTTTCGTGACATTTCTGAAACCATGTAATGATCTTGAGTGTATAAATATTATCATCAGATTTTTCCTTTCCGTGTTTGAGAAACCTTTTAATCATTATAAAAAACTTACAAAGAAAGCGAAATAATGAGCAACGACTCTGCAATTTTATTCAGACTTTATACTTTGCATAAATCATGCACGGTAGTGCCCTAAGGTTTTTGGGTGTTTGGATGTTTGGGTAGATGATAAACCAAGTTCATTTACGCCCTACGGTGGCCCCGCTGTACTACCCTAAGGTGTTTCTTTATAATAAAACTAAGAGGGCGGCTAATGAGCAGCAATCTGAGTCGTCGGTGCTTTCACTTAACACAAAATCTGCTGACTTGTAGAAAATATAATTAATAATGTTCTGTGTCATTCGTTCCTACAGACTTATGTAAATTTGGCTTTTACAAACACGGAATCCGGCGTATTATATCCGCATGAGATAAATCAGTACTTTTATGTCCTTATAAACATAAATACACATCTTGAAGCCTGAATTTTTATTACGTTGTCTTTCTGCTGGATGATGGGCTTTCCAGTGCTATATACACGCCAGTAAAACTTATCAGGAATCAAACTCAGGTTTAATCAGAATTCTGTTAAGATGAATTTGCAAGTTTGTCTTTGCAAGGCGGAGGGAAACGGAAGGTATTAACTTTATCACTACTTAAGCGGATCTGCCTTGTATTCCATGAAAACGTTAACGGTTTTTGTTTCCACGATATGTACTCGTAGGGGAATGGTAGATGATGGGCCGCCGTTTGTGGTATGAGGAGAGAATATACACAGTTATGGATTTTCATTTTTAGTATTGACATGTATGACAGTGGCGGAAGTTAACACATCAAGAACTCAGGTTGATAAAAATCGACGCTTTGGTTAAAAAAGATACCTGAATAAAGGAATCATTCAATAAATTTCAATATAATCACTACATGTCCGTGGGTTTGTTCCCATACAACCGCTTAAATGGTCTATACAAAAGACTTTTGGGGTAAATGGACCAATGCGTGGTATGTTCTACTAATTGATGTAAATTCTATGGTTTGAATAGAATAGCATATTACATAAACCAGAAGACTCAGTACAGGCAATTTAGCGGTTATTATTTCATATGCTCTGGAAACGGATATCGCCTGTGTCTTTGATAATAATAATAATACTAACAATAAATGTTCAATTCAATTATCCTGTTGTCCCAAGTTGTTCAATATTTTCATTACTATTTATAATTTGATAGTTAAAAGTATCACGAATAAATATACAGACACCGCCTCCTCTCGACATTCGATCTTTACCTAATGTACTGTGAGGGCCGTAGCTACCACTGGGCCCCCCGAACATAGGGAGCCCTAGAAAGCGGAGGAAGTTTTTTTACGAAATTGTCTTAAAAAAGTATTGAACCAAACTGCCAAACTTGAGAAATTGAGCAGCGTCAAGGAATTTGCAGATCTGTTAATAATTGATCACAGCTCACTTTCGCCAAATTTATCCTGATGTGTGTACAGCATGTATTATGTACTTGACAGTTCCTGTGGCCGTAGCTAAGGTCCAACGGTACTTTTCAAAACTAAAATTGATCAAGAATTGCATACGAAGCACTATGGGACAAGAAAGGCTCAGCAATCTTGCTTTGCTTTCAACTGAAAATTATAGAGCTCAACAAATTAACTTTGATAAAGTAATCAATGACCTTGCTTGTAAAAAATTAATAAAACACAATTTAATGTGATATTGATTTTAGTTAAAACTCAACCTGTAAAGAGTGGTGTAGAGGTAAAGCGGAAGATAACGTGGGGCCCCATAATTATTTGTTGCCCCAGGGCCCCCAAGCCTGCAGCTACGGCCCTGTGTACTGTCTCCCTTGATACAAATGTAATTATTACTTACCGCTGGTGTGAGCCACTGCTCACTAATAGTAAATACGTCAAATCTCGTTGGAGCTGAGATAATCAGACAGTTCATGTATTTTTGGAATGAGAGATCTTATGTTTAGATTGCCATCCTTACCACACTTATGACATCCAATACCTAAATAACATAGTACATAATAACAAATTGTACGTGCTTTAAGTTAATTATAGTATCAACCTTAGCGTAATACGACCAAAATCCAATATTAATTTAAAATCTATAGGAAGTACATGCACGTAAATTACAGTATCAACATAAACATATCGCTTTATGCAAGCTAATCAAAAGCCAAATTAATTAAAATTTATATTAAGTGTAACAATGCTATGTACAAATAAACAAGGCTACAGTAATAGATAGCCAAGTTCAGTTATAATCAAACATAAATATGACTGTTCAAGGACTATCAATAAGAAAATTAGAAGGTAATGCTATATGAGGACAAGTGCCGCACGACTCTTTCCTATATACACACATTTCTCAAACGTATGCTGGGTGGCCGTAGTAATTAAATTATATTACCACAGTTCTTTGATATGCATGTTATCCACCTTAGCAAATATTTTTCCCTCTAGTGATCAAAAATTTCTGCTTCGAAATTTAATACATGCTACTTTTAATATTTGCGCTCTGTATTTAGTGAAGTCTTCTTTTATTAATATTTTGGTGCCCTTAAGGAGTTTATTATTATTAAAAATAAGCTTCCTAGTATTTCTGCCTAAGAACTTTTATTGGCGATTAATGGATTATCTGTTAGGAAGGCGATGGCTACAATCTATCTTCTCAGTAGGTACATCCAGCCCCAGTTTATTTTTGCACAGTTTTCTGACTACCTAATCTGTATTTTCGCCCTTAGCTTCTGGAACTCCGAAAATGCGAAGACTACTGGACTGCTCCAATTCGTCTCGAGAAAGTGCAGCTTCCATTTGATATTTTAATAAATTTTCACCTGAGTAGTGTATCCCTGTATTTCTATTTTCAGCAAATCTTTAAGGTTATTCTTGATTGCGTTTAGAAGTGAAGCAAGAAATGTAGACGAGCTTAAAAATTTTCCCACCACTTTGCACCAGTTGCTCTTCCTCTGCAACAGAACGCGTGACCCTGAGTAGTTCAGGCATCGTCGATGATATTTTCAAAGTTTATAACACAGTTAAGTGTAAACGCAGCAACACAGCACCCAACTAGAACGCATCTACTCAGTACGGACACCCATTGCAGCTATTATTATTATTATTATTAAGTTTTAAATATAACACATATTCAATAAAATCGGCTATTTCTCGTTTTGGCTAGTATGTATAAATTTAGCTGCGGATAGAGACCAACTTGTGCACTTTAAGTATGATTTGATATTGAAATGGATGATAGATCTATATTTTTGTATGTAACCGAGATAATAAGCACAATTTTGATTCATAAAGGGCTTTAGTTAATCAACAACATTATGATACATAGAATACATAGATCATGGCAACTCTTAGACTTTGGCTATTAAAGCTATTTTAAGCATTTAAAAATTCTCGATTTTGGATAACATATTTGAACATTTAGTCTCATGGTTTTTTTTGATATTTTGTATTTAAAGTAACCGAAATTAAGATGATTTGGAAAACATCTTTACAATTAATGTTCTTAATGAGAAATAACCTAATAAACCGAAAGTGGTAATAAGTCAAGTTATGTGGCTCCAACAATCATTCAAAGAGGCTTTATTTATTAGTAATATTAGAGTTAGTTGTAAAATATTAGTTCTGGTTAGTTTGCTGCACTATTAATACCTTAAAATATAAACACTTATGTTAACATGCCATATCAATTGTTTAGTGTCAACGTCCACTTGCGGGATTGTTCTGAGTAAAGCCCTTTACATATTTTTTATTTTACTATTTTACGAAATTATAAACGTGTACTGATAAATTGGGCAATAGTTGCCATTGTAAAAATAAATATAATTTGTATAGCAATACATAAAAAATACATTAGTTACACGTTTCCACTACGTATTTTAAATTAATGTCCCATGAAAAGAGCTTTATTAATTTTGATTAATGAACAAGTTGACGGCAGTAGGCGTATGCAGTAACTTGAATAATTTTAAAATAAACCGTATATTTTGATTAATGGCGAATATAAAGCTAAGAAATATTTTTTAACGAAGTTTATGATTTTATCTAAAAACGTATACAGGGTGCCCGGATTTCGTAGGGACAACATGGGTAACTTTTGTATTTGAAGAGATAGAGAGATGATTAAATTAGCAAAAAGGTGCAGGTTTGAGAGCTCATTAAGAATCCATCTTCAAATTTTACTTGTCATGGCCCACTTGTCTAAAATTTAAAAAAAAAGATCTCTTAATTTCTTTTATATGCCGTAACTTTTTTGTTACTTAAGATATTGAGATGCGATTTGAACTAATTTACATGATAATTTAAATACTTTTATTTGCACTTAATAAAACCAATTTTATTTCTGTAAATGTTTAGTAATCTAGCCTAACCTCAAAATTTTAAATTGGTACCGTGCAATTTTTTAAGAGGGAATTTTTTTCTGAATGCAATGATGTATTACATGATATGAAAACTTTTTCAAAATTTTGAAAAATCACTAGTGCTATGATCACAATAACTTTGTTTTTTGTTTATTACGTTATCTGTGAAACTATGTTTCGAAACAAAAAGCAGGCTTATCATCATACAAAAAAGTGTTTACATCAATCTAAGTGTTGCTGAGTAGAAAGACCATAGAAGTGTCGGTGAAGTGAGAGGATCCATTCCGGAAGGTAGTAGCAGAGGCAGGAGCAGATCTGGTCAAGGATTTTGAGTTTTGGAGTATTGGACTGGTGATCCATACGTGAGTGCTGGATTGCAGAGAGCTGTTTAGAGGGGTCCATTCCAGATGGTAGTGAAAGAGACAGGAGCTGATCTGGGATTGTTCTATTAGCTGGTTGCTGTCAGGGATTTTTGGTTTCGTGGTATTGGACGAGGCGTGACACTGGTGATTTGTTCGTGACAGCTGCATTGCAAGAAGCCCCACAAAGGGGTCGATTACAGTCTTGAACATTTTCGAAGTGGAATATACAAGGTGGGTAATTTCTTAGAACATACCAACTATAAAGCAAATAGAGACATTTTAAAAGTTGTAATTAATTAAGAAACAATAACTTACCGTATTATATAAAGTTATAATGTACAATTCTTAGAATTGGGCATTTGTCAACAGGTAACAATCAAATCCTCATGAAAACGCAAGACCACATTAAGAGTTAAAACAAATTCACTGTATAAACAAGTGTTATGACTGCGTGTCTGCTTATCTTCGTCACCTTTTAATTGTCAACGATCGGGCAGTGTTTGTCCACCACGGGTCCTATCGTCACAGTGTCATTTATAATGCAAAAGTAAGCAAGTACGTCAGGCAGCGAAATTGCGAATCCTACCATGCAATGTTTTTTTGCGAATTAATATAATTCGCATTACTAGGCATTTTCGTTTACTACTTTTCAGTATTACTATAATCAGTAAAATGTGTTTACCTATTTTCTATGTAATTTTTAACGCTGTTAACCGCTTTTACACCGCTCGTATTCAGGAAAAGTTGTTTTCCTTGTGGTGGCTTGATTTATTCAAGACGTTAAAAATATTTAGTTCTGTAATTTACTGCTAACAGCTAACTTGAGCAGCAAATTTTAATTTAATCATTAATTTTTAATTTTGGTACAAAATTATTCAAGCGCTACATCAACTTTTCCCTTATAACATTATAGATAAATATAAATCAAGGATATCTTGTTAAAGAATGTGTTCGACTGTTTTGAAAATATGCAGTTTGGAGATTAATCAGTTTTCGACATTTCATACATGTTTTCAAATGAAATTCACCAGCACATGCCATAATTGATCATTCCTAACTGTTTACGCTATTGCTTTTGAATTCCCCTGCAACTATGTAATGCTGCATTCCAAGCGCTGAAGTTGTATAGTAAAACAGTTTGTGTAATATGCTTGCATTAAAGATTCTGTTGAAGTGAAACATTTCGTAAACTAACTAAAACTGCATTGACGAAATAGAGACTCTGGAGTTTGCAAGTTAGAAACCACAGATAAAGTACAAACTTTATATGTTTAAATAGAGGATCAGTTACGGACTCTATGTACCAGTTCTATTCAAAGCTCGAGCATTGAATTTAATTGAAAGTCTTTGGAAATGAGAGTCTACTGGAGGTTCTAAATTTGTCTTTACGAAAGAAACTCGTGACATTGTAAAAATCAATTATAATCGTTGAAAATTTTTTTGTTATTCTTTATTTTATGTTTCGTTATATGGTTCCTGATCCAGTTATTCTCGTAAACCATTGACTTTTTCAGTAGAAATGTACACCTTCATTTATATGAAACTAAACAATCGATTCAGATATCGTATCAACGCTATCAAAATGTGTCGATCATATATGGCTCTTATCAGTCTATTTTGATGAGAAGAGTATGTATCATCCTAGATGGCGTCGCATTCTTTTCGTCCCGCTTAATTTGCGAATTTACTTCAGTCTTTAATTTAGAACATTTTAATTCAACACTCAGGTCAATTGTTTGAGTAATACTCACTAATGGTAAAAAGCTATAGCAGTAGGAAGTTGAAATAAACGATTTATGAAATATTTTGAAATTTGATATATTTTAAAATGATTTGATTTATTTGGTGGTATTATGTTTTAATTTTTTCATTCATTACGGTATACAAATCATCAACATTGTAATAACCCCGATAATGCCCAGTATCGCTGGTCAGTAAATACTAGAATGGTCACGCTCGTAGTAAACGAGTTTTCCTGAAAGTTAGAGAATTCTAACGGAGAAAGCCTCAAGTATGCTGCTAATTAGTTTATTAGAACGATGCCTGCAGAAAATGAAGTGGTTCACAAACTTGCGTATCTGTTATATAAACAGTGGAAACTGGATGACCAAGATAAAATTCCTTTGCTGAAACGACGTAATTGCTATTGGAATTGAGAGTATCTCAAGTTGTATAGAATTAAAAGGAAGAAAATACATATTTTTTCTTTCAAACGGTGGAGGTTAATTTGCGTTCATCAAATTATTATGTTTTTATTTCGCGATACCCAAGTAAAAATATTGATTCAGTTACAAATCAAAATTGATTATTAGTCGTTTAAGGTCATTTTCTATTCAAACGATATGCAATCCAGTTTTCTGTCATAGAAGCTTACACTCAGCAAGATTCTGTAGTTTGTGTTCTGCGCGACTTAAATTAGAAAGAAACAATTGCATGGGTCCATGTTATATAAAAGTTGCAATCCCTTCAGCACAAGTTGAATATTCATTTATGGATTGAAGTATAGAAATCTGCAGCTCTCTAACAGATACGTGTAACAAGCGTCTCTGGTGTGATTTAAATTGGTTATTTGAATATTATTATTTTGTATTTTTTGCTATTACATTCTCTAGATTGAAACGTTTCAAATAATTTTCGCTTTTGTGCTATCTCCGTCCGTCCCTTGCAGAACCGCTGGCGCTGCTTTTAAATAATATTTTACAGTTAGTACTTAAATACAGAAATCCGTATTTAGTACTACAGATCATTCTTGTTATGCTACGTATCGATATACGTTTACTCTTCATGTACTTCTATCTTCATATACCAAGCTACAATGGAGTTCTTTCAATAACATATTTTTTCTCATTTACAGCATTAGCAGCAGATGCATTTGAAATGGTATATACCAAGCTCCGACATTCAGATAATACAGATCTGAAACAAACACTAATTCAACAAAACGTTTTTTTGCGATACGAAATTGTAGTTCTCGTACACAATTTCAGGATGCCTTTTATTTTTCTGTTTTTCATGTCTTTTATTTTCAGAATTTTTGATATTACTTTCGAAGCTATAGGACGTGTTTATTCGGAGTTTTCCTTTAGTGACGTTTTACGAGCGGATTGATCCCCGAAAAAATGATTGTTTTGGAGCTGATTTGGTTTCATTGGTGAATAGCTGTACCCAACTGATCACTACAAGATATGATTACATTTTGAAAGCAAAACGTCCTGCTATTGAGTTTTATTGCTTCGTATCAAGACACCTCCACTATTAGCATGATGGATCATCTTCCTATTAAAACGTCTTACCTGGTTATTTCTGCTTCCACGTAGTGTAATATTCAGCCGAATTTATTTTCAGGACTTTTTTTTCTCTTATCTTGCCTCCTGTTGGTTGTATTTTTAATTATGGGTTTCCTGCTCGTGCTCCTATATTTCTACGTGGATTACGAGATTCGCCGTGCTACCTGCTAAAACTCCGTGAACGCATGAAGTAGCTTTACTTTGCTGACTTGTCCGTTTTTTGCATTGCAGATTTGAGGCTGAAAGAGCCGCGAGCGCGCCCTGATGGGCTCTCCCAAATTTTCCAACACGTATCGCAGCTATTAAGGTCAGGTCTTTCAATTAGCCTAATTTTTAGGGTACCTGGCATGGCATAATTTCTATGTACGAGGGAAATGCTTTGTCTATTAAATGGGGCCCGTCATGAAAATTCGATTAGACATATATTGAGATGGACTGCTCTATAATTGTCTATTTATTAATTTAATTTAATTGTCTTTTATATAAGTTAGGGCAAATCCAAATACGCAATTCACTGTATAATATTTTACTGTGTTCGAAATATGTTAAAATATGAAATGTACTTTATATTTTATTCAACTGCAATTAATTAGAAAAACGCTAGCTCTCAGTAGAATACAAGCTCTTTAATCTCAGGGTGAGTGCCGAAGTCGACTGTATTTTAAAATTGATCTGAATTGGTACTATACACAGTCAGTAGTTCAAATACGCGGTACCTCCAGGTCCACAAATCTGTCAAATCACAAATCGGTTGACTAGTGCACACAGCGGTGCTTTGAAAGTTATAATACTCGTGAAATATGAGAATTCGCAAGGTAATTATTCAAAATTTCGCGCTTGGCAACAAATAACAAATTTTGTTTCTAGCAGTTATGTATCTCGTGACGTCAGACAGACGCCGTCTAAATTTTGGCAATTGTTTCTGGACGCTTCCTGCACAGCTTCAACTTCCGTCAAACCACGGATTTTACTGACGCCGGGCTAATTACTTAAAATGCGGCTTAGCTAGAACCTCCTCTTCTTTAACAAGGTTTGAAGTCATATGCACCTCGTTTTCCGGACTTCTTGTTTAGGCTAAATCGTACCTTATAAAAATTCGTTGGATTGCATCGCCCCCTCTGGAAATGACGCCGTTGGATTTTCTCCGCTATTCTTGGTCCCCTTGCTGCCAAATCTGCTGAAGACGTTCTTGCAGACCTGTGCTCTGCCGTAGATTGCTGATCTCTTGGCTGCGATGCTCCTCTTGGCCGTAGTCGAAGTTTGCAAAATGGAGTTGATCGGCCCCGATTTCCTCGTAGATGGGATTATAGAATTTGTATGTTTTTTTGTTACGGAACTTGTTCAAAATACACCCACTTGTACACTGGCATTTGGGAAATATACTGGTATACTTTTATAGCTTCGAAACACGTTTAGTATCAAAATTGTATAAAAATATGGAGCACAAATTTCAAGAAACAGTCAAGTAATTAATTTTCAATTGTTCTCTTCCGTTATTAAACAAAAACGAATCGGGTTGCTATGAGACAATATGAACGGAAATTATGTTTGATAACTTAAAGTACAAAATGGAAATAAATTTTATTACATAAATTCTATTTCACATTTTTCTTATAATCTAAGTTATTGTCTTGTTGGGGATTGAAACCCTGATGTGGACTGTATAATTTATTTACTGGTTCACTTAACATTTATTTGAAGTTTGTAAGATACGTATTGAGCTCGCTCCTCGCATGCGGCTTGTCGACGCCGTTCTGTTGCAACTGCCAACTGCCGCAACGAAAAATTCCCCGCTGCTGCTTGCTCACGATGGCTGTGTCTAAACATGTCTTTTCTTATATCTAAAATTATTTCGGTAGCGCTGCGCACACACACCTTTAATTTTAACCACTGCTCTGCTATTACACTAATTGTAATTTTAAATGCACTGCTTTATTCGAGTTCACCACTTCTCATTTGCTTCGTTCATGTCCTGCTGCCTGCTTCTCAAACTGCTGTTTTGCAATGTCCTGTTATTTGATTTTATCTTTCTTTACCGTTTAGATTCCTCACAACTTTCACTTTTATTGACATTTAATAAAAACTACGCTTCTTTTAACCTGCACATAGCAAACCTTTTTGCGTCAATTAATTTCTTTTGGTTCGGCTTTCTATTATGCGGAAACCTATTATTTTTATTTATTTAAAAGTCAACTTCGACCCTTGTGAAAACGAGCTCTGCCTTCTGCGTTCCTTACTCAACAACTTTATTTATTACTTCTCGCATCTCATTATCAATGCATTTACTGTTTGAATTGTTAGTTTAACACTGCAGCTACATAAAACACCCCTCCTGTGCTTATTGAATTGGTCCATTATGTTGCACTGCTAGCAGTCGAGTCGTAGGCTTAATACCATTACAATATATGCTCTCTACTGGACGATTACGAGAAGTATTTGTGCTGTATGCGGCACATAGTATTAATGTCTTTATAAATGTGTCAAGTTCAGTGATGCTTCGTCGACGATTGCACCGGTGAGTTACCTTAATCTATAATTTGTCAGTGATAATTTGCCATTTTTTATTTAGGAACTTTTTACTACTTCGCTCAATCAGTTTAGTGCACTCTTATCAGATCAGAATTAAATTATAGGTTTATTTTGCAATCATAAACCTGGTATTATTAATGTGACAGTTGTTTTGGGTTGTACCGTTGATTCAACCCTTAATTCTTTCTAAATGTTTTCGTCGAGTCGCTTAGAATTGTAAATTTCTATTGACTAACGGTCAAAATGGATTTGAATTAATATTTTTTTACCTTATTAAGGTTGTGTTGTCGACTGGCATACATCTCAGTTTGGTATTAGTCTGAATCCTCTTAAGGAACCCGTTCGTTATATTGTTGTGTATTGAGACCCCTATTTTGGATAAATATATGGTTCACGTTTGATGCTAGTCGTTGTTTTTTTGTATTACATCGCTGCTCGACTCATCTATATGGTTCAGCAGGGGATATTACGGTAAGTTGTTGACACCTGGCGCCCATATTTATTCAATTACTACGGTTTATAACAATTAGATATATTTCTTACTTATTCTTTATGGTCACTACTTTTTTTCAACATTCCGCTTGAGCCAGTTATATTAGCATCTCAAGACGTTGATATTGGGAGCTTTCGGTTATTGCTACATTTTACCCAAAACTATTGTACCAGTTTTCTCTATCGACCACTTACTAACCATATTATACTTTATATATGTTGCTAGATGAAACATAGGATATAACAACTTAAATAAGAGTAGAGAGAATGCCTTCATCTGTACATAATTTCTTGATCCAAACTTCTATCGCGTTAAGCGTAGCAGTGGCATTACTATTAGGAAGTAGATTAAGGTTTGAAAACCTGGTTTAGCTACTTGGTATATTTTTTCCTTTATAGCTTCGATGCATTTTTAGTTAGTATTATTTATTTACATCGTTAGAGCCAAGTCCTATGTTAGTTTTTTTGCTGATTACAATTAATGATATTGAAACTTGAGCAGACATTTTTATTTTATAAGCTGTTATAAAAACAATAAATTAATTGAAGTATAACATTTATTGAAATTTTGAACTGAATGGAAAATGTGGAAAAAATTGGAGTAGAAAATTAAAACGTAGACCTTCCTGTATGCAATAGTAGATAAGTGCAAAACTAAAAGGGCAGTATCAGAAATAAAACATTTGACAAAGAGTAATGGCAGGACTTGGTATCAGATATCAAATTAGGAACACGCTCATGAGATATAGAACTAGTGAAAGAAGCGGTTACCTTATCCGTATGAGTACAGACAAATACTATCAAAGTATTTTTGAAATGACGCTCTGCAGACAAAGGGCAAGACCCAGAATTATAAGAGAGGGAGTACAACATCAACGGTTGAGCAATAAAGCGTAGAAAGACCATACAAGAAGTCAAGACATTGGCAAGGGAAAGGAACAGTAAATGGATTGCGGACCCAAAGCCGTAAGGCATAAATAGGATTGAGAAAGAAGAAGAACAAATTTATATTTATTTGCGTTTTTTACAGCATTCCACAGACTATCTCTTTCGGTGACTATTGTTGTTTTCTTATTTGTGCCTTTAACATTCCAGTACTAATTTTCAACTGGTATATTATAAATCGTACTGTAAATTGTACAGGTTGCGGCAGCGAAACTTGCTAAAAGTTTTATATTTATCGTTTTAATTATTTTTTCTCGTGCTTCTACATAATTGGAAATTTAAAATTACACGGTTTTAAAAACAATATCCGGCAAGTGACGACCCCCCCCCCCCCCCCCCCCCCCCCCCATTGTCAATACACTGAGTTACTCGATTTCTGAAGTTCCGGTCGACTCTGTCGAGCATAGCGATGGGTATGCGGCCCATTGCTTTGGCGAATATTCTTCTTGAAGTGGGCTAGGATCCATGAACAATCGGTGTAAACAATAGATTTCAGATATCCCCATAAAAAGAAGTCGCAAGTGGCTAAATTCGGGCGAGCGCGCCGGCCATGGAAGATCGCCCCTCGAGGAGACCAAGCACCTGTGGAAGTTTTCCCGCAAAACACGCACTGCAATTTGAGGTGTGTTCCGTCGCTCCATCTTGCTGAAACCACACATCCCCAACATCAATTTTTTCGAGATTGGGCACAAAAAAGTTCTCAATTATGTTGACACATCGCTCGACGTTTTGTGGTGTTCTCACTGGCCGCGGTAACCCTATTCTTCTTCTTTGCACATTTCCAGTTCTCCTGAAGCTTCCACCCACGAAACAATCCATTGACGGCCAGGAACAGGACTTCGGGCAGGAATATTGAAGTGTGCGCGAAATGCACGGTGAAAGGTGGCGATTGATCGGCCGCCGTTAGAAAAATAGTCCTCTACTGCAAACGCCCGTTGCTCCTTTTGTCAATGCATTTTCGCCACTGAGGCGGATGGTAAACAAACTTCCCGAACCACCTCTTCGAATGAGACCCTCCTCGGCCTACTACGCCTCCCTTCACGGTGCGCTCTTCAAATCAGCAAGTTTCGTTGCCTCACCCTGTACTTGCATATTTCATTTTGGCAAGTTCATAAATTGATAAATTTCATTTCTCATGATCCTTAAAATATCGATGATTTTCTTATTGGCTAGATATTATTTTAGAATTAGAAATGTTTGTCCAACTAAAAATATAATTTGGAATATATTATGCCATAAATAAAAAGAATATTAGTTTTATACTTTTTTAAAGTTACAAAGTTGTATATGTATAATTACTCGTTTTGAATCTAAAACAATGTAACAATTGTTACAAATACTTTGCTTCTGCATACTCTTTACTACATGACCAACACAATTGTATAAAGCATTTTACTTTTTAGGGATATCGCAATTTCTGTTGCATTTCAGTAATATGACAAATTTAATATTTCCCTTGAATCAAGTGAATTTGTTTTTGTTTTTTTTCTGTGGTCTAGAAAACCAGAAAAAATGATCGTTTACTGTGTTTATAGATTGTGTTCTTTGGCATGGTCAAACATTGTGAAAAAGAGAGTAACCTTAAATCTTGTTTGAACTTAATCGCGTTTAAAACGGGATGTTAAATCTAATTTGAGAAAGCTGATTTTCTAAGTAATCCTGCAAAAACCTAGATGTAATCAAACAGTTACCTATATCTTTCTTTGATTGAGAACACGTCGTGTAGATTCAATATCGATATCGTAGTTAAGATGACTACAGTTTGTATTGGATTCCATACTGATTTTCCGTTTTCATTAAGTGTAACTTAAATCCGTATATAAAGATATTAAAGGGTTTTATTCAGAACTTCCCTCGCAAGTTGAAGTTGTCACACTAAATATTTTGAAGAATGAAAGGAAATTAAAGGTAAAAATAACTTAATGTTCTTAATAGAACTAAAACAATGAAAGGAAACACTTGGTAATGCAAATGACATCAATTTAAAAATAAAAAAGTATTGCAGAGGGGATTAGAACTCACCTGCGAAAGGGATTTTAACGGGTTGCAGCAGCCCGTGCGTAGCTCACTCGCCGATCTCATTCTGACTCGTGTGTGTGTGTGATAGGACTGCACAACATTCAACAATCTTACTGTTGCCCATTTTTGTCTCTTTTACAACATTTGCCCTGTGTCTGTTGGATCCGACTTTGTCAAGGGTAAAGCATGAAATTTGTGCAAATAATTACTTTTAGCTATTCCTCATTTAAAGCAAAGTTAGACTTTTTGAGGTGTTTACCCTGTTTAATTTTACTGAAAATGTCGCGGTTTTATGCCAGGTAGATATATAATCCGCATGCGAAATACCGTTCCTCCAACAAATAATTTTTAAGTTATACTGGCAACAGGCAGACAGACACACCAGCATTACCGATACCTCAGCCTATTCTTTCCCCTTTTAGCGGGATAGAAATAGAACAAAATGTTCAATTATCTGTAAGTCGACTGATGGACTGTAACGCCTTCAATATTGTTATTTTGAAAAAATTACAAACCTCAAAGATAATGCCAATACTATGTGACATTTATTGTCAAACGATGAAGAACTTATATAATGATAAAAATTTATTTATATAACATGATATTTTATTAATGGAATGCCCTTGCTTCTGAAACTGTTTTATTGAAGAATTTAGCTCATGTTTAGAATCCATATTAAGTCTATACCTAATCATAATTAGTTTCTTTTTGTACACTGTGCGCACTACCAAGTTTATACAGGTTGGTTGTAAATTAAGGGCTAGCTGAATTTCTGCATTGTTATGACAGATAAAAAATCTCTTTCAAAGAAAAGTTATCTATTTTATGTGATAGATATTTAAGAGAACGAACAGAAATACCCGACTTCCGGTTAAACCGGAAGCTTAATTACTTTTGCTTTTTCTTATGGAACACCCCATATCTTTCAAATTAATTTGATAGTTTATAAAGTTATCTTTAAAAAACTATTAACCAGTTATAGGTCTGGGGTTAATAATTCACGAGCTATTAGCGTTTAAAGTTATATAGCCAATAGCACTTTGAGCTGAATACAATCATAAGAGGCTATGATAGTTTTAAAACTTTGCATTAGTTTGAATGGATACCTGCCTTATTGAAATATGCGGAATTTCTCTGAAATCCGCCAGTTCAATATCTTCATTAGGAAATTTCCTATTTATATTTAGCTACGTTTAGGATTTCCTGGATTTCTAGAAAAACGTTCGTAAGTTTGCAATTTAATATCCAGTTCAGCGAATGTACACTGATATGGCTGTTGGTTCTTTGAGTAACAATATCTATACATTTCAGCCGGTCTGACACAAAAACTGTATTTCTAGCATATTCACGCGTTTTTTATTGGAAAACGGATTTATTTGTAACAGATCTGTTCAACATAATTTTTTGACAGTTACTGAGCATTTGTTTATTTGTTTGTATGTTTGTTTGTCAGTTATTGTTTTTATAGCCGTATGTGATGAGTTTTAATGTAATTAGTAATACTGTTTCTGTGTACATATAACACTTTTAGTATTAATAGCTTGTTAATTATTAATTTTAGGCCTATAGTTGGTTAACAATTTTTTAAAGGTAATATCCTAAACTGTCAAGTTAATAAGGGTGTTCCATAATAAAAAGCAAAAATAATTAAACTTTCGGTTTAACCGGAAGTCGGCTGTTTCTGTTCGTATCCTTAAAATATTGGTCACATAGAAACGCATCGCTTTTCTATATAAAAGTTTACTCGATATTTTATAACAATGTAGTACTTTAACTGTCCTTAATTTACAATTAACCTGTATATCGGGTGACCGATTTCAAAACCAAACAGTGAATGAATTAAAAATAATTTGTCATGTATTTAATATGTATAAGGTTAAAAAGCATGATTTTTAGTTTATTTATAATTTTTATTGTCATGTCATAGAAACAAAAAATTACAGCCTGGATGGCGAAGTACGACAAGTCGATGCGTTTACAATCGCTACGCAGATGCGGCGGAGTTCTAACCCCAGCGAGCAACATTTTTTAAATTTTCAAATTGATCTAATTCGCTCGAGGTAAGTTTCGTATAAACCCCTTTACAGATTTTTACTCTACAAAAGTACAGTTTTATTATAAACATTATAAAGACTGTAACTTTAAATACCTAAAGTTCAGAAAAAATATTGTAAATACAAAAAAGTAGAGAATTCTTTTAGCTTTATATTATAAAAAAAATATTTTTGTTAGCCTAAAGGTTTTCAACATATGAAGCAGAAAAAGTGTTGTTTAATTCGAAAAAAGAGCAATACTTCACTTTATGATTTTTATGGCAATCAAACATGATAAATAACTCAAGAAAGGTAATATGTAGTTAATGCACTACTATTTTAAAAAATATTCGTGGTTATAAAATTTAAATAAAATGCTCTGTTTTTAACAATTGTATAGATGGCCCACTTTTTCGAAAAATTTTTAAGGCACTCAAAATGCGGATTTAACGGGGAATTACTATTCTAATTACAGGTAATAGCCCTCACTTTAAAGACAATAAATAAAGTTTTAAAACGCATGGAAAATTTTTATATAAATTTAGTTGTTTAAACATTAAAATTACTAAATTAAATAAAAAACTAACGACTCCTTGAAAAAAAGTGCAAAACAGCTATTTATAAAACTAGTTAAGAAATGCCTAATTTTATGGAACGCCTGAGATTTTACGGGACGAGAGAAGCAAGACCTCGCAAAGTCACACAAGTTGCATAAAACTAGATTTTCTAACGCGTTCTATATTTTTTATAATTTTGATAAAAACGGTTCTTTAAACTTTAAACTGATGAAGTTATAAGTGCCATATAAAATAAATGTCAATGTATTAAAAATCAAGTAGGTACGTTTTCGCTTTTTTGCATGTCAGTTTTATGTAAAAAATTACCTTTTTTCTATAGCACATGTTAAAGTGTGCTTTTATCAACTCAAAACAAAAGGTCAAGTTTTACTTTAACAGCAAGGGTAGATAAAGTAGCACTTTAACATCAAGGATAGATAAAGTAATTTAATTTTCTAACTTTTGTTTAAATTAAATATGACAGCTTCGTATTATCGTAGCAACCCAATCTAGCTACTGACATTTTGAAATGTGATTGACTGTCATTATTTTCTTTTGAAATTGTTAAAGTTCTTGCTATAGAAAAAAATATTGTATTATACACGACGATAAAGTTATTTCTATCCACTCTTGAATCATTAACGTCTCGACTTCGTCTCGACGTTAAACGATTCACTCGTGGATAAAATTTAACTTTATCGTCTTGTATAATAAATTACTATTTTATAGCTCGTTAGGGAAAGTTCTACTTTCCCAAATCAATTTACATGAATTTTAGTTAGGCGATGATATACTTTTTCACACTTTCTTAAAACAATCAGGAAATTTTGTTTTAAAAATTTAGTTAGAAAATGACATAATTTTCCACACCTTTCTTAAAATATTTAGGAAATTAAAATTTCCTGTTTTCATACAGAGTAAAAAATAGAGACACTAAGCTTTCATTAATGCATTAGAAAAAATACTTCGTCTGCCACGTGTGGGATAACCTCTATTTTCACACTTGGTAGACAAATAACTATTTCATCCCTAGTTCATTTCTTAACTAGTTACGAAAAGTGTGAGGTTTCGAAAATTGACACATTATATGTAAAAATTAGAAAAATATATTTTGCAAGTAAAAGGAAACAGATTGACCTCAACGCTAAACAAATGGGCTGGTTAACTGGACGACAGTCCCAGGTATCCTTAGAAAGTAAAGTTCTCCTGTGTAAAGTCATACTAATGCCAATATTGACGTACGGCGTTCAAATTTGGTGTTGTACAAAACACTAAAATTCTTCAGCGGTTTCAAGCCAAATTTCTTCGTTCAATAACAAACGCTCCTTGGTACGTTAAAAACCAAAACCTCCACGAAGACTTGGGGATTCCATATGTGTCCAGCAAAATTCAGAGATTAGCTACTCTCTATCATTATAATCTGGTGGGACACAAAAATGATCTTGTAAATCAACTAGTCCAAGAACCAGTCACACCAAGAAGCCTGAAGCGCCAATGGCCACAAGACCTCATAACTTAGCCCAACCAGGATTATGCCTTTTATTCAGGAGTAACAGCAATGGAAGGATCTCTCTCAAGTCACCAGCATACTTATACGATTTACTTATTACTCATGTATGTTTGTGTAAGAGTGAATTGTAAATATGCTAATATATTAATTAAAAAAATAATTGTACTTAAACAAACAACGATAATGTTTTCGAATGAGTATTTTAAAATATTTAGAAAAATATCATATGTAGTTTGTTTAATTGCTGAAAATTACAATATTGAAGCCGGTCCTGTCCATAGTATAACATAATATAACAAATTGTAGATAATTTAATTACGTGTAAGCTTTATTCAAAAGAAAATTTTGTAGGCGTACTTTCATAGTGCCTGACAAACATTCGAGCACAAAGATAATCTTTACTTGAAAGAGCGAAAAAGAACAAAAACTTTAAACCATCATAACTTTGCTATTTTTGTTCGTAGAAAACTAAAAAGAAAATCATCTAAAAGAGAAGTTAATAGGCTACAAAATACAGGTGTACAATTTTTCGACTTACAGCTTTTGAGATAATTAGGCTTATAGGCATTTTTTGTTCCATTTTCACATTGTGGCCTTTCTGGCAACGCAGTAATCTATGATAGATTTGATATCTATTTCATTGAGTGATGACATACAGTCTATTTCTCTCGGTTTTATTCTCAAAAGGTCTATTACTTTGTCGAAAATTCCAAATGTAAATTTAGATGTAGATTTAAAGTACACATACAGGAATATGGGGATATGTTTTAGCATCCTGTATGCATTCGCTCCACATGCAAAATTTAATTTTAAGTATTTTGTGATGGTTTCGTTAAAACACTTTATAAAGGTTCTTCCGATCATTTCTTGGAACTGATTTTCAGACAAAATATTACAATTCCGCTCTCTAAAAAGTAGTTAACCTACTTTTAGTTGTTTGTCTAGAGGTTCACAATTTGTCTTTTTAAAATGATCGATTTATTTTCTAATTCAGTAGTTCAGAAATCAAAACAACCACCGAATAGATTACGTGTGAAAATCTAATATGATCCAGAAAAACTTAGCGTTATGTTTCCACTCAATCTCTTCTCGCTCATTTCTTTGAAGTATTTGCAAGCTCCAGCTAAGTACCTACGTCTATTTGCTTTTGCAATTTATAGCTATAATATGGAAACAAAATTGTATAGAAGGTTAAGTGCCGTATTTAACTGCTGTCAAGTATAAGGAACATGGTAATCATCTCTAATGTATATGAGAGCGGTACAAAGTTTGCTAGTTACATCGAATTTAGGAAGATAACGTAACTGTAATCGCCTTAAAAGATGTTTCGCTTATCAGCGAAAGCTGCTGCGTACGTAAGGGCGTATTCTATACCATTGAACTAACGCGGATATATTTTAGTATTGGTAGTTGCGAAAAGAGCGGCATTCTAAAGTTAGTTAAATTGTACTTATAGGGATCTACGTACAGCAACAAGATCTTGTAAAACTAGGTTGGAATCAAATTTAAATAAAAGATCCATCGTTATTTGACACGAGATTTTATTTTTATATTTCTTATGTTTGGCAAAGTAGAAACAAGAAGAACTCTGATGGATACCCGCTTCTCTCTCGTGCCTCTGAAATGTGTTCTGGTGTACAATATCTACGATTTCTTTGTTTGAAAGGCTATTTGTGAAAAAAAAATAGGAAATTGGACTACGGGATATTATTAGATACACAAAAACAAATTTTAAAAGTAGTGTTCCGTTTACTATTTAATTGTTGGTATTTGAAACAAAATTTTTGTCTGACTTTTGTAGATTTCGTTATCGTATAATGTATTTCAGTTAAGAAACAGATATTCAAAAATTAAGGAAATATATTCAGAGTGCAGATAAACAAGTATGTTTCCTGCATAATTTAGATGAAGGAAAGCAAATTGTAAGGACATATTATTTCAGTCACTGAATGAATAAAGTAAAATAAATGCGGGATGTTGTACTCCATGTGTGTCAATGTTCGTCAATGCTACTAATCGTCTTTTATATAGTCTATCACACACATAATAGCAGGTTTTTACTTTATGGTTGTAAATATAATTGAGCAGACAGGATGCATTCCTGCATTTACTACATTACGAACCTGAAGCAAATAAGGTTCCAAATTGCTGCTTGTGCATCACGACACATCTTCCTTAGAGAGCGGACTTATCATATTGTTCTCATGTTTCTGTCTCCTGCAGAAAGCACTGAAAGGATGTCATTTAAGTTCAATGCTCAAGTGCAGCAGGCTGTCGGTAGTGTTCGGTAGTGCTCTGTAAAATGTATCCACGATGAAATTTTCAATTTGAGAAAGGGTTGCGAGAGAGGTTTTAATACTACCGAATATTTTTTTCTGAAATATTTTATTGAAAACAATTTTATACACCTCAAACGTGAGATGTAAACATGTATTTAAAAAAAATAGATTTTTAAGAAGAAACTCGCAATTGGATCAGTTGAACATCTTATATAGGTAAATCCTACACTCCAAACGAATACCAATACAGTGGAAACAAAGTCTGAGGGTATCCTCATTCCAGCTAGAAATTAAAGCGGACGCAGAATTAGTTTTGCAGTTCTAAGATTGCTGACTAAAATATTATTAACATTAATTAAATAGCCGATTAAATGTTGACCTTTTCCTTCCCTGTAAAAATTTACAAGACATAATTCTTCAGAACAAAACAGTTTGACAAAAAATCGTCCAAATTTATTCAGGCTTGTTTATATGTAGTCGGTATACTCGGCATGATTATTTCCCGAATGAAGATATAACTTTGACTTGTTGCAGCATCTTTGATAACGATGTCAAAATTATTATACATTTTAACTGCGCTTAAATTCTGATATTTGAATTTGTATCATTGCTAACAACAGAAACCATAGTAATTATGCATTATTATACTGGGTGTCTTAAAACAAACTACATCTAGTAGGTTTTGAATTTTGTTTGTATGTAGATTTTTGTGCCCTAGATTGATGTTGGTATTGCATTATGGGAAATTCAAAGCATACCAAATGTAATTCATTTTATGACACCCCGTAGATATAAAGAAATATTCACACACTGGGATGACCTCGTAACTCGGTACCCCCCGAATATCCGGAATAGGAAACCCCAAACACACGAAAAAATCCGTACAAGTGCTCAAGCGAATTTTGTCGTTTTTGTCATAGTTCGCAGTAAGTTTCATTGCAATAGAAATAGAGTGCCTTAGTGAAAAAATATATCCATACAGATTACAACAAATATCATGTATGCACTCAAAGAGCCACATGGAGACTAAGAAATACATCTTGGTTACACGACTAAACTGTGGATGTCCTGATTTTTAATTTTTCGATGGTACATAAATAAAGCAGTTGTGTAGTATACATACGTATCCTGAACCTATGCAAATTTAAAAATCTGTAACAGAGTTTACACGAAACCTTCCTCGCGCGAATTTGATCAATTTGCAAAATTAGAAATATGTAGTCCGCTGAGAGTCGAACTCCGATCTCCGAGGAGAATATAAAATAACTGAGCCACGGGCGTGTTCAGATTGGACGAGTTTCTGCTACGTTATAA
Source organism: Agriotes lineatus (assembly GCA_940337035.1). Lineage (NCBI taxonomy): Eukaryota > Metazoa > Arthropoda > Insecta > Coleoptera > Elateridae > Agriotes > Agriotes lineatus. Next base: position 141,089,102 of record OW679195.1, on the reverse strand, counting down.
AGCACCATACTATTCTGTCCCATTTGTGATGTTTACCCTGTATCTGCTAGGTCTCATTTTCGCCAATGAAAAGCGTGAGTTATTTGCAAATTATTACTTTTATCCTTTACAAATAAAAAACTTTGTCCTTCAGACGAAGCAAGTAAAAATGTAGTGCGTTGGGATCCGCACTCAGCGCTCTGCGGCTAAAATAACAGAGCGACGGGCGTGCTTCAAGAGGACGAGTTTCTGCTTCGTTAGAAAGCATTATACTATTCTGTCCAATTTGTGATATTTACCCTGTATCTGTTAAGTCTAATTTTCACCAAATTATTATTTGTATTTATTTCTCAGGTAAAGCAAAACTAAACAGAACTTTATTTTTTAAGGTGCTCACAAGTTATATATTTCTCAGGGTTTCATGCCAGCTAAACATATAATATGCATGCAAAATATCGTCTTCCCTCAAGTAATATTTTTAGAGTTATAATGCCAACAGACAGATTACAATACTTCCATCGTCTTTTAGATGAGGGAAGTAAAAATATCACTACGTTACAAGTGAAGATGTACTTTAGGGTTCCTAATTTAGATGTTCAGGGAGATTAAGTTATGTGGCCCACGCTGTATAATACTATAAGAGCTATTCATTTAACCGACTAAAATAAAAGGTTATCTGCAAACATGAAAAATATCAAGAACCGATACGTGGTCATATCAAAGGCTTAGAATTGAAAATAATATAATACATTTCCTAAGCATGCTTCAGTACTACATTCATTTACCAGATAAGTTCTTACATAGGTATATTGCAGACCAATCCAATTTGATTATTTTTAATCACGTGACTCAGTTTGACAAATCAGACCACACTTGAAGTGAAAACGACCCTAGGGTGATTTTCAATCACTATGGAAACTACCTAATTAAATTTCAGTAGTATCCTATCACAAGTTGGTAGCACTGTAAATCTAAGTCAAATTCGAGGTTAGCAGGTTAGCTTTTCCGTCAGTCTGTGTCAAAACTGACGCAAAAGTTAACCTGATAACCTCAAATTTGACATAGACTTACAGTGCCACCAACATAATATTATTATAATGAAGTGTCAAATTAATTTGTCAGAAAATGGCTAATTTATTTAAGAACTTATCTTTCCGAATTCACCGCGGCCAGTGATAAATCCTTATAATTTTGACAAATAACATCCCTCAAGTGCGTTGCCTTTAAGAAATAACCCTCGGCTTTGCCTCGGGTTATTTCTAGGCAAGCACTTTCGGGTTATTTGTCAAAATTATTGCGGGTGATTATCACTGCTCTTGGTAAATTATAGCTGATAATCCACCATTTGGAGCTTGTCGGTAATTATCTAGTGATTTAAAAAACATATATATATATTTTCGAAAATCAACGCCATTCTTGATCTTATTACCCCGCCAAATTATGCTCATTAAAAATGCACTGCATAGGCATGTGAGGTATCGTTTGATGTATATGTGTGCTGAACACGTTACAGACTTAAAAAATTGTTTCTGATGTTATTGGAATAACTTAAAAAAATCAAGGGGGAAAGAATGGGGGATGACACATAACAAAATCCTTGTCATAAATAATATGTACGGGAATGTTAGAAATGATTATTCGGAGAATTATGAACTGAGAGCGCACCATAAATTTTATCAAAGAATATGGAAAGTGATATTAAAACGTTGATGAATGTTATCCAGGGTCAAAAGACAGAAACATAATTATGCAATAAATAGTTGAAGATACCGTGAAAAATAAATTAGGTCTCAGATATAAGAAATGCAGCGTAAAAAATATTTTAAAAAAAATGGATTCATGGATAAGAATGCTAATATTTCAGATACCATCTATAGGACAAATTTACCACCTATCAATAAAATCCTCACAAAGAAACCAATTGTAACCAATATGAGACTGTTCAATTCCACCATCGATACTTAGGCACACTGCTGTCATGGGTCGAGTTTTTCTATGCACTTTTTGTGACGCCCGCTTCTTAAAACACATGAAGCCTTCGTAACCTGTTAAAGCGTTACTTTCAATGTTGTAGTATGACCGTTATTATGTTATACTATATACATTATCGCGTCATATGCCCGACAACTTGGGCTAAAGAGAATTCGCAAAGGGGACCACAACTAATAATTGCACGGCCTCAATGGAGAAAATCGGTTTAAAATCGAATCGGAGATTTATTAGTACCGATGCCGGAGTACGAATGGAACAGAAAGAGCCGATAATCTGACATTTCAGATTTAAAGGTGAGAACAGAGAAAAGTTTGCATCCGCATCATTCGATAGTTAAAAAAATCTTATCTGAATCGAGATTTGAACTTACCACCCCAGGTTGTACAGTCCACGAGTGTTGACAATACACCAATCTGATAACGTAGTTAAGAGACTTTTTAACGTGTAACAAATGCTCTCTGCCTTGGCTCAGCGTTGAAGCGAATGGAAGTGATTCAGAACTTGAAGGCGTATCTTTCAGCGAAACGGTTGATTTTTATTATGTTATACCTTCTTATGTACAGAACTTAAGAATAAATTATTTATGTACAAGAAGGTGAACCTCCTGACGTGGCCGGGTACAGGGGTTAGTGCAACTTCCGATGGAGTAACTGTAGTAACTCGTCACGTCGTCGTCGGCGGTGATGGCTCGTCTAGGTGTTGACTCTCGGTGTTGAGTATAGTAGGCGGCGGTGAGGGTTTGTCAGGATGCTGGCTTTCCGGATGGAGTGTAGAAGGCGGTAGGGCTGAGTCATCAGGATGCTAAGTCTCGGTCTCTTTCTTCTAGGTAGACTCAGGGCGGAGTGTAACAAGCGGCAAACAGCTCCTCAAGCTGGAGTATAGTCGGTTTGGTAGATTCTTCAAACTTAAGTAGGCGGTGGAGTTGACTCCTCGGGCTGGAGTATGCAGTGATGTGGGCTTTTCGGGCTCGAGTATGCGACAATCCCAAAAGGAACTTCAATCACAACTTCATACTAAATTGTTTGATTTTGAAGAAGTAGGTGATCGTCTACGGCTCTCATGTGTAAGTTTACTTTTTTCTCCCAGCCGTCGCTGGGAGGAAAAGTTAACTTTGTCTATGTCTAGTTGCTCATGTCTAAAGTGTGCTGAAAAGGGCAAACATAAGTCTCAATGTTTGCGATTTTAGCTAGAGTATCTTGTTGCATTTACTGTCATTGAGAAAGTGTATCCATTACTGATTGTCACAAATTAGTATTCTAATATTGCAATGTAGGTTATTGTGTCTACTATGTAAATTTATAGGAGTATTGTCGCATCACGTTATATGTACATATAAGGTCGAGCCACGTCATATGGATAATAAGGAGGCATGCCGAATATTTAAACTAGTGATGTAATACGAATTATAAAATGTTTGCTACTTCATGTTTTATAAAACAATGCAAATATTAGTATAAACATAAAAGATGTTGTTTCGTATCTGCCTTACTAAAACTAATTAGTGATCACTTTTCAGTATCTATGCTATCGGAAACGTGTTCAGCACCCTAAAAATATGTAAAATAACACTTTACGTGCCCATGCAGTGCATTATCAATAATAATTGTTATTAGAGATAATTAAATCAAACATGCGTTGATTTTTCAAAATAGCTACTCGCACAGACCATCATCTAACTATTTTTCAATTACTAGACCATTACCAACCTACTCCCAATGGGCAACTATCTAGTAGATTAATGTCATACTGAAGCATGCTCAGCTGGTGTATTAATACCGGTGATCATGAGATCAATAAAAACACAACATTCAAAGGAATGGACGAATTATTAGACAACGAAACAGTCTCAACCCATACTTGTTCAACTTAATAATAAACGAAATCAATAAAGAAATCGAATAAGCTGAGACAGACATAGTACCGAATAAGTGGTAAAGAAATCAAAGTAGGTGGTTATGCTGACGACGGAGTTATCATATCAGAAAACGAAGATGACTTGCAGATGCTGCTGTGTAGATTCGAGTTAACGGACGAAAAGGGCAACATAATCATCTCTGTGAACAAGACGAAATCGCTTGTCATCTCAAAAGAACCACGGCGATGCAAAACTGCCTATCTACACTGTGTACATAAGGTCATGGAGTTCAAACATATTAGAACGAACGTTACACGCAGCAGAAAACCAATGAGAAATAATATATCAGACAAGTAAAGCTACTAGGGTATAGAATCGAGTTTTTTGGGGGATGATTTCTGGGGAATTAAACATACGAGTACCAAGAGTAAAGTGAATCTTTATATCAAATACACCCTACCTTATATGGCAGAAAAAGAAACTATATTCGCATGTGGCAGCGGTCTGATTACAACAATGATTTCAATTGAAACCATATTCAAACGGCGCCGGCGTGCTTCACGCAATAACAATATTTGCTAGGCCTAGCTCAGTGAAACATGGAGGGGGGGGGGGGTCGGGGGGGGGCTTTAGTTTGATTATTTTCCTATAGGTTGTTTTACAGAATGCATAAAGAAAACACACCGGGAAGTTACTCAAACCGTTGTAATGAAGACAGGAAAAGATACATTCAAAATGAATTTTATACACATATGATTCACTTTAACCAAAACCCTATCGGTCTAACTTAAAATGCGTGAGTATACCAGCAAACGTCGATTTATTATTCAATGCCTGCCACCTAAGATGCGCAGATCAAATTAACTGAGCACTGAATACTAACACAATATTCAATGATGTAGTTATATTTTATAACGTGGCTGAGGCTAAGCTCTATCAGGAGTTGAAAAAAATGCTGGTTTGTAAGGAGGAAGTTTATAAAGAAGTGCTTCGGCTAGCTCGAAGTGGGGCGTGGATCTCGATCCAGCTTCTGCGTAATCGCGATGTAAGCTAAATATCTGCCAGGGCGCCAAGAACCTAAAATTTCCCAAAGCACAACGAGAGGCTCACACTATTGGTCCTAAATAGCGGACGCAACCTCACCAACAAATTCAAAAAAGCCCAAAAAAAAAAAACCACTTACCGTATTGACCTTACTGCAATGGTCGGTAGCATATATAGTACCTATAGGGATAAACCCCAAAAAAAAAGTCAAAATACAATCAAGTACCGCAGCTTTAATCTCCCCTAATATAGTTTGGCAGACAAAAGGTTTGCCACATTAAAAAAAACAACACATATAAATTCCCAATACTCCCTCCGAAAAATATAAATATATATCTTTATCACAATTCTAATTAGCGCATCTCCATAGCTTACAATCTCGTGCCACTGAAAAATTAACAATATATTTCTTCCGCGCTAAAGTGTCTTTTCGATTAACCACTAAATTGGGCTCATTAAGCTCAGGATGAGTCCAGGTGTGAGAAATGACATTTGATCTATTCTACTTGAATTGAAATAGCACGCGGGTCTCGTGCCAGCTAACAGGCGAGACTAGAATACTAGGCGCAAACAGCCGGCAGTGAAGGGGGCCTTATTTGAGTGCGTTATGTAAAGCGCACAAGACAAAGCTACTGTGATAAGCTATTGCTTAATCGCGTCGTACCCGGAACCGCGGTGGCCTTGACAATGTTGATACGCTAATTGGTGCGCTTAAATGCAGCTCTCGTGTAATTGGGAAAGATAATGCAAACAATGTCTTCGATACCAGGTCGCTCTTAAAATGAGTTGTGCCAAATAAGTCTCATTTACTATTTTTGCTATTAATAACAGCGGCAGTAAAAGAAGGTAATTAGCGGCGTAAAGCAACTGAAGGGTGCTTTACAATTAACTAGCGGCGGATATACAAAAAGGAAAATTTAATAGCATAAAGCAACTGAAGGTTGCTTTGTAATTCATTAAAAGCAGCGATACAAAAGGCAATTTGATAGCATAAAGCAACTGAAGGTTGCGTTGCAATTCCTTAACAGCAGCGATACAAAAGGGTTGCTATGACGTGGAAGATATGAACTGACACAATATTTGGTAAGAGCGAAAGCAAGATACGAAGTGCTATCGGCACCTCCAGGTTGAACTGAGGTCACCAGCTGGAGCTCGGTGTATCGCCGTGAACGAACTCAATGACGCCGCGTACAAGAAACTTCTAACCTTTGAACCAGGAGCGGGGCCCTGCGGCAGCTATCTCGTCTCCTCCACATGTGGACAGACGGACAACGTCGTTTTTGAGAGCTCGTAGACAAGGGGGTTACGATGGATGTAGAAGCGGCGGCTGGATTAATTTGCGACCCCAGGGGCAATACTTAAGGCGGTTAACTTCAGCCCCAGTAACGAGTAGCGTTCATTGGCAAAGGATGCTAATAATTAGACTCTGCCATAAAAAGACTATGAAAGTCTACCTTACGAATTTTAAACGGCCTGAAGTTTTCTACTTCTGAACTATAATTCATTCCTGGTTTCCCAGAGAGGTGCGTGTAACATAATTAACACCAAAATTCAATCACACACCGGATTATGTGCATTTTTCGGCATAATTCCACTCAACAAGTGCCATCAAAACGAAGCCACGAAAAAACAACTTGTAGTTTGGAAGATGATTTAGAAAATGCCCATTTTCCCAAAATGGAAGCCGGAAATTGCATTGAATGTACATGCGCCGAACGAGCGCACGCATTGCAATTTCAAAATGTAAAGAAATCCCAGAGAGGCAACCTAGTAAGCACCTAGACGAGAGAAAAGTTGCCGGGCGTTTAATGAACAAATTGATAAATTAAAAGATATTCGACCCGTCACAATTTATTTAAAAAAAGAGTTACTAAAGCAAATAGAAAATGCTATAACAAAGAAGATGCTGGTACATACGACGAAGCAACTGAGGGACATAATGAAAACTGCATGTAATCTAGCTTTCACTAAGAAAGGTAGCTAGAAGAATAACTTTAAGCAAGCATATTAGCTGTCGGAAGAGATCAAAATCTTCCGAGAAAACAGCGTAAAAGCAAAAAGAGAACTAATGAGGTAGAATAAAAAGAACAACCAAAGCGATGACATAAAGCAACAATTACAACAGATTGCCGTTCAACACTGAAGGGAGCTATAAAAAAGGTAAAGAGAAGCGCCTGGAATGACCTCTGCGAAAACACAGAGACTGAAGTATGGGACATCGAATACAAAATAGCTAGTGGAAAAATTGGATTGCGTGTACGCCCATAACATTAACAGGTGAGGCACAGCTCACGATAGCAAAAACCCTGTTTTCGAAGCATCGAATTAGGACTAGAACGGAAGTAGACGTAAGGATCGAAGATATAAGGCTCTGTACGACAGAAGACATTAAAGCGGCAGGACTAACCCTGAAGACGGGCAAAGTGGCTGAGCCGGATGAGATTCTACCGGAAGTAGTAGGTAAAACCGGTGGCAGAATAAAATCCAGATATTCTAAAGGTAACTATAAATAGTCCCATTACCATAGGACATATCCCGAAAGCGAGCCACAGTTGTGTTGATAGAAAAACCAGGAAATAGTGATATTAAGACCTAGAGACCGATATGCCTTATCAACACAATGGGGAAGTTATTCGAAAAGATAGTAAACGAGAAATTACAAATTGAGTTTATTTATTTATTTTATTTAGTAGCACTCAGCCAACAGCCGTTAGGCCAATTATAAGCGTCGATGTACATTTTATGGGGACTTCCAATCCCACTAACGACTGTCATGATGTTATTATGACATCCGGGACCAACTATTTCCGTGGCAGCTGTACCACGAGGCGCCTAGAGATGCAGCCGTGAAACTCCTATCCAAGTTCTGACCAGAGAGAGCGTTACTTAACTCTGCTGATCGAACGTGGACGCTTGTTCAATCTACACCACCCGGGACTTAGTCGTACTAGAATTCAAAAACGCTTTCAACTTGGCCTTGACAGGGGATCATGGAAAAGATAAAGAGACTTGAAATCTCGCAGTATCTGGTAAGAATATTGGACAGCTTCCTACATGACAGGAAGATCATTATAGGAGAGGAGAGGGAACTGGAGATAACATGTGGCGTAACGCAGGGGTCAGTACTCGGACCGACACTCTGGAACGTGTACTACAATGGAGTATTAAAACTAGAAATTCCAGACAATACAACGATAGGGTACGCAGACGACCTGGCGGTTATAGTACGTGGGTATAACATGGACGAGATGGAACATATAGAATAGAATGGGCAATAGACAGAATAAATAGATGGTTGGGAAAGAACGGCTTGCAGCTAACACATGCAGAGAGAAAAGATCACCAAATATTGAGATGTGAGATGGGTATCTGCTTCTTAAAAATATATTAGTATTAGGACCAGATCCTAAATCAATACGAATTGGAGATGGAAAATATGCAATTGATTGTGTATAGGTACTTTCTATTCACAATATTTAAACATTAATAACATCACCATAGATCCTTTATTTATATTTCTGTGTTCCTACACCACAACTTATGTCTAAACAATATACGTCATCTTATGATGTGAGTTGGTATTAAATTTTTATATGGTAAATAAACACTGCGCTGTTAATGTTGTTAACAAAATCCTATTTTTTTTCTACTAAATATACGTTTATCTACAATCTAATTTCATTAAAAATATATTTTACAAAGTATATTGTTTGTAATCATGTAAACTTTGCTGGAACGTAACTTCGACGCTGGAAGGACCATCTGCGAAGTGAAACAATTACAATTAAATAAATCCCCATAAACCTTAGCTTCCTTCAAACTTACCGAAACGAATCCACTCTTTAGCGCTAGGGTCGGCCTCGGCCCTTGCCGAGTTCACTGCGTGTCGGATTGCAAGCGGCACAACGCAAGCCATGTTCTGCGGTGGTTCGGCGGTGGCTGAAAACTTTTCCGTGAATATCTGCGAGTGGATTATAAAAGCTTATCAAATACCTTTGGACTTCAGTACACCTCCAGGGTTAGGATTGTTTTTGGGGAATTTAACTCTGAAGTCCACAGGAATGTCCTTGGCTCCTGGGGGTTTATAGTTCCATGTCCTATTAGTTAAAAGCTCTCCCTCCGGGCTGAAGACTAATTGTTCACATGTCCAGTACCCTATGCCCATTATAAAAGCCCCTTCCACCTGCCCCATGTCTACTTCCGGGCTTATGCTATTGCCAGTATCTTCCAAAATATCTAGCCGACGGATCTGATGAAGGCCCGTCAGCAAATCGACTTCAACTTCGGCACAGCTAACGCCGTAGATTATGTATGGCTTTACCTCAGGCAGTTTGGAGTGGAACCTAGAAGAACGTACATTGCAATACTGCATACTATGTGATTCGAGAAACCAGTTGAAGCATTGCAAATCATAAACATTGACGAGTCAGATCGTCTATTAAGGTCGATTGTAAGCCAAATTTACTGCAAACCAGCAGACAGGCAAAATAGGTTGACATATTTAAAATTGGATCTTAATACTTGTTTTCCTTTCAGTATTACAGACGTTCAAAGTTTTGCAGTTAAACAATTTGTAGATGGGGTTGCTACAATGACTATGTAACAACTTTATACTAAATAGTAGTATCCGAATAGCTCTATAAGTGTACCAAGTGGGAAACATCTCACCGGTTTAATGTTTTCAGAATCGTTAAATGTAAATTTGTAAAATTTTTAAAATGATCTTATAATTTCTATATATCTCAAGCTAAAATTCCGCTGCAAACATTTATTCAAGTCGAAAGAATCATTAGGGGTCACTGGCTGAATAAATAATTTCAATCCCATCTTTATTTCGACATTTTCTGGTTAAAGAAGCTTGACCTACTATAAATAAACTGTTTTCCTATAAGTTATTTTCAATCACTTCTCTGCTTGAAATGAGCATCTGGCTTCCCTTGCCTGGATTGATTATTTTAATATTTACATATATAGCCAGTTTGTGTTTGCATGATTTTTTATTGTTAATTAGATTGAAGCATTGTGATTGTCATAGTTGAAAGTGCACGAGTACCGATCTTCTTTGGGGCGTGCATCACTCAATTGTGTTTCTTCCATCAATATGAATCTTTCGGGTTCTCGGGGAACTTAAGCAGTCACCAACGGGCTCGGACCAAAGACGCACGTTTGTGAGCGAGTCGAAGTGAATTTCACTTGCTGCGAAACAACTAGCAGTGGCTTAGAAGCCTCTCAGTAAATAAAGTTTATTGCATAAGTGTTTATGTGTAGCAAGCACTTCAAATAAACATATTTTAATCGAGTACTTGGTAAGTGCACAATTGGAAAGCAGTCAATGAGTTTCCTGATGTCCCAATTGCTACGTCACTTTAATCGCCAGAGCTAGGAACCAGGGTTTTCATCGCAGTATATGTGGGGAGCCACTCAAGGGATAACGTAATCTAAAGCGAGGCCAATCCGCTACGCTGCAGTAGCTTTAGGCTGCGGTGTGAAGATTTAGCGGGTATAAAGGAATTCGCTTAATGGACAAAAATGTATATTAATTGAGAAGCGGAATTTTAATGCACAAAATTATTACAAAGGACTTCCATGCAGTTTAACATTTGCATACTACGGGCAGTTGTTTTATCATTGTTTAATGTTATTTAAATATAAATGCGTGTTGCTACAAACTATCGTGCATGGATTATCAATTTCTAGTCAACGCTGTTGTGTTTTTAATCCTAATTTTGTTGATTGATTCATGTTTGTGTAAATAGACTTATGTTTTGTGAGTTTATTGACTTGAACCTAAAATTGAAAATGAGAATAGTGCGCTGCTACGTATTGTCTTTCTATATGGAATGCAGGCATGGACGTTGACAGGGGGAAGTATGAAAAAACTGGAATCCTTCAAAATATGGATATACACACATATACTAAAAATAAGCTGGGCCGACCAGCTACGAAATGAAGAAGTTTGCGTAGAATGAATAAAGGAATAGAAATTCTCCAAACGATTAAAATCTGCAAGCTTTCATACTTCGAACATATGAAGGTTAACTTCGGCATACTATCTTTAACAAGTAAAATTCTTACCTTTTCTATACACATTACAGCTAGTTTTTACTTGTTTGAAGAAAATTTATGAAATTACATGAGTTCAAAATGTGTCAGTTATTCCTGCCTGTCTCTGTATATCAGATAATATGATTCTCATGAAATAATACCTAATAATACTTTTTTAAACTTAAGTAGCCATAATTTAAAAATGATTATTTGAAGTTGCAATGCAGCTTGTTTTCCCAAATTTCTACCTTTATTCTACATTATAATTTACAATTTTGTTTATAAACCGTATATAGCTACATTGTGTTTCAGGGATATTACAGTTTTAGGATTTTCGCATTGAAATAAATTTATAACTTTTTATATTGCGGACCGACTCCGGCTGAAAGGTATTTAAGGCGTCTGTAGAAATTATTGCTCAACTTCATATTAATGTATTTGCCGTGGAAGTTTTAAAAAGAAAGAATGTTGCCATGAAAAGTTACTTTGTGCATAGTAAGCTATTAGGTAATCAAAAGCGCTTTTCCCTGTTTACTGTAACTTCCTATAAGTTCAAAACTTTTTTAGAGAAAATTGGATTTAATTTCTTTAGTTGGTTTTTTTTCAAATTTTCCACTAGGTTTTATAAGATTTAGTCCGCTTTTATATGATGAGCGGAGTGTGTTCGAAATGAATCCTAAGTTTCAACTTCACACTTATACATATAAGCTGGCAGTTGCTTGCTGCATCAATGGTGCGTTTTGGTGTTTTACATAAATTTGAAATTTCTCATTTGGAAGCATTGGGTTAAATGTAAACATAAATGAAAGTTTTAAATATTTCGACGTTCATGCATTATTATTAGTTGTAATTTATTTAATATTAAAGTTATGTATGTTTTACTTATGCTGTTAATTAAAATAAAGAAGACTGTACTAAGAAGAAATAAATCGCGCTTCGAAGCGGACCGCTAAAAGTTGACAAATATGGTGGTCGTCGTGTATTATTCTCCATTCACAAAACTCGTGAACTGTCGATGTCAAATATTTGCTGGGTGTAACTGGATATTCGGACCATGTTTTAACAATTAACAACACACTTGAAATACACTCCATTTGATTAACAACCGTAAACCGACTTTTAACGGCGATTACAGGATGGTTAATTTAGCTCGCTTCCAACTCTCGAACGGCAGCGAAAACGAACGAAAATGCCAAAGATAGTACATGCTGTCGACAGCGCCGCGACGGCCATCCCCGGCATTGGGGTCGCTTCTGTATACAGCCGTCATAGCAAGTTACATCTCCTTAGTACAGTCTTCTTGATTAAAATATACAACCATTTAAAACATTGTTCAATGCATTTCAGAATCAATTTTGTTACTGAAAGAAGGATATGTTTCACAACCTTTTAAATTCAGATAAAGAAAATAATCTAAAATGTGTTATATCAACTTAAATTACCACGTCCTTAGTAGTGAAGAAATCTTAATTTAGGTTGATAGATAATGGATATTAGTAATAATTATGTCAATTAACTTTTTCGGTGCATTGCAAATATTTTTGCACGTATTTGTAGTGAAAAAGTACAGACTTATAAACAAATTTATCAAGATACATAATTGTAGATAGGTAATTTTTCTACGCATACAGATACTTAACTTTTTATTGATTTGTTTTAGATTCAAAGTTAATGAAAACTGTTGTTAATATTTTGATGTAGTATACATTGTAAGATATGGTATATCGCTTTAACAGATTTATATCGTACTTTCATCAGTAGTCCTAGAAAAAGATGATAGCAAAGACCTCGAAACAGCTCGAAACGTTTAGTAATTCGTTGTATGTGACCTCGACCGCTTTTCTAAATTTACGGTTTTTGTCGCAACCTCTTAATCAATAAAACTGTGTAACTTTCGTGAAGACAGCAACCGTTTGACGTTAAAGAAAAGTTGGAAAATTAATAAACGTCTAGTATGCCATGCCGTAGGATGTAAACATGATAACTAGAGAACGGTATCACCTATCAGAATGATTTCTTCTCCAGTTTGTGGGGAATACTAATACAAAGCAAAACTGGACGCTCTTCTTTGTGAGTATTTATCGATGTTTATTCGTGCTACCTGCAATAGATGCATACAACCGCTTAACTTCTACCCCTCCGGGTAGCGTAGCAGTACAATGCAGAATTGGCGAGCTTGAGGTTGCGAGTTCAAATCTCAGTTCCAGTAAGATTTTTCTAAAAGTTATCGAAGGATGCGTATGCAACCTTTTATCACTTGTCACTTTTAAATATGATATGCCACATAATGGGTAGGTACTAGTAAAAATCGTCGACTCAATTTTAAACTGATTTCCATCCGTTAGGCTTCGCAGCAATTAGTTCCCATCTTATTTGCGAAATCTTTATAGTCCAAGTGGCCGCACATATGGTAAGATCATGTGCTTAACATAATATCATAACAGCCAAACCACAGTGAAAGCTCCGGTTTAACAGATTACAAAGTCTGAATGTATTATAAGGAACGGGCGTTTCAAATAGCGCATGGAAAAACCACTCCATGCCAACAGTGTACCGTAGTATTGATAAGGGGTTAATATCGTTTCATCTTATTTGTTGATGCTTTGAAAATCTATATATAATTATTGTACATGTAACCATACCAAATTAAATGTCTTCTTTCATGCAAACTTATATGTAGGTTGTATTTCCAAATTTTTGGTTAATAAGCTGCAAATTGAGTGCTTTTCAAACCCAAATCCAAATACACGAAAAACAAACAGCAAAGTCATATTGTGGACTAAAAACATTAAAAGAATGGCACTTTATTTACTTTACAACATATATGTACCTACACTACTTGGACTGTGTGTATCAACATTTTTGGGTTTTTGTAAAATACGTTAACACTTTGTGGTTGTATAATCATAGTGATTAGAATGTGAATGTGTTTAAGCTTGGAATTTCCAATGCATTTTGTATTACCAACAATAGTAAGTGAGAAAAAGAATTACATTTATTTATTATGAGAATTACACCATGTGTAGGTCGGTTCTTAGTCACATATTCATTATTTACAATTTTTTAACATTATTATCGTCATCATCACTGACGAAAACGTAGGATAAATTGCAATTGTCGAAACATTCTGTAAAAGTTAAATCCACATTTCGTACAAAAGCGTTTTTTTTTTAATTCAGTAAATTATCTGTGTTGTAAGAACCAAGTTTATATTGGGGTTTCTACGAATGCTTGCTTGCATTTTAAAAATCAAATGACACTAAAATCCTGTTATGGCAATCCAAACCAAATTATAAAAGGAAAACTATGCAAATTTCCGAGTTCAGGTTATTTATGTAAGGTTAGTAAACCCCGATGGTGCTAAGGGGTTAGAGTAGAGCGAGTAGAAACGGTCAAATGAAGTGTTTATTTTAGTTAATGGCTACATGCACTACGACGAGCGAAAATGGTTCACAACTGAGTGTAATTACAGGCCAGTCTTTAGGTGATATTTACAATAATTGTGTTAGTTAGGTCGTTAGCTCCAGTATGCAAATTCAGATATTGCGTTGTCTCACGTCTACGTGAAATACAATAAGTTGCTTGAAATAACGTATCAGCCAGTTCATAAATGACTAGCGATTTTCAGTGAAATATCATTTCTAATCCAGT